>CM035439.1:65865105-66052605 GCA_020310875.1 Ceratopteris richardii
AAAAATAACAAAATTAATAAATCTAATAGTCTTTTCGATTAATGAATGATTAATCCTCTAAAATAAAACCAAATCAATAACTTTGAAAATCTTGAATAAATTCAATATTACAATACATGATGTTATCAAACAGACGTACTAATTCATAGAACCTCTAACCTCCATAATCTTCACATTCAATCATCAAATCATAAATGCACAATACCAAAAATCTAAAAAACAATATCTTATATGGAAAAGCTTCCACAATCTATCTTTATGACATTTGAATGAGCAATAGGTTTGATTTATCTGAATTCTCACATTAAAGCATTGAAATTTAAACCATAAACATTATATAACCATAAGAATGCATCTTTTCCATAAGAAATATAATCATTAACATTAAGTATTGTTATTAGAAATTCATAATAAAACATAAAATATAATTTCTATCTTAAATATATAACATAAATTTTATCTTTTGTTAATGATTTCTATTTAATATGAAAAAAGACTAACCTTGAGCTGGCAAACTCTGATAATTTTCCAGTGGAAGAGAAGACAATGACACCAACTTCTGCATCACATAAAATTGATAGTTCATATGCCTTCTTGAGGAGACCATTACGGCGTTTAGAGAAGGTGACTTGGCGATTGGTTGGATTATCAATGCGACGAATAGCGATCTTTGGAGACTTAGGAGCATCAAGATGGTTGCTAGAGAATCGACTTGCTCTACTACTAACCTCTTGCTCTGAATTAGTATATGTCATCTTTACTTGTGTTGGATTTGAATCAGAGTCCATATTCACAAGCTTTGTTGAGGACGATGGTGAAGAGGCAAAGAAGCTCATGTCAAGATCCTATCAATTTTTGAAAAGCCATTTATATAGAAAGTAAGTCATAGCCAATAAGTGCATCTATGTATAATGTATTTTAAGAAACAAGCATAGTTCATTCAAAACAAGAAACAATATAACTGAAAATTGATATTATGAATCTGAAATAAACTAACAAATGATAGTGCCATGACGAAACTTCGAAGAATTAATCTTCACGTTTAGAATTATCTTAAATTTAAAAGAGAAGAAAAGACTTAGTGAAAAAGACATTTGAAAGAAAGATATAAAAGAGGAATAACTAAGAGAAAAGATAATAGGTGATGATCTTTTAAGTATGTTAGAAATTAAGAATGACTTGTATTTAATTTATGTAGAGCACATATTTCATGCACAGCAATAGCAACAGCAGCCAGTAATAGAAGTGATGATTTCTTTGAAGATGTATTTGTACACACGCTGACTATCTTTGCTCCAAGAAAAGCATTCCTGACGATAGCGTTGGTTTATTTCAAGATTGAGGAACTGCAATCCTGTCTCTCGTCTCTTCTTCTTCAAATTTGACAGGCCTCTACGTGCAAACACTAAGGCGCATTAACCAGGCTTTCAGATCTCTCGAGTCTGAACTAAATTTCCAAAGCAAGTCTCTACATAGTTACATGCGCAAACGGAAGGCGTGCATGTAGAGCCATTAAACAGTGTTATTCTTAAGAGTTGATACGACGCGAATACCAAATCATTAACAGAAAACAGGTATTACTTAACAACGTCAAGAATTTAGGCACCTTCAAAATTACGGCCCATTATCTGGCAGCGGCACATGCAGGAAAAGACATCAAACCTGAGCGCGCTCTAATATTAATATAATGTGTATGGGTACCCTAAATGTAAACACTTCAGCCAGTAATTGTGAGAGCTTTCCATGTCGAACACTTTCCACTGATATTCCAGGATCTGTCTTTTCTGGATAGTGATTCTATTACTTTTTATTCAGTGCTTAGCGGCGGAAAAATCGGTAACAGCATAAACACAGAAGCATGTCAAGGACGGGTGAGATGACGATGAGTCCGACGGGGAAAGATGCGCATCCGGAAAATGCGGTCATGGAGTGTAGTAAGTGGAAAGAATTTAAGTTTCGCACCCATGCGCTTGACTTTGGAGTGGACTAAGGGCTAATACCTGTTGATTTTCTCTTCTGTATTTGTGTTCCTGCCTGTCTCTCTCTCTGATTCGATAAGCAGTGAGGAAGAAGAATGGCGAACGAAGAAAATCGAGTGCTGAAAAGGATCCCTGTGTTCCACGATGTGTGTGGCAAACAGGTTAGTAAAGTAGTTTGGGTCCCGAGGAGAGAGCCTTCACGGAGTAAATAAATGAGACGTCTGTACCTTACTGAGTCTTTGGAAAACAACATGTGCAAACACGCGTCGACCTCTCAATACAAGATTCGTTGCGTGCGGGGAGCCTCAGAGCAAACCACTTCTCATCTTTCGCTGTCTAAGCTAGTAGAAAACTGCATAACAGCTGTCGCAATGAGTACTGTGCAGAGTCCTTCGTTTCGAAGTTGATGCTAGAGCTTATCCAGGCTGCCCTCCGTTGACACGCGTGTTATGTCTCTCTCTCGGTCTCTGTCCCGCTCTCTGGCAAACGCAACGCTGTCATGTCTTTATCCTTGAGGACCTTCCAAGTTCCGAGCAAACGAATAGCACCATGTAACATTTCTTATGCTACACTACCGAAATGAACAGTTGAGACGTAGTCCCAGCAGAAAAGCAAATCCGAATTGGGTGGCCTCAGGCCTGCCGTTGCTGCTTTCATGGATCCTCCCTCCGTGCTGGAACTACTCAACGTAAAAGGTACTTTTTGGTATGAATCAATAAACTGTGTGCTGCATACGCCATAGAAAAATGTTCCCGAGGAAAGCGGAAAAAGAATCATGAACGTGCTCCACTACACTACTTCACCATCGACATATGAAAAAGAACTCTCCAACGGATATTCTTTCGACGCGATAGCCTTTGATGTAGATCAAATCCACCTCAAGCATAGTGTAAGCTTGATGTTCCAACACACAAGTACTATATTTTCTCTTTGAATGGCAACCCAATGGCCCAGAATTTTATGCCCGACCTAACCTAATGGTTAGGCTCACAATGATCATCTATTACCATCATCGATCACACATAGATCTCATTTAAGTTGGAAGTTAGGGTTCCACAAATGTCTGGGCTCTCTCAATGGCTTCTCCTCATAATGGGGGCCTTACAACTTAGAGCACCATGGATCATTTGTGGCCACTTGAGGGTCGAGTATTGACTATATCTAACACCCCTCCTCAATGTCCACCTTGTGGTGAACTACCTCTTTGGTCTAATGCTAAGTTTTGGAAATTGTCAATGAAGTTGCTCTCTCCCAAGAGCCCTGGTGAAGATGTCAAATCCATTTTCTTCAGCTGAATAGTAGCTTATCTCCATGATCCCATCCTCAATCAACTCATGCACATAGTGATACTGAATTTCTATGTGCTTGGTACGTGCATGAAAATCAGGATTCTTGGTGATGGCCATGCAACTTTATTTGTGACACTTCAACCCCATAGCCTCCTATCCTTGTATTCCCATGTGCCATAGGATCCTCCTCAACCATATTGCTTCACATGCTGCAACACATGCCACTTTGTACTCAACTTCACTAGAAGTTAATGCTACAATCGGTTGCTTCTTCTTGATTCGAGAGAAAATCCCAAATCCTAAAGAAAAGCAATATCCAAAAACTGATTTTTTGGTATCAATATCGCCTGCCCAATCTGACTCATGGTATCCAACCAGAGATGATCCTTCTTCATAAAGAATACCATAATCACTTGTTCCTTTCACATACCTAAGTATTCGTGTGCTTGCCTTCCAATGAGATTGGAAAGGCTTATTAGAGAACTTGCTTACTACTCCAACTGCATAAGAGATATCTGGTCTGCTATTGCCCAACTAGATGAGACTTCCAACTAATTTCTTATATCTTCCAATATCCACTGGAGGTGAAGTATCTTCAATAGATAATTATGTGTTGAGCTCCATAGGTGTAGAAATTTCCTTGCAACCCTCCATGTCGAATGCCTTCAATATCTATCTTGTATAATTTTGTTGAGAGATGAAAAATTCCCTAATTCCTGCCAAACTTCAAGGCCTAAGCAATAATGCATGAAGCCCAAGTCTGGCATCTGAAATTTTGAACTTAGTGCTTCTTTCATTTATTGAAGAAGAGCATGATCATTTCTTGTAATCACAAGGTCATCCACATAGAATACAAGCACAATTGTCTTCCCTCCTCTCTTTAGAACATACAAGTTAGCATCAAAAGCACACCTTTCGAAACCATAATCCAAGAGATACTTATCTATCTACTGGTATCATGCTCTAGGGGCTTATTTCAGCCCATATAATGCCTTCTTCATCTTAGATACGATGTTCTCTAAATGGGGAACCTCAAACCCTAATGATTGAGACACATATACCTCCTCCTTGAGGTATCCATTCAAGAACGCTGATTTGATATCCATGTGATAGACTGGCCATCGCTTATGTGCATCCACAACTAGTACTACTTGGATAGTATTCATCCTTGCAACAGTCGGGGCAAATGGTTCACAAAATTCAATGCCTTCAACTTATGAGTAGCCCTATGAAACAAGTCTTGCTTTGTACTTTTCTAGAGTACCATCAGCCTTGTACTTTAGCTTAGACCCACTTGGTGCCAATGAATTTATGCTTAGGTGGGCGATCCACTAGCTCCCAAGTTCCATTCTTCATGATATTATTGTATTATGTTTGCATAGCAGCCCTCTAATTCGGATCTTGGACTAACTCTTCAACATTGGTTAGTTCCTTTGCTTGTTCTTGAATGAGCTCAGCCATCACGACTATGTTTACAATATGGGCGCTCGCCCATCTCTGTTCCTCTATTCTCTGTGATTGCCTCAATCCATCTGCAACATGTTCTAGTGATTGTGGGATGGGGTTTGTAGAATCATAGAGCTTCCTCACCCAACATGGCAACGGCTTTTCCACTTGGGTGATGACAGGTTGGTGACTTTTAGACTCATCATCTAAAGATGATGCTTCCTTCTCTTTTGTAGAAGGGATAGCTCTTGGGCCAAGCTCATAGTCAATTGCCCCTTCGCCTGGTGATAAAGTGGAAGCTCTCTTTTCCTCCTCCACTACATGTGAGTACTCCTCCTTAAACACCACATCGCAACTTGCCATGATCTTCTTAGCCTTAGGTTCATAAAGCTTATAAGCCTTCTTATCTTCATTATACCCGAAGAAGATACATTTGATGCTTTTTGGGTGAAGCTTGTTTCTCTCCCTATCTAGAATATGTACATAACATTCACTTACAACTACTTTGAAATGGGAAATAGATGGCTTTTTACTAGTGTAGGCCTTCTTGTGGAGTCTTTCCAGCAAGTACCTTGGTGTAGCTTCGATTCAAGATATAGATAGCAGGGTTGAAAGCCTGTGCACTAAATTGATTAGGCAAACCCTTTCCCTTTAGCATGCACCTTGGCATCTCCATGATGGTTCGATTTCAATGTTATGTGATACCATTCTATTGAGGGCTATGTGCCATTGTGAGTTGATTCTTGATTCCTTTACTCTTGCAAAAATCTTCAAACTCTATTGATGTGAACTCGCCACCATCGTCTGTCCTAAATTTCTTCATCTTCTTCTATGTTTCAATTTCAACAAGTTGAAGCCATTCTTTAAACGTACCAAAAACTTGAGCCTCATCCAAGGGAAGTACACCCATGTCTTCGTGCTATAGCCATTGACAAGTAACATGAAGTAGGAAGATCTGCCCAAGGCCTATTTAGGCATTTTTCCACATAAGTCAACATGCACGAACTCTAGAGTATAGCTTTCTTTGTTCTTGCTTTCTTATGGAAATGCCTTCCTTTGTTGCTTGCCCATCATGCAAGCTTCACATGGTTCCTTCATTTTTGCAATCGATGGTAGGTGTGCAACCATACCCACACATGGTGGTTGTAAGAGCAAACAACTCATATAGGTTGCTCCTCCTTATGTCAGTCCCAACAACATTGTTGTTACTATCTATAGTATTAGCTCCTTTCTTATTGAAAGATACTTGATGGCCTTGATCAATCATTGAAGCCACTGAAAGTAGTTTTCAACCACCTTGATTCCCAGTTTAGATGATGATGCACTACTTAACATCTTCTCCCTTTTATTGCCGAAACCTCCACAACCTCTATGTTTTTTGCTTCTGTACCACTCAGAGCCTCTTTAGCTCTGATACCATGTAAGAAAATAACAGCACAACAAAATAGACCAATAGATAGAGTTGAGAGAGAAAACATAGACAAAGATAGACACAGACTGAGAGATAGATAACTCAAATTCTCAAATTTCCAAGAGTAATGCAGCTACAATGATAGTGTTGTCCCCAATGTGGAGCTTAGATGGCGATCTAGACAGACTCTAGATGAAGGGCTTATTAGTGCACAATGCTATGTAAAGCTCAACATGAGCCATGCTTATATAGCTTTTACAAGGGGAGTTGATATAGATTAACATAGTCGAAAGATACAAAATAGCCGGCAGAATATACCATTCGACAATATCTCCATGACTGGAAGTCTAGTTCCTTTTTCAGTCTCAACTAAAGAAAGGCATTTTTAGAAAGCAAGGAATAACTCATCCTTCGATTTGATAGCATATACCTAGACTTTTTGAGTAGCATCATCTATGAAAGTGACAAAGTAAAGAGAACCACCTAATGGCCTTGTGGGCATAGGACCACACATATTTGTATGAACGAGATCTAAAGGCTGAATTCAAGAGTCAGTGCACATCTTATGCACATTCCTATTTTTCTTCCCATATTGAAAATGATCACAAAATGAAAAAGCAGAGAAAGATAACACATGTAAGTAGCCAGGATGAAAAAGATTTTCTATTCCACTATGAGATATGTGGCCCGAATGGCCATGCCAAACACAATCCATATGTTGTTCAGTAAGAACTAATAGGTGTTCCTTTAGTGACACAAATAAAGGATAAAGTGTGCCAACTTTTCTTCCTTTTGCAATAACCATATTGACCTTTGATATGTGAAAGAACTCAACATAGAAAACCATTTTGTAACCAAGGCCATCAAGTTGACCAACTGACATCAAACTACATGATAACTGAGGTACATGGCATATATTATGCATAATGAATTTTGAACCATCAATGAACTGCACAACCACCTCTCCGATCTCGACAACATCACACTAGTAAGAGTCACCAAGTCTCATGGTACCAAGAGACTTTGTTGCATAATTAGAGAACCAATGTGGTATCACATGGAAAGAAGCAATAGAATCTAGCAGCCATGTGCGAGAAAAAGAACCAGCCATAAGAGCCTCAGTGGGCATAGTACTATTAAGTATCAAAACATTTGCATCATCAAAAATAGCATTAATTTCTTCTATCTTCATAGTTGAATAAGATGGTGCAAGTAACTGTTTAACATGCCCATCAACATTCTATCCTTTACATTTAGCATTCTTTAACACATAATTGTCTTTCTTCATATGTCCTTTCTTATGATAATAATGGCACTCGATATTCGTCTTCCTTGATTTACTTCTACTCTTATTTTATTGACCATTCTTGTCCTTGTTCTTGCTCCCACCATGTTGTTGATTCTTTCCTTGGTAAAAATCACGAACATTATATGCATGTCCATTCTAAGTGCCAACCATAGACTTTCTATGGATCTCGTCACTCAAGAGTGCTCCACATATTTCATCATAGATCAATTTACCACCAGGTGCACTATTGCTAATAACTGTGCAAAACGTATCCCATGATGATGGCAAGGTACATAACAAGAAGATTGTTTTCATTTCATTATTGATCTCCATTTTATGAGCCTCTAACTAAGAGAATATAGCATCAAACTCATTTATACGAGCATGAAAACTATTTGTGCCCTTCATGCAAAGATCATATAACTTTCTCATAAAATACAATTTAGCTGATATTATTTCTTTTTCACGTGAATTGCATAACTTCTTCCAAAGCTCCTCCGCACTTTCATAGTACAATATTGTAAAGTAAACATTATCTACTAGGTGCAATCGAATGGTAGATTTATCCATTTCATCCAACTCATCCCAATCATCATCATCAGCCATATCAACAAGCTGATTTGAGATTCCATTTATTGGCTTCCACTACCTCTAAATCAACACATTTTTAATCTAATTCTTCCTTAGAGAAAAGTTTATGCCATGAAATTTTTGAATCTCAAAATGTTTTTTGTCCTACATGTTATAACTCCTCTTGGAAACACTGGAACTAGATCTTGATCCACTAGATGTGCCTAAGATCTCTACTTCCATGATGATTTAAAATGATAATGGAACTATAATAGTCCAAACACCACTAAGGCTCAAAAAAGGATGACAAAGTGGCAAATTATGGGAAAATATCAATAGAGTATCCCTCAAAAACATGGGTCAATGAACACCAATGACCAACCAGAAGGATTATGTGAGAATGTATGTGCTCATACTAATACGCGTATGGAGGAGTAAAATCAACCACTGTATAGTTGAAAAAATAAAATCCAAAAAAAATTGCTATAGTCTCCTCTACAAAATGATCATATGGCTTGTGTCAAAAACACATAAAACTGTGAGTATTGACATGTAAACATCCATAGTGAATCATTGACTCCACTTAATCGAAAGAAGCCAACTAGGCTTATCGAGCACCTATGAACCACTAGCATACATATCCTATGGCAAGGCTAGGTAAGTCTTCCATCTGCATCACCAATGAAACCACAACAAGTGGCTATCTCTCAGTTAAGAAAACCTCAACCAATGAAACCACAACAAGTGGCTATCTCTCAGTTAAGAAAACCTCTCAGTTAAGTGGTATCCATAGAAGCATACATAGTGTGTATGTACTTAGTATATGCAATAAGATGACACTTAAAAGCTGAATTTATATCCCAAACACTAGCCTTAACACCTAAAAGTGTCTATCAACTATGTTCTTTAGACCCAAAACACCTACATAAACTTGGAGTGGCTACTCCCACCACAATTGAAAATCCTTCCATGAAACCTATAAGAAGACTCAAAAGCTGAAAATTCAGAGATAAAGGCGAATATACATTGCAAAGGAGACAAAACCTCAAGTACCTCTAGATCCAATATTGATCTTTAGACCAATATTTCCACCTCTGTAGTTGAAACTGTCCCAAAATTGCAAAATGAGTTTCTAATTTTCCCCAATTTTGTACCAAAACAAACTCTCAAAAAATCGATGTAGAGAGCCCAAGAAGACACTTCTAAGGCCAAAAAATAATGTTAAACCTAAGTATCTTCACCTCTATAATCACCAAGAAACTAGGGTTTAGTGGTAGAAAAACATATTGTTAAGCAATCCTTGGGTAGAACATTACTGGAATGGGTGACCTCCTAAGAAGTGCTAGTACTTTGTCTTCCTTGATCATTGAAGTCCTTCCTCGCACGCAACCAATGATGCTAATGGTGACTTAGGTGGCTCGGATGACAATTTTTTACCAATGTTTATGCCTTGGTGGTAAGCTTTAGAGAAAGCCATGGGTGGGCAGGTGGATGCTTGCTTCGAGATGTTATGATACCAGTGAAGTGGTGCAATGGTGATGCACCACGATGGATTCTCCTTTGAGAGAGAGCTCCATAACGATGCCCTCTTGATAGAAAAATGTAGACAACCAACACGATGCTCCATACACACTTGTAGAATGTGCAGTCCTACACAATACACAAAGAGCACAATCTCATATTTCCTAGGTTCTACAAACGCGATCAAACCCCTAGTATGTGGTTGACTAGGCCACTATATGTTTTATTAAAAAACATACTAAAAAGTGTATGGTGGCCATTTTCTCTTTCACATGGACACTAACAATAACATTAGCTATATAATCTAGGGTGAACACTAAATGATTTCACTCGATGCTCTTAGAAACTCCATCAAAGAGTCACAATAATGGAAATTTGTATCTCAATATATGAGATCACTAGAATGTCAAAATGTCTCCAAAATCCATGTGATCCATGTGAGCATGAATCACCACTACTTTGTTGTATCCAAGTTGGCATAGAAATCAACATGAGAAATGCCTCACCAAAATCTAATATAATGCTTGACGCAATAAAACATAATGGAAAGATGATTATTGTTGTAACTCCAATGTCCATGGAATAGAGAAATGATGTTGTATAATGGCTTATACCTATGCCAAATCAGATAAAGTTGAGTAGCCAAAACCCCTATGAATCACATGGCATGAGGCTCAAAAAAGTAACTCATTAGATGTTTGATGAAGGAAGATTATCATATGTATCCTAAAGTGATGTTGAAGAGGAAGCACATCAATTCATAATAAAGTCAAATGAAATTTTAAGTTGAATGAGAGGCTTCTGAATATGTGAACCATTGTGGATGAGACAACAATGCTAAAGGATCTGATTTGTAGGGCTTAAAATTGATTTGTATTCTACCAACTTCTCCATTTACTTAGGGTTGTGGCATCTATATCATATTAGATGAGTGACATAGTGGGAGTACCACCGTATGAAGATCCACATCATAAATTTCAATCCATTGACACGTGAGGATGGTATGACGACCATGAGCAAGAGGAATGCACAAGTGTGTGAGTGAGAAGCACACTAGAATGCACACACATGCGCATAAAAGGTAGAACAAAGAGTTTGCACAATGGAATCTTCTATTATTTACTCAAGTTACAAATATGTTCTTACAAAGCTCAATTCTCTAACAAGCTATCACAACCAACCTAAAAAATGAGCTCTCTAGCTCTTTTTATAGTTTTTGACTAGCTTTGGCCTACTACAAACCTAGTGTATGGCTTAGTTAAAAATTAGGTTCATCGGCTAATTTAAGGGCTCAAATGAGCTCCAAAAATATGAAAATTGATAGATCTATTTTTCTTATATTGTTGAGGCTTGAGGAACCCTCAACTTGCACAAAATGGATTTGAATCTACCAAAAATGGGTATTTACATTGAAATGTATTGATAAAAAACATTGTTTCATTAGAATTTAAGTTCAAAAAAATAATTTGGCCTATTCTCTACCAGATTGGCATTGATTGCTTTGCCTGCTTAATCTTGTATCCAAGCCTTGTCTTTCTTGTTGGACTTCTTTCATAAAGATCCCTTGTCTGCTTAAACTGCCTTGGCCACTCTTGCCACTAACACTCCCCCCCTCTTGAGTTTGTCATCCTTGATGGACCTTTGTTGGATGGGATGCTCCATATAGTACTAAAGGACATTTGCGACTAAGTCATGCACATGTACTCTAAGTCCCTTTGTGAGATCAAGTTTCAGGTATTCCCAATCTATGGCACCTTGGACTTCGGGGTGTGGTGTCCGATAGTACTCTGAATATTGCTTGTTCACATGTGAATAGTTGCAGGAGCTGGGTGGGTTTGGAGATGAATATCTCGGAATGATATTCTTGAAATCCTATCATAAACATATCTTTGAAAGTTTGATTGTAGCACACCGACAGATATTTGATGTGAGCATGCTAGACATAAATGGTGCAAATGGAAGGAGTAGTGCTCATATCATATACCAAATCATACTTACCATTCGCAAAACCTAGTGTAGAGACATGTGGCACTTTAGCATTTTTGAAAGTTTTGAATACTAATAGCATCAAGTCAAATATCTTTAAGAGCACGTGGGCTTCAACATTTGACATCAACTTCACATGAGGCATCTAGTGTCTGATAATCGCAATCATGTAAGTGGTTGGTCCTTGAGGTGGTGCTAGATATGGGTAATTAACCTAATCCACATAGTGTGGATTATTCTTGACTTTAATGGCAAATGAAGGCCATGATCATCTCCTTAGTATTGGTCATAGTGGAGCCTTTGACCATGTGCAAAGCATCTCTGGATATGTCTCTAGTAAGTGTGTTCACGAGTTTGGTTAGAAAATGGCTTTTCTTGATTTGTATTTATGGCTTTGTTTGTGAGATACCAAAGGTTTGTGTAAGGGAAATACTTTTTGTCCCAACCAAAGATGGTTTTTTTATTATAGTAAAAAATTATTAACATCCTCTTTGAGTCATGACTTACCTTTCCTTGCTGATACCAATAGGTCCTTGGACTAGAATTGTATGGCAAAAGTAGGGGCTTTGCCAATGGTGTGTGTCACTTCTACGTTATAATTTTTAAGGATTACCAAACATGGCCCATACTCTAGCTCCAAGGTCGTTATTGATCATTTATGCACCAGATTTGGGAGATATTCTCACTTGAGAACCTCGTCTTCCATGTTCGCCATTCCAACTTTTTCACCTTATTTGAGCCATTGGGACCTGGGTGCTTCAAAGCTTTGTTGTCCCTCTTCCATAACCCAATTGCCTAATATTAGTTGAGGCTCATAGTCCTCTTCAAAGGTCTGCTCAATAGGAAACTCTACTGCCTCTTCCACTTTAGGTAGTTCTGTGGGTGATGGGGGTCTTTTAGATTAGAGGTGTTTGGTTTGGAGTTCTCGTATTTGATTCTGTAGATCGACTAGTTCTGAGTCAATATTGGCCACTATGGTTTTTGGGATTGGATGGGTGTTGCTACCTGTTGTTGTTGTTGTTGGAGTTGATCTACTTCCTGAGACATATTGTCATGTGACTCCAACAAGTTTGCGTACTCTTCAAGAATAATTCAAATGTTCTCAAGAGGAATTTTCTGGAACCTGGATGGACTTATGGGTGCACCTAGTGTATTCTTGATGTATTCTTGATAGCTGCTTCCAAGTTTTCTTGATTCTATTGTTGCAACCTTTTATTCTCCTCTTGTGCAATTGCTAGATGGCATTTTAATAATGCCATATAATGTGACAAACGAGCATTGCATTCCATTTTTATGTGTAAATGGCTTTCAATTACTTTGATAGACTCCTGAACCATTATCTATATCTTCAACTCTAGCTAATTATGTGCGATTTGTAAGGTATTGTACCGATCTTGCAAAAAAGCATTGTGAGATTTGAAGTATGAAATTCTCTCTTGAAGGCATATGGATCAATCTTGAAGGGCTTTTTTGTGTTGTGCTAGTTGTTGATACTTGTGCCATAATTGGTAACATTGATGTTATTGCAGAGTCGACTATGGAAGTATTTATAGTGAATGCAATTTGCAAAGTGGCTAATGCAGGGGAAAAGGGAAGTGGAAAGGGATGGGTGAATGCAATGGAAAGATACTCACTAAGTGGTGGTAATGAGTAAGGTCAGACCTATTGTGCTTGAAACATGGAGGAGAGTGGAGGGAATTGGAGAGGGAAAGAATATATTGGAGTGTGTGTGAGTGAAGAGAAGGTAGGTTGAGTGGGAGCGTAGGGTTCAGTGAAGGGAGGATGATGAATGTGAGATGGGGCTATGAAATTTGAAACTAGAGTGTAGTTATCGTGTCAATGACAAGGCATACATTGATGGGAGAGATGTGAGTGGTTATCTATGCTTCCATGATTGTTATTGGAATTGGTTCAATCATTCTAGGGGTGAGTTAGGGGGAGTATGGAAGATGGGTTTGGCCGCTTGACTGACTTTTTTAGTTTTAGTTGTAGATGAGGTTCCATGGTTCTAATGGGTGAAACTATGGGAGCTTGTACAATGGTTTCATCGGTTAGATTTATGGTTTCTATAGGTGTTAGTGGTATGGAGGTGGTGGTGACTTTGGTGATGATGGGGGTAGATGTCAATGTCATGGCCAAAGTGAGTGGAATCTGAATATTTTTACCTAATCTTTTGCTTGTGTGGGGATGCCATTCATCATATTGCACTCTTGGTCCCTGTAGCATGTGATTGATGGCCTCTATTATACAAACAATCTCGGCTAATACTCATAAAGACTCTATGAATTGCTGATCAACTTTGTTTGCTTCTAATGGATGTTCCATGAGCCCTCGACTTCTCCCAATGTACATGGTGCTCTTCTCTCTGTTGTTGTTCACTTGTCCCTTCTTGTATTTTCCACATCAAAAAAATTAGAAACCCTGTACTAGTTGTTCAAAATCAAATGTTGCCAAATCGTCTAAGCTTCCGCCAACTTAAAATCCAAACTTAGATGGATGGGCAAGGCCCAAATATTTTTCTATGGAGGTCCCTTTTGTACTTGGCTTGGGAAGACAGATCATGAAATGTGGCACAATAGTTCTTTCCCCTGTAGGTGAGATATCTGGCATCATAACTGTACCTCGCAGTTGTGCACATGGAAGTGTATCTCGCATCCTTTTTGGTTGCAGTGATGATGCCTTCAGACTTTGAACAATCGAAGCCTTTCCTAGTTAAGGGATCTCTCAATGGATACATCGTATGAAAGGCATTTGTAGATAATCTGCATAATTGCACAACATCCATTGAATACAAGCTTTTGTATCCATCTTTCCATAGCTACATAAATTTGATTGATGATCCAATGGAGGAGCTTAATGGCTTATAAGACCTATAGGCTCTAGTAAGTATAGAATGAACCGGATCTTCTTGTGAGGTTGGGTGAATCAGTCCTACCCTATAAAAGCAAAATGTTGTATACACATCCTGAGTGGTACTGATACATTTGAAGTTATGGTTGCCATACCCTTAAGCTTCAGTACATTCCTATTATTCACATTCTCTGACATTAAGGTTTCCTTATCCGATGGAGTGTGCATTCTATGCATATTAAGGGCCTCTCAAACCAAATTCAATGTGATCTTAAAACATTTTATCTCTTGATTACATAATAGAGATAGGATCACAAAAGTGCCAAGAATATCTTTGCTTGTTCTTGGTTGTAGAGTGTAAATCAAGTAATAACACCTCATGAATTCTGGCTTTGGAAACAACTCACTGAAATATTATGCTAATCTTGCTCACTGCAAAATGGTCTATAGCTCGTGTGTTCTGGAGCTATTCAAACTCCCGAGAGAAGTACTAGAACATACACCATATGTTATTGAGTTCACACATACATTCCCAAATATATATGTGTAGCATCTCTTAGTGGTCCAACGAGCTCATTGAACTAGTGTGAGTGTGCTCACACATTTTGTTTGTCTTGAAGGGGGATCTTGAACTAATATATGCCTCAAGTGTTTGAACTATGATGGCCTCTCAGTGGGAGAGTCCTCAATGGGTAAGCTATTGATGTCTGTGGTTTGTGAACTTGCTCCTGCTTCATCCATTGTGTGGTACTACATGTGGTGCTGCTTGTAGATCTATTATAATAAGAAGAAGCACAATCGTATTGTCTAAGAAACTTGGTGAGACCTTGTTCCCTTTATAGTAACATGTCTCCCTATATCCTTGTGTGTTATGTATGTGATGTGGGAGTGAATAATGTGTGGTGAAGTGAGAAGGTGGGTTAGTGCAAAGTCTAGATGCACAATTGGGTAAATGCATTAACTCTACATGCTCCTAGTATTGTACATGTATGTTACAAGGTTGGTTCAGTTGGTAGATAACATGGTTTGAATTTATAGAGTTCCCTTATGGGCTTACAATATTGTCGTTTGGGTTTGTACATAATATTTGTTGATGACTTAACTTGGTTTGGGACTTTTTAGGTACCCATTTCCAAATTGTTATAGGAAGAACTTTACATGGTGACTCGATTACAACAACTTTCTATGTATATTTCTGGGGGGTTGGGATAGACTTCCAAAGAGTAGAACCTAAGAGCTTATATGATGAGATATGAGATCTTATGCAGGCCTTAGACACCCAAATTTGTACATTATTGTGGTCAAGCTTCATCGATTGCATTGATACCCAAATATGGAGTACTCTTTGAGATGGATTTCTTTATTGCTCTATATGCTCGTCTGTGTGGCTTCTTTGTCTACTTCACAATTAGTGTGTCAGATGGTGGTGGAGCGATTGGTTGCTCACCCTTTCATACCCATATCTACTTCATTCTAGGAATCTATTTTTTCCAAGGTTTTGCTTGATGCATTAATCTGCTTTTGCTGCTTTTCTTGAGCTGCTGATACAACACTTTTCTTTGAAATAGAAGGGAGTTCCACCCGCTCTTGAGCTTGTTCTTCAAAGTTTGGATCATTCTACACCATAGAGCTTAGAACATATTTTTCTTCAAGATTAGTCTTAGAAGAACTTAGAGCCTATGTGGGACCTAAATCAATGACCATGATATTTTCTAATTCTATTGTGAGACATTGTTTGCTTACCCAAACTTGAAGAAGTCAAATTCTTAGGTTCAAGTTGATTGCATGGTCATAGATCCAATCTTGACTTAGGATGAGAGACTCAGTGAGATCCTCATCATGGCATAACAACAACGTTATTGTCATAGAGACATCTTGAATTGAGATTGGAAAGTTCCATGTCACCCATGCAAGGGTTTCCACACCTCTTAATCCTACAAGGTAAGCCTCAATAGGATTCATGTGTAAATTCATGTCTTGACAACAAGAATATCTTATTGCACTAGTGGCTGCTCTTGAATCAATAAATGCTCTAATTGTTTTGACGCTGCACCTCTTCCTATCTCAATTGAAATAAATGGTCGTCGATCAATGATGCTAGGAGAGGGATTCCTCTTAGTCTCACACATTACCATGTGATATCTATGGGCTTGAGAGTGGGGAAGATCATTATTGTTCCATGGCTGGTCTAAGCATTGTCTTCTTAATTTCATTCTCTTGATGTGTTCTAAGGCTTCTACATGCACCTTTTCTCGTATCAATTTCTCCTTTTCGTTTTGTTTCCTAGCCATGATGATTTGCTTAAGCATATTTTCTATCAAAGGCTCTTGATAGAACTTGACTCAATATCCACTGATGTAATTTGGTAACACATCTCCTTCTAAAGTGGCTAGCTGCACAACACCGCTTGTTGATATCCTATTGATGATCATGACTTCATACCCACTTTTCTCTAATTTTCATGCATGTTGCTTCAATGTATACACCAAAACTAAATCACCAATTTTTAGGTCTTTGTCTTTAACATGTGCATCAAAGTAAGGATTTTGTCTCCTCTTAACTGCATATGTGCTTGTTGCTGCTCTCAGTCTCGTTTCTCCTAGGCATTCTAGATCTAAGATCCTAGATGATAGATCATGGCCCCTCCATCGATGTTCTTGTGCAACCTTGAGTGTGGGTATTAAGAAATCTAAAGAAAGCATAGAATTTTGGCCAAAAACCATCTAAAATGGAGTCGCATTGAGTACCGTTTTGTAGGCAACTCGGTCCCAATTAGAGACTTCGTTATTTACTAGTTTGGTCAAAAGATTACAGAAGATCTTATTTGTACTTTTTGCCTATCCATTTTCCTATGGGTGATAGGGAGATAACTTCTTGTGAATGACCATGAAATCTTGTAAAAGATATGCAATGGCCTCATTCAAGAAGTGCATTCCTCTATCGCTTACAAACTCAATTGACAATCCATAGCTAGTGAATACGTTCTCAAATAAAAATTTAGGCATCTTTTGTGCGTCATTCTTCCTAGTAGTGTTTACTTCTTTCCATATGGTAAGATAATCCATTGCTATGGTGATATATTCGATATATGATCTCTTATTGGGGGGGATTAATAGGTCCTATAAAGTCTATTCCCCATGTATAGAATATACATCCTTCCATCATAGGTATCAATGACATCTCATCTTTTCAAATTGGATATTGAGTTCTCGGGCATATGTCACACCTCTTCACATAGGTGTGTGCATCCATATGGAGGCTAGGCCAACATAGACCTGAAAACAAGATTGTCTTGATCACTCAATCAGGTCCAAAGTGTCCTCCTACAACACCTTGGTGTGTAGTTTCTAAGATCTTCAACTATTTGTTTTCATGTGAACACAATCTTAGATATCCATCTCATCCACACTTATATAGATTACCTCCAATAAGTGTAAAGTCCTGAGCCTCCTTCTCTAGACTTCTTTATCAAGCTAAAGCCATCTCTTGAGGGGAATACTTTCGTCCTCAGAAAGTCAACCAAAGGGGTGCTCCAGTCCGATATTAAAGACACTTGATATAAAGTAACATGATCAATAGGGTGTTTGTTAATACACGTTGGACAATCCTTGAACAACCTATAGACATTTGCTTCCATTGTTGGCTAGTACACACCTAACCTTTTCAAAGTCTATAGGGTTTCTATTTTTAGAATGATGTCATCCCAATGCACCTACATATGCTAATTCAAACCACTTATCATGCTCTTCTTCTTCCACACAACAAGCTAAGATACTTTGATCTATTTGCTTGTATATACTCCTTGTGAGTATATGGTACCTCTGTGACTTGACAATCTCTTTGTCCTATGTCCTAACCACTAGATTCTTAGGTCCAAATGTAAGAATAGGAGCAAGTGTTTTATCCTAGTTTGGGACTACTTCTAAGTTAATAAACAAATAAGCATGAGGAAGTTCATCTAATACATGTTGCAAGGTTTGCAAGAAAATAGTGTCTGAATTTATTAACCGCATATATCGTGCCTAATCCTTCTCTCTCCATTGTTGTTTAATTTCTTTCTGTAGCATTGAGTTGCATGCTTGCATATGCAATGGGAAGGTCAATGTTTCCTTCACTTGTCGGTTGTGCTAGCATGCATCCAATAGCAAAAGTGGAAGCATTCATGTGAACATGGAATGCCTTATTCCAATTGGGAATTGTTAGAATAGGGGCTGAGCACAATTGTTGTTTCACCTCATTGAAAGATGTCTCACATTCTTCACTCCACTAAAAGTTAGTCAAGAGGTTGTCTAGAGGATTTGCAATGATAGTGTACATGTGGATAGGCTATCGGTAGTATCCACAATGTCCCATAAAAGCTTGTACTTCTTTGGCTGAGCTTGGTCTTGGTAGCTTGGCTATCACTCTCACCTTATCCTCATCTGTTGATATTTTGTTCTTCGATGCTATATGACCTAAAATATTGCCTTGCCTGACCATAAAAGCACTTGAGCCCTGGATTCTACCAAATAAAGGTAATCTTCTTTAGAAGTGAAAAATGGCTCCATGTTGATGGATTTTGAATCCTCATCACTCACTTCCACTAGTACATCTGTATTAGGCTCACATTCCTCAATGACAGGGTCAAATAGGATGGGTTCTAACATGAATACCAAGATATCATAGGATGTATCTTTTGATACCAAGCACGTGGTGCCTGCTTTAAACCATATATTGCCTTCTTTAACCTACACATCTGGTTTTCATGCCCTTTCTACACAAAGCCACTGTTAAACGCGAAACTATCCGTCAGAGACGCGTTTAAACAATTAGTGGGGTTCTTGGGAGTGGAAGGGGTCTGTTAAACAGAGGCCCTATGCTTGGTTTCCCAAACTAACCACTTCACACACATCGATATACTAATGCTCAAGACTCTATCAAGAATCTATTACACTTACAATCTTGCAGTACGCAATCAAACTCTTCCAAAGTTTACCGAACACACACTAGCTAATGCTCTCTTCAACGTACAGCGCAAGAACTAGTCAGTACCGTAATGCAGAATTACTCGCTTAACTCAAGAACTATCCCGAACACAAACTACTGTAACAATAGAGACAATAACAGTGACTTAATCTTTATCGAACAGGTACAGATAATCAAGCAGGGCAGCAGACGCAGAACGATTCAGGATTCTCAAACACACACTACTGAAACCGTCATTACTAGAGTATAGACTTCATCAAACAACTTACAAAACATTACAAGATAGAGAGATACCACAGTACGTGTAATTAACAGAACAATCGCAACAGAAACTTCGCAGAACGACTCGCCCAGACAAACAATCTGGCGATCTTCTGGACGTCGTGGTAATTCACCAACCGAACAGGTATTGATAACAACAAGGCAGAGATGAGAACAAGGTACTCAAAATGATGCAAACACACACCACAGTAACGTGCAGATCAATCACCCAGACAGACAGTCTGGTGATCCCACTGATCGTCACCCATCGTCTCTTTTTCATTGATTTATATAAAGATATAAACATCTTTGTAACAACCTTTCGTACGTGCGGACTAGAAAAAGATTCAGTTTTTACAATTGCCAATCCGGCGGCCGACTAACACTGGCACGCACGGTGGACTCGAACCCGCAGGTTTACAACAATTATGGTTCATCTACAATGCCTTCTAAATACATCGATCGGGCTAATCTAAAAGTTCGGGCAATTTTCTTCTTTAAGGCTTCTAACATCTGTTTCAAAATATCTGGTTCTACTAATTGGGCATCTGTTCGTACAGAACTTAAAGAAAATGACTTCGGTCATCAAAGCTTCTGTTTGCGTCTGCAAAAAAGCTTCCTGTAGATAAAAATCGTTTGATAAGGCCGCGTCACGAGTTACCTTCATATATGCAATCTGCTTATTTATTTGAGCTAATCTTTCTTTCTGTACATCCAGCTGATACTCCCTTCTTTCTATCTCCTGATTCTGAAACTCGATTGTTTTGTAATAGGCGTCGCGCTCTCGGCGGGCACTTGCGATATCTTTGTGTAATTGCGCTTCCACGTTCAATTTGCGTTTAAGAATATTGTTGACGTCCGATAGATCAATTTTGGTTCTCTGAAGTTCTTCATTAGTCTTCTGAGCTAAATCGTACATTTCTTGCCCTTTGTTGACCACTTCTTCTAACTGTACTCTGGTTTCTTCTAACAGATTCCCTAAAGCTACTCGTGCATCTTCTTTATCCTGGACTGACTGCTTCAACTTGACTAATTCCGCATCTGCAACACTTAGTAATTCATCTTTCTCTTGGACTTCTGTCAGGGCCGCATCTCTTTGATTAATAATTATTTCCTGTTCTACAAGTCTGGCCTGCAACTCTTGAATTTGTCCGTTTAACGCATGATTTTCTGCCTTGACTGCCTGTAATTCTTCCTGGAGAGGGGTAATGTCTGCCTCCAGCACATCCACTTTGTGTTGAAATTCGTCTCGAATATTATCTGTCACTTGCTTCATTTGTTCAGGTAGTTCTTGTGATAGCTGGATCAGCATGTGACCCATGGATGCTAACTCAGAAAACAAGGGAATTGAAGGAATTGGAGGATGAGAACGGGGTTGAGATGAAGAACCGGTGAGGAGCTGCTGGGAATTTGGTGGAGAGTAATTCGGCGATGAGGATGAAGAAGCAGTGGGTTCGTCGGGGACAATGGGTGGAATAGGAATAATGGGTTCAACTGGGGGTTCGGGTGGATGAGTAGGAAGAATAGTAGTTGTGTTGGTTACCTTTTCGGTTATTGGTTGTGTAGTGTCATCAGGGCCGGTAGCTGTAGACTCCACTGCTTTAAGCAGTTCTTCGAAAACCTCTTTAATGATATGTTCTCCATCCTCTTGCTTTTCGTACTCAGATTGCTGTTGAGATGCCTCTTTTGACGAGCTTGTTTCAGATTCGGTGGTAGCATGCTGTTCTTGTTGCCTTTCTGAAGAAGACTGTGCTGATGATTCATGATGCATTGATGTTGCAGTGTCATGGAAGGTTTCTTCGTCCTGTCCTTCTTCTTCTTTGTCATCTGCTTGATCATTTGCGACAGAGCCTTGTACCTGACTATCTGATGAACTAATTCTGATTCTTTTCCGGCGGAGAAGGTGGAAAATCTCTTCGTCCTCTTCTTCATCATCGTCGAGGATTTGTGCAGACTCTTCATGGTGCAGAACAGGTCCTCAGGGTGGCGGTTGTGCCGCTAGAATGGTCGGAAATAGAAAAGATAGGATGTGCGGCAGTCTGGACCTTGGCATATCTCCTTTGTTGACCTGCTTGATGATTGACACGCATTCTTTGTGAATGCGGCAGAAGAAATACGAAGCAAAGTTGACAAGTTCTCGAGCAGCTAAATCTATAGCGGAGTAAAAGGGACGAGATATTCCATATGTGCGCTTTTGGAGATTCAAAATGGCAACTAAAAATTGGAGTGTTGATCTCTCAGGCTTGGGGCAACAGAGGATTGCATACTCATTGGATGAGTGTCTAGGGAATAATTTGTTCATTGTGGCAATCGGCAGATTAGGGCCATTTTCCCTACCTTGCAGAGAGAGCCGGAATGCTTTAGAGAAGGTCTGGAGAGTGATTACGGTACGGGATGGCAGGGAAGTGATAGGCCAACTCTGCTGTGTAGCAGGTGTGGCAGCGATGGTGGCGATTATTTGTGCGTAGAAAGGGTGGCAATCCACTGAATGCCAAGGCAATTCAGCGAAATTGGCCAACCCGCACCTACATCAGCAGGGAGTCCTTCACGGAAGGCGGCGAAGTTTGCCAGAGCTTCCATGGCGCACAGACAATAGCAAGCACGATACACAACTGCGCAGGGTAGACAGAGAGCACAAATACACAAATCACACAGACACAATAGCGATTAACAGCGAAACGAAAAAGGTTAAGTAGATGCTTGGCAATGGGAAGCCATTGAAATTACTAATCATCGCACGACGTTGAGATGATAACCTCATAACTTCGGTGTGCATGCATGAACAAAACGATAAGGCAGGGCGGCTGTTAGTCATAATTAGGTATCAAAACGAGGATATTTACAGACTTATTTTATTAAGCTTGTAAAAAACAAAAAGAAAAGAAAGGAAAAAGAGAAAACGAAAAATACGCGGTCAACCGTGAAATGTTTTAGTGCGGATGAGATGCTTGCTGATACGGTCGCAACTTTGAACCATTTATCACCTTCGGAAGAGGAATGCCAGTCAAAGTAGCCAACTGAAAAGTGGCTGGGCCCACCTGTTCAGAAATCCGGTATGGACCAAACCATCGTAACTTGAATTTTCTAGCAGAGCGATTCGATTTTGCATTGTAAAAGAGTACAAGTTGCCCCACCGTAAAAACTGGAGTTTTTAGATATCGATCATGTGCTCGAGCTTGTCTTAACTGTACTTCCTGAATAGTTAGAAAACTGTCCCACCGATGCTCATCTAATTCTCTGAGTGTATCCAACCGAAATGACAGAGATTCTTCAGGTAACAGTTTCTGAGTGAGAGCCACACGTAAACTTGACACAACAATCTCCATTGGTGCTATGGCTTCCAGTCCCTAAGCCAGTTTGAAAGGTGTTAGTCCTGTTGCTACTTTGTAGGTAGTCCGGTACGCCCATAATACTACAGGTAATAGTTGATCCCACCTTTCCGATGATTCCAAAATCAGTTTTCGAAGCATATTCAACAAGGTTTTGTTTGTACTTTCAGCTAAGCCATTTGCACGAGGATAATACAGTGAACTGAACTTATGCATAATCTGAAAAGAATGTGTGAGTACTTCCATTAAATTGTTCACAAAATGCGTGCCTTGATCTGTCACATGCTCCAAAGGTAAGCCAAAACGTGGAAAAACATCCTTCATTAAATACTTTGCTACTAATACAGCTGTAGCAGATCGTAAAGCCCAGGCTTCTGCCCATCTGGTAGCATAATCTGTACATGTCAGAAT
Organism: Ceratopteris richardii; assembly: GCA_020310875.1. NCBI lineage: Eukaryota > Viridiplantae > Streptophyta > Polypodiopsida > Polypodiales > Pteridaceae > Ceratopteris > Ceratopteris richardii. The sequence goes on from CM035439.1 coordinate 65,888,412, forward strand.
ATAGCGGTTATTACTGAGTATTGTTGGAGGTGTAATAGGTCCAATAAAATCTAGACCCCACTTCTGAAAAGGCTCCAATGGCAAGATAGGTTGGAGAGGGAAAAATGGCATTGTAGAGGCTATCCAGACCTCTGACAAGTATCACATTGTTTGACAAACTGAGATACATCCCTGTACATAGTAGGCCACCAAAGTCCACTTTGCAGAATTTTCCGGTGCGTTAACTCTGCTGGAAAGTGTCCACCGGAAGGAATTGAGTGACCCAGAGTAATGACTGAGTTAACTTCATGCAGAGGAATACAACAAAGTAAAATTCCAGTGTGATCCCTATAGTATAATTCTCCAGCAATTAACTGGAATCTGCGACTGTACACTGCAATCTTCCTACGCATTGCAGGAGAGGGATGAGCAAGAATACATCCATCAGTAAGAAAAGTTAATATCTGATCATAATATGTAGATGGCATAGGTGGTTCTGTATATTCATCATTAGTTGGTTCAGTAACATAAATCGCTGGTGTGGTGTCATCTACACCGACCGGAGCTTTGTTGGAGCAAGTCTATGACAAGCCTAAGTATTGGCTTGAGTCCCACAAAGTCATAGAAAAAGCCTTAAAATGAAGACTATGTAAAGTTCACTTGTGAACTACCTCTTGTAACTTTTGAAGAGTTTACTTAATGTAAAAGTAAGAGAATCTTAAGTGGTTGAGTCCACATGATCAAGAATGGAAAGAGGAGCCACGAATTCGTGATTTGTGGTAGGTAGAGAATCAAATCAATCATTGATTGATTGGAGAGTGATTGAGGGAAGTTAGCCTCCCAAACTCAACTATAAATAGATGGCAGTTTTAGTCGTGGTTAGAGAGACCTATGTGAAGACCTCCAAGAGCTGAGCTTTATGCCATATCAAGGTGTGATTACAAGGCACACATATGTATCAGTAAGTCATTGTATTGTACAAGCAATATACTTTCATTTTCATGATTATTTGAGTTCATCTTTCCATGTTCTTGTGAAGTGTACTACTCACTGCCATTACTCTCAGTTTTCTCAGTCAGCTTGCAGAGATGTTTTCTCTGAGCTTGGTGCATCATTTTCAGTGATTTAACTTGGTAAAGTTAGCTCTATAAGTCTACTATATGCTCATAAATTTTCATGTCATTTGGATGTTGCAATCTTCAGTTATGTTCGTTTGAAGTCAACAGGGTCTGTTCATCTTCACCTCTCTGTCAGGTACCCGACTTTTTCACTCATCTTGTCAGAGGTGTTTCTCAGTGGTTACTTATCCAAATTCAGTGATTTAAAGTTTGTTGGATTCATCTTACTGTCTAGTATAACCATAAAAATTTTCATAATCATTGGATTTCTAAATTTTGAGTTATGGTGATTTTTCTGCTCACTGGTCTATTTCTGTAGCAGCCCGTGAAAATCGGGATGATGTCATCACTTGTTAAAACTCATTCTCAGTGTGTGCTTTGTTATTTTTTATGAGATTACTCTTGAAAGTTAGCTCTTTAAGCTAACTAGACTTCCCCAAGAGGAATTAAGCTAATTGCTGCTGTGATCAGAGAATTATGTAAAACACTGGACAGGTGTATGAACCAAGAATAGCAAGTTTTCTTCTCTGAGCTAACTCCAACTTATCTGTTTTGATCTATCTTTTTGAGAGTGATCTTCCAAGGTACATAGGGTGTCTAATACATCCATTGGCAAGCTAAAAGGGCCCACCATATACTCTTGGAGTTCATTTGGCTGGTGTAGATCAAGGATTTTGCAACACCTCTTCATCTTCAAGCACATACCTATCCATCTCTTCACAGTGGTATCAGAGCAAGGTTGGACAACATGGCAGATGGATTTCCTTCATCAATTGACAAATTGGATAGAGGTAACTACTCAGCTTGGTCATTAAGGATGGAAGCTTATCTCCAAGGTAGAAGTTTATATGGTTATGTGGCTGGAGATGAAGTTATGCCAAGTTTCAGGAACAAAAGTCAACCAACACAAGAAGAGCAAGAAAGATTGAGCACATGGTGCTCCAAGGATGCACTTGCAAGGTCTTATCTCCTCAACTCTATCTCAGATTTTTTGTTGCCTCACATTAGAAGTTGTAAGACATCTCAAGAAGTGTGGGATGCACTTGAAGCTTTCTTTTCTTCAAGTACCAAAGCTAGGAAGCATCAACTATGGCTGGAGTTCACAACTCTCAAGAAGGCTCCCAAACAAAATGTGACTGATTTTGTCACAAAGCTCAAGGACATAGCGGATCAGTTGGGAAGCATTGGAGAGGTAATAGATGAAGAGCAAATTGTAAGGCAGGTCATCAATGGCTTGAAGGCATATGATAAGTGGGAAGCATTCACCACAGCTATGGATTTGTACATGGACATGCATGTACCTGATTTCAACACACTCATTAGACAACTACTTACTCAAGAGGCAAAGCTTATCAAAAATGGAGAAAGCTCTAAAGGTAATCAATCTTCAGCTTTATACACGGATAAAAGCAAGTCTAAAGATAACAAAGGAAAGGCAAAGAAAGTGGATGATGAAGCAGGTACATATCAAGCTAACTATGCAGGTAGAGGAAGACATGGCAGAGGTAGAGGAAGAGGAGGTAGACAAGGCAGGGGGAGATCCCAAGACTCCAACTCATGTTCTATTTGTGGATTAACTAATCATACAACTGAAAATTGCTTTAGGAATTCCAGGAATCAAAGAGGCAGAGGATACAATAGAGGAAGTTATGGCTACTCAAGAGGAAGGTTCAACAACTACCATGGCAACTACAACAACTATAATCATTCAAACTATCAAGGAGGCTACAAAGGAAGGAGAGACTACAATAACTACACAGAAGACTCAAACAAAGAGGATTCATTATTGATCATGAACATGGCTATGCCACAAGGTAAATCTGATGAGCATGTTTTCTACATAGATTCAGGTTGTTCAAATCATGTGGCAGGAAATGTGGCACTCCTATCAGATTTAGAAGATCCAAGGAATAAGCATGAGGTACAAACAGGAGATGATACAAAACATCCTGTGGAGAAAATAGGCAATGTCAAAGCACCTGATGGAAACATCAACCTACTCAGTAAGGTACTCTATGTCCCTACCATTACAAAGAATTTGATAAGTGTTGGGCAGATAGTAGAGAAAGGGTTGCAAGTCAGGTTCACAAAAGCAAGAGCATTTGTTGAAGGTCCAAGTCAAGGATTCAGAAGAATTGCAAAAGGTGAAAAGACAGGTAGATTGTTCACATTTGAATTACAGGACACTAGAAACATTGCTCTCTTTAATTATGGTAGTCAGACACTCACAGAATTGGAAGTATGGCATAAAAGGTTAGCACATATTGGTGAAAGGTCATTAAAGCAAATCTGCAGGGACCAAAGTGTACTTGGACTTCCTAATTTGTCAAAACAACATATGATTTATAAGTGTAGTGCATGTCAATTTGGAAAGTCTCACAGATTACCATTCATGAAGAAAGGTTATATGCATGGAGATCTCTTGGAGTTGGTTCATACAGATGTATGGGGACCTAGCAAGGAAGCTTCAATATCTGGATCAAGGTATTATGTTTCCTTTATTGATGATTGCAGCAGATGGACTATCCTATTCTTTATGAAACACAAAGATGAAGTTTTTTCATGTTTCAAAAGATATTTGGCTCTTGTGGAGAATCAAACAGGTAAATCACTAAAAAGGCTAAGGTCAGATGGAGGGGGAGAATACTTCTCCCATGATTTTGATTCTTTTCTTCAAGAAAGAGGAATCAAAAGAGAGGTAACTACAAGGTACACTCCTGAGCAAAATGGAGTGGCAGAAAGGAGGAATAGGACAATTGTTGAAGCTGCAAGGTCTATGTTAAATGAAAAGCATTTACCTAATTACTTATGGGCCGAGGCTGTATCTACAGCCACTTACTTGATTAACAGGTTGCCTTCAAAATCCCTTGATGGGATGACTCCATATGAGGCTTGGAATGGAAGAAGACCAAGCTTAGATCATTGTAAAATTTTTGGATGTATTGCTTTTGCTCATGTTCCTTCACAGGTTAGAGGCAAGATGGATCCAAAGGCAGAAAGGTGTGTATTTATTGGATATGACAACAATCAAAAGGGCTACAGGTTATACAACCCTACCAACAAAGGATTCTTGGTAAGCAGAGATGTAGTTTTTGATGAGAACAATTCATGGTATGAAGATTCATGCAGGAAGATCAATTTACCATATGATCTTGAAGAAGATTTTCCAAAGCTTGGTAGAGAACAACAGAAGATTGAAGAACAAGACACCTCAGAGGATGATGAAGAATCTCACATGGAAAAGATCAAAGCATGGAAGTCTAAAGGTAAAGCAAAATTGCAGGAACTTGGACATGAGGCAGAATCATCACATCATGGCCTAAGAAGATCTATGAGGGAAAAGAAAAAACCAGAAAGGTATGGGTTTGACACCTCATTAGTAACTAAACATTCTATCTACATAGCACAGGACATAAACCAAGAGGAGCCATCATCATTTGAAGAGGCCAAAGCAAAAACAGAATGGAAGCATGCAATGAAGGAAGAGATTGAAGCACTTGAGGAAAACAACACTTGGGATTTGGTGCCCAAGACTTCATCCATGAAGGTAATAGGCTCAAGATGGGTCTATAAACTCAAGAAGAATTCTGATGGTTCAATTAACAGGTATAAGGCAAGGCTTGTAGCAAAAGGCTTTGCACAAACTCAGGGAATTGATTATGAGGAGACCTTCTCTCCTGTGGCAAAGATGCCTACTATTAGGGTTTTGCTTAGTATTGCCTCTTCCAAGAATTGGAAGATACTTCAACTAGATGTAAAGAATGCATTTTTGAATGGTTGGATAACAGAAGAGGTATATATGGCACAACCACCTGGTTTTGAGAACCAAGTTTATCCTGATTATGTGTGTAAACTTAACAAAGCATTGTATGGTCTCAAGCAAGCTCCAAGAGCTTGGAATTTCAGGCTTGTTTCATTCTTGCAGGAAAAAGGCTTTCAACCAAGCAAGGCAGATCCTTCACTCTTTATTAAAAAGAGTAATTCTGAGGTCATCTACCTATGTGTATATGTAGATGATATTATATTGACAGGAAATGATGAAGATGGTATGAAGAAGATCAAAGATCAGATGAGAGAAGAGTTCAAGATAAGTGATTTGGGTTCACTTACCTACTTCCTAGGTTTGGAAGTTGTCTACAAAGATCATGGTTTGTTTCTCACTCAAAGAAAGTACATTAAGGACATGTTGGCAAAATTCAAGATGCAAGATTGTAAGATTGCAGGTACTCCAATGGAGGTCAATCACAAATTGAGCTCACATGAAGGTGAACTCATAGAGGACATCACATCATATCAAAGTCTAGTGGGTAGTCTCAACTATGCCACATTGACAAGAGTAGATATATGTTACAGTGTGAGTGTGCTAAGCCAATTTATGCACACACCAAGGAAACCACATATGGATGCTGCCAAAAGGATTCTCAAGTATCTCAAAGAAACCATAAATGAAGGACTTTATTATCCTTATGTATCTGATTTAGGTTTGAAGCTATTTTCTGATGCAGATTGGGCTGGCTCCAAGGAAGATAGAAGGAGCACTTCAGGTTATCTTACTTTTGCAGGTTCAAAGCTTATTTCATGGTCATCCAAGAAGCAACCCACAGTTGCTCTCTCTTCTACTGAAGCTGAATATAGAGGTCTTGCTATAGCTACACAAGAAGCTATGTGGATGAAGACATTATTCAAAGATCTTGGATTGGAGTTTGGATCTCCAACTATTTTTGGTGACAATATGAGTTCTATTCACTTGGCTGCTAATCCTATTTTTCATGCAAGGACTAAACATATTGAAGTTCATTATCACTATGTACGAGAGAAGGTTCTAAGCAAAGAGATTCAAATATCATATGTGTCCACTCATCAACAATGTGCAGATATTCTAACCAAAGCATTGGATGGTACAAAGCTTTGCAAATTCAAGGCTATGATTGGTTTGCAGGTAATCTTGGAAGATTGAAGACCTCAAGCATACTTGGCTTGAGGGGGAGCTGTTGGAGCAAGTCTATGACAAGCCTAAGTATTGGCTTGAGTCCCACAAAGTCATAGAAAAAGCCTTAAAATGAAGACTATGTAAAGTTCACTTGTGAACTACCTCTTGTAACTTTTGAAGAGTTTACTTAATGTAAAAGTAAGAGAATCTTAAGTGGTTGAGTCCACATGATCAAGAATGGAAAGAGGAGCCATGAATTCGTGATTTGTGGTAGGTAGAGAATCAAATCAATCATTGATTGATTGGAGAGTGATTGAGAGAAGTTAGCCTCCCAAACTCAACTATAAATAGATGGCAGTTTTAGTCGTGGTTAGAGAGACCTATGTGAAGACCTCCAAGAGCTGAGCTTTATGCCATATCAAGGTGTGATTACAAGGCACACATATGTATCAATAAGTCATTGTATTGTACAAGCAATATACTTTCATTTTGATGATTATTTGAATTCATCTTTCCATGTTCTTGTGAAGTGTACTACTCACTGCCATTACTCTCAGTTTTCTCAGTCAGCTTGCAGAGATGTTTTCTCTGAGCTTGGTGCATCATTTTCAGTGATTTAACTTGGTAAAGTTAGATCTATAAGTCTACTATATGCTCATAAATTTTCATGTCATTTGGATGTTGCAATCTTCAGTTATGTTCATTTGAAGTCAACAGGGTCTGTTCATCTTCACCTCTATGTCAGGTACCCGACTTTTTCACTCATCTTGTCAGAGGTGTTTCTCAGTGGTTACTTATCCAAATTCAGTGATTTAAAGCTTGTTGGATTCATCTTACTGTCTAGTATAACAATACAAATTTTCATAATCATTGGATTTCTAAATTTTGAGTTATGGTGATTTTTCTGCTCACTGGTCTATTTCTGTAGCAGCCTGTGAAAATCGGGATGATGTCATCACTTGTTAAAACTCATTCTCAGTGTGTGCTTTGTTATTTTTGATGAGATTACTCTTGAAAGTTAGCTCTTTAAGCTAACTAGACTTCCCAAGAGGAATTAAGCTAATTGGTGCTGTGATCAGAGAATTATGTAAAACACTGGACAGGTGTATGAACCAAGAATAACAAGTTTTCTTCTCTGAGCTAACTCCAACTTATCTGTTTTGATCTATCTTTTTGAGAGTGATCTTCCAAGGTACATAGGGTGTCTAATACATCCATTGGCAAGCTAAAAGGGCCCACCATATACTCCTGGAGTTCATTTGGCTGGTGTAGATCAAGGATTTTGCAACACCTCTTCATCTTCAAGCACATACCTATCCATCTCTTCACAAGCTTCACCGGAATCTAAGCGAGAAAGGAAATCTGCTAAGGCATGTGAGCTGCCGGGCCGATGGATTACTTCGAAATCAAACTCCTGTAAAAGTAGAACCCAACGTGCTAACCGACCACATCAATCTTCCTTTTTACTCCGTGAGAAAACACTTTGTAACATAGAAAGTTTTGTAAAGTGTTCAACAAGGAAGTCAAAACATAATTATTATCTGATTGATGAGAACAATTGATGCTGCTGTCGTACTAGATAAACAAGTGCAGCATGATCTACATGAAAAGTAAATTTGCGGCCAAGTAAATAATGCCTAAATTTCTTTACAGAATATACTAAACCCCAACATTCTCTTTCAGCTATAGAGTAATTTTTTTCAGCAAGAGCAAGCCTTCGACTTGCATAGTAAACAGGTCTGAACCAATTTGTTGCATTAACACACTTCCAATGGCTATATCTGATGCATCTACGAAAACATGAAATGGACGTTCCCAATCAGGTGGTTGTAAAATTGGGACCTGCGTTAATAAACATTTTAGACGATCAAATGATGTTTGACATTCCTGAGTCCAATCAAACTGTTTAGGAGTACTCGTGATTAAACGATTGAGTGGAATGGCTAAATGAGCGATCCACCGTAAATGGCGACCATGCCATCTCACTTGACCCATGAAACGCATTACTTCCTTTGGTGTAGTAGGTACAGGTGCTTCTAACACAGTTGCAATTTTATCTGGATCGACTTGAATACCTTGTGTAGAGACAATATGGCCAAGTAACTTTCCACATGAAACCGCAAACACAGATTTGTTTGGGTTTAGGCAGAGTCTGTATTCTCTGCATTTCTCAAAGCAACACCGTAAATGGAACAAGTGTGCTTCCATTTAACCGAATAAAGAGAAATCATCAAGATATACTTGCATAAAAGAGGTAAGATAAGGGGAGAATATTATCTACAACAGATTGTAGATCAACTGTTCCTAGGGAGATCAAATCAATATTATTCTTCAAAAACTCTTCTTCTTCATTATCTGACAAACCATCTAACATATGAACTGGTTCTGCAAAATAAGGTCTAGCATGTAATTCACAAGGCTGGATAGCATCTAACTTGACAACATATTTACGATTATTGTCCTTGAAAGTGAGTTCCTGTGCGGACCAATCTTGTATCACCTTGGCTTGTTTCAACCAAGGACGGCCGAAAAGCAGATTATAATCCAAGCTAGACTCTGGTAGTTCTAAGACGACAAAAGTCATCTTAAATGTTGTACCTTGCAAAGTTATGGGAACATCTCGTACTAGTCCTACTGGGTGGACTCTGGACTGGTCGGCCATTCTGACAAAAAACTGGACTGGTTCGATTTCAGTCCATCCTAACCTTTTCCAAAGTGCTGCAGTAGCTATGTTCACACCAGATCCACCATCGATTAGTACTTGTGTAATTTTATGGTTTTTATACCATACTGTGATTAAAGGAACCGAATGATCAACCGTAGAATCAGGTTCTAGTTGTATTGTTGCCGTTGCTGGAATGCAGGCAGACTCAGTACTAAACTGTTGCTGGAATTGTTGACGGACTCCTGGTACTAGTGCAAGTAACTGTCCAAGAGGAAGAGTAATGGACGCTTTAGATAAAATTTCCCATGCTTGATTTACTTGACTTGTACTTTTGATCGATTATGAAGATGAGGCATCTGTTACTGGAGCTGACTCTTGCTCCTGTACAGTTTCCTTTGACTGTGGAACTTGTGTCACCGGAATAGGATCTGGGAACACTGGAGGTTCTGTGGTGGTCCACTGACTAGCCTTGTCATATGTTCTTTGCTGTTCTCGGATGCCTGGTTCAAATATTCAGAGAGATACCACAGTACGCATAATTAACAGAACAATCGCAACCGAAACTTTGCAGAATGACTCGCCCAGACAAACAGTCTGGCGATCTTCTGGACGTCGTGGTAATTCACCAACCGAACACGTATTGATAACAACAAGGCAAAGATGAGAACAAGGTACTTAAAATGACACGAACACACACCACAGTAACGTGCAGATCAATCACCCAGACAGACATTCTGGTGATCCCATTGATCGTCACCCAGCGTCTCTTTTTCATTTTTATATAAAGATACAAACATCTTTGTAACAACCTTTCGTACGTGCGGACTAGAAAAAGATTCAGTTTTTACAATTGCCAATCCGGCGGCCTACTAACAGCCACAGGGTTGAAAAGCAATCTGATGCAAAAGAGGCACTATGGAGCCTGGCCAAGTATGATATGATAGAGGTGCATCCAATTTGATGTCACGCAAAGTCTTCACCAGCCATTTTGGCATACTTTTTGCCCACTCAATATCAGCTCTCTCATAAACAAGTGCATCATGTAAATATGCATAAAAAATGGAATGATCTGCATCATCACATGAAACCTCCAAAGGTTGAGAATTCGCCTCATTAGGACCAGCACTAGACTGTCCACCTGTAAAAAGAGGCAACAAAGTATCTTACATGTCTTTGGAGCTAACAGATGTCTCCTTAGTACATGAAAGCAATGGCTAAATAGCATCTTCCACAAAAACAACATGATGGCTAACCAGAATGCATTTACTCTATGGATGATACAGACGATAGCCTTTACTTTCAGAACTGTACCCAACAAAAATACATTTTACTACTTTATCATCCAATTTTCTATGATGTTGTTGAGGCACTAATGCATATGCTAGACAACCAAAAACATGCAGATGAGCAACAGATGGCTTGGGACCATGCCAAGCCTCATATGGAGTGATAGACTACAGTGCTTGAGTGGGACACCAGTTAAGTACATATGCTGCACACATAACAACCTCAAGCTAGAAACTATGTGGTAAAGCTTGACTCTTGATCATACACCTGGCCATCTCCATGAGTGACCTGTTCTTTCGTTTAGCAACTCCATTCTATTGAGGTGTATATGGCATTGTACATTGATGTTTTATCCCACGTTCAGCTAGAAATGCATTAAAGTCAAAAGACATATGTTCCCCCCCTCGATCAGAAATTCGTGCAATTCTGAGACTGCAACTGGAGAGGTATCGATGATGCCCTAGATGAAGCGACGACTTGCTCTGATACCAATTGTTGGAGTTAGACATGCAGAAGCACTTGAACAACACAAGGAAGAAGAAGAAGCTTGGAGCACAACACACAATATTGAATGTATTACCACTAGAATGTACAAAGATTAGAAGCCCGTTAGGGCAATAGGCATATATACAAGCTGGGGGAAAAAACCTCCTAAAGAGGGAAAAAAGTGCCCAGGCGGTCCTAGAGTGTTCACACACATCACTACCTAAATATATCAACAAGCAATTCCTTCATCGTAGAATTAGGAACATAAGCTTCCTGTGGTGGTAATCTTATTCTCTCACTTCCATCATTCCGAGCTTCTAGAGTAGCCAAAGTCTTGGGTTTAGCTACCAACTCCTCAAATATCTCCAAAATTCCTTCCAAATGTAGCTCTGATTTCACCGACTTTGTTAAATTGAAAAGGCAAATGCCATCGAAGATAGCCTGAGCTAGTTCTACAAGTTTTGCACAAAGCTTGGTCCTTTCAACCTCTAAATATGCTTGAGGATAACATTTATATAATTCAAATATGTTTGGCCCTTCTTGAAGTCAAGCTTGATAGGCCTTGAACATCATGTCCAGGTCTTTTGGAGTAGGATTTGCTAAAACTGACCCTACTCTGGGTTGTGGTGGGATGCATTGTAGGGTTTGATGTGACGGATTGACTGGTGGTGGTGTCTGAGAGGGAGTTTGAGATGCGATTTCAATATTTTTGTCTTGGTTTCTTTAAGTCTTTCTTCAAACTCACTCAGTTTCCTAGCCCATTGTCATTTCATCCTTTTTCGACTATCTTTCCAAGATCTCATTCTCCTTTTATCTATGCTCTTTGACCCACTAGCCTCTAATTTCTTTTCTTGCTCTATGTCTAAGGTTTTCTACACATATAGGGGTGTAGAAAACCCTAGATCATCCTGTCTTCTAACTCACTCAGTTTCCTAGCCCATTGTCATTTCATCCTTTTTCGACTATCTTTCCAAGATCTTGTTCTCCTTTTATCTATGCTCTCTGACCCACTAGCCTCTATTTCCTTTTCTTGCTCTATGTCTAAGTGTGTGCTCTAGTGACTACCTATATAGGGCTGATATTAGTCATGCTTCCATTGGGTTCTACTACCAAGCCAATGACATTGATTGAAGTGATCTTTTGTACGTTGGCTATATTTTTTGGACAATATGTGAGGAGATGCTCCCTTCCACTATGAAGAAAAAAACCTTGGATCACTATGGGTTGAGGTTTCCCTGGTGGAGGAAGTGGACAATTGCATATGAAGTGATCTGCCTGACATCTATAGCAAGGATGTCTAGGGGCTTGATGTCTCATTTATCTCAATTGGGGCCTAGGGTTTGGATTTGTGTACATCACATTGGAGTATTCAGGCTTTCAATTAGGTTCTAATAGTGGGGCTTCATATTGATAGATCTCATTATGCTCAAGTGATTCTGTATGGTAAGCCAATGGACTATTTATATGCGTTGAGTTGAAGCTTTGAGCATTAGGTCATTATCTGAGATCATTGGGGATGTTAGTACTATAGCTCTATTTAAGTTATCTTCTATGAATACACATTTGATTGAAATTACATTAGGAGGGGGTGGTGGTTGTTGAACTAACATGGGTTGAGGTCTCTATTGTGCTTGATAGTGTGGTTGATATGGTTGTTGTGGCCTAAAGTATGGCTATTGATATTGCTTTTGATATCTATGAGGCTAATGATATGGTTGCTAGTAGTTTTGCCTAATTGCCTATTTATTGTATGCAATCTTCCACAATGTGATTTGCGTATTTTCTCTCAATGGTGCAATAATGGGCATTTAAGTTCCTTGAATCATGAGCTAACAAAGGGCACACATTGGCCATGTGGTCTCCTCCACAAGTGTAACAATGCTTTACTAGGACCACTCTAGGGGCTTGTCTACTTGGTACCCCTAACTTTTGAGCCACTTGTTCAACTAATTCATCTATTGATATTGAGGGTTTGGAAGTGAAGCTAGTAGAACAATCTGAATCCTTATAGAGTTTAGAGAGTTGTAACTTATCACATAAATTATCCTCAATATCAATGCACATTCTTACTCATTGCTTTATGGTTTGAGGTTCCTTAAGATAGACATATAATTCTAACATGGCACCCAATAAGCCATCTAAAAATAGGGAAACTTGCCTAGCCTAAGTAGGTAGCTCTGGAGTTGGGCATCTTGGTCTAGGCAGGGGAAATTCTTCCATACTTCTTTGGTTTCTAGGCACTTTAGGTCTTTTCTTGTTCTATTCTATCTATGTCTAGTCCAAAACTCTCTCCTCATGTTGTATGCACAAAAATCACGTCTGGTAGCTCTTTTGATTTCTCTTTGTGTGCTCCTAGGACATGAGAAGATCCAACCCCATGCTGACTATGAGGATTGATAGAATTTTATGAGGGGAAAATTGGTTCGTGCTTCCATGTATAATCCTATCTACTATGTTTTGTAACTGCATACATCCTTTCTGAAGTTTTATCCAAGTAGATGACTTTTCTTGGGATATCAGGGTCCTTGAATTTGTATGTGATTACTCCATCTACATCACTAGCTTGTCTTGTTTAAACCTCCAAAATGCTTCATCTATCTCTCTATTCATGAAGAGTTCTATACTTCTATTGTCTTGGGGAATCCATTCTAGTGTTATGATTCTAGACAGGATTGACTTTCCTCTAGACATTCTAGGCTCTCTTGATTGATTTTTTTGATCCAAGTCTCATATTTCCATCTCAGGGATAACTGATACAAACTCATATGTCCTATCTGGTAAGTTGGTTACCATGTACATGGTTCCTTCCTTACTGATATAGGATCCCTCTTAAAATTTGACTACAGGGTAATCAATTCCAAAGGGGTACTCTTGGTTCCTAATTTGGACCACCAATCATCTCAAACCATCCTCATAGATGTGATCACCTAAGCTGTTGGTTTGAATGTATTCCAACTTAGTTTTATAGGGACCCTCTGGAGTTTCTAGATATGATAACCTTGAACTAATTACTAGTCTTTAAATGCTAAAAGACATTTTAGAGTCACTGGTGTTCGAGCTCAATATGCACATATAGTCACTCAATTATGGTTGACACTAGCCTCAGAAGATCTAATGCTTTTTCTATCCTCTCTTCCTTTGTGTCTACTTGACCTAAGGTTCATATGATCCTCTTGCTTATCGAATAAGATCTTGTTTTTATTAGCACATCATCAAGAATACTTGAGTTTTAACATTACTTTTTGTTTGATTGATCAATTATGTTCTTTTCTTTTAGGGTTTTCCATAACTTTGCTCTAACTATCCTTGCAGTTGAGAAAATTAGGGTTTCTCATACTTGGTTAATTTCTATTGTAACCCTAATTAATCAATACCACCTACATGCACTTAGCTTAAGCTAAAAAATTGACTCAAGGGGGTTGAAAGATCTTCCAACCTTGAGTCACGTGCACTTCTGGTGCTCAATATGATCTTCCCAGCTTGTGATGCATTGGTACCTTGCTTTGCCACACAAATAGCTCCAAAATCCTATAAAAATCCCAAAATATAGGCTTAATTTGACCAAAATTTGATAAATAACAAAAATTGCCAAAAATCTTGTCTATCGCAATAGATAGTGTCTATCATGGATGGCTATTTGTAGCGATAGATGGCATCTATCATGATAGATGTGTCTATCATAATAGATGGGTTTATCGCAATAGATGCTATCCATCACCTATCATCTATCATAAATCTCTATCCATCAAAATAAGTGGGTCTATCGTGATAGATGTCCTCTATCGTGGGGTCCTGTCTCTCTCAATAGATGGTGTCTATGGTGATGGATGGTGTCTATAACAATAGAATTTGTATGTTGTTTATCATGGATTCTAGTTTGCCATGATAGACGATCTCTGTCGTGGGGTTTGTCTATCACAATAGACAAGGTCTATCATAGTTTTTGTCTGTTGTGATAGATGGCATCTATCAAGGTAGAGAAAAAAAAAGAATTTTTGGATTGTGAGTAGTGTTTTTGGAATGCTCAAGATGTTTGGTACGGCCTATGATGAAAATACAAAATACCAACTTTTTTAGTCCATCACAATAGAGAGAGGTTGTTGTCTTGGGCCGTACATAGCATTCAACTGTATCTGATGATGCTACTAGAGCTTATGATGGAGTAGATTTTTACATCCCACTTAAATCAACCATTGCGTGTAATTTCTAAGAGAGTTGCTAAACATCTAAATCTTTTCTTGTTCCTTCTATAGATTCTCTTGTAAAATTCTTTATTTCCACTTCCCCTTGCGTTTCTCTTGTTTAGCTTTCCAAGCTTGAGTTATCTTTTTTAATGGACTTTTGCACTTGTCAGTGATGTTTTCTACAATTCTAGGGTTTCATTCTTCTTCTTTCTTGTCAGAGGGGGTTGACAATATCTAGCTCCATTCGGAGTTATTTATGTTTCTTACACCAATATTGAAGTGTCTTGCCTTGGCTAGGCCAGTCCTACTATCTCTATGATGTTTATTTGACTGTTTTTCCCTTTGTTCTAATTTTTACTGCAATCCCTGAAGAGATGTTCTTTCTCAATGCAAAATCCACAACTGGTTCTAGTATTAGCCTAATAAAATGGATGGGGATAACCACAAATGAAGTGGTCTCCATTATATCTGTAACAAGGCCTTGCTATTCGCGGCACTCTATTTTATCTCATTGTATGTCTAACAGTGATATACTACACAATAGAATAACCTCCTTTTGATCCTTGATTCAAATTAGAATCATGGCCATAGTATGGAGCATCATAAGAACAAAAGTAGTCCATTTGTGGATCCTCATAATAGTATGGTTCTCCTCCAAGATAATCATAAACAGGTTCTTGCACGTTTCAATGTGGTGTAGATGAAATAGGCATGATAACTCATTCATTGTTTTCTTCCACATTGGTGCATTTCCCAAGACAACATTGTGTGGTGGAGTGAGTTGTCCTAGGATATTTTGTGACATATTAGGATCTCATTGATGCATTTGTGGCCTAAGTTCTTGATAGTATTTCCAATTGTTATAGTTGTCTTGCAGAACATAACGTGCATGTGGATATGGCCTTGGTTGATATGCAAGAAGTTGTCTCACATATTGCCGATTGTACTGATAGTCAATTGTGGTATGATTTGGGAGCTTTTGACAATATTGATAATGCTATGGTTCTATTGATAAGCTTTCCCAAAAGTAAAACTTTGCATTGGATGGTCTCCTCCTCACTGATAACATCTTTGAAGTGGTTGCACACATTGAGGTGCACCTTAATATACTTGATTTCTTGATAGTTGTTGAGTTTCGAACTTCTTATCTACCATGTTTCCAAGTTCATCAACAGAGGGTAGATGTGATCCACTACTCATAGAAGAGTTGGATGTAGTTTTTGATAGTGATAGTTTTAGTTCTTTAGCCGAATTGTCTTACAAGTCTATGCATTCATCCAAGCATGTCTCATGTGTTTGCAAGCGCTTGACATAGGTGAATGCCCACAATGCAAAACAAGAGCATCATAAACTTGGTCCTTTCGTCATTTTAGCCAAGGTTAAACAATCACCTTCAAGCTCCATTTACCAAATATTGTGAGAATACATCTAGTTTTCCACATCCATGTTGAAACCATATTATATTTTGCAATTGAGGGAGAGAATCAATCATTCACCACCTATCAAAATTGAGGATCATGAATAATTTGGTATGGAGCATGTCTTAGATTTGAGAACCTCTAGATGAATATTAGAATACCTTGTTCATTGGAAAGGGTATGGCATAAGTGATCCTACTTGGGAACTTCTTGAAAACTTGGGAACTTATTCATGAATTCCATAAGAAGAAAATACAATGAAAGTCAAGCTAGAGAACATGGCTGCTCCTCATGGAACTCATCCCTTGAGGGGAAGGAGATAACATGGAAACAAAGAAAACCATCTTGAACCTTAAATTTCATGCACCTTTATATATCTCATTATTGGTTCATAATTTGGAGAAACTAATGTTACCATTGCATCCAAAACATGCCAAATCCCTAAGATCAATTCCCTACTTACTTGATTCTAAAAGTGGTAATGGACCTATATGTGCTTTTTCCTTGTATGCAAAATTGGATTTGCAGCTAGATGCATGGAAATTACATTATATCCAAATATGTGAGGTTTGGAACTTACAAGTCCTAAATATGAGTACAACTCTTTGAGCCATATTGCTTCTTGAGTTGTAATAATTAGAACTCTATACTCTGCTTTATTTGAAGATAAGGCAATTGTTGGTTGCTTCTTGGAACTCCAAGAAACCAATTTTGAACTTGCAAATGCTAAGTATCCAGATATGTTCCTTCTATCATCCTTTGCTCCTACCCAATCTGCATCCGAATAGATTTTAATATTTAAATCTAAAGAATAAGGATAGAAGATACCTTCATTAAGTGTCCCTTTGAGGTACTTGATTACTCTCTTTGTAGCATCGATGTGTGGCCTTCTAGGTGAGTACATGAACTGACTAAGCACTCCCACACTACAGGATATGTCTGGTCTTGTGTGAGTAGCATATATCAAGCTACCAACTAGACTTTGATACTCTTTAGGATCATCAATCTGCTCATCTTCGTACACACTTAGCTTGTGATTCATTTCCAAGGGTGTACCTACAAGCTTGGTATTCTCCATTATGAACTTGAGAAGTAGGTCTTGAATGTATGTTCTCTGAGTTAGATATGTTCCTTCATCTTTATAAATCACTTGCATACCTAGGAAATGTGTGAGATCACCTAAGTCACTCATTTTGAACTCCTCTTGCATATGTCTTTTGATCCTTTGAATTCCATTCAAGTCATCATCTGTCAGAATAATGTCATCTAGATATACACAGAGATAGATAACCTCATTGTAATTTCTTTTGATGAACAATGAAGGATACGAGTTTCTAGGTCTGAACCCTTGATCTTGAAGGTATGTAACCAACCTGTATTTCCAAGCTCTGGGAGCTTGTTTCAATCCATACAATGCTTTCTTAAGTCTAGAAACATAAGGTGTATGATTAGGGTTTGCAAAACTTGGAGGTTCTGACATGTATACCTCTTCACTTATCCAATCATTTAGAAATTCATTTCGCACATCAAGTTGGAGGAGTCTCCATTTGTTGCAGCAGCTACACTTATCAATGTTTTGATTGTAGTCATCTTTGCAACCAGTGAAAATGTTTCCTCATAGTCTATACCATGATTTTGTGAGCATACTTTGGCAACTAATCTTGCCTTGCACCTGCAAATTGATCCAACTTTTAAGTTTACATACCCATCTACAACCAATTACCTTCTGATTTGATGTCCTTGGAACCAATTCCAATGTGTCCATATCCTTCAAGGCATCTATTTCTTCTTTCATATCCTTTTCCCAATTAGGGTCTCCCTTTGCCTCTTCAAAGGTTGATGGTTCTTTTGAAATTGACTCCTTTGCCAAGTAGATTGAATGCTTTGTAACATATGTGGAATCATATCCATACCTTTTTTATTGTTTCTTCTCCCTTGTTGACCTTCTAGGTGCTTGCTTGGAACATTCTCCACATTCTTGCATTTTTTCTTTGCCTCTTGACTTCCATAGCTTGTAATCCCTTTCCCTTTCATCTTCATCATCATCTGTATCACTTCTTGGATCTTGGACTTGTGTATATGCTTGCTTCCTAGTTGATGGAAATCAGAATCAAGCTCATATGGTAGAGTTATCTTTTGCTTGTCTTCATCATATAATGATCACCGTTCTTCAAACACAACATCCTTACTTGTAGTAAATTGATTGATTAAAGGGTTCTAGAACTTGTAACCCATTTGAGTTGAATCATATCCAATAAATATTGCCTTTGTTGCCCTTTCATCTAGCTTACCTCTAATTTGTGAAGGTTCATGAACATAAGCTAAACAACCAAACACCTTGCAATGTTTAAGACTAGGTTTTCTTCCATACCATGCTTCATAAGGAGTCGTACATTGAAGTGATTTGGATGATATTCTATTGACAAGGTACAAAGTAGTTGAAATAACTTCTGCCCATAAATAATGTGACAAGTTATTCTCTTCAAGCATTGTTCTAGTTGATCCAACCAATGTCTTGTTTCTTCTCTCTGCAATTCCATTCAATTGAGGAGAGTACCTAGTAGTCACTTCCCTCTTAATTCCTTTATCTTGCAAGAATTCATCAAACTCCTTAGAGAAGTATTCTCCCCCTCCATCAGATCTAAGTTTCTTGAGTGATCTACCTGTATGGTTCTCCACATGTGCTAGATACTTTTTGAACTAGTTAAATACTTCATTCTTACTCTTGATAAAATACAAAATAATCCATCTTCTATGATCATCAATAAATGAGACACAATACCTTGATCTTACCATTGAAGGTTCTTGACTTTGTCCCCATACATCTGTATGCACTAAGTCCAATAAATTGTTGTGGATGTATCCTTTGTGGTTGAATGGTTGTCTTTGTGCCTTCCCAATTTGACATGCATCACATCTATTGATCATGTATTGCTTTGGTATGTTTGGAAGCCCTAGAACACTTTGGTCCCTACATATATCCTTCAAGGTTCTTTCATTAACATGAGCAAGTCTCTTATGCCACATTTTAAACTCAATTAGGGTTTGAGACCCAAAATTGAATATAGCTATGTTCTTGGTTTCTCCTACTTCAAAAGTAAAGATCCTACCATGCTTCTCACCTCTAGCTATCTTCGTAAAGCCTTGACATGGGTCTTCCACAAAAGCTCCATTTTGGGTGAACCTAACTTACAAGTATTTCTCAATTATTTGGCCTACACTTTAGGTTTTTGTAATAGTGGGAACATAGAGTACCTTGCTCAGAATGTTTTTCCTTCCATTGGAATATTTGACATTACCAATCTTCTTCACATTGTGCTTTGTCTCATCCATTGTTTGTACTTCATGTCTATTATTTAGACTTTCCAAGTCAAATAGAAGAGCCATGTTTCCTACAACATGATTTGAGCATCCTAAATCTATGAAAAATAAATAATCCTATTCTTTACCTTCCTTGTGGCTTAGATTCATCAAAATAAATGAGTCTTCATGTTGTTGAACTTCAGAATAATTGTTGTAGTCCCTTCTGTTATGGCCTCTATTGTGATTGTTGAATTTGTGTCCACCTCTGCCTCTATTGCTTCCATATCCACTTCTTCCACTTCCTTTCTAGGCCTTTCCATTGAAACATAAAATTTGAGTGGTGTGGTTGGTCTTCTCACATATGGCACAAGGTTGAAAATTTTTTCCTTTTGATTTTTCAGGCTTTGGTCCTTTCTTCTTCCCTTTCCACTTGCTCTTGCTTGCAAAGTTGGCATGGGAAGTCTCTTCTTCATCCTCTTCCTTCTTCTTGCCCTTCAGCTTCTTGTCTTTCTTATGTGCATATAGAGCACTAGTTGAATTACCTTGAGGATTTATCCAAGAAAGATGTTGAAGTATGGAGTTTATACATCCATGATGATCTCATAGGCTCTGGTGAGAGATCACTATTGCTTGTCACTTATAATTCCATTTAGAATCTGCTCTAGGATGGCCTCTTCTTCAATCAGCTCTCCAATGGATGCCAATTCATATGCAACATCCTTGATCTTGGTAAAAAGCTCTATGATAATTTGTTTTAGAGTCTTCTTAATTTGCTTGAACTCATTCCATAGGTGATTCTTTCTTGCTTTGGTAATAGCATAATAGAAAGTCTCTAGGGCATTCCCAGTCCCTTGAGATGTCTTGCATCCTCTAATATGTGGTAATAAAAAATCAGAGATAGAGTTTAGTATGTATGAACTTGCTTTAGAAGTGTGAGATTATCTTTTTCCTCTTGAATAGGACCTCCTTTGGATCTTGGGATAGTCATAACTTCATCACCTGATCCAAATCCATAAAGATTTCTACCTTACAAATAGGCTTCTATTCTTTTTCCTCTTGAATAGGACCTCCTTTGGATCTTGGGATAGGCGTAACTTCATCACCTGATCCAAATCCATAAAGATTTCTACCTTACAAATAGGCTTCCATTCTGATTTTCCAAGCAACATAGTTGTTTATATCAAACTTCTCAATCATTGAGGGAAATCCATCACCCAACTTGATCTAGATCTAATACCACTAAGAGAAGTTGGAGAATCTTGGAGAAGGTGTGAACTTGAGTTGCAAAGTGATGAAGGTGGTCCAATAAACCAACACAGGACCTGCCCTAGCTCTTTGGATATGTCAAATAGACTTTATGGTCATGTAACTGTGCAATAAAACTCAGTGGGTCCCTTGGAACATCAACAAGAACAAGTTGATGCAAAACAGATGACTTGCACCTTCACTAGCTCACAAAAAACTTTGTATTCTTGGATGGAAGCTATGACTTCAAACACTCAGAGTAGCTAGCACAATAGCAATTGGAAATATTCCTTTTATCAAAATGTTACACATAGGGTTGGCTCGTTATAATGCATAAAAGCCCTAATTTGTATCAGCGAAGGAAAAAGAATTAAACTTAACACTCGTTGGGTGTACTCTTGACTTTTTAGGGTTGTGTAGAAATTGACCCTGATACATTCAAGAGAAGATTTCTCTGAATTTACTGAACCAAATGAATTTAAAATTTATATACATAAACTAGAGAGTATTGTCTTTGTAATGAGTGCTCACTCACTTAATTTTAAGCTTTTTAGAGATAGAAACAAGCTCTCCAAGATGACCAAGTCTAAAGAAGGAGCAGAGAATAGTGAAGAAGAACCAAAATGATAGCCAATGTATATGTATTTCTTCAAATATAATAATCTCTAATTGTAAAATGTCTTGAATCATTATGTAGACTCTTGGGTAGCATTCCATGACTCAAATTTTTGAATTTGAATTCAAATCTCGTGGTGTAGTTTGTTGAAAGTGATTTGAATTTTTTCCTACAATCTAAGAAAAGTGAAAGTTGGAGTAATGCTGATTTCTTGATTGATGGATTGAGAATTAATCTTAAACACTTCCAAATTGTGGATTTTGTACCTTTTACTCTTCCTAATTACAAAGGTAAGTATCTTTAACCTTATACAATAAATGATCATAAGTGATCATATAAATAATGTAAAGGAAGAATGTGAAAGTACATGCATAACACTATTCATATGATAGTTGAAGTGGGAAATTTTTCTTCAAGCATAATGAAAGCTTGGTTCTCCAAGAGTGTGTCCATTGTTCCTTTAAAGTTGTCTTTATTTTTTTCCTGCAGTCTCTGATTCTCCTCTCTTGGCGTTGTGAGGTGATGGTGTATCAATCCCATATTGTGCATCAATTTAGCATTACGCTCCATTTTGGTTCTAAGAAGATCTTCTAATTCTACAACTACTTGTTTATCTGATTCTCGAGCTGGACTTCCAATGTATGATGTGTCTCTTTAAACTTTCTATACCGTGCATTCAATGAAGCAGTCTTGATACTTAATAATCTATTTGGGCTTGTAGATTCAACGTGTGATCCTAGAGATGAGCATGGCATTGGCCCAAGGTGGAAAACGTTTCCCCTACTTGGTGCATTCATGTAACATCTATGAAGGGTGTTATTGATGATGGCCAAAGAATAAACCGACTTATAACGCATAAATACTTGTTGGTCTGTGCTTGATGTAGAGGGGATGGGAGGGGGGATGGGTAGAAAGTGAACATGCTTGTGAGTGGTGGTGACGTTTGTGGAAGGGGGGGCAAGGGGTTGTGTGTGAAGTGATTATTGTGGTGCTATCATTGGTGAGATGTCCATGGTGTAAGACGTGATTGTGTGCACCGTGGTTATGGTGAAAATTGGCACTGGTTGTGCCATGAGTGGTGGTGTGAAAACATAACTAAACAAAAATGATGGTTGGGTAGATGGGGTGGAGTAAGTAAGGTTACATCAAATAAGAATGGTTGCATTGGGGGTTGAGGAAGGTCAAAGAAAAGAGGGAATCGATACACTTGAAGCAGGGTTAATGGAGATGAATGATAGAGTAGTGGGTGTGCGGATGGGTGGGGGAAAATGAGCAAATCTATGGTGAATAAGATGTAGGAATGGTGCAATTGTTGGTGGAATTGAAGAGGTAAATGAAGTTATTGATGTATACAATTTCTTAGGAGACAATAAGCTTGATGGAACCTGAGGCTATTTGGGCACCCATTGTCATAGGATTTGATTTACATGGCTTTTCGTGTACAAAAACTTTCTTTTTAGGTGAATCATGATTAAGGGTAGACTGAGACTTCCTAAAGGTTCGTGATGTGAGAGTGGGAATTTAGGCTTGGAAGCAAGTCTTATGCTCCCAAATGTGTGAGTTGTTAGGGCATGTCATCATTGACTGTTTGGGTATCCAATTTTATCAAATTCTCTACGGTTGATCTCCTTCGTATGTTTTTGGGTCTCACCTTTGATTCATGTTCTGCTTCTTTGGTGGTGACTTTGGTTTCGGTGTAGCAGTCAGTTGATCACCCTTTTTCACCCATATTTGCTTTGTATTTGGAATGATTGGGTATTTGCATTGCTTTAATAGCAAGGTGGAGGGTGATCGTTGTAGGTTATGTTTCTATTGCAATTCAGTTTTAGGTTTTTGTGGTTGAGTTGTCAGTGTGACACCCGTCTTTGGAAGAGAAGGGAGTTCCAAAACTTGCATGATGTGTCCATTAGGGGCTAAGACATTTTGCACTACAAACCTAGCTGTACATGCACCATGTGTGGACTTATAACCATAGAACCCAAGAATCTCCAATTGTATGATAGTTTGAGAGCTAGAAGACCCGAGGGTCTTCAACTCTTCTATAGACTTAGCTTTGGAAAGCTCATGAGAACCCAACCCTATGGTAGATAGAGAACTTGAAGACCCAAGAGTCTTCATCTCTGCTATTGATTGGTGCTTATAGGTCTCAAGAGTTTCTAATTCTACCATAATACATTGTTTATTTACCCAAACATGAAGAAGATGTCGTTGAGGTTGAAGTCAACTGCATGATCATATATAATATCTTGGCACAATATCAAGGGTTCTCTAATATCTTCATCATGGCAAACTAATAGCATTACTATCAAGGGAACATCGTGTATGAGGATAGGAACTTCCATCTTACCAATGCAACATGTTTCCACACCTCCTAATCCTATGAGGTAAGCCTCAACTGGATTCATTCATAGGTTCATGTCTTGATAGCATGAATACGTGATGGTGCTAGTGGCCTCTCTTGAATCTATCAGGCCCTGATCATCTTGATTGTAGTGCCTTGTCCTAACTCAACCAAAATAAATGGTTGTCTATCCACTATGCTAGGAGAAGTATTCCTCTTTGTTTGGAACATTGCCATGCGATACTTGGGGGCATCTAATCAGAATATGACATTCACAAGATGAAGCCCTCAAAATCGATATTCCTATAGTGGCCTATTCCCTGGTGTCTTAGCTTCATATGTTTAATGCATTCTAGAGCTTTGACTTAAGCTTCTTCTCAAATTCTTTTCTCCTCCTCTTTATAATTCTTAGCCACATTGAGTCATTTAAGCATCTCTTCAATGAGTGGTTCTTGATAAAGCTTGACTCGGCATTGAAAGACAATAGTTACGCAATATAACACAGGAGCAATAGCAGAGAAGATAACAGATATAGGAGAATCTCAACAATTTTCTACTAGCAGCAAGTACAAAGATGATGGCGTTGTCCACCCGTGCGCTCTCAAGGTAGAGCTTAAATGGTGATCTAGACAACTCTAGATAGGGAGATACAAGGTAGAGGTATGCTGGCTCAACTCGGTATCTTAGGAAGTGCAGAAGTCATGTATATATAGGATCATGGGTGGCCTGCCATGGACGGCTATACATGGGCGGTAGAGCGTGGGCGGCCACCGCCCGCGTAATTGCCATACACGGCTTAGACTGGTTGAACCGACCTAACAAATATAAATGATTTCTGACTCTGACAGGGAATATTCCATGGAATATTCCCTTTACCGTCGTGCCGGGGGCGCTGCCCCCGGACCCCCACCAGGGGGCCCGCTGGCCCCCTGGGACCCCCCAGCCAGGGGGCCCGCTGGCCCCCTTGGACCCCCCAGCCGGGGCTGCTCACCGCTGCCCCGGACCCCACAATTGGGGACCCTGGTAACTCCCTTTCCTTATAATATCTTACATGGTCCAATATGACCTTCATCCAACATTCAAGTTGGGATTCCCATCAATTGGGTAATGCACGCTTGGCTTCTCCTCATAAAGGGGGCCTTACAAAATGTGCATACAATCATGACGGTAGACATTGATCATATACTAACACCCCCCCTCAATGTTTACCGATGATAAATCAAGTAGGTCTCGGTCCTATGCCCATCTGTTGAAGATGCTTGTTGAGCTGCTCTCTTCCAAGTGCTTTAGTGAATATGTCAGCACAATTTGCCTCTGTTGGGCAATATTCTAGCTCCACAATTTCATCTTCAATTAGCTCACGAATGTAATGGTACTGTACTTCTATGTGCTTGGTGCGAGCATGAAATACTGGGTTCTTTGCAATAGCCATACAACTTTGATTATCACACTTGAGTACAATTGGCATATTTGATGGAAAGCCTATATCTGCAAGAATTCTCCTTAACCAGACTGCCTCACAAGAAGCAAAACAAGCTGCTTTGTACTCTGCTTCAGTGGAGGAGAGTGCGAGAGTTGGTTGCTTCCTACTTACCCAAGAAAATATTCCTGAACCAAGTGAGAAACAATATCCAGAAACTGATTTTCTAGAATCACAATCTCCAGCCCAATCTGAATCACAATATCCTTGGAGTGTATCACCTATGGTATACAAAATACCAAAATCCAAGGTTCCTGCAATGTACCTTAGAATTCGCATTCCAGCATTCCAGTGACTCTCCTTAGGTTTGTTGGAAAACCTGCTTAACACTCCAACAGCATAGCAAATGTCTGGTCTAGTGTTGCACAGAAAAATAAGACTTCCAACGAGCTTCCTATACTTCTTAGCATCTACATCAGGCATGTTATCATCCATAGATAGCTTATGATTTACCTCCATAGGTGTGCTAGTTGGTTTGCAGTCCATCATTCCAAATGCCTTGAGAATTTCTTTGGAATATTTTTGTTGTGAGATGAAAATGCCATCCTTCCTTTGCCATACTTCAATTCCCAGACAAAAATGGAGTAGACCTAAGTCTGTCATTTCAAACTCAGTTCCCAAGCTGATCCGAGTTTGATTGATGAGTTCCTGATGATCTCCTGTAATGATCAAATCATCTACATATACAATGACAACAACTAGCTTGCTATCCCTTTTCGTTACATACAGGTTAGCATCAGAAGTACTTCTTTCAAAACCCATATTTTTGAAAAAATGATCTATTCGTTGGTACCAAGCCCGTGGAGCTTGCTTAAGTCCATACAAAGCTTTCTTCAACCTGCAAACTTTATTTTCTGAATTGGGCACCTCAAAACCTGGTGGTTGAGATACATATACCTCCTCCTTGAGGTGACCATTCAAAAATGCAGATTTGACATCCATCTGGAAAATAGGCCAAGACTTTTGTGCAGCTACTGCAAGTACCGTCCGAATAGTTGTCATGCGTGCTGTTGGTGCAAAAGTTTCTTGAACATCAAATCCTTCAATCTGTGAAAAACCCTGTGCAACTAATCGTGCCTTATACTTTTCTAATGTTCCATCAGCTTTATACTTAGCTTTCCAAATCCATTTAGTACCTATTACCTTTTTCTTTGGCGGCAAGTCGACTAGATCCCATGTATCATTTTTGAGTATACTATCATACTCAGACTGCATTGCCGCTCTCCAATCTGGATCATCAAGGGCTTCTTCAATGGTGGTAGGTTCCTTTATCGAACCCATGATATCTGCCATTAGAGCCATGTTAACAATGTGTTCTGAGGCTCTCCTTTGCTCCTCTATTCTCTTTGATCTTCGTAATCCATCCGATGATGATTCTGGTACATCTACATGTGGATTGTGATCATCAAAGAGCTGTTGTGCCCACTTCGGTAGTGGCTTACGCTGTGCAGCTACAACTGGTTGGCTTTTTATTGAGGAAATTTCTCCATTAGATGTTTCCTCCTCCTCAACTTTAACCTGTCTTTTGATAGGCACAAGGTGAGATATTTCTCCGCTTGATGAGATAGTAGATTTACCTTTATCTTCTACTAAGTGTGGTCGTTCATCAAACACCACATCTCGGCTGACAAAAATCTTCCTTGCCTCAGGATCCCATAACCTGTATGCTTTAGACTCTTCACTATATCCTAGGAAGACACACTTTTTGCTTTTTGAATCCAACTTTGATCTTGTTGAATCAGGAATATGTGCATAACAGAAACAACCAAAAATTCTGAAATGCAAAACTGAAGGCTTTTTACCAGAATATGCTTCTTGAGGAGTCATCCCCTTTAAAGCTTTTGTGTAGCTTCGATTGAGGATGTAGACTGCTGTATTGACTGCTTCTGCCCAGAATGAATCAGGCATGTCTTGAGCCTTCAACACACAACGAGCCATTTCAACTACTGTCCTGTTCCTGCGCTCAACAACGCCATTTTGTTGGGGTGTATGAGCTGTGGTAAGTTGCCTTTTCACACCATGCTCCTTACAGTAATTGTTGAATTCTGTTGACAAGAATTCACCTCCTCTATCTGTTCTAAATTTCTTCAGTTTCCTTCCTGATTCATTTTCTACATACTTATGCCACGTTTTAAATTTTTCAAAAGCATCAGCCTTCTCTCGAATGAAATAAACCCACATCTTTCTACTATAATCGTCGACTAACAGCAAGAAGTAGAAAGATCCTCCTAAAGCAGGTGTAGACATTTTACCGCAGAGATCAGCATGTACCAACTCTAGAGGAGCTTGTGATCGATTGCTGGTCTCTCTTGGAAATGCCTTTCGTTGTTGCTTGCCCATCATACAAGCTTCACAAGGTTCCTGCAACTCTGAAAATGCAGGCATATGAGCAACCATCCCTGTTCGTTGCATCTCCTTCAAAACTGCAAATCCGAGATGCCCAAATCGTCGGTGCCATAACCTGCTTACATCTTTATCTTCTGTAGCAGTTAAAGCACTTAACTCATACAAGTTATCCCGTCGTATGCCTTTACCTACAACATTACCTGATGAATCCATGATTTCCGCACCACTCTTATTGAAGTGAACTTCGAGTCCACGATCTGTTATTGCAGAAACTGACAACAAATTTCTTTTGAGTGTAGGTACATAGAGAACATCGGATAACTTTTTCTCAACACCTGGAGAAGTGATAAAAGAGATGGTTCCAGTTCCTTCAGCTGGACACTTGGAGTCATTTCCCACCACTACATTGATGGATTCCCGCAGAGGCACTATGGAACTATACCAATCCTTTTTACTAGTCATATGGCGAGAAGCTCCACTATCTAAAATCCATGGCTCATCAACACGAGCTTGAGCAGATGAACATACCTCTTCAATAGCTACCCAAAGTTCCAGCTCTGTGTTGTTTGCAGACTCTTTGTTCTTCCATGATGATTTTACAGTCCCATTCCGTTCATCAGCTTGCTTCTTTCTGCAATCCTTGATGGCATGGCCTTTCTTTTCACAATAGAAGCAACTTCCTGTGAACTTTTTCTTCTTTGGCTTCTTCTTTGATCCCTCTGAAGAGCCTTTACCTTTTGCATTTGCTGAGAATGCAGCATCAGTTGTACTTTGCCGATTCTTCAGTCGCATCTCTTCTTCTAAAAGCATGGCACAAAACTCTTCAAATGTAAGAGGAGTTGGCCTTACCTGAGTGTTAAGGGCTGTTACTAATCCATCATACTTTGCTGGAAGAACACGTACAGATCTTCGAGCCAGCTCTTCTGGTGTTATAACAACACCAACTGCAGCCAATTGATCTTGAAGATGCTTTATCCGTTTGATAAAATCTTCAGCCTTTTCAGAATCAAAATGCTTTTCATTTGCCAACTGATTTTCTAAATTCTGTATCCTAGTGTGGTTCTTGGTCTCATATTGTCGAGCCAATATGCCCCAAGCCTCATGTGCTTTAGTAGTATGTTGAACTAAAGTAAGCACAGAATCACTTACACTAGTGACAATCGCACATAATGCATCAGCATTCCGCCTCTTCCAAGCTCGTAGAAGATCTGGATCTGGCTGAATC
The DNA here is from genome assembly GCA_020310875.1 of Ceratopteris richardii. Taxonomy (NCBI): domain Eukaryota; kingdom Viridiplantae; phylum Streptophyta; class Polypodiopsida; order Polypodiales; family Pteridaceae; genus Ceratopteris; species Ceratopteris richardii. Next base: position 65,917,035 of record CM035439.1, read on the forward strand.
ATCAATCTTGAATTTGCTGGATCTTCAACTGGTATAGGCTCTGGATCCAATCCCATCGGTCCCATGACAGTGTCAAGTAATTCATAGGAGTCCAAAATTGCAGAAATTTTGAACTTCCAGAGTGTATAATTGGTTCCATCCAGCTTCCCTTCAGTGAATGCAGGTGGACGAATTCGAATAGGTGCAGCATTAACATTAGCTGAAGCACCAAGACTACTATTCGACGATGAAGCCATCATGTAATCACTCGAATAATCTACTGATATTCTAGTCTGCTAGTAGGCTAAAATAATGATACTTCTCAAGCTATTCGAACCTTACAGCTCTGATACCATGAAAGACAATAGTTACGCAATATAACACAGGAGCAATAGCAGAGAAGATAACAGATATAGGAGAATCTCAACAATTTTCTACTAGCAGCAAGTACAAAGATGATGGCGTTGTCCACCCGTGCGCTCTCAAGGTAGAGCTTAAATGGTGATCTAGACAACTCTAGATAGGGAGATACAAGGTAGAGGTATGCTGGCTCAACTCGGTATCTTAGGAAGTGCAGAAGTCATGTATATATAGGATCATGGGTGGCCTGCCATGGACGGCTATACATGGGCGGTAGAGCGTGGGCGGCCACCGCCCGCGTAATTGCCATACACGGCTTAGACTGGTTGAACCGACCTAACAAATATAAATGATTTCTGACTCTGACAGGGAATATTCCATGGAATATTCCCTTTACCGTCGTGCCGGGGGCGCTGCCCCCGGACCCCCACCAGGGGGCCCGCTGGCCCCCTGGGACCCCCCAGCCAGGGGGCCCGCTGGCCCCCTTGGACCCCCCAGCCGGGGCTGCTCACCGCTGCCCCGGACCCCACAATTGGGGACCCTGGTAACTCCCTTTCCTTATAATATCTTACATGGTCCAATATGACCTTCATCCAACATTCAAGTTGGGATTCCCATCAATTGGGTAATGCACGCTTGGCTTCTCCTCATAAAGGGGGCCTTACAAAATGTGCATACAATCATGACGGTAGACATTGATCATATACTAACAGGCATCCAGTAATATAATTTGGCATGACATCTCCTTCTAAAGTGGCTAATTACACTACACAACTTCTTGAAAGTCTATTCATAATGATGGATCCATAACCACATCTTTCTAACTTGCGAGCATGTTGTTTTAAAGTGTACATCAATGCTAAATCACCAACTTTCAAGCCTTTGTATTTTGTGTGTGCATCAAAATAAGTCTTTTGTCTCTTCTTCACTACATATATTCCTATTGTAGCTGCTCTTAATCTAGTCTCTCCTAAGCGTTGTAAGTCCATTATCCTAGAAGATAGCTCATAGACCATCTAATGATGCTCGTGTGTGACCCTTAGTGTAGGAATCAAGAAATCTAATGGAACTACAACATTTTGGCCAAATACCATATGAAAGGGAGTTGCATTAAGTATCGTTTTATAGGCCATTTAGTATGCCCAAATAGCATGATGTAGTTGTCCGTCCCAATTTTAGCATTTATTATCTATGAGCTTCATCAATACATTGCATTGGATCTTGTTTTGTGTTTTTTTGCTTGTCCATTTTCTTGTGGGTGATATGAACTGGATTTCGTGTGAACCACCATGAAATCCTATAACATATATCCAATGACTTCATTCAAGAAATGAGTTCCTCTATCAATCCGTACCTTTTGAACACATTCTCAAACAAGAACTTTGCCATCATTTGTGCATCATTTTTCCTAATGGATTTTACTTCTACCCATTTGGTAAGATAGATTGTGACAAAAATGATGTATTCCACATGGGAGCTTCTAGTTGCAAGATTGATAGGACCTACAAATCATATACTCCACTTGGAGAATGCACATCCTCCCATCATGGGTCTTAGTGGCATATTGTCTTTTTTTTTAACAAATAGGATATTGGGATCTTTGACATACTGCTTCACATAGGTATGTGCATCCATATGAAGAATAGGCCACCAAAGACCTAAAACTAGAATGGCTTTGATCACATGATTAGGTCCACAGTGCCCGCCTACAACACCATTGTGTGATGTTTCAAAAATAATTAAATAATCACTTTTTGTATGCATAATCACAAGTATCCATCTCTTCCATGTTTATATACGATCACCAATTAGGGCATAGTCTTGAGCTTCCTACTCTAGACTTCTTTGTTGCACTAATGTCATATCTTGAGGGAATGTCCTTGTTTTCAAAAAATCAATTATATGAATGCTCCAATTAGGTATTAGAGACACTTGATACAAAGTAGCATGTTCAACTAGAGGTTTGCTAATACAAGATGGAGAATTTTTAAGTAGCCCATAGAAACTACTTCAATGGTTGGCCAATACATGCCGAATTGCTTCAATGTCTATAGGGCTCTATGCTTTGAGTAATGTCTGTTAAAAATAAAGAAGTAAGGTTGTATATATTTTTGCAAAAAGGATTTTCTTCAAATGGAAAGAGAATACAAAAATGAAAAATATAAGCATTTACTTTAGCAAGTAGTGGAGATCAAAAGAGAATCAATCAAAAGAGAATTAAATCCAAAAAAGCTGAACTGGAAGAGGAGTGGCTACTCAAAGTAGTGGAAGAGTTATGGAGAAGAGCTCTCAAACTCATCATGAGATTTTTTGGTCGCTTGGCTATAAAAGAGGCAAGGGAGGACACTCAAGAATAGAGGAAGAAGGCACGAAAGTCCCCTTGTAGCTAGTTCATTTGGTTTGAGTCATTTCATTCTCTTCACTCTCATATACTATGTCCAACCGCATACCAATTTTTGGGTGGTCTACTTGTGAGAGTCATATCTCTCAATATATGTATCCAATTTTAGATTTAAAACATTCGTTGGAAAGCTTAACTAAGTGGACATGTAGCCTGTTTTGAGGCAAAGAGTTGCCAACCCAAAACTACTCCAAACTGAGTGTTTGATAGCTCACTTGAAAGCTATAAGTGTCTAGTTTGAGTGACCAAATTTTCAAGTTCATTGTGTTTTTCACTTGGTACCAGTTTTCATTTGAAGGTTCAGCTATTGGCAAAAGTCTTGATCCTGAGAAGGTCTTCTACACTTTCCGCTGTGAATAGGAGAGGAATTCTCCAACAATTGGTACCAGTTTTCATTTGAAGGTTCAGCTATTGGCAAAAGTCTTGATCCTGAGAAGGTCTTCTACACTTTCCGCTGCGAATAGGAGAGGAATTCTCCAACAATTGGTATCAAAGCATTGGAGTTTGAAGAGGCAAAGCATTGGAACTGAAGTGAAGCAAAGGAGAAGCTACAAATCAAGGGGGAGCTTCGTGAAGTCAAGGAAGAGCGCCACAACATACTTGAGGTAAACTTCAATCTTGGAAGTTTTCAATGGCTAATTTAGGACAACAAGTTGAGAGGTTAGACAAAGACAATTTTCAGTCGTGGAGGTATAGAATGACAAATTACCTTAAAGGTAAAGGTTTATGGAGTCTAGTTACTGGAGATGATCCACAACCGGTGGATATTCAATGTTGGAATTTGGGGCCCGAGGATCGTTCCAAACTAAAACCTTTTGAGCATACACAACTTAATTGACAAGATGATAAGTGAGAGATAGAAAGAAAGATCTTGACACAAGGATATGGAATGTAAGCACGATGCTTACTCACTAAAAAATAGATGTCCAAATTACAACATGGGAGTACTACTCAACCATATAAAGTGGTGCACTCACTAATGGAAGAATATCTAAGAAGATGATGATACAAAATTTAGATTATGTCGAAATAATCTAAGTGTGTGTGAAGTAAACGAAGCAACAAAGCTAACCTTATTCTCACAAAATAGTGTAACAAAATTGTAAATCAACCACAAGGTTAACTCACAAAAGATAGTTACCATCACCTTGTAGAAGACTTCTTGCTCCAAGAGAGTAGCCTCTCCTTCACCAAATCTCCACCTCTTGAAGAGTGTGAGACTCTTCCTCCTTGATCTCCTTGAGAGCTTCAGTGAGTGATTACATAATGAACTTGGTCTGGCTTATATAGTTGTTGTATAAACTCCAAAACCATAATGAAAAGCTACATAAATCTACGATCAACAAAAAACGATGATCAAATTTGATCGCTAATCGACAAGCTTTCTCAAAACTAATATCACAAAAAATGGCATTGCTATCCGTGTGCTTTTTAGAAAAGCTTTTCACAAAAAATCTTAGTGCCCGCTGTTGCATCCCGCTGGAATCGGACCTTGGTGGGTAAAGGAAGCTATTTGAAACGTTTGAGCTAAACCACACAACCCATGAGCTTTTGTTGTATAATATATAAAATGTATAAGAGATATTCTATAACCACTGTGCCCATTCGCTTGAAGACTTCATCTTTAAGTCTTGGATTATGTGAGCATTGTACAATAGGACATTGTATCCAACATTCAAGATCCCAACATTACTCCGGCACAAAGGAGACAATTTGCTGATTAGGAAGAGAGGAATCAAAGGGTGATGTTCCTCAGTTCACAAGTTATTTCTAACACTATGATTGGTCATGTGCAAAGCTTAGAAACAGCCAAGGAGGTTTGGGAAGCATTGGAGAATGTATGCTACCTCAACAAGGTCTCAGAGGATGCAACTCAAGAACGAGCTCAACAACATGAAGAAAATATCAAACCAAAGCATTAATGAGTATACATTGAGAATCAAGGAGCTTCGAGATCATCTAGCGTCAGTTGGATGCAAGATAGAAGAGGAAGACATCGTCCAAACAGCCCTCAATGGCTTGAGGAGTGAAGAAAAGTGGAAGCCCCTCATCACAAACATTCTTTATAGAGACCCTCTACCAACATTCGACGAGATTATACCAAATCTTGTGGATGAAGAGGTTGCTCAAGAAGGAGAAGGCAACAAAGGTAAGGATAGCCATAGTCAAATGTTATATGCAGGATGAGGTAGAGGAAGGAACTCAAGAGGAGGCTCGAGAGGAAGAGGAAAAGCTACAACAACACAAATTCCAGCCAATACAACTCGGAGGACAACAAGGTCAACTCAAATGACAACACACATGGAAGAGGTCGAGGAAGAAATAGAGGAAGAGGTCGAGGTTCATACAATCCTCATAAAGGTATAACATGTTCTCATTGTGTTGATTGAAGAAAGCTTTGTATGAGCTGAAGCAAGCACCACGTGCTTGGAATCAAAGATTGGTTGAGTACCTCACAAGGTGTGGTATAGTCCAAGTAATGCAGATCCCTCTATCTACATAAAGAAAGAAGAAGGCAAGCACGTATATATTTGCATATACGTTGATGATCTCATCATAACGGGAAGTAATGTTGTAGGAATACAAGAGATAAAAAGAAAACTCGGTAAGGAGTCTAAAATCTCATATCTTGGTGAGCTAAAATACTTTTTAGGCATTGAGATAGTCTATGGGAAAGATGACATTTACTTGATGCAAATAAAGTACCTGTTGGATGTTCTTTTCAGATTTGGAATGAGTGAATGCAAACCACTCACTCAACCTATGGACACAAATGTGAAGCTATGCTCAAATGATGGAGAGAAGTTACATGATGTAACTACATATAGGAGTATTATAGGTTCATTGATCTATGCTATGATCACAAGACCAGATTTGTGTTATATTGTTGGAGTTCTTTCTCAATTTATGCAAGCTCCAACAAGTGAACATTTAAATTTCACCAAATGAGTGCTAAGATATGTGAAGCACACAGTCAATCATGCCTTGGTTCATCGATATGGTGAAGAATTGCAGGTAAAGGGCTTCAGTGATGCTGATTGGGCTGGTTCGAAGGAAGATAGAAGATCCACTTCATGTTATGTGTTCATGATAGGTAGTAAACCTATCACATGGAGCTCGAAGAAGCAACCTACTGTTGCACTATCATCTACAGAAGCTGAATATAGAGGATTAGCCTTTGCAACTTGTGAAGCTATGTGGATTAAGAAGCTCTTAGCTGATCTTGATGTGCACGTGGAGACCATTCCAATTTATGGTGACAACATGTCAAGCATTCACTTGACAAACAATCCAATGTTTCATGCACGAAGTAAGCACATAGAAGTGCATTATCATTATGTTTGAGAAAAAGTTTTGAGCAAGGATGTGGATATAAAGTTCATTGGAACTAATGACGAGGTTGCAGACATGTTTACAAAGTCCGTAGATGCTTCTAAGCTAAAGAGGTTCAAGGATGAAATCAACTTGCAGGATATGGCTGAAGGTGCAAGCTCACATGTGAGCTTGAGGGGGAGTGTTAAAAATAAAGAAGTAAGGTCGTATATATTTTTGCAAAAAGGATTTTCTTCAAATGGAAAGAGAATAAAAAAATGAAAAATAGAAGAATTTACTTTAGCAAGTAATGAAGATCAAAAGAGAATCAATCAAAAGAGAATCAAATCCAAAAAAGCTAAACTAGAAGAGGAGTGGCTACTCAAAGTAGTGGAAGAGTTATGGAGAAGGGCTCTCAAACTCATCATGAGAGTTCTTGGTCACTTGGCTATAAAAGAGGCAAGAGAGGACACTCAAGAATAGAGGAAGAAGGCACAGAAGTCCCCTTGTAGCTAGTTCATTTGGTTTGAGTCATTTCGTTCTCTTCACTCTCATATACTATGTCCATCCACATACCAATTTCTAGGTAGTCTACTTATGAGAGTCATATCTCTCAACATATGTATCCAATTTTAGATTTTAAACATTCATTGAAGCTTATCTTGAGTATTTCCTCGTCTTTCTAGAACAGTTTTATCAAATTCTTTATTCTCTATGAGTTATTCAGTTTTTAGTGAAGTCCAGTTTTCAGCTTAATTGAGTGGACAGGTAGCCTGTTTTGAGGCAAAGAATTGCCAACCCAAAACTACTCCAAAAAGAGTGTTTGATAGCTCATTTGAAATCTATAAGTGTCTAGTGTGAGTGAACAAATTTTCAAGTTCATTGCATTTTTCAATTGGTACCAGTTTTCATTTGAAGGTTCAGCTGTTGGCAAAAGTCTTGATCTTGAGAAGGTCTTCTACACTTTCCGCTGCAATAGGAGAGGAATTCTCCAACAATGTTGCCCTAGTGCACCTATATGTGTTGATTGCATTCCTATGAGTATGTGATATCTTTGTTTGTTCTTACTATAGGGTTCTTGGGTCCAAAAGTTAGGATTGGCACTAATTGCTTTGCCCAATTTGGAACTACTTCCAGGTTGAACAAATATGCATCATGAAATTCATCTGACACATCTTGTGGGGATTCTCCTCAAGGGAGTCGTGAAAAGTGATATGCCCAAAGGTGGGTCTTAGCTTTCCTAACCACTAATTCAATATCATATTCCATTAATAAGAGAAACCATCTTACTGACTTGCATGTATTGCAAGGTTTATTCACCAAGTATAATAAGGCTTGATGGTCTGTAAAAAATTTTAAGTGATTTGCAAGCAAATGATGTCAGAACTTCTTGACTACATAGTTCATAACTAGCCCTTCTCTTTCAATGGTAGTGTTTCTCCTTTCCACAACATTCAACTATCTACTCACATATGCTATAGGAAGATCTATGTTTCCTTCTCCTATGGGTTGTGCTAGCACACATCCAATAGCAAAATTGGAGGCATCCATGTGGGCATTTAATGGCTTGCTCCAATTTGGCATTGTCAAAATAGCGATTGAGCAAAAACATTGTTTTAGCTCCATAAATGATTTCTCGTATTCTTCGTTCCACTCAAAATTCATCAAAAGATTGTATAAGACGTTGCAATGATTGTGTACATGTGAATATAACATTGGTACTATCCACAATGACCCATAAAGGATTGTACTTTCTTAACCATTCTAGGGCTTGTTAATTTCTCTATAGCTCTCACTTTATCATTGTCCATTGATATTCCATTCTTTGACACAATGTGACCTAAGATTTTACCTTGTCTGACCATGAAAATGCATTTTTTTTGAGTTTAGACACACTTGATATTCTCTACACTTGTCAAAGATTTTCTCAAGTTATGGGATGTGAGTTTGTCTTATGTGGGAATGAGCGCACAACTCATCCACATAAAAATCTAAATTCTTATGCAAGAACTCTTTGAAAATATGACGCATGGGCCTTTGGAACGTAGCAGGTGCATTTGTGAGCCCAAATGGCATCACAAAAAATGCAAAGAGTCCCCAGTTTTTGGCAAAATATGCCTTGGGTTGATCTTGAGGGAGATGGCCATTGGTTGTAACCTAAAAATCCATCAAGGAAGCTATAAAATACCTTGCCCATTATGCACTCTAATAGACATTATGTGATAGGAAACAGATAGTTATCTTCAAGTTATCTCGTATCATGGCAACATTAACATTCTTCAAGTTAATACATATGTGCAATTTTTTGTTCTTTTTGGGCACAAGCACAATGGGGGATACCCATTCTATATGCTCAATCTCATAGATAAATCCAACTTCTATCAACCTATTGATCTCTTCCTTTATGTTTGTTGCATAGGTGTCATTATATGTGTAAAATTTTGTTTTGTTGGCTTGGCTTCTAAAGTCATGGGGATCTATTTGTAGATGTTTTCTTTACAGTAAATAGGGTTCAAGTAACGGGGATTACCAAAAAGGGATTCCAATGCATTTCTATTTCTTGTCTAACACCTTAAAACATTGCTTGAACATAATAAATTTCAACTACACAACACAAGAAAAATACAATATAGCAAAGAGTATAACCGAGAAAAGATGTTTTGAATTAGAGTGATTGCAAGAATATAATAGATACATAATTATATTGGACTCTAACAACTTCTATTCTGCACCATTCTTAACACTTTGTCCCTCTCTTACAGAATAGAAATTACATCACTTTAATCTCCCTTAATTAGTTAAAAATTTGAATGACGATTAATATTCCTAGGAAGTGCTAGGGACATTTACAAATATAATTTACAAATTTGGATAATTACAAAATTTAGGTAGCCATACCGATGACAACCCAAGATTGGAATGCATCGTGGACTCAAACCCACTAATCTACATATCATCAATATCCAAAGGAGGATTTTGTATTCTACCTAAATCATACAAAAATTCATCAAAAATTTCACGGAGTTGAGCTACTTTGGAATCAATTATTTACTTGTAAAGCTCTTCATTAGGATCATCCATTAAATGAGCTTTCCAGGCCGATGCTTTTGCTAGCTTCCAAAAATTCTGTTGAAATCTTATCCAAAAAATCATGATCCTTATGATCTTCATAAATCTCTTCAATATAGATCTCCAAATCATTTTTGCGACATTTCAAGGCCCGCACTTCCTCGTCTAGAATATTAGCATGACCAATTAAAGCATCTTATAGCTTTGCATTCTGTTGCTTCAACATCAACAATTCTACATGCATATGTTCCATTTGTGTCTGAACAATAGTCCGAGCTCACTAATCTCTTTCCATTTGTAACAAACGAACTCTCAACAACCGAGCCGCATCTACAATTATGTTAGAATGAATGTGGAAATATTTCATGAGCCATGGATGGTTGATGGATGAACATCCAATCATCGGTAGTTGAATTTTGGTCAAATTGTGTCTTCCATGGATTAGGACATCTTTCCTTAAAGGTAGGAAAATTAATAGTTCAATCCGACTAACCGGTCTACGAGAACTTATATGTTTCGGTCCTATGTGAAGTTTTTGGTTGTGATATTGGTTGTCATTGCAAAGTCATTGGTTGCGATGCTAAAGGTTGTTGTGTTTGTTGTTGTTGCTTCTGTTGTTATTGTTGTTGCTTCTGTAGTGAATACAAGGTTTGCAAGACCCCATAATGTTTTGTTTGTAGAAACACAACCAACATTTTCAACCACAACCCAAACTTCCATGGGTTCGTATCTAGGAGTTGTGCATACTTTTACTCACTAAAACACCCTTTACCAAACATGTGCTCCATCTCTTCCGTGGAAACCAATGTTGCTGGAGTTGTGATACCCTAGTTATTGACATTCAACTACTTCATGATGAAAGGAGGATCAGTGACCATGCGCACATCTATACCAACATGAAATTCTAAGAAAGCACAGTGGTCACTGATGACTTCCAACTGATCATTACATTGGTTAATAAATGAATTCATCATGGAATGGTTCTGCAAAGTCGTTCATGGAATCTAGGCATATTCCAACAAGCCACGCTATAGGAACCACTCGACATAGGTCTGCATAAGGTGATCGGGAATCACCAGCCGACTCATGTCGATTAGTTTCAAAGTGTTGGGTAGTATTGTTCCCATCATGTTTGCAAGAAAGCATAGTATATAGGTGCGAAAAGGTGAGAGCATCATAGTAAAAATTAGCAAGTGAAAAGTGAGTTTTTTCGCTCATTAGCTTAAGTAGGAAAGTAGTCAAGCCATTGCATATTTGCATGTTCTTGATTAGCATGCATATCATTGAATAACACAACATCATGTTCAATGATTACCAATCTATCTTGATATGATATCGAGTTGCCAACATTGATACTCCACTACTCACACTAAAGTTGTGAGTGAATCTTTATTTACTATGTTCAACTCATTAAGAAAACAAAATGTATATACACTATGATACAATAATTACGATGAAGCTACATGCGGTATGGTAGAAGCTTGGACCCATTGATCAGAGTCCATAAGATTTTGCCACTTAAAGTTGCTAACTGAAAAGTAGTTGGACCAATTTTTGCATGTATTTGAGATGAACTTATGCACCAAACTTTGAATTTTCTAGCTTGTCTCTTTATTTTTGAAGTAAAAAATAAGACTAGATCTCCAATCCCAAAAACAGGTGTTTATAACTATTGATCATGTCAGTGCCATTGTCGAAGCTGGACTTCTTGCATAAGCAAAAAACTATTGTAGTGATGTTCTTCCAATAGTCGTAAAGTATCCATTCAAAATATCAATGATTCTTCTGGTAATAAACGATTTTGCATCATGATACATAAACTAGACAGTGTAAATCCCATAGGTGCTATAACTTCCATACCATAAACTAAGTTAAAAGGTGTAAATACAATTGAAACTTTGTAAGAGGTATGGTAAGTCCATAGAACCAAAGTTAAATATTGTTCTGACTTAGTTGGATATTCCAAGAGAAATTTTTGAAGCATCATAAGTAAAAGCTTATTAGTACTTTCCACCAAACCATCAGCTCGAGGATAGTATGGGGAACTGAAATTATGCTCAATACGGGAGTAATTAGTGATTCATTTAATAAGCTGATTCAAGAAATGAGTACTGCAATCAGAAACTAATTCAAGTGGAAGTCCAAAATGAGGAAATAATTTAGTAAGTAAAACTCTAGCAACACTTCCTGTGGTTGAATGTCTTAAGCTCCAAGCTTCTGCACATCTAGTACAGAAATGAGTGCATGTCAAAATGAAGGTTTTTCTAGAATTGGATGGAGGGTGAATAAGATCTATAAAGTCCAAATCCCATTTTGAAAAAGTTTCCAAAGGAAGAATAAGTTGTAGAGGAAAGCAATGTATATCCCGAGGTTCACCCATATATTGACAAGGATCACACAATTGTACATGACCATGAACATATTTGTGAATGGTTGGCCACCATAACTGAGTTTGCAAAATTTTCTTTGCGATTAATCAGTTCCACATTGACCATCTGAAATTCTAGAATGAACTTTTGAAATGACAGTTGTTACTTCATGTGGTGGGACACAATGAAGCCATGTTCCAATAATATCTTTATAATACAGATGATGAAGGATAATAGAAAACTTCTACTCTATAAAGCTAACTTTTTTCAGACTGCAGTTCGTAAATGGGAAGGAGGAACACTAGTTGCAAGAAAAGACATCATTTCATCATACCAAGTAGAGGTTCCTAATTCTGATCAAGTATTATCAACAATATGAAAATGATCTGCATCAAGAGAAGAATCATCAATCCATTTGGAGGTTCACCATTATCTAATTGAGATAAGAAATCTACAATAATATGCAAAGATCTAGGATGACGAACTACATCATAGTCATATTTTTGTAAAAATAAGACCCATCTAGCTAATCCTCCAATGAGATTTTGTTGTTCGACATGAAAAGTTAAAGAATGACCTAATAAATAGTGGCAAAAATTATTGCTAGAATAAACAAGTCCTAAACATTCACGTTTCGTAACTTAGTAGTTACGCTCGACCAGAGTTAGGCATTGACTAGCATAATATATAGGCCTAAACCAAGAACGTCCTCCCTTCTATATTAAAACCAAACCACAATATCTGAAGCATTCACAAAGACATGAAAAGGTTGGGACCAGTCCAGAGCTTGTAGTACTGGTGCCTGGATGAGTAAATTTTTCAATCCCCGAAACACGAGATCACACTCCAAAGTCCATTTAAAATCGGTACGCTTCACATGAGTGATAGCATTTAATGGCATAACAATATGAGCTAAACAATATACATGATGCCCATGCCAATGAATTCGGCCTAGGAACCGTAATACCTCCCCAGGAGAATGTGGCAGTGGCACTTCCAATATCACTTTAACTATGTTCGGGTCTATGGCAATTTTGATACAAGAAATGACATGTCCAAGAAGATTGCCATAATTTCTGCCAAAAACTAATTTAGCAGGATTGACACTCAAGTGTACTTCTCTACACTTGGTAAAACACAACCTTAAATGTTACAGGTGATTTACTTGTTTGCCAGATACTGAAAAATCATCCAAAAAAAACCTCATGAAACTAGTTAAATATGGGGAGAAAAATTGTTACATACACCACTAAAAAGTACTAAGAGAATTTCATAGCCCAAACCACATAACTGTACATGCAAAGGTTCCCCAATTAGTAATAAAACCTAATTTTGCTATATCAGATTCTAACATTATAACCTAATTAGATCCACTGAATCCATCTGAAAATGAATACATTTCTTTGCTCACAACTTCATCAATCATTGTGCCTAGAAATGGTAGCGGGAATGGCTCTAGAATCGTTGCTGCATTTAACTTATGATAATCAACACAAATGTGTAGCTGCTTGTTCTTTTTTAGAACTATCACAATAGGAGATGATATTCAATTGGTACAATGAATCCTACTTTCAATAGTCTATCCAACTCATCTTAATGCAGAAACTGATAACAGATTCTTCTTGATCCGTGGCACAAATAAAGCATCTGACAAGGTGAAAGAACTACCATCAGCAGTAGTCAGAATGATCTTACCAACTCCCATAACAAGATAAGAGGAGTTGTTGGCGCATGTGACAGTATTCCCTGTAGGGGCAGGCTCAAGTGAAGAGAAGAAACTGTGCTGCGAGGTAATATGTTTGGTCGCCCCACTATCAAAGTACCAAACATCTGAGTCCACTGTAGACATGCACTGCTTATGAGAAGATGGGTCAAAACTGCAAACAGTAGTAAATGCCCATTCTTCGTCCTACACAAGATTAGCAGACTATATTTTTGGTGTAGAGGCTTCTGCAACAACCATTCTAGCCTCCTTTTTCTCTACCTCTTTTGCAGCCAATTTTGGACAGTTCTTTATGATATGATCATTCCCTTTACAGTACTTGCAAAACAATTTCTGCTTTTCTTATTTCTTCTCATCTTTATCTTGGTTCTTCAAATGTGCAGCATTTGCTGATTTCTGCATACTAGTAGAAGAGCTCCATTTTCCTTTGCCCTTCTGACTAGCCAGGAAAGCTTGATCTGCAACATGCATAATGGACCTATTCTGTCTAGACTGATCTTCTTGTAACAGAACAGAGACTAACTCCTCAAATGACAAGGCATTTGGATTGCCTTTCATCATCAATCGAAGAGTAGAAGCAAAACTCTGATATGAATCAGGAAGATCATTTAGAACGGTGTCACCTTCATTCATGTGCTCACTCTCCAACTGTTTTCGGAGGTAAGCAACACGAGCCTCATTCCTAGCCTGGTACAATGTGGTAAGTGTATCCCAAGCATCCTTTGTTGTTCTGCAAGAGCGAATGTGAGGAATAATAGCATGTTTGACAGACAAAGCTATCAATGCATGTGCTTGAGCATCTCTGCCATCCCAACAAATTTGCTCTGCAGTAGGTGCAACAAAAACAGCAGCACGAATAGGAATCTACAGAACATCATCTTCGACACCATCTCCATCAGCTTCAGCACCTGTATTTGCAGTACCTGTAGTCGCAGGTGTAACAGGACGTCTTTCAACACCCTGCACAATGTTCCACAGTCCTTTTGCAACCAATACATGTCGCATCATATAAGCCCATAATGGGTAGTTGGTACCATCCAACTTATCCTCAACAGCCAATATACGGAATACATCAATGCCTAAAATACCTTGATGCAGAAAATTGACTGGATCTCAAAAAGTTGAACGGAACTGCCCAGACGAGTTCTACTAAACCTGTAGCAGACTTCGAGACGCTTATACTGGAAAATCGAAACAAGTATATACGTTTGGCACAAAAAGACAAAATAGCCTGCACAATATCGCAACATTCGGAGGTCGAAACGAGCTCAGATCGAAAGTGCACCTTTTAAAAATATGTTGGAAATCCATCTCTTGTAATTTACTCCATTTTTGTGCAAGAGAAGATGGTTGGGGTTGTGAAGAACTAAAGTAAGAACCATGGTGGATGAACTCATCCAATGCTAAAAGTTAAAAAGAGCCTCAAAAAATCCCAAAACTATCCCTCAAATTAACCATTTTTATGTAGAAATCTAACTTTTGAACATATTTACAAAAGCCATTTCTTGTAGTTTACTCCTTACTTGTGCAAGCCAAGGAATTCTCAAACATGAAGAATGATTCCCTAACCCTTTAGGATTTTAGAAGATTGTTTTTTTCACTCAGAATGGACCTCAAATGAGGGCTTGCGACCTATTTCTAACTAGGACGGACATTAGAGTGTGAAGAGGATCAATTTTCAAAACTCACCTATAAAAGTGAACTTAAACCCTCATTTGTAGTTTCTTCTTATTTTTGTTCTTGCTCTCTTATAATCAAGTGTGAGTTTCTTTGGAGCTCTTGTATCTTCTCCATGAGTGAGGTTTGCTTGCATGTGTGTGTGTTGGGATTCCTTGTGTTTGTTTGTGTGACTCCTAGTGTGTTGAATGTCTTCATATCACGAAGTTATCTTTGAATTGATTTTTTTTTTGCGGGCAAGGATCCATTACTTGATGCCGGGTAATATGTGTGTCATGCCAGCACATTTACGTCAAACACTTTGATGCCATTGTCGAGGAAGAATCTTGTTGGTCATCATGCTTGGAGGATGGCACCTTGCAATCTAGATTTTGAAGAGGTTATTTTCTTGTTTGGGAGTGTATTTCCTTCATTTTGAGAGCATTGTGATTAGTTTTGGATAAATAGCTAGGTAGAACTATCATTTTTCATATTTAGGGTTAAATTTTTGCAACGTTTCCATTAAAATCAAATTTCCCTCTCCTCGTTGTTCACATCTCTACTCTTTTTACACTTCCTTTCCCTCTTTTCTTCCTTTTCTATAGACATTTGGGGGGTAAGTCGTATTTTATGAGCTAGAGAAGCTTGGAAGATAAAAAATTCGAGCTCAAAAGTGCACAAGTAGAGCCCTTTTCAAGTTGTGACGAAGGTGAGTTGTTAGCCAAAAATCAAGACACAGTAGTCAAGAGAGTCTTAGAAGAGAAGAACAAAGGGAAGAGTAGTCAGAGATAATCTGGCAATAAGGTCGAACCAATTTTTAAAGTGTACTTTACATCAAACAGTGATCATTATCATTACACTCACAATGTAAATACCGTTTTTGGTACCCCTCAGCCAATGCTTAGCCTAGGCTAAGCATGACTAGTGGTATTAACTAATTAAGGTGATGATAAGCACTACATGATTACATGAAACCCTAATTAATCAAGTGCAAGCATAGCTAGAATATTGCTGAAAAAAACCTAAGGGAAAAGAACATAAAATGTTCGACACAAACTTCAAGTGCGATAAAAGCTCAATTATTCCTCATGATACAAATTAGTGGAAAAGAAGTGAAAACCCAAGTAAAATAAAAAGAACAAATGATTGATACAAAAGGACATTACAACGTGGTTTTACTCAGGAAATCGAGATTAACCGATAAGGCTTATGAACCTTAAATTAGGTAGAAGTCTAGGCTAGGATAGACAAAGCACTAGATCTTTTGAGCATGTCAACCATACAACTAGATTTTGGGCTCAACAACTTAGTGATTATCCTTATGTGTTGAGTTTAGAAACTAGTGACTTAGAGATGTCATATAGTATGGAGAGGCCAACATGTATTTCTGGTATTGCAGATCTAGAAAAGCCAAAAGGACCATATAAGACTCAATTGGAATACATCAGGACCAACCGATTAGGTACTCGCATCTATGAGGATGGTCTGAGAAGGTCTGTTGTCCAACTTAGGAATCCAGGTCAGTGAGTTGGGCTTGTACACCCAATGGTCAAGTTTGAAGAAGGCTCATACATTGATAAAGAGGGAACCATGTACGCGGTCTTGAGCTTACCCAATAAGACATATGAGTTTGGAATCATCATTGTTGAGACAGAAATGGAAGAACTTGAACAAGGAACCCTAGGAGGAGAGCCTAGGAATCCTAGAGAAAAATCCATCTTAACCATAGTGATTACCCCAAAGTGGATCCCCCAAGATAATAAGATCATAGAGTTATTTTTCAATAGAGAAACAGATGAGGCATTCTAGAAATATAAGACCAACCAACCTAATGAAGTTGGGTCAGTCACCATATATGAATTTAAAGATCCTGAGACACCAGGAAAGGTGGTCTACTTAGACAACACCTCAGAGAGAGTGTTTGTGGTATTAGAGCATGGCATGCATGCTTACACTTGGAAGGGTGAATTTTTCTTTCCCCAGTCGAGATCAAATGTCTCCTTTGTCCACCAAGGAGCTGGAACATCCCATGCTCATGGAACTCAGAAGGACAAGAGTAGAGATAGAGCTGAAGTAAGTTTTGCACTCTAAAGAGAGAGAACTGGAGCAAAAACGGGTAGAATGGATAATGTGAGGCATGAAGGCCCAAGACATGAAAGAGGCATGGATTACTTTCCCTTGCTAAGGCTGAGAGGACATCCTAGGATCTTGAGGCCTATAGAGTTGGTTAAGTCCATGAAGAACTGCTTCGATGGCACAAGAGACCCATACGACCACGTAGCATAGTTTAGGAAAATTTTGAGAGCTAAAAAAGTTGAAGACTTGTTCACTCAATACAATGCTTTTGGCCTAACTCCTAAGAACACGACCTTAACTTGGTTTCAACCACTTCACGAGAGGAAATTCAGAAACATTGACCAACTATTGGAAGCCTTCATCACTGAATTTTCTAAGAGTGGCATTAGGCACAACACCTCATCTCTGATAGATAGATTCAAAAAAACACATCAGGAAATAGTTCAACTTGTAGGAAGATGATTTAGACAATACTTAGAGAGATGCCCTGTTCTAAAGTTACCCAGACCAACCAAACAAGTGGCTTTATTCCTAGATGGATTGTTAAGTACCAAATTAAGATCTTATGTGTACTTGAAGGAACCTACATCCATAGAACAATGTGTACGGATGTGAATACACATTGATGATAATCTGGGTGATGAATTAGAGCTTTCAAAAATCTATAAAGATTTAGATAGCTCTACTAGCCTTGCCTCCAAAGCATCTACATCTATTGAGGAACTTGCAGAGAAGGTAGCTCAGAAGTTAGGTTTCTCTAGTAAGCATACACCTAGATTTGTCTCAGTGAAATGATGCTACAACTGTGGAGAAGACCATATGGCTAATGTGTGCCTAATCATGGCTCAGCCCCAAGCGAACCCTAATAGCCAATACTGCATAATAGAAAGGAGATATACTTACCACACCTTACAAGATTTCCCATATAACAAGCAAGTGGTTAGGCAACACTATCCTAAGCTGTATCAACAAGAAGGAAGACATCCAAACTAGTATCCACCACTGCAACAATACTTTAGGCCTCAACAACCCCACCAACCACTCTGTCAAGCTCAACAAAGGCCTCAACCAATGTTAGTTCAACAACCTCCACCTCTAGCCAATGTGATCCTAGTGAAGTATGAAGCTGCTGAAGAAAATTTGAATAGAGCCTTTGTGCCAGCATCATCACTAATTTCAAAAAGTGACCTGAATAATCACAATTTTGACTTGACTCATATAGACAGTCCGTCGGCTTATTATATGGTCACCAGAGCATAATGAGAGTTCCCTTACAAAAACTCTAATGAACCCAGTTGGGAGCTAGAATACTCTAATGTCATGTATGCAAATCCTAGCTCTAGGCCCCAACCGAGACAGATAAGACCCTTGACACCCAGAGGACCATGCTACAAATGCCAAGGAGATCACTTCATTTGTGATTGCCCTATACCTGCACCTATGCAACCCCAATTAGTGACAATTCAAGGTTTTTGTTTGGACTGTGGGAAGGATAACCTTTTATGGGACTATCATAAGAACCCAAAAATGTGCCAAAGATCACTCCTATTAACGTCATTCGGTTAGTAGTAGATTCTAATGGAAGTGTAACTTCCACTGCCCCATTGCAAGTAGTCACTAGAGCTTAGGCATTACAACAAAGCCAAGGCTAAGGTCAGAAAAAGAGTTTTGAGGTTAGTGAGACCGACAGTTTAGCTAAGAAAAGGACAAGAGCTTGGAAGGATAGCCATGAGAGAATGAAAAGAAAATGGACAAAGAAGATGATCAAACTTGAAGAAAGCTTAAGAGAGACCAAAGCTAGACTTAAAGAAATCACATCTCAGACACACTCTCACACATCACCACCACCACCACCACCATCACCATCACCATCACCATCACCATCACCATCACCATCACCATCACCATCACCATCACCATCACCATCACCATCACCATCTAATCATCCTCATGTAACCCCATCACCACCCAGAGCAGGATCAGTCTTAGCAGATCCTACTATCAAGGACTTAGACATGGTGTTGAAAGTATATCAGGCCACAATCCAAGAAGAGCCAAATGTGATAAAATATGAGAAATGTTTCCCTAGAGCTAACATAGAGATTGAACAAACAAAGTTTTGTGCAAAGATGGTAGAATTGGTTCAAACCATGTTTGAGGCTAGTTGTTGGTTCAACTACACAACCTCAACCAAAACACAGCTACACACCGATTATTAGAAAGATTGGAAAAGATGATAGTTAAGTTGGGAGAGCAAGCTGCATCACATGTGAGTAACATCAAAAGTGAAAGGATAAGCCTTCCCTCCAAGGATGCTTACATTCTCAACTCCACCGAGTCAGGAATCCCTGATTCTATAAATCAATACTCACAAAAATTTCTAAGGAAGATTCAAGAAGAGAAATGGGAAAAAGAAAGTGAAAATCCTCCTCCCATTAAAATTATGGATGACCTACATGATAAATTCACACACGATATTCCTTCTATCTATGGAGAACAAGAGGATACACAGTCTAGTGAACGGTTAGACTTCGAGTCTAATTCCTTACAAGAATTGCCTCATTTCACAGGCCCATGGAAAGCAAAGTCCACCTGTATGAGAGCACCCACTTCATGGTAAGGAACAACGACTCAATCTTGCCTAGAAATACCAAAGTAATGAAGAATACTAAAGTGCAGTGTCATCTCACTTTAGAGGAGCTACTTAAAATTAAACTAGAACTATGGAAACACTTAGCCAACCAAGTGGCCAAAGGAGCAAAAATCTGTCCCCAGGTAGGATCACATCGAACAGTGCCAGAAATACCTTTGGATAAGATAGGAGAAATGAGCAAAGGAGAAAAAGGAAAAACCTATCTCCCTATCACTTATCAAGGATCCACAACAAAAGTTATTTTGGACTTAGGCACAGGAGTTGCAATTGCTACCACTTCCCTATGGAAGCATTGGGGCAAACCAACACTTAAGCCAACAAGAATGAAATTATAGACGACCGATGGTCACATAGAGAGACCCTTAGGACTGCTAGAAGGGATAACACTCACTACTTGTGGTGTAGAGTTTGAGAATACTTTTGCCATATGTGAGTTAAGCAAAAACAATGCCTATGAGATGATTTTGGGAAGACCATTCATGAGACAGATGCAAATAGTGAATGATTGGGGAACCAATTCCTTGTATTTGCAACACTTAGGTGTTACAACTAAAGTCAATTTCAAAGACTACTCTCATAGAGATGTGCCCACTATACAGTGGAATACCATCAATAGAGCCACAGATGACACACAATCGATGCATTCCATAGGATCAGGATCCTCTTTGATGCATGAAGACACTCACTTATGGATGTGAAAGTTTGCAGTAGAAGAAGAGAAAAGAGAAAATGATAGAGAAGTAGTGTTATACATTGGTCCATAGGGATCACTCCATGTGTGTATGGGACAAGGGCCAGCCATAGCCAAGGTCCCAAGCTTGGGGGATATCTGAAGGAATTCAATGGTAATGAGGATGAGTGTTGCATGATGGCCACATGGCAGCACTACACCATTCTAGATCATTACTATTTTGGATACAAGAGGATATATTGGATGGGAGGAGAGGACACACACATGATTCACTAGTCTTTATCCTTCTAATGCTTACATTTGGTATTCAGAGCTTAGTCGCAAACAAGTCCAATCCATATTCCAATTTCTCAAAGGAGAATGGAATAGTCAAAGGAAAGGAAAGGTTTGCATACTAGATTCCTAGGATTTGAGAAGAAAAGTCATGCGTGATAACCATGATGTTCCTTACACAGGGCATCCTAGTATTGATAATACAATTTAGCTCATTAGAAGAACATTTTGGTGGTGTGGATTACCCAGAGATGTCCACACTTATGTTCAACAATGCTTTATGCATCAAGTCAACAAAGCAGAAAGGGTAAAGACACTAGGTCTTTGCATCCTTTATAGATTCCAGATCATAACTAGGACAATGTATCCATGGACTTCATAGTGGGGTTACTGTGGACTCAAAGGAAGCAGGATACTATCCTAGTTGTGGTAGATAGATTAAGCAAGATGTCTCATTTCATACCCATGTAGGAGACGACAAAAGCTCCATAGGTAGAGGAGTTGTTTATCTAGCATGTGTTCAACCTACATGGGTTACTAACATCCATAGTTTCAGATAGGGATGTCAGATTCACAAGACACTTTTGGAAGTTTGTATTTGACAAACTGAAAGTGTCATTGAAAATGAGTAGTGGTGATCATCCACAAACAGATGGTCAGACCCAGAGGGTCAACCAGGTTCTAGAGGACATGTTGAGGGCATATGTGTCTGAGAGGCAGATAGATGGGGATAGTTATTTGCCACTAGTAGAGTTCTCTTATAACAATAGATTGCATAAGCTGACATGAATGTTTCCTTTTTGAGATGAACTATGGCATGAATCCCACTACTCCTAGTACCATAGAAATGCCAAAGAAATGTCCTAGTGCTTTAGAGTTCTTAGCGAACCTCCAACAAAATCTAGAAATAGCTGAAGCCAAGCTGCAACAAGTAGCTCATAGGGAAAAAGAGTATGCTAACAAGAAGAGATATCCTAGAGTCTTTGAAGAAGGAGATAAAGTTTTTCTTCAGGTGCAAGCTAGATCTACTTCACTATCCATAGGGAAGTTTAGTAAGCTTTCATCAAGGTTTTGTGGACCTATGAAGATAGTAAAGAAACTTAGTGATTTTGCATACCGATTAGAGATTCATCCAGATTGCAGAGTCCATCCAATGTTTCATGTCCGTAAACTTAGAAAGAATATGTCGAGGGAGGATAATCTAATAGAGGATATTGTTTCTTTGCAGCAAAGTGATAGCATACATCATTCTCTAGATATGATACTAGATCGGAGACAGAAGCAGTTGAGAAATCATATCATCTAGGAGTATCTAGTATCCTAGAGAGGTTTAGCGCTTATTGACTCTACTTGAGAATGAGAAGCTCTGGTTCGCAAGTACTTTCCCTCATTGATGATTGAGGACAATGATCTTTAGAAGTGGGAGAGAGTATCAGAAATTGGTCTACAGGGACCAATCCATGTGTGTGTGGGATAAGGGCTAGCCATAGCCAAGGTCCCAAGCTAAGGGGATATCCTAAGTCATTCAATGGTAATGGGGATGAGTGTTGCATGATGCCACATGGTGGCACTAGACCATTCTAGATCATTACTATTTTGGATGCAAGAGGATATATTGGATGGGAGGAGAGGACACACACATCATTCACTAGTCTTTAGCCTTTGAATGCTTATAGGTAGGTGTGAAGGAGACTTATAGATCAATTAGAGACACGACCTATGCACCTGCAATATTTCTAGATGAAGAGTTTGAACCTCATGGTTGGGAGCAAATTCTAGCCACAGTGGATGTAGCTATCAATGAAGAACAATGGACACCCCACTGGGATGAAGATGGCTATGACATTTCAATTTAACTATAGAACCAATCATGTGTGATTCGGTTATCAAAGAATGTGAGACCAGTACAGACAAACTTGAACAAGCAAGAATCAATTATTGTGGATCCTTTTTGTGCATCAAAAGAGGAATACCTATATGTAGTAGAAGCTCACCTCAAGGACGAGAAGAGCTTCTGAACGATGTGAGGTTAACCACATAAGTAATCACTAAGAGTGAAGGCAAGAAAAGAAAGAAGAGAGAACTCTCACCAGAAGAGGAAGAATATTTATTTAAGGTCCCTAAGAATTTTAAAAAGTATGATATAGAGGATAGGAAAGTCATGATTAGAATGCCTAAATGAGGAGCACTCACAAGAGAGGCCTATGATAACAAAGATACAACAAAAAACTTATTGTGACCATAGAAGAAGCTGAAGAATGATGCACATACATAGGACACAGCCTGGCTGAAGAAGAGGAAAAGGATTTGATTGATTTATTAAGAGAATATAGAGATGTGTTTGGATGGAATTATAAGGACCTAAAAGGTGTAGACCTTGACATATAATCGCATAGAATTTACATGATCTCAGAAGCCAAACCCTCTAAGCAGAATCCATACACGTATAACAACAATTATGCCACCAAGATCAAGGAAGAGATAGACAGATTGATAGAAGCTGGATTTATCTATGAAATTGAGCACACTGAATGGATGTCCCCCATCAAAGTGGTGCCCAAAAAGAATGGAAAGTTATGTGTATGCATTAACTTGAAGAAGGTTAACGCAACCACTATTATAGATAGTTATCAGCTTCCTATCATTGAGCACCTATTGGAAAGAGTAGCAGGCAAGTAAGTATACAGCTTCCTTGATGGGCTCTCTGGCTACAATCAAGTGGCCATTGCCCTATAAGACCAACATAAGATGGTTGTTGCCATAGAATGGGGTATATTCGCATTTCAAGTAATGCCATTTGGGCTCACCAATGCTCGTGCTACCTTCCAAAGGCTGATGTGTCATCTATTTAAAGAGTTTTTACATAAGAACTTGGCAGTCTATGCTGATGATTTATGTGCTCATTCCAACATTAGACAAACACATATACCTCAACTAAGACAAATCTTTGATGGATGTAGAGAATATCAAGTTTTCCTGAACCTAAAAAACTGTGTTTTTATGGTAAGGTAAGGCAAGATTCTAGGACACTTAGTGTCAAAGCATGGAATATCCACAGACGAGAATAAAGTTAGAGCTATTGTAGAGCTACATAGGCCAAATAATGTCAAGGAAGTACAAGCTTTCATGGGGCATTGTGGCTATTACTAATGATTTATTCACATGTATGCAATCATTGCAAAGCCTCTATACAACCTTTTGACTAATTTTGAGTGGATAGAAGAATGTGAAAACACCTTTAATGATCTTAAGCGACGATTGTGTTCAACACCAATCTTGACTACACCATATTGGAACAAGCCATTCCATGTTCATGTGGATGCATCAAATTACACTATTGGGTGTTACTAGCATAACTTACACGTGAAGGTAATATACATCTTCCCATTGCTTATGCCAGTAGACAATTGAATGTGGCTGAACAAAAGTATACCACTACCAAAAGAGAAGGATTAGGCATGGTGTATGTGGCTTAAAAGTTTAGACATTATTTCCTTGGAAAGTAACAGGAAATCAAGACATAGAAGTGACATGCAAAATTTCATGGGACCAACTTGTGAGGCAAAAGCCTAATCTAGAAAGGATGTGCAGAGATTTAGCTAAAAAAGATAAGGATTCATGAGATGAGGAGGAGAGAATAATGCAAGTACCCTTGGACAAGATAAGAGGATACTGTGAGGGTGAGGAAGAGAACTCCACCATAATGTTGGACTTCCAAGGACACAAAGTGCAAGCCATACTGGACAATGGATCTAGAGTGGTCATTGTGACAAAAGAGATATGGAGGAAATGGGGAAAGTCAAAGATGAAACCCTCCAAGCTAAAACTTTAGTTAGTTGATGGGCATATGGAGCACCCCATAGGACTACTAGAGTAGGTGGATTTGAAGACTTGTGGAATTAAATTCGAACACACCCTAATAGTACTGGACTTCCCTGAGTTAACCACCTATGATGTTATCTTAGGAAGACCATTTCTTAGGCAACTCAAGGTAGTACAAGACCGGGGAATTGACCATATCTATTTACAACATGAGGACAATGTAACCAAAGCAAACCTAAAGAATGGAACTTACCATGATATATCTACCAAGGGATGGAGAAAGGCGCATCCCAAAAAACCACCTCAATGGACTCCAGTTC
Organism: Ceratopteris richardii; assembly: GCA_020310875.1. Classification (NCBI taxonomy): domain Eukaryota; kingdom Viridiplantae; phylum Streptophyta; class Polypodiopsida; order Polypodiales; family Pteridaceae; genus Ceratopteris; species Ceratopteris richardii. The sequence goes on from CM035439.1 coordinate 65,941,739, forward strand.
ACTAGGAGAAGCGGATTCTGAGGAGTCTGCCCAGCTATGGATGTGCAAGCTAAAAGGGGGGCATGTACAGATTGAAAAAAGAAGAATGCATTCTAGATAGACCCATGGAGGACTCTAGCTACACTCGAGATCTTTGGTCATACACACGGATGACCAAACAGTGTCCGATTTCAGATCTGTCTGAACCGGGCAGACCCTCAGATCATAGACTTTGGTTTATTACATTCTTCCCCCCTTGGAAAATATTTTCGTCCTAAAAAATAGAGCTATATACATAGTGTAGGCAACCCCCGAGCCTCATGTTCTAAAACTGGAAGAACATGGTCATGTTCTAGAACTGGAAGAACATGTCTCATCTCTGTGGTGGCGTCCCTGCCTAAATGATTCTAAACACTGTTTCGTTTTGCACTTTGATGAACTGTACAAAGTACAAACTAGTGAAAGAATTATAAAGGTGGATCTAATCACATCCCTGGCCAATTCACAGTTTCTGGATATGCGATCTAGGCACAAAACATGTGAACTGGATGGATTCAAATTACTAGTCCATTTCTAGGCATAACTTGAGCATAGACTTAATAACTAAGGTAGGACTCTTATCCCTTGCAAGACTTTGAGAATTCTTGATTCACTTGAATTTGTTTTGGAGAACTTGAAGTTTGGTTGTCCCAAACATCTAACTTAGATGTTTGTATAATGGTTTACTTTGATTCAATAGTTACTTGATTTTTTCACTCGACTAGAGGACTACTTTGTCCTAATGAGTTTAAAAATCCTTTGTAAACTATAGGAGAAAGTTTACCATTTCGATGGAGTCAACCATACCAACTTGACCAATACAACTTCAAAAATGAAAATTGTCCAACTTAGGACATTTTCTCAAAGACTTGAGCTAAAAGTTCTTGGGAATTGTCAATCTATTGAGCAATTCCTAACTTGTCTATTCTAGAGTCTATTGGACTCTAAGAAATCATTTATGGTATAACTTGAAGCAAAATCAAATAAATAAGTCCACTTAGACTTATTATCTTTTGAAGATTGAAAAGGTTCTTGTATATAACATCTATCTAGGATGTTCAAGTTAGTTATTTAATTCTAACCGGCTAACCCTGGTCTTTTGCAAAAGGAATCAGATACCATGTCTGAGCCTATTCCAAAAGTTTTGGAAAGCGGAAAGAAATAACTAAAACTCTGTACAACCAATTCATACTTCGAAGATACGTAAATTTTCTATGAGTCAAAGGCTAGATGACCAAGGACTTTAACTTCTCAAAGATCTGTTTCAACAGGATAGTGAAGCATTTTTTCTATCTTTAAGAGAAATAATCCGGACTCTCAATAAGATTCAAAGCAACTCAAAAACATCATCCAACCACAAAATACTAGTGTGGTAACCAACATCAGCGTATCGACCCGCTGAGGTTCTGTTGATGAGTTTGTATTCAAATAATGCTTCTTTTGAGACTAAGTTCAGATCCAATTCAGTCTTTTTGACTCCTTACTGGTAATGCAATTCTTGTGCATTTCTTTGAGTCAAAAGAGTGAATTTACTAAGTTTCACTAGGAACTTGGTGCTTGACTTAGTCAATCAAGTCTTTGGTTGAAAAGATCAACTCAAAATCAAAGTCCTACTTTCTTCAGAAATTTATAAAATATTTCCCAATTAACAACACTTTGTCTTGAAGTGTTTCAAGAAGATCTTGGAAGTTACTTACTTCATATCTTCAGTTTCCTTGATCTTGAAGTATCTTGAGATCCTTCTTGAATTTAAACTCCTTCTTTGAAGTTTTAATTCCCTTGAAGATCAAACCTAACTTCAAGATCCAAACAAGGACTAAAAGATAATCATCATCTCACGGTCCGATGTCCCATACCATCTTTCCTACATCAATCTGAGTATAAAATCTGGTGTCCCATACCACCCTATTTTATACTCACATTGACATGTGAGTGAATTTTATCCTAAAGTCTACAACATCTTTTGATAGAGAACCTTCTAGCTTTAATTCTTGACAAGAATTTCGCAGTTTCAAGCACTATCTCTATCTTGATATTCTAAGTTCTAATCCCTTAACATGATCATTTCACGATCTTGTGCTTAACCTTAGGAACTTGAAAACCTTTAATATAATATCTCCAATCCTTTTTGCTAGGATTTTCAAATGAAAACCAATCAGAATTCCAAGTAATTCAAGTTCAATTGGTTTATCCTTGACCAATTTCGTAGTGACAAGAGCTTTTAGCTTCTTGTCTTTAGATTCCTTTCTTAACTGATGCTTTTAGGTACCTATCCTAGCCAGGATTTTATAGGAATTTCTCTACTGCTTAAGTCTAAGCATCCGCTCATGCTTTCTAGATTTGTACCGAAATCCCTTTAAGGATAGGCAAACATTTATATTTTACCTTCCACAGACTTAAGTACCGTCTTCAGGGTTGCAGACTACATTTTTGGAATTCCTTCACTCTGTTCATACTTGGAACAACTTACTTTTTTCACAATTTTCCATTCGATAAATGGAACTTGAGTGAATAATTCCTAACGGAAGTTTTACTGCCAATACTTGGGCAATCTATAGAGTAGTTCTAATCGCACATTCTTGGACTATCATGGCCAAGTTTGATCAAGTCTGGTTGATACTTGCGACAAAAATAAAAACTTAGTCTTTATCTTTAAGATCTCTTAAACTATCTTAAGCGTCTTTGCTTACCTGCATGATTTTTAGAGATTTTTCCCTCAACTTAAGTCCAAGCATTTTCTAATGCTTTTCACATTCCAAAGCTAAGAATCTTTGATATACCTTAAAGTTATATCACTTATTTGGACTTAAATACCAAAACTGGTGGTTAGGGATTTGCTGGGAACTACTTGCTATAAAACTTCTCTTGAAAGATACTAGTCTCACATCCGGGGAGATTTTTCTTTCAAGAACGTTTTGATTCCTACAAAGGAATCAAGTAATACTAAGCTAATGATTCATCTTGGAATCTTTTGCTTTCCAGTCCAATGATTCATCTTGGAATCTTCTCCTTTACTGGAAAGATCTTCAAATGGAATTCTAGACTTTTGGATAAGACCAAGACTTAAGGCTTTGCTTGTCCAAAAGATATTCTTTTTTAACCAATGAAATAGTTAATTGGACTCTTTCATTAGCTTATCTTTAGGAAATAGCTTAATTACCAAAGATTACTTTGCTTGGGTCTCTTCTTTAAGCTTTTCTTATCTTAAAGAGCACTAAGCATACTTTTCTTATCTTCAGAAAAGTGTTTTAATAAAGTTTCCATGTTTATATTTGAAAACTTTGCACAAGCAAGTAATGCTTGGAATCGTTTACTTAATCTTATAAAAGATATTCTTGATTTTTTTATAAGATTCAAGGCTTTACCGCTTGAAGCTAATCTTTTAGGAAAGAACTTGTTTCCTATATTGTCTTTAGGAAATATCGTGATTTCCTAAAATATTTCTGTTTTAAAAAATGAAAATAATTTGAATCATTTCATTAATTGTCATGACTTTAGGAAATTACTTGATTCCTAAAGATCAATTAATATTTCTCTTGGTTTCTTTTTTTTAAGCCTTGAGTTAGCTTTAATAGAATCAAGCAAGTTTCCTTAAAAAGTTTTCGCGTCGATTAAAGACCTTGCATCATGCCTCGAGATGCATTTCTGGAAACTAACATCTATGAATACTAGAGTTCCCGGGATTCTAGAAGTTCAATACTTCTTATTTTCATCAATGTTTGATGAATATTAAAGTATTAAACCTTCCAAAATTTATTGAACTTACAAGTTCAATTGGTTTGTGTTTCAACATAAACTTCCCTACTTGGGTGCATGAACATGAACATTCAAAAACAACTAAATCCTCGTTAGTTGCTAAGAATGTCTAGGTTTCTTCCCAAACTTAGACTGAGCATGCACATTGGAAAATACCTCTATGTTCTTGGCATCTTAATGACAAGAAAAAATAAATACTTAGTTTCAACATGCTTTCTTTTCCTCAAAAAGACTCCTACTAAGTGATACCTATGTATCACTTTTTTTTGGAAAAAATAGACTAGATACTTAGTTGCATGATGGTCAAGATCCTTGCAACTAGGTAATTTTCTATTTTTCCTACCTAGCTAAGTCAAGTTAGAAAAAGAAAGGAATGAAAGTATACATGTTCAGCTACTTACCAAAAGATCATGTGTATGCACATGCATCTACTTGCATGCAAATGCATGTTCATGTATGCAAATGCCCATTCTTGGGTGCAAATGCATGTGAGTACATGCAAGTGTAATGAACTTAAGCAAATCTCAAGCTTATTAGGTATGCAAACAAGCATCCATGCAAAAACAACCTGCTTGCTATTCTGGCAAAAGGTAATTATTCAAGTGCATAAACTAGAGAATTAACTACCTTTCCCAAGCAAGTGTGAAATTGATGTGTATAAAACATTCTTTTATGCACAAATAATCTTTTCATTTTTTGTGTATGAATGGAAATAGAAATTTCAAGTGCATATCTAAAACTGAAAAAGTACTTTGTATACTTTTGTGTCATTTCAATACCGTTTAGTTCTCTAATTAGCTTTCATGTTGAGATAATCGTAATTGGACTATGCTTTTAGTCCTAATTAATGCATCCTAAATGAAAGCATTCGAGCAAATAAATATCAAAATGGAAACATAATTTGGAAAATACTTAGCTCCACATAGAGCTACGTCCTTCCCTTGATCCTTTGGAAGAGTGATTCGTCCTCTTGATCCTCTAGAAGAGCCAATTTTCATCCTTTGCCTTTGGACTGTGTGGAGATGAATGATGCTTCACTTTACCCTTCCTACTTTGACTTATATATTATCAAAGTATCCATTTGAACTAAGCATATCTCATGCCAATATAATTTTCAGGAGAGTTGAAGCATCTATGGCCTTCTATTGTAGTAGGCAAGATCTTAGCCTCTGAAATGGGATCTTTCGGGTTGGACTTCTATTCCTTAGTGGTTCTTCCTCATTGAGATGGGAACCAAAAGAGTACAAAATAGAAAACAACTTTCATTCAGCTTTTCTGCGTTTAAAGAAGCTATAAGTGATAAAACTACTAATCTCATGGAGAGTTTGATCCTGGGTTAGAATGAAGGCTGGCGGCTAATGTTGTAGACGATCGCGCGTAGTACTTTGGATAGGAGAATACCTTGCTACGTTGTAGGTCAGGAGTTTAAATCCGGCGAGCAAACTGCTAGAAAGATCCAGCTTCTTTTGATCTCTGGTCGGCATTCTTTTGCTACGCTAAGTTAGGTGAAAATCATCCGATTACTCCTGAATAAGGCAGCAAAATCGACACACCCAGATCATGGGTTCGATTCCTACTCAGTAACGTCTGGAGAAGATCTATTGCTGCGGGTAAACTCTAAGTTTGATGCAGAGGTAAATGTGAAATATAACAACCAGCGCAAACCTCTTCGCCAAGGTTCATAGCTCAAGTGGTTGAGATGAAAGTTGCAAATGCAGAGGTTGAGAGTTCAAGACTTTGCGTCTGCATGCCTGATGTAAAAGAAATTTGTCATTTTACAATTCCCAATCTCGAGGTCACCCGTGAGTCGCCTGGAGATACTTCATGATATTGCTTGCGTGCGAGGTTGGTGTTAGCGGCCGCCAGATTGGGAATATGTAACTGAATCTTGTTCGCACGAGTGAAAAGTTGTTACAAACAGTTGTAAAAAAGTTATATAAATCAAAGAAAGGCGCGCCAGTGACGGTTCCATGATGGATCACCAGATTGTCTGTCTGTGTGACTGAGCGGGTCGTTACTGTAGTGTCTGTTTGCTTAATCTCCAGTATTCTGAGTTCCATGTTCGTCTCTTGTCTTGTCTACTATCGGTAACTGTTTCTGTGGGTTAACTTCATAGATATTCGAGAGATCACCAGACTGTCTATCTGAGTGATTGGTCTGTAGCATTTCTGTGTGCTGAGTGGAGTAATCCATAGTACCTTGACGACTTTCTGAGTATTATGTGTATTCTGTGCGCAGCTATGTCTTGTTTTGTCTGTTCGGAGTTTGATCTAGTGTGACGATTCATCTGAGTGACTCAGCGGTGATGTTACTGTGTGCAGGGTTGGGTAATTTGGAGCATCTGTCTCGTTTTGTTGATTTGTTATCAAACTGTTGTCTGAAGTGAATCGTCTGCGAATCTTTACTGCGATTGTGGTGTTAGGGACGTGTATTGTGTTAGTACTCGTTCTGGGAATGTTCTGCCAGTTGTTTAGCGAAGTCTGTGAAACTATGATAGTGTTCTACGGTACCTATTTGGTAAAGGTTGAATTATCACTCTTGTCTCTATTATCTTCAATAAGTTTAGCAATATAGCATCTTAGTGTCTTCGGTATACGTTGGCTGTGCTACGACGAGAACTGTAAGTGTCATGAAATCTTGATAGAGTTCTTAGCATCAATATATTACTATATCTGAAGTGGTTATTTTGGGAAGTAAGTACAGGGCCTCTGTCTAACAGACCCCTACCACTCCCAAGAACCCACTTAGGTGCTTAAATGCATTTCTGACAGCTAGTCTCGCATTTAAGCATTTAACACTGGCGCCGTCTGTGGGAAGGTGGCATCAAGATTGCCGTTTATCTGTCGAAAGTGTTATCAAGATTGCCATTTATCTGTGGGAAGGTGGCAACAGAACAGATTGTTGCAAACCTATTCTGAAAACGTGACTGTAAATTTTTAATCGACAGTAACAGTACGCGATTAGTATAAAAGATGATACATGCCGGTTACTCGATCCGGTGAAACGTATCCAAAGAACCGCCAGCCTGGGGTACTTAATTTACTAAGAACGACTCCGGGAGGTAGAAGTACATCTAGACCTAACCCAGTTGTCAAGAAAGTAAAGAACGTTAGTAGTGATTCCGGTCATATTCCGGTGGAACGTGTTACGCCTCTGGTAAATTCCGGTACTATTTTGGCACAATCTGTCGAAGATAAAGTAACTCTAGAATCTACTAGGACGCAGCCTGAAGTTAGTTTAACAACATTGGATAAAGATTCAAATCTGTTTACGACTAGAAACACTTTAGCCAAGGAAATTAGTAAAGGAGAAAAAACATTTTGTATTGGCGAAAATTCGACACATTCGAGTAATAGTTCGGTAACAATTGCTGAAAGATCGCAGTTTTTCGGCGACGGTTTACCCTTTCTCGGTGAATCTTCAGCCCAGTCACCGCTATTGGGAGTAAGTTTCCCTACATTCGACATCAAGAAGGAAGGTAGCCTGTTCGAAACCGAGATTTGAAATATACTGAACAAGATTATCGAACCGAAAAGTGCTGATACAGACTCCGACGGTTCAGATATTCAGCCTCGGAATACAGGAGATAGTCATCATACAACCATCAACACGATGAACGAACAACAACAACAACAACTATGCCTACCCAAGCCGACTCCAACAGGAGTAACGTACACCAAATTTGGTGGATTCCCAAGAGATGACCCAGATGCTCATGCACGCACGTTTGAGATAAGTTACGTAGTGCTCAATCATCCACCTGATCCGGCGTATAAGGCTATTGTTTTCCAATCGACATTGGTCAACGAAGTAGCTAGATGGCTTACAGAATATGATATTAACCATTTCGGCACTTATGAAGCAGTAAGAGATGCCTTTTTGCAGAGATTCAGGCTAAAGAAGAATCCAGCCGAAATTTTTGACTACCTGCAAAACAATAGATAGAAGATAAATCAAACAGTACAGGAATACGCCACGCTATTCAGGACTCATTTGAGGCAGTTACCACCAGCACATGCCAACCTACCGGATGACGTTATTACTCAATGGTTCATCAATGGCCTGACTCCACAACTTAAACAGATTATGATCATACGCTGTGTAGGAGCTATGACGCTAGATGCAGTGATCGCAATGGCTTTGTAGTTGGAAAACAAGGTTGGAGGATTTACAGAAGATCTGGAGTGGTTAAAAGCAAATAAAAATGTTGTCGAAGACCCGACCAGATAGATGTACTGCACCACATGCAAGAATTCAGGCCATACTAGTGCCACTTGTGCACTTAATCAGTTGTTTTGTGCTATCTGTAACACTACCGAACACACCATCGAAAACTGCGCATATAACGCCAAAGTGCAGGGAACAGCAACTGTCAATGCAATTATACAGGAACCAGGGCAGCCAGCAAATCATTATGTACCTCCGCAAATGAGAAACAACCAGCAACAAGGATATCGAAATTACAGAGGACAGAGAAATAATAATTACAATGCAAACCGCTGGCAGGCCGGACCACCACCAGAAAATCCCAATTTGCCACCACCGCGCTGTCATTTCTGTGGTGAATTTGGTCACATTAGAAGATTTTGTAAGGATGAAGCTGAGTATGATCAAAGGAAGAAAGAACGTCAAAACCCAATGGCTAATATGGTACAAATCACACCAGTAGAAATGCACGCTGCAGTAATTCAGACCCGATCCGGTAAACAACTACAACTAGCAGTAGAAATATTTGAACCAGGCATACGCGAACAACAAAGGATGTACGATAAAGCTAGTCAATGGACCACTGCAGAACCTCCAGTCTTCCTAGATCCTATTCCGGTGACCCAGACTCCGTTAACCAAGGAAGGAACACAACAACAGGATTTTAATTCAGCAGCAGGCACGTCATCTTCAGCAGACGCATCATCTTCAGAATCTGTGGAAAATACAATCCAATCACAAAACGCCTGGGAAATTTTATCAAAAGCATCCATCACTCTTCCTCTGGGCCAATTACTTGCACTAGTACCGGGGGTTCGACAACAATTCCAACAGCAGTTCAATCCTGTGCCTTCTTGTATTCCAGCAATGACAACAATGCAACCGGAACCTGATTCTACGGTCGATCGTTCAGTTCCTTTAATTACGGTATGGTATAAAAATCATAAAATCACACAGGTACTAATTGATGGAGGATCTGGTGTCAACATTGCTACTGCTGCACTATGTAAAAAGTTAGGGTGGACCAACATCGAACCAATTCAGTTTTTTGTCAGAATGGCCGACCAGTCAAGAGTCCATCCCGTAGGACTTGTACGAAATGTACCAATAACTTTACAAGGTACAACATTTAAGATGACCTTTGTCATACTAGAATTATCGGAATCCACCCTTGATTATAATCTCCTTTTCGGCCGACCTTGGCTGAAGCACGCTAAGGTGATACAAGATTGGTCTGCACAGGAACTCACTTTCAAAGACAATAATCGTAAATACGTGGTAAAATTAGATGCTATACAACCTTGCGAGTTGCATGCTAGACCGTATTTTGCAGAACTAGTCCATATGCTAGATGGGTTGTCAGATGATGAAGAAGAAGAGTTTTTAAAGAACAATATTGATTTGATCTCCTTAGGAACTGTGGATCTACAATCTGTTGTAGATAACTGGAATCCTTCAGTTTGTACGGTGTTGACTGTAACAGAAAAAGATATGAAAGAAGATAAGGCTACCATAGATGATGCTGATCTACAACAACTATTTAAGCCAGCTGAGAATACAAAAAAGCCTTGACAATTTTATGTTCCAGAAGATCAACTGACCACTTACAATTTAGGTGATGAAGAAAATCCATGACCTGTTAAGATAAAAGAGAGCTTGCCAGAATTATTTCAAGCAGATCTAATCCAACTACTTCGAGAATTTTCTGATGTATTTGCATGGGATTACAAAGACATGAAAGGTCTGGACCCGCGCATCTACCAACACAGGGTCATGCTGAAGCCAGAAGCAAGACCGATCAAGCAACCCAGCTACCGGATGAATCCAAACTATGCATCATAGGTAAAGGCAGAACTGGATAGGTTATTGAAGGTTGGATTCATTGTACCAGTAGAGCATGCTGAATGGATCTCACCAATTGTTATTGTGCCTAAAAAGAATAAGAAGCTACGAATATGTGTAGATTACCGAAAACTAAATGCATCTACGGTGCCAGATCCATTTCCGCTACCTTTTCTGGACACAATACTTGATAGAGTAGCAGGACATGAAATGTATTCATTCCTAGATGGATACAGTGGTTATAATCAAGTTAGAATGGCTGAATAGGATATACCAAAAACCGCCTTCATAACCAACTGGGGCGTGTTCGCATGTACTGTTATGTGGTTTGGCTTAAGAAACGCCCCTAGTACTTTTCAAAGATGCATGCAGGAAATATTCTCCTCGTACCTTACATCATTTATGCAAGTTTATCTTGATGATTTTTCGTTATTTGGCAAGATGGTAGCACACTTGTTCCATTTACGGTGTTGCTTTGGAAAGTGCAGAGAATACAGACTCTTTCTTAGAATAAGTGTGAAGCTCCGGTCGGTGTAGATGACACAACACTAGCAATTTATGTTTCTGAACCAACCCATGATGAAATTACAGACCCGCCTATGCCATCTACATACTATGATCAAATATTGACCTTTCTCACTGATGGATGCCTTCCATCTCAGACTTCTACGGCAATACGCAAGAAAATTGCAGTTTTTAGTCGCCGATTTCGGTTGATTGCTGGGGAATTATACTATATAGATCACACTAGAGTTTTACTTTGTTGTATTCCACCACATGAAGTTAACTCAGTCATTAATTTGGCTCACTCAATTCCTTCCGGTGGCCATTTTGCTGCAGACTTAACACACTAAAAAATTCTGCAAAGTGGTCTCTGGTGGCCTACTATGTACAGGGATGTATCACAGTTTGTCAAACAATGTGATAGTTGTCAGAGATCTGGACAGCCCCTGCAACGGCATCTTTTCCTCTGCAACCTGTCTTGCCATTAGAGCCTTTTCAGAAGTGGGGTCTAGATTTCATTGGCCCTATTACACCACCAGCAATCCTCAGTAATAATCATTATATTTTGACATGTACAAATTATGCTACCAGATGGGCAGAAGCCTGGGCTTTACGATCTGCTACAGCTGTTGCGGTAGCAAAGTGTCTGCTAACCGATGTCTTTCCACGTTTGGTTTACCACTGGAACTTGTTACAGATCAAGGCACTCATTTTGTCAACAATTTAATGAAAGTACTCACACATTCATTCCAGGTCACGCATAAGTTTAGTTCTCCTTATTATCCTCGTGCTAATGGTTTGGCTGAAAGTACAAACAAAAATTTGTTGAATATGCTTCAGAAATTGATTATGGAAGCACCGGAAAGATGGGATCAATTGCTACCTGCAGTATTATGGGCATATCGGACTACATACAAGGTAACAACAGGATTAACCCCTTTCAAACTAGCTTATGGATTAGAAGCAATAGCACCGATGGAGATAGTTATACCAAGTTTACGAGTAGCAATCACTCAGAAACTGCTACTTGAAGAATCACTATCATTTTGGTTGGATACACTCAGAGAATTAGACGAGCAACGATGGCACAATTTTTTGACTATGAAGGAAGTACAGCTAAGACAAGCTCGAACACATGATCGATATCTAAAGACTCCAATTTTTTCGGTGGGACAACTTGTACTCTTTTACAATGCAAAGTCGAATCGCTCTGCTCGCAAATTCAAGTTGCGATGGTTTGGTCCCTACCGAATTTCTGAACAAGTGGGCCCAGCAACTTTTCGGTTGACTACGTTGACCGGAATCCCTCTTCCGAAATTCATCAACGGTTCGAAGCTGCGGCCGTATCAACACACATCTAACCCACACTGAAACGTTTCACTTAGCCGCGTTTTTTTTTTTGACGTTCTCTTTTCTTTATTTTCTTTTCTTTTTTGACATGCTTAATAAAATAAGTTTGTAGATATCCACGTTTTGTTAACTAATTATGTCCACAGCCGCCCTGCCCTTGCCAGCTACTCACGCATGAACACCGAAGTTAAGAATTATCATTTCAATACCACGCGATGATTAGTCATCCTTGATTGCTCTCCACCACAACATATCTACTTAACCTTTTCTGTTTCGTTGAAAATCGCTATTGTGTTTGTGTGATTTGTGCTCTGTGTGCTTACCTTGTGCTTTGCGTGCTTGTGTTTGCTGTCTTGTCTGTGCCATGGAAGCTTTGGCTAACTACGCCGCCTTTCATGATGGACTCCCTGCCGACATAGGAGAGTTCCTGCGCATTCGTGGGCTTAACAACTTCGCTAAACTGCCTTGGCATTCAGTGGAGTCCCACCCATTCTTCGCCCAGATAATCTCCGCCATTGCCAACACACCTGCTACAGAGCAGAGTTGCCCAATCACCTCCCTACCATCCCGTACATTGATCACTTTCCAAACCTTTGTTGAGTCGTTTCGACTCCCTTCGCAAGGTCGACAAAATGGCCCAAACCTCACTGTAGCAACCATGATACAATTGTTCCCTAGGTATTCATCAAACGAATACGCGATTCTGTGTCGACCGGAACCAGAGAGATCCGCCCTTCAGTTTTTAGTAGCAATCCTAAACCTCCAGAAGCGAACTTACGGCATATCTCGCCCCTTCTACTCAGCCATAGACTTAGCTTCCCGAGAACCAGTGAATTTTGCCTCATACTTTTTCCACCACATTCACAAGGAATGCGTAGCAATAATCAAACATGTGAACAAGGGAGGCACGCCAAGGTCCAGATTGCCGCATATACTATCCTTCCTTTTTCCGGCCATCCTTGCAGCACAACCACCACCCCAAGGGCCTGTTCTAAGATATGAGGAATCTGTACAGTTATGGGACGATGAAGAAGAAGATGAAGAGGAGCTGAATCAACTCTTCAAACGAAAGAGAATCAGAATAAGTTCTTCTGAAAGTGAAGCCCAAGGATCAGCCGAAGGAAACGAAGGAAATGACAAAGAAGAAGAAAAGCAAGACGAAGACACATTCCATGATACCGCCACATCAATGCAGCACGAATCTTCCGCACAATCATCTTCTCAGGAGCAACAAGAACAGGAAAATCGGACTGAAGCCGACACAACTTCTACAGAGGAGGCATGCCAGCAACAGTCTGAAGAAGAACAGCAGGCAAATCAAGAACAAGTTGCTAAAGAAGTACTCGAAGAGCTGCTTAAGGCAGTTGACTCCACAGCCGAAGATACTACACAACCCACCGAAAAGGTAATCACCGCAACTACTGTTCTTCCTATCCATCCACCCGAACCCCCAGCCGAACCCATTATCCATATCCAAACCACCCCAACGAAGCCACAGCCTCTTGTTCATCATCACCTAACTATTCTCCACCGAACTCCCAAAAACTCCTCACGACATCCTCGTCCCAACCTCGTCATCCTCCTCCACTCCCATCCATCCCCATATTCTCTGAGTTAGAATCAATGGGTCAGCTGCTAATCGCTTTATCACAACAACTGTCGCAACAATTGAAGCAAATCACAGACGCTGTTTGAGAAGACTTTCAACACAAATTGGAAGTAATGGAGGCAGATATCACTCCCCTCCAGGAGGAGTTACAAGCAGTAAAGGCTAAAAACCATGCACTACATGCACAAATACAGCAATTACAGACCAGACTTCAAGAACAAGAACAAATTACAACTCAGCGTGATGAAGCCCTGGCAGCAACGAAAGAGAAGGAGGAACTGCTGCTTGTTGCCGATGCAGAAATGATTAAACTGAATCTATTACTCAAGGATAAGGAGGATGCCAGAGTCGCATTAGGAAATCTACTGGAAGAAACCAGAGTGCAGCTAGATGAAGTGGTACAAAAAGGCCAAGAATGATTCGAGCTGGCAGTGCAAAGAGCTGAAGAACTCCAGAAATGTAAGATACAATTCGACGAGGTAAACGATATTCTACGGCGAAAACTGACCAAGGAACCTCAAACACAGAAACTGATAAAAGATCTCCGACGAGAAAGGGATGCATATTCGCAAATGATACAGTTCCAAAACCAAGAGATCGAACGAAGAGAAAACCAGCTTGACAATCAAAAGGAAACAATACTCAATATGCAGAAGCAGGTTGCAGAAATGAAGATTTCAAGATATGCAGCTTTATCCAATGATTTTTACCTTCAAGAGGCTTTTTTGTAGACTCAAGCAAAGATTTTGCTCACCGAAGCTATAGCCTTAAGTTCTATTAGAGTAGATGCGCAGCTAGTAGAGCCAGAAACCCTCAAGCAAATACTAGAAACTGTAAAGAAAAAGATCGCCCGAACCTTTAGATTAGCTAGGAATATGTACTTAGAAGGTATTATCGACGAACAATAAGTTTTGTAAAACCTACGGGTTCGAGTCCACCGTGCGTGCCAGAGTGTTAGCGGCCGTCGGATTGGGAATATGTAACTGAATCTTGTTCGCACGAGTGAAAAGCTGTTACAAACAGTTGTAAAAAAGTTATATAAATCAAAGAAAGGCGCACCAGTGACGGTTCCATGATGGATCACCAGACTGTCTGTCTGTGTGACTGAGCGGGTCGTTACTATAGTGTCTGTTTGCTTAATCTCCAGTATTCTGAGTTCCATGTTCGTCTCTTGTCTTGTCTACCATCGGTAACTGTTTCTGTGCGTTAACTTCATAGATATTCGAGAGATCACCAGACTGTCTGTCTGAGTGATTGGTCTGTAGCATTTCTGTGTGCTGAGTGGAGTAATCCATAGTATCTTGACGACTTTCTGAGTATTATGTGTATTCTATGCGCAGCTGTGTCTTGTTTTGTCTGTTCGGAGTTTGATCTAGTGTGACGATTCATCTGAGTGACTGAGCGGTGACGTTACTGTGTGCAGGGTTGGGTAATTTGGAGCATCTGTCTCGTTCTGTTGATTTGTTATCAAACTGTTGTCTGAAGTGAATCGTCTGCGAATCTTTACTGCGATTGTGGTGTTAGGGACGTGTATTGTGTTAGTACTCGTTCTCGGAATGTTCTGCCAGTTGTTTAGCGAAGTTTGTGAAACTGTGATAGTGTTCTACAGTACTTATTCGGTAAAGGTTGAATTATCACTCTTGTCTCTGGTATCTTCAGTAAGTTTAGCAATATAGCATCTTAGTGTCTTCGGTATACGTTGGCTTAGCTACGATGAGAACTATAAGTGTCATGAAATCTTGATAGAGTTCTTAGCATTAGTATATTACTATATCTGAAGTGGTTATTTTGGGAACTAAGTACAGGGCCTCTGTCTAACAGACCCCTACCACTCCCAGGAACCCACTTAGGTGCTTTAATGCGTTTCTGACAGCTAGTCTCGCGTTTAAGCGTTTAACATTGGACAGTGCTAAATAAAGTTTTCAATTTTATGCAGTTCTTGACCAAGAACGTGCCTTGTCCTCATGGCTTCGAGAAAAGCAGCTACCAGCTGCGGATGCGGTTCGAATCCGTCGATGAGCGGCAGATTAAAAAACATCTCCTTTTTTTAGCCTCCTACAGCTTTGAAGACGTACGGCGTTTGCTCTCTTGGCTATGAGAAAGTGTAGCAGAATCATGGATGCAAGTCTGATGACTGAATCCGGTCGACAGCACCTGGTGTCACGAATCCAGCCATCTTTTTGATACTTCCGCATGCGATGCAAAAACTAAGTCCGACAGCATGCCAATTATGTAGACAATTTGTTAATATCAAATTATTCATCATGAACCAATGGCGTCCAACACGCGCACTACTGATGGTTAGATGGAGATGAGTTGGCTACACAGTAGCAGTACGTCGCGAGTTCAATACCCGCTGTTGTGATCTCTGTCTCTTCATTTTGCCACCATGGATATGCGTGCACGCGAACCAAGAAAGAAGAAGAGACGCATGTATAAGAGAGAAGGATATGCAAAACTTCGATCAACAAGATTCGATGAGAACTTATGAAGGTGATGATGTCCCCCAAGGTCACCATGAGAGCTTGGCTCTGATACCAATGTAAGAGAAAGAGAATTACCACCACCACATGCTTGAGAGATGACTCTCCTCCCAACCAAATGCCTCTATATATAGTTCTCTCCAGGGGACTGCCTTCTTGGGCATGTGGATACTAACCATCCAAGTGTCACACTCGAGTTAACTCAAGTGGATGCTTCTAGAAGGTTCTAGATCTCTTTGGGCGAAATACTCTCTCCATGTATCCCATGGGGGTTGAACCCAAGACCTCCTCCTTCACACCCATGAGACTTAACCACTAGGCTAAGTGGGTCACTTGTTCACAAGAGCACAAGACCTCCTAGTAAGTCTAAACTTGAGATCTTTGGTCATACACACGGATGACCAAACAGTGTCCGATTTCAGATCTGTCTGATCTGGGTAGACCCTCAGATCATAGACTTTACTTTATTACATTGACTATAACAAATGGCTCAAGAGATGCTCGAAAATGTGGCCATAGCTCCATCCTGGGGGCATTGGTTCCTAGACGCAAAGGAGATTGATGAGAATGCTAGGCATAACGTAGCAAGAATGGCAAGATATGTATACATGATGAAGTCCAGAGGATTCAAGTTCAACGTGGTCACCCTCAACATGGCAAAGCTCCATAAGCATAAGGACATTAAGGAGATCTGGGAAGAAGCTGGGATCAAAGGATTTTGAGAGCTGGATCTCATTATGATAGATACTCCAAGGTGAATCTCTACAATGGAAACCATGGACGAGCACACTTGGAAGGAAAATGACCGAACTGAATGCCTGATATGCCAAGTGCTGGATTTCACAGGAAAAATGAGGAACATCAAGATCAATCAGGCCTTGATCAAGGAGGCACTAAAATTTGAAGGAGGAAAGAATTATAATCTAAATGACATTAGAAAGGGCATGGATCGGTACAGGGAAATAAAAAAGTTTCCAGACTTTGACTCTAAAGTATTGAATATGGAAGTCAGACTGTTCCATCAACACTTTTGTTCAATCCAGATGACCAAGTACACAATGCCACACAAAGCAGTAATGCTAGCATTTATGAAGAGAGGTAGCTTAGATAGGATGGACCTATCAAGATATGTTTTGAAGTACATTTATGAAGCTGCTATGCATTGGAAGGAGAAGAAGTTCCTAGGAGGATAACAAGCTTTGACAAGAATCTTGTACATGGCTTTTGATGAGGATGAGGACATGGAGCTGATGCTCAATAGAAGAGAAATCGAAGAGTTAATGAAGGCTAAGCAAGTATCTTCTCCTAAGGTGAGGGGAACAAAGAGAAAAGAACTAGAGGAATCACCAAAGCCCACCACTCAACAGGCAATGTGCAAATCCATGAAGAAAGTATGGGAAGTGGTAGGAGTTACCTAGCTAGCTAAAAAGAAACTAAAGCTATCTAAGGAAGTGAGGAGTCAAGCTCCACAAGAAGAGGAAGAGGAAAAGCAGGAAGTTCAAGAGCAAAAACCTGACTATGTGACAATTATGGTGAAGGAAGACCCCAGAAAAGCAACTGTGGAGATGGTGGAACCCACTCAAGAGGAGGTAGTCATAGCATAGAGAGAAGTCTAGGTAGATCCAAGTCCTTGTCCGACCATGACAAGAAAAAAAGTTATATACATGTTTTTTGCAGGGATGTGAGGACAAGAGAATGACCTATGAAAAGCAATATCTAAAGATGCTGGATGACTTCTTTGATAAGGCAACCGACTGGACACAAGAAGAGCAGGAAGCCTATGAAAAGGCCCATGATAGCCTACTGGAATCAAAGACTAAAGCCACCTTTGTTAAAAGGGAGAAAGTTTTGAGGAAAATATTTGATCAGTTGAGCCTAGCAAAGGATTAGAGGAAGCTAGTGCAATCCAAGAAGGTAAAGGTGGTTCCACCCACCAAGAGCTAAGATGTGGTAGTCCAGACATAAGAGGAGGATGTGAGGTAACAGTTGATTGCAAAAAGCAACAAGAGGTTCCCAAAAGAAGATGAAAAAAAGCGACAATATGGGCAGCCAATGCCGTACTCATTAGAGCCTCCAATCGAACTCCTAGAGGGTGGATCCACATT
This sequence comes from Ceratopteris richardii, assembly GCA_020310875.1. NCBI lineage: Eukaryota > Viridiplantae > Streptophyta > Polypodiopsida > Polypodiales > Pteridaceae > Ceratopteris > Ceratopteris richardii. The sequence goes on from CM035439.1 coordinate 65,959,612, forward strand.
GGTAACAAGAGAAGATATGCAACTTATGTGCAAAACGTAGCCTTAGGAGCCAGAGGAGCAATATGAGGAACCAAATGATGAAGAGGAAGATTTTGAAGAAGAGGAGGAAGAGAGAAAATTATTGCAGCAATTATTAAAATCAGTGGAGATAGAGAAGGTGCAAGAGGAGTTCAACATCCAGGGGCTCAAAGAAATGGAACAAGAAGCCGAATTGGATGAATCTTTTGATGCATCCTTAGGGTTTGAAGTAGAAACATCAAAAGAAATACAACAGGAAGAAATTGTGGTTTTAACCACTAGTCAAGAGAAGAAGCAAAGGCAAGAGACAATAGTGTACTAGGACCCTGATGTAGTAATGGAAGAAGGAGAAGAATAGGAAGAAGACAAGAATGCCCTAGTAGAAATACCATGGGAAAGTCTTCACTGGGAAAGGTCCAATGAAGAGTACGACATAAGAATGCAAGAAGATGAGGAAGATAGAGAAGATATGGCTCCAGTAATGAGCTTGAAAATTCAAAATGTGTTGAACAATCTCCAAGAGGAGGCGAACCAACGAGAAGATACACAAAAAGAGGAGGAGCAGCCAAGTGAAGAAAGCAGTCGGGAGGGAGAGAATGAAAAAGGAAGTATGGAGGATATGGAGGGAGGCAGGACAACTGGAAACAAAGATCCAAAATGAGAATAAGGGTGTAGTGTGGGCAAGCAGGGAAGAAGAGGATCAAAATAAAGAAGAGAAGACCACCATGCTCCTTCTAAGTCCAATTAAAGTGAACCTGGAAGTAGTGACAGAACCTAAGAAGAAAAAAATGGAAGCTGCGGAAGAAAAATTGACAGAGCTAGAACATGAGAATCCGGAAATTAAAGCTAAAGAATTACAACTGGCTCTAGTCCAAGGCCAATATGAGGAAAGATAAGAAGATATTTTTCAAATAAAAACAATGATCAAACAGAGAGTAGAGCACTTCTCTCAAGGTTTGAGGTGGGCTTTACTGGTAGGGCTCAGGATGGAAGAAGAGAAGAGACATCTCTCGGAAGCCTGGAAGATAGAAAGAAAAGACTTGATCAAGAAAAATGAGGCTCTAGCTAAAGAAAACAAGGCACATCAAGGAGATATCATAAAAGTAACGGAGTAGACAATAGCCGTAGGACACCATATGATTGAGGCCAAGAGGGAGTATCATGAACTAAAAATTAAGTTCGGAGAAACGGTAAAAGCTAAAGATAGGAAGATAGGAGGAGGAAGACATGCACTCAAAATAGTCAAAGAAGAACTAAAGGAATGCCAACTCCACATACAAAGCAAGAAGACCGAAGTGACAAAGCTCCAACAAGAAAAAGAGAAATGTATGCAAGATTTGGAGAATAGTATGATTGAGCAAACAAATTTGGAGCAGAATTGTGAAGAGAGCTAAGAGGCTGATCAGGTGAGAGACAAGACCATCCAAGAGCTCTTAGAAGAAATAAAACAAAAAGAACTAAAGTATTCAGGAAAGGATAAGGAGATAGAGAGCTACACAAGAAGTATGTTGTGCTCTACTCCTCGTTCAAGAAAATCAAGGAACAAAAAGATCAGCTGCTGTCCATCCTTGATCCAGACAGTAGCACAGCTTTCCAGAGCAGCCGAGACTCAGATATCATAAAAGAACTAGAGAAAGAGCTGGAGGAAGCCAAAAGGGAAGCATCCAAGGCAAAAGAACAATCGTCGACAAGGATCAATTTGGAAGAAAAGGTGAAACAACTGCATGCCTACACTAGGGAAATGTTTGAATATTGCAGAGCGATCAAGGCTTAGGTACAACAAACAGTACAAGGATGGAGGGTTGAGGTGGAATCAGAAATGAGAGAACTTATCATGTGGGAAAACAAAGTCTTAGAGATGCAAGCACATATCTGAGAGGAAGATCAAGAGACAGAACAAGGAGAAAGGAGCCACATCAAGGACATGGAGATGGAGGAAGAAAACACAAATGAAATGCAGGACAAATCTCATGAACCAAATCAAGAGGAGCCACTCCTCTCATGTACATTACTTAAGGATAGGAGCAATAGAATTAGGTACTTAAAAGAATTGTATGATAGATATGAAGCTAAGTTAGTCACATTTCTACTATACAAACTAAAGAAGCCGCCTAGAACACTGTCCAATTTTGATATCCTATACATACCACTTATTTATCTCAGTGAATCAATAAAAGAGTACCAAACATGCATTTTGTAGAAGAAGCCTAATCAGTTTTTGGAGTACTCAAAGAGTCAATTCGTGCTTACAAAAGATTTTTTTCATAAAGTTAATCCTAGATGGCATAGATAGTTTTTAAATAAGCAGAAATAATTCCGACACGTGTGGACGAATGCTTCGATCAGCCTCAAGCTCAACCCAGCATATTGTCCATGTGTCACTGAAGGGATTGACCAACATTTTGGGAATATCAAAGAAGTGGACAGATACACAGAACCTAGCTAAATTTTGCAAAGTTCGTAGGTCCTCCACGTGGTTGTCCAACCAAATCTTATATGCTTCAAGTTATAGACACCTTTTTGTAAGATATGAAAGATGTACACGATTACATCGTCATTGTACAAATCCACATACTCACCATGATCAAAACCTGTTTGGAAAGTTTTTCAAAGGTCAACGTCAGGACTCTAAAGTTTTTGGGCTTCCATTGAGGCACCAACGTGCTACTTTTTGATCTTAGCAAGATGCCAGATAGACAATGACTGATAGCATATTATGTCCGTGTAATATTTATGCAAAGCATCTACCTACAAACCTTCAAGGGTGCATTTATAACAGGCTTTTTTGAAACAGAATTAGAGATTTTTGGAAGAGTCTCTCTGGATCCTGAGGCATGCATCCTGGCATATGAAGGAGCATACCTAGAGTATCAGAGCAACGCTGTGTATGCACCGGCCACGACAGTTAACTGGAGGAAAGCTTTAATAGAGTTAATCAACAATATCAACACAGAGGAATAGGAACAACACAAGCACCTCTAGGAAATGTACAAACAGAGGTAGACTGTAGAATTAGATGGATACCTAAAAAATGACAAAAAACCATAGCCAGAGGAGATGTACATAATTCCAAGTTTTGATGAGGACATAAAAAGGTCTTAAAGGGGAGGAAATGTTGACAAAGCACTTCAAGCCATGTATTTCATCTCATTCGTAACTCCAGATTGTAACACTTAGGAAGAGTCTTCGTGTAGTGACCCAAGAGCACCCAACCCTAGCTAGACATGAAAAGAAACCTTCAAATTTTCATTAGGGAGAGCTTTGCAAGAAATCACAATTCTCTGCTAGGCAGAAAATCGCGATTCTCTCAAAAAGGGTATAAAAGGCACAAATGTGAAGGATTTTGGGCCATTTTCTCTGGTATCTATTGTAGTAATAAGAAGAGAAGCTCCTTTGGCTGTGATACCTATGTCATCTCTTGTTTCCTTTGTCTTCTCTGTGTCCTATGGAAGTGTTGCTGTGTTATTTGGTTGATTATGCAAGTGTGGAGGTGTGTTCCACTTGTTTATAAAGTCTTTGATGAGTAATCTCTACTATTTTTTGTATTCTATTATCACTTTTATGAAGTCCTTTGAGCACGAATCTCTCTCGTCTGCTTATTTACTCTAGATCTCCTAATTTCAAGGCCATATTTGAAATCTACATGAAAAATGACATTGAAAAGGCACTTGAATCACTCAATTTGTTGCTTCTATGAGGGAGTTATGATCATTTGAAGTTTCCAGCTTTCATGTCTTCAAAAAGCCGTGTTTTCTAGAAAATCATGTTTTTATCTATCTTTTTCATTCTACATCCTCCCCTCCTCATGGATCTTCTTGTAGGTGTGCTTGCTTGCATCCTTTGTGCATGATTGATGTGTGGTTTATGAAGCACTAGTATCTAAGCACCAATTGGGTTAGCTTGTTCTTGGATTGACAAATTAAAAAGGGATTCCCTTTCCCACTTCTTTGTCATCAAGTCCCTATTGCTACAATGGGACAAAGACTTGTTGGAAGGTGAAGGTAAGGATGTCAACAATATGTAGAGTTGGCCACCACAAGCCTGCAAAGAGAATCATTTTTATAGTTTTTTTGGCTAAAAAATGTCCTCCTGCTGCACCTGCATGCGCCATCTCTAATATGGGTAAATATTCTCCTTCATGTACACATAATTGTAGTTGATTGTCTTTTCCCCTTTTGAATAATTGTCTTCTAATTATATTGTAATCTTTACTTATTTCTTCTAAAGTTCTCTTGCTTGCTAGAGTAGCTCCTTCCTCATGCGTGTGTGTTTTTAAAATCTTTACCGATGCCTTACTCCATACTGGTGCTATAGTAGAGAATTGTAAGGACGAATGGTCCTCAGGGGTATTCTCTTGGCATTCTTGGCAATTTTGAATTTCTTCATGTATGTCTTTTTGCATGTCTGGCCAGTATACTCCCAGTCTTCTCAATTCTCTTGTTGTTCCATGAACGCCCTTGTGTGTTTTCCATTGATTCACATGAGCTTGCTTGGTTAAATGTTTCCATTCTGCATCCTCTACACATCTCATTAATATGCCATTTGGTTCTTTGTAGTATAAGCTACTAGCTACAATGTGTAGATTGCATGATTTCATAAATTCCTTTTTGTTTTCTAGGTTGATCCTATGGCATGGTCCATGTGTGAGGATTGGTATTAACTTTTTTGGCCATTTTGGGCACACTTCTAAGTTGAATAGATATGTATTAGGAAAATCATCAGCTACTCTGGTAGGTGGTTCTCCATGTGTCATTCTTGATAAATGATCCACTCTTACATGAGTATTTCCTTTTTTTACTACTACTTTGAAATCAAATTCCATAAGTAATAAGAACCATCTCACTAGCCTTCCCGTATTACAGGGCTTATTGACCAAATACAACAATGCCTAATGGTCGATAAAAAACTTGAATTTATTGGCTAGGAGGTAATGTCAGAATTTCTTGACTGCGTACACCATCCCTAGGCCTTCTCTTTTTGTAGTGGTATAATTTCTTTTTTCTTGATTTAATTGTCTACTCGCATATGTGATAGGATGATCTAGTTTTCCTCCATCCATAGGTTGAGCTAGGATACATCCTATTGCAAAATTCTATGCATCCACATGGATATGGAATGGTTTGTTCCAGTTGGGTACCTTCAAGATAGGTGTTTAACTTAATCGTTGTTTCTACTCATCGAAAGCATGTTCATATTCCTATATACAAGTGAATTGAGTCATCAACCCATACAATGGTTTTGCAAGTTTAGCGTACATGTGGATGAACCGACGTTAGTATCCACAATGACCCATAAAAGCTTGTACTTCCTTTGCGTTTTTAGGTCTAGGTAAGTCCAAGCTTACCTTTATCTTATCCTCATAAGTGGAAATTACATTCTTGGAAACAATATTCTGCAAGATCTTTCCTTGCCTTACCATAAAGACACATTTCTCTGGATTCAAGCATACTTGATATTGCCTGCATTTATAAAGATCTTCCGTAGGTCAGAAATGTGTTCAATTCTTTGACCATAGTAGGTACACAAATCATCTACATAAACTTCCATGCTTTTTCTTAGAAATTCCTTGAATACATGACACATCAATCTTTGGAAATTTGCAGGAGCATTAGTGAGCCCAAACGGCATCACTCGAAAAGGATTCTTTCTCTTCTTTTGGTGATACATCTTTTCCAATGTATGTACATCTCTCCTCTTCCTCTTCCATGGTTACTATCACCTTCTTGGTTTGTTCCTTATTATCATATGCCTCTCCTTCGTGGGCTTCTCTCTTGGGGATTTGAATTGCTATCTTTCTTTCTTCTACTTTGTACCTTTTGAAATGTTCCGAAACTTCGAAGAGATTTTGTGGTCGCTCTACTCTATCTAGCATTTCCTCACTATCCTATCTTGTTTGGACCGTTTCTATTGTGAACACTTTCGGTGTCTCCTTTTCGTTGTCTGCCTTAATCTCTTCTAAATATCGTTCCTCTGAATCAAATTCTGGCTCCATCTCTATGCTCTCATAATCCTCCCTCCATTCCTTTTCCAATAATTCTCCATCTTCCATTTCTTGAAGGATTACCATATAAAGGTTCACATCATATCCTTCTTTGTCTATACATTCATTCATGGTCAACACTTCTTTGTTAATGCACACATCTAAAGTAGTTAGTATTTCCGTCTATCCATGTGGTTCGAATACTTCATCCAAAAAGATTTGAGGTATGTAATATGGAACTTCTATGGGTCTCTAATTCTGGTGTCCTATGGGCCATAACTTTGTCCTCCTTTCTTCTCTCTTTGCCTCCTTGCACATCCATAGCTGAACATCTTCATTCCTCCATGATTGGTCACTATATCCTATGCTATGAATGGATAAGTCTTCTTCTTCTTTGTGGACTGGGTACCATTGTAATGGGGGTACATCCCTATACGAGAAGGTGTGTAAGTTTATCTTTGTCATAGTACCCAATGCATCTCTTCCCTAATCTTGCACAACTCTTAGTTTTCTCATGAATGGTCGTCCCAAAATCATCTCATAATTGCTAGCTTTCTGAAACTGGCAAATGGCTAAAATGTTCTCGAACTCTATTCCACGGTGGTCAACCTAATTTTTTCCAGTATTCCTAGTGGCCTCTCCACGCGACCATCTACTAGCTAAAGTTTCATGCGTGTAGGTTGTAGGGCTAGCTTTCCCCATTTTCCCCAAATCTCTTTGGTCGCTATGCCTACACCTTCTCCTGTGTCTAAAATTGCTTTAGTCATGTACCCATTAAAAGTGATGGGTGGACACGTGTTTCCTTCATCTCCCTCACTAAATTCTCCAACTTTATCTATTAGGATATGGATTGTTGGAGGAGCTTCTACTCCTTTATTCTCATTGGTAGATTCTTTTGCTTCTATCTTCAAGTGCTTCACCAATTGCTTCCACAGTTGGGTTTCACTCGCAACAATTCCTCTATAGTTAATGAACATTGTATTTTCATTTTCTTGAGTTCTGATAAGTAATGTGACATCTCATTTTGTGATCTTTCTTCTTTGCCCTTGATCGTGGGAGAATGGAATACTTTCGATTTTCTCTTGTACTCTCCCATGTAATTGGGTAGTGTGGATATGCTCTTTGCTTCTTCCCGATTTTGATCTAGGATGGATACTTACTCATATACCTCTTCTTTATAGGTTGATTTTCCCAAGTGTCTAATTCTTCAAAGTGTGGTGGAGAATTCTCATCCTTTTTCCACCGTTCCTCTTGAATCCTCGCCCATAGATTGTGTGGCCATTTGGCCTCTAATTTTGGAATCACTGAGACCTGTTCTTCCTTGTTACTCTGCATGTCTTCCTCCCTATTCTCCTCTTGTTGTTTCTTTGCTGGTTTTAAGTTGCATGCTTCCAAGCATTCCTCAAATAGGTTTTTTGGTATTCTCATCTTCGGAAGGATTGGGATAGTACATTCCAGTGTGGTTTGAGCTATTTCTATTAGTTTCCTACATATTTCCAATCTCTCCTTGTGGATAGAGTTTTTCGTGTTTCTCTATCCTCGGTCAGTCCTGATCCTAGATTGATAAGCCTTTAACCACATGTTCAAGTCTTTTGGCATGGGGTTTGCTAGAATTGATCGTGTCTTAATCGGCTTACATTCTTTAGTAGTCTGATGAGGGGTCCTTTGCATCTTTCATTCTTCATGTTGCTTTCTTTCTGTTATAGCTTTCTCTTCTTCTTCAATTTTCTTCCTCATCCATTTATTCTTGAGTTTTTCTCTCCTTACCTTCCATCTCTATGACTTCCTTGTCTTGTTAGTTTCCTCTAGGTCCTTTGAGTCCTCAACTACTTGAATCTCTGGTTCTAATCTTTTATCCATCTCAGGCTCGGAATGTATTTCTTTTACTGCATTCGCCTTGACTTGGGCTCTAGTGATATCCTTTAATGGTACTCTGTACTCCTTATCACTCCCCGATGATTCAATCACTTCTATCACATTGATCTCCATAGTGTTGGGAACCTTGTTGGGTTTCTTAGGGCAATCTCTAAACAGATGTTCCTTACCATATTCATTACAATACCCTTTCCATACTCTAGGGGGTGGTGGGTTGTATGGTAGGGTGCACCCTCTTATAAAGTGATCTCCTCCACATCTATAGCATGGTCCTCTAGGTACAGTGGTCTAGTGGGTGGTCTCATTGGAACTTGGGCCATCGGTGCTGTGTACATGAGATTTGCATACTCTGATCCATAGGAATTTTCATATCCCTCGTATCCATAGTACTATTGATCATAAGTTTGGTCATATTCTATTAGTCTTGGATCATAAGGATAGTACTATCCCTGGGCATAGTCGAATCCCTAATTTGTTGTTTTCGTACTGGCCAAGGGTGTTGCAAGTACTATAGCTCTTTCTAAGTTCTCCTCTAGTTGAGTGTACTTAATTGGCACTAGATTATGTGGATGGGGTGGTTGTTGTACTAGTACATGTTGTGGTTGGCCATACCCTCCCTGCTCATATGGTCTAGGTGTTATCTGTGGTCTTGGGTAAGAGTTATATCTAGGAGCTTCTCTGCCTTGTTCCCTAGGAAGATATCCATGAGGTCTATACTCAAGTTGTGCCACTAGTCTTGACTGTCTGTTAAGGAGACAATTCTCCGTGTTTTGGTTGGTATATTTTTGCTCAATGTGGTAGTACATGTTAGGTTCCCTGATGTGATTGTCTGTTGTAAGGGTAAGGTTGTGGCAATCCTAAGCCTCCTCTTATGTGGGTGTGGGGTGGATGATCTCCGCCGCATAGTGTGCATCTTCTCAACATAGGCACTCTCAAAGGGGGGTTTTGGTAGTTTCTCTGTCCTTGCACTCCCAAATTTTTAGCTACCATCTTTTCTAATTCCTCCACGTTACTCGAACTAGAAGTCACATTGCTTCTAGTTTCCTCTGATTAAGTAGAGCTTAGTGTGTTTTTGAGACCATGTGCTAGGTTTACTTCCAAATCAATACACTCCTGAAGACACTTTATTAGTGTTTGCAACCGTTTTATGTAGACTAAGGTTCTCAACATCCCATTAGTCAATCCATCTAGAAATAATGATGTCATTTTTTGCTGGAAAGGTCTCTACATCACTAGACATTGGTCAACATATTGGTTAAATCTTCTAGCTACATTTTTCACAGTTTCATTTGGAGCTCATTTGAAACTATGGATTAAGGATGATGAATTGTGCTTAATCCCTTGCATGGTGAATACTCCAATAAACTCTAGGAAGAATTGTTCGATATTGCCATGATGCAAAAAAATGGAGCAAGACAATGATGGCCACAAGTGTATGTATATTGCTTCCATGTAATGTAAAGTGATTTGAAGTCTTTATGTACTCTTGAAGTGCTCCACATCTTCTACAAGTGGATTTTATTATTCAAATGAACGCGGGATTAGTTGTTGGAGGGAATCAATTCACTTTCCTATAATCTAGGAAAAGTGAAGATCTAGTTTGATCTACTTTTAGGTGATTGATTGATTCATTGATTGCAACTCAACCACGTCAAATTCATGGATGTTTAAATCTCATTTTCTACTTTTACATGTGTAAAGCTCTAGACTTTTACAATGGAAAGTGATCCATAAAAAAGCTTTAAAAAAAATACAATAAAGGAGCATAAGTAAAAGAACTCTCCAACATATATTCTTTTGATGTAATCCAAACGATAGCTTTTTGATGTAGATCAAATCCACCTCAAAAATAGTGTAATTTTGATGTTCCAATAGCTGCCCCTCAAGCTAAAGTATCCTTGAGTCTTCATTCTCTAATAGGTTGAATACCTGCCATTGATTTAAATCTACAAAGATTTATTCCATCAAGTGCCTTTGTCATCATATCTGCTACTTGCGTTAGCCCTGATGAAGTGGTAATCAAGCTCTATGTGTTTCATTCTTGCATGGAAAATAGGGTTTGTTGCTGGAGGCATGGAACTTACATTATTCCCATGTGAGGTTTGGAACTCACAAGTCCCAAATCTGTATAAACAATGCTTTTAACCATATTTCCTCTTGAGTTGCTATGGTCAAACATTTATACCCTGCTTTGGTTGAGGATAAAACAACTGTTAGTTGCTTCTTGGAACTCCATGACACTATCTTTGAACCTGCAAATGCTAAGTAAGTAGAGGTACTTCTTCTATCATCCTTAGCTCTTGCCCAATCTACATTTGAATAGATTTTGATATCAAAATCTGAAGATTAAGGATATAATATACCTTCATTGATTGTACCTTTGAGATAATTAAGTACTCTCTTAGCTGCATGCATGTGTGATCTTCTAGGTGAGTGCATGAATTGACTAAGCACTCCCAGACTATATGAGGTTTTTGCCCTTGTATGAGTAGCATATATGAAGCTATCTACAAAGCTTTGATATTCTTTAATGTTTTCAATTTTCTCACTTTCATAAACACTAAGTTTATGATTTATCTCCAAAGGTGTACCTGCAAGCCTTATGTTCTCCATTCTAAACTTGAGAATTAGATCTTGAATGTATCTTCTTTGAGTTAGATACATCCCTTCATCTGTATATATCACTTGCATACCTAGGAAATATGTGAGCTCACATAACTCATTGATTTTGAGCTCCTCTTGCATGTGTCTCTTGATCCTTTGAATGTCATTCAGATCACCTGTCACAATAATATCATCTACATATAGACATAGATAGATAACCTCATTGTGATCCCTTTTGATGAATAGAGAAGGATCTGAGTTGCTAGGTTTGAACCCTTGACCTTGAAGGTATGTAACCAACCTGTAATTACAAGCTCTAGGGGCTTGTTTCAATCCATACAATCCTTTCTTAAGTCTACAAACATAAGTTGCATGATTAGGGTTTTAAAAACTTGGATGTTGTGACATGTATACCTCTTTACTTATCCAACTATTTAGAAATGAATTTTTTACATCAAGTTGGAGGAGTCTCCAATTCTTGTAGCAACTACACTTATCAATGTTCTGATTGTACTCATCTTTGCAACTAGTAAAAATGTTTCCTCATAGTGTATACCATGAGTTTGTGAATATACTTTGGCAACTAATATTTCCGTGTACCTACAAACTGATCCCTCTGAGCTTCTTTTATCTTTATATACCCATCTACAACCAATTACCTTTTGATTGGGTGACATTTGAACCAAATTCCAGGTTTCCATCTCCTTCAATTCATCTATTTCTTCTTTCATGGCCTTTTCCCAATTAAGGTTTGCCTTTGCCTCTTCATAGGTTGAGGGTTCCTCTAAAATTGAGTTCTTTGCCAAGTAGATTGAATGCTTTGTATCCATACCTTTTTGGTTGTTTCTTCTCTCTTATTGATCTTCTAGGAGCTTGCTTAGAGCATTCTCCACACTCCTGCATCTTTGCCTTGCCTCTTGACTTCCATAGTTTTTAATCCTTTTCCCTTTCATCTTGGTCATCATCTGTATCACTTCTTGGATCTTGGACCTATGTATCATGCTTGCTTCCTAATTTATGAGAATCATAATCAAGATCATATGGTAGAGTTACCTTGTGTTTGTCTTCATCATACCAAGACCTATGTTCTTCAAACAAAACATCTCTAGCTGTAGTGAATTGCGTGGTTGAAGGATTATAGAACCTGTATCCCATCTGAGTTGAGTCATACCTAATAAACACTACCTTTGTTGCCCTTTCATCTAGTTTACCTCTTATTTGTGATGGTACATGAATATAAGTTAAAAAACTAAACACCTTGCACTGTCCAAGACTAGGTTTTCTTCCATGCCATGCTTCATAAGGACTCATACCTTGAAGTGATTTGGATGGTAGTTTGTTAACAAGGTACACAAAAATTGAAATAGTGGGAGAATATTTCTCCCATGAATTTGATGCTTATTTCCAAGAGAGAGGAATCAAAAGAGAAATTACAACCAGGTATACTCTAGAACAAAATGGAGTGGCAGGAAGGAGGAATAGAACCATAGTAGAGGCTACAAGGTCAATGCTAAATGAGATAAAATCACCCAATAACCTATGGGCACAGGCTGTGTCTGTTGGTGCAACTAAGCCCAAGCCTACATACTTGATCATCTCACTTATGCTCAACTTAATGGCATAACCTTTGGAAGGCTTCATATGTTCAAGCTCTTGTAATTCTACTTCACAATTACTTTTGTAAAAGTGAAATATACCCACGAGGAGTTAAGAAGCACAAAATCTCATATTATTTGGTAGTTGAGTCAAGAGAGAATCAGTCCTATACTTTAGCATTCACTTTTAGGGAGAGATTTGAATTTGAATTCAAATCCTTGCCTCCAACATTAACTATAAAAAGAGGATATGAAAGACCTGCGTCTATCTCGAGTTCGAGAGATCACTTTGATGTACTCATAGCTCACCTCATAGCTCACTCACTTCTCACTCATTGAGCAATGGTTGATTGCCAATGACATTGTACTTTTACATGATTTAATACATACATGATCATTACTTCTCATTCTCATTTCTCTGGCATAACTCCATCAGAATAGTGATCTTGTTAGAGCTTGTTCTCTGTCTATAGTTGATCATTTCCTATGATTTAAAGCATTATAGATCTAGCTTTTTAGGATTTACTATCTTGTTTAATCCTAAAAAGCTTCGTTAGATATTAATCCATCTTTGCTTACTGGTCTATTAACAGTCAAGGCCCGTAAATGTCAGAATATTTGGTTGATTTGCTAAACACATTTCTCTACATATAGTCCATCATTTTTAATGATATCACTCATGATTGGTAGGTTGTTAAGCTAATTAGAGTTCCCCAAAAGGAATTTAATCAATTGCTACTGTACTCAGAGAATGGTTCAAAACACTGAATAGGTGTATCAACCAAAATAGCAAGTTTTTGATCTTGCACTATCTTCTATCATATCTGTTTTGATCCTATAGTTATTGGATCATCTTCCAAGCAACATATGTGATAATTTATGCTTTTTAGCTAGCTAAAGAGGCCACAACATTCTCGAGCCATCACTTGTAGTAGGTGTCAAGCAATATTTAGCTACACCAATTCATCTCTTGTGACTATCCACCATCTCCTCCAACAGTGGTATCAGAGCAAGCACAATCAAGATGGGAGAAGTATTTCCATCCTTTATTGATAAATTGGACATGAACAACTACTCAGCATGGTCACTAAGGATGCAAGCATACCTTCAAGGGAGAAACTTATATGGATACATCTCAGGAGATGAAGACATGCCAATCTTCAGGAGCAATCATCAACCAACAAAGGAAGAGCAAGAAAGGTTGACCACATGGTGTGCAAAGGATGCTCTTGCCAGGTCATATCTACTAAACTCAATCTCTGATTTCTTGTTACCACATGTTAGGAATTGCAAGACCTCCCAAGAGACTTGGGAAGTGCTTTCATCATATTTCTCCTCAAACACAAGAGCTAGGAAGAATCAGTTGTGGATGGAGTTCACAACCCTAAAGAAACAACCAAAGCAAGGAGTGGCTGATTATGTAACGAAAATGAAAGATGTAGCTGACCAGCTTGCAAGCATTGGAGAAGAGATAGAGGAAGAGAACATAATGAGGCATATCATCAATGGAATTAAGGCTGATGACAAGTGGGAGTCCTTCACCACAACAATGGACCTCTGCATGGATATGCAAATACCTATTCGACACCTTGATGGGGCAACTCTTCACCCATGAGACAAAGCTCAACAAAAATGGTGACAACTCAAGAGGTAACCAATCTTCTGCCCTTTATATAGATAATAATAAAGCTAAGGATAAAGGTAAAAGTAAGAAACATGAAGAAGAGGCTAGTACATCTCAAGCTAATTATGCAGGAAGAGGAAGAGGTGCTAGAGGAAGGGGTAGAGGAGGAAAGCAAGGCAGGGGGAGACCCTACAACAACTCACCATGCAACATTTGTGGTCTTAACAACCACACTATAGAAGAGTGCTACAAAAATACAAGGAAAAAAAGGGGAAGAGGCTTCCATAGAGGAAGCTATGGACAATCTAGAGGCAGGTACAACAATGGTGGAGGCAACTACAACCATAACTACAATCAAGGCTACAACAACAACAATTATCAAGGAGGCTTTACAGGAAGAAGGGACTTCAACAACTATACTGAAGATAAAAAAGACCCTCTTCTCATCATGAACATGACATCCAAGCAAGGTAAAGATGATGAGCATCTCTTCTACATTGATTTAGGTTGTTCCAATCATGTGGCGGGAAATGTAGCTCTATTATATGATCTTGAAGAACCCAAGTGGAAGCATGAAGTACAAACAGGTGATGACACTAAACACTCAGTCAAGCAAATTGGAAATGTCAAAACATCTGATGGTACTATGAACCTTTTGAGCAAAGTTCTGTATGTGCCTACTATAACCAAAAACCTAATTAGTGTTGGGTAGATTGTAGAGAAAGGTCTATAGGTCAGGTTCACTAAGCATGGAGCATATGTGGAAGACCCCCAAGAAGGCTTCAAAAGGATTTCCAAAGGTGAGAAGTCAGGTAGATTGTTTACATTTGAAATTGAAGACACAAGGAACATAGCACTATTTAGTTATAGAGATCAAACTTTATCTGAGTTAGAAATGTGGCACAAAAGGCTAGGGCACATAGGAGAAAGAACTCGGAAGCAAATTTGTAGGGATCAAAGTGTGCTTGGCATTCCCAATGTGATCAAGCAACATATGATATACAAATGTGGAGCTTGCCAATTTGGCAAAGTTCACAGGCAACCATTCAACAGGAAATGATACATCCATGAAGACTTTTGGAGCTTGTACACACTGATGTGTGGGGTCCTAACAAAGATCCATCCATCTCAGGTTCAAGGTACTATGTGTCATTTATTGATGATTACAGTGGGTGGACAATCCTCTATTTCATGAAGCATAAGGATGAGGTATTTACATGTTTCAAGAAGTATTTGGAACTAGTTGAAAACCAAACAGGAAGGAGCTTGAAGAGAATCAGGTCTGATGGAGGTGATGAGTATTTTTCACATGAGTTTGATCTATTTCTACACAATAGAGGCATAAAGAGGGAAGTAGCAACTAGGTATTCTCCTACAATTGAATGGAGTGGCAGAGAGAAGGAACGTGTTAATTATTGATGCAGCTAGGCCTATGTTAAATGAGAAAAAGCTACCTAATTAGTTATGGGGAGAGGCTATCTCCGCAACCACCTACTTGGTCAATAGGCTTCCATCCAAATCATTGGATGGTATGACACCATATGAAGCACGGAATGGTAGGAGACCCTCTTTGGACCATTGCAAAATATTTGGATACATTGCCTATGCACATATCCCATCGCAAATCAGAGTAAAGCTTGAACCTAAGGCTGAGAAATGTATATTTATTGGGTATGATCATTTTCAAAAGGGGTATAGACTATACAATCTCACTAACAAGGCATTTATGGTTAGTAGGGATGTAGTATTTGATGAAAATAACTCATGGTTTGAAGATGATTGCAGGAAAGTCAGATTACCATATGATTTGGAAAATGATTTTCCAACCCTCACTCAAAAAGATCAACATTTAGCAAAAGACATCAACTCAGATGATGAAGAGTAGATTGACCTCAAGGCTTGGAAATCAAGAGGCAAGTCCAAACTCAAGAAATTAGAAGACCTACCCGAGTCTTCAAATCAAGCATTAAGGAGATCACAAAGAGAAAGTAAGAAGCCCATAAGGTATGGATATGATACATCTTTAGTCACAAAACACTCTATGTACATCACTAAAGACTCTATGGTAGAAGAGCCTTCTTCATTTGAAGAAGCTAGGAAGAAGAAATAGTGGAGAGAAGCCATGCAGGAAGAAGTGGAAGCATTGCAGGAAAATCACACTTGGGATCTAGTTCCCATGAAGCCAAATATGAAGGTAATTGGTTCAAGATGGATATACAAAGTTAAAAAGAACTCTGATGGTTCTATAAAAAGGTACAAGGCAAGGTTAGTGGTAAAGGGATTTGTCCAAACACATGGGGTAGACTATGAAGAAACATTTTCACCTATCGCAAAGATGTCAACAATCAGGGTATTGGTAAGTATTGCTACCTCTAAAAATTGGCATTTATATCAGTTAGATGTCAAGAATGCATTCTTAAATGGATGGATATCAGAAGAAGTGTATATGGCACAACCATTAGGTTTTGAAGATGAACAAAAAACAGGTTATGTATGTAAGCTTAGGAAGGCACTCTATGGTCTCAAGCAAGCTTCTAGTGCTTGGAACCATTGGCTTGTTACCTATTTGTAGGACCAAGGCTTTGTGGCAAGCAAGGCAGAATCTTCTTTATTTGTTAAGAAGAACAAATCAGAAGTCATTTACTTATGTGTCTATGTAGATGATATCATTGTTATAGGGAATGATTCTAATGGTATCAAGCAGGTCAAGGCTCAATTAATGAAGGAATCCAAAATCAATGATCTAGGGTTATTAACCTACTCTCTTGGCTTAGAACTTGTGTATACAGACTCATGTATATTTATCACACAAAGGAAGCACATACATGATATGTTGGTAAAGTTTAAGATGGAGAACACTAAAGTTGTAGGTATCCCTATGGAGCTCAACCATAAGCTAAGTTCACATGAAGGTGAACTACTTGAAGATGTTACAAGTTATCAACAACTTGTGGGTAGTCTTAATTATGCTACTTTAACAAGAGTAGACATTGCCTATGAAGTAAGTACATTGAGTCAGTTTATGCTTGTACCAAGGAAGCCTCATATGGAAGCTACAAAGAAGGTGCTTAAGTATCTAATGGGTACAAAGAATGAGGGGTTGTTCTATCCTTTCACCTCTGACATAGATATAAAGATGTATTCCGATGCAGATTGGGTTGGCTCCCAAGGATGATAGAAGGAGCCCTTCAGGATACCTATCTTTTGCAGGTTCAAAACTCATATCTTGGTCATCCAAGAAGAAACCAACTATGGCCTTATCTTCCACAGAAGTAGAATATAGAGGTTTGGCTAATGCAACTCAGGAAGCTATGTGGCTTAAGCAATTATATGCAGATTTGGAGATACATTCCTACACTCCAATTATCTTTGGAGATAACACTAGCTCACTTCATCTGGCTACTAATCCTGTATATCATGCAATAACTAAGCACATTGAAGTGGACTATCATTATGTAAGGGAGAAATTTCTTAGCAAGGATATCCAATTATGCTATGTATCAACTCATTTACAATGTGCAGATATACTCACCAAAGCATTGGATGGAACAAAGATGAACAAGTTCAAATTGATGATTGGTTTGCAGGAAATCAAGGAGCAATGAAGACCAAGCATGTTAGGCTTGAGGGGGAGCTATTGGTGCAATTAAGCCCAAACCTACATACTCGATCATTTCACTTATGCTTAACTTAATGGCATAACCTTTGGAAGGCTTCTTTCCACCTGGGAGAACCATACACTGTAAGATAATCTATCTGTTTGCAACACTCTTTGCCTTTGTGTAGAGATATATCTTCACAAACTTGGTAATTTTTCACTTTGGCACTCACTCAATAAAATAACTTGAAAATTTGGCACACTTTGGGGAAACTATATGAGAGACCACATGAAGATTTAAATCAATAAAAATACGTACAATGAGATAGCAAACAATGCTATGCAATCTGGTACAAATCAATCTATGAAAGCCCAACTATGCCTCTGGATAAAGAGGCGCATAATCATTATAAATGAGATATGCAAGCATAGGGATTGCTTGTTGGTTCACTGAACTAAGAGAAACTTGTGGAATGCATAGAACTCAAGAAAAAAAATGAAATAGTGCTTAGAATTTTTATGTTTCCTATAATGTAGCTAACCACCCACCAACCAATGTGAGTGCACTTTTTGGTGGGTAATTGATGAGATTTAAATTTGATTGAATTTGGTGGATCTCCTTACTTGATTACATGACTTTGGCTCCTCCTGTTTCAATGGTCCAATTTTAAAACTCATGGATGATTCTTTTTTCATGGTTGAGGCTTGATTTTCAACTCTCCCACTCAAGTCTCAATGCCTAGGTCCTTCATTCCAATGCATGCCTTGAAGTATTGTAGGTTTATTCCATCCAAAGCTTTGATAAACATATCTTCATATTGGTCATTTGTATGGTCATGCTACATCTTTACATCCTTTGACATGATCTTCTCTCTAATAAAATAGTAATGCACTTCTATATGCTTGAACCTTGCATGGAACACTAGATTTTGACCCAAGCATATGCTACTTATGTTGTCATAAAAAATATGTACTTGCTTAAACTACAACTCAAGATCAAAAACACTTTCTTGAGCCACATAAGCTCACATGAAACTTATAATAAGCCTCTATACTCAGCTTCGATCGAGGAGAGAGCCACTATTGGTTCTTTCTTTGACATCCAGGAGATGGTCTTCTTCCCTAGCATGATAACATATCCATTAGTATTCCTATTGTCACCTTTGGAACTTGCCCAATCAACATCAAAATAAACTTGTACATGTAATCCATCATCAAATGGATAATAGAGCTCGTCATTCACTAATCCTTTGAGGTACCTAAGTACCATTTTGGTTGCAACAAGATCTCAGTGGCTGTAAAAATTGAGATAACACTCCAATTACATGTGCATTATCTAGTCTTGTCATAATAACATACAAGAGAGAACTAATAATTGACCTATACATGGTCACATCCTTCACTTCTTCACCATCATGAGAACTTAATTCAACATTTACTTTTAAAGGATTTGAAATGGGCTTGCAATCACACAAGACAATCTTCTTCAAAAGATCTAGAATTTGTTTCTTTTGCATCAAGTATATACCTTATTCTTTGTATAGTGCCTCAATACCTCCTTCGTAAAGAGTAATGGGTCTGCATGACTATCCACATTTTACCAAGTAGTCCACAAGTCTTTGGTTCCAAGCCCTTGGGGCTTGCTTGAGTCCATAAAGAGCCTTCTTGAGGCTGCATACATGATGTGGAAACCTCTCATATTCAAAGACTTCGGGCTGCTCCATGAAGACTACCTCTTCAAGCTCTCCATATTTTAGGAAAGCATTCTTCACATCCAACTGGTACAACTTCCAACCTTTTGAGGCTAAGATTGCAATAAAACTCTTTACGGTAGAAATCTTAGCTATTAGAATAAATGTTTCCTTGAATTCTATGACATCGATTTTAGCAAAACCTTTGGCAACCAACCTTGCTTTATACCTAGAGAAGCTCCCATCTACATGCCTCTTTACCTTGTACACACATTTGTTGAGAATGACTTTCATGTCAATTGTTCTTGGCACTAATGAGCAAGTATCATTTCCCTCAAGTGACTTGAATTCCTGCTACATGGATTCATTCCATGCCCTATGCTTATTTGCCTCTTCAAAAGAGTTAGGTTCTTTGCAAGCTATAGCTTCACTCATATAGGCATAGTGTCTTGCAATGAATAAATCATAAGTCAACCTTTGAACAAGGTATTTTACCCTATTTTATGATCTTACTCACCATTAGGTGGTCCAAACTCCTCACCCTTGGTTTAGATGCTTTAAATAATGGACCTTGTAATTTATCCACATCTTCATTACTTGTAGAGTCCATGTCTACCCATCAATGGTCTTCATTTTTTTCCTTTTCTTTTTCGTTGTTGCTTCCTTCACTTGAATGAGCTTCATTCCTTGTTTTACCTTTCCAAGCTGATGTATTGCTCTCTTCTGATGGTGTGCTTGAAGTGGTTGGACCACCCATCTCCATGAATTTTGGTTTCCCTTTGAACATCTTCTCGGCTTCATATGCATCTTCAACCTAAAGCACATATTTGCTACCATACCAAGTCAGCAACTCATCAAATATTACACCCATAAACATTGTAAGCTCTTTGATTCTAGGTTTATAACATCAAAAACCCTTTTTCTTTGAAGATTATCCAAGAAATATACACATATCCACCTTTGGGTCTAACTTGTGTCTCAATTCTTGAGGTATGTGAACATAACACAAACAACCAAATACTTTGAGATGTAAAAGGTTGGGTTTCTTACCACACCAAGCTTCATAATGTGTAACTCCATGTAGTCTTGAGGTTGGATACCTATTCATAATGTATATGGCTGTATTTTCTTCATCATCCCAATAAGAATCAAGAACTTTTGTTTCATTTAACATAGCCATAACACCTTCTACTATATATCTGTTCTTCCTCTCAGCCACCCCATTTTGTTGAGGTGTATACCTACAAGTGAATTGCCTTTTGATGCCATGTTCATGTAGAAAATCTAAAAATTCATTTGGAAAATACTATCCCTCTCCATTTGATCTGAGGGTCTTTATATACTTCCTTGCCTCCTTGTCCACTAGGTTTCTCAACATCTTGAAGCGGTAAAACACCTCTAACTTTGTCTTCCTGCAATACCTCCAAACAAACCCATGATCATCCATAAATGTGAAAAAATATCTACTGCCTCGAATGGATGGATCTCTTGTAGGTCCCCATAGATCTATGTGTATGATATTCAACACTTGATTGCTCACATCTTCTCCCTTGTTGAATGGAAATATGTGTTGTTTCCCTAATTGATACACATGGCATAAATGTTGCATATTCTGAGATCTAAGATTAAGTAGACCAATCATCAAACCCTTCCTTCACATTTCGTTCATCCTTTGTAAGTTTATGTGGACAATTCTTTTATGCCACAAGTTGATCTCTGCAATCTATTTATTTCCAATCAACAAGTGGATAGTGTGAGGGTTTGATGGCTTCACCTCAATGGTGAAGAGTTTTCTTTGCTTCTTTCCTTTTGCTATGAGCTTGTCCTCTTGCATGGGGTTTTCAAAAAAACGTCCTTGATCATTGGACCTCACCTCATAATCTCTTTCAACCATTTGGTCTAATGAAACCAAGTCTTTAGTGACTGCATTATTTTGCCTACTAATCGAGGCCATGTGGGATTTGAAACAAGCTTTCCAACACACTCTAAAGCCCAAAAAATGGATTTTGGATGAAAAAGTTATGTCAAATGATACCAAAGAGAAAACGACACACGATACTTGCCTTTATGTGATACAAGATATTTCCAAGCTGTGATACATGATACTTGAGACAAGCAATACACGATATTTGAACTATACAATACACGATACTTGAAGCCAACGATACACGATATAACAGTCTCGATGATACATGATATCAATCCTGATGATATGATACTTATGGTTGGTGATACTTGGAATTCCATGATACGATACTTGATATCACCACGATACATGATACAAGAATGTGCCACAATACACGACACATGATACTTGGACTTCACGATATGATACTTGTGGACTCATGATACATGATATTTGCTCCCATGATACGATACTTGAGGCCACACGATACACGATACTTGGGTAGTATCGTGATACACAACCCGATGATACATGATACTCAAGAAGCATCACTATACACTTTGAAACGATACACGATACCTGCCAAGTATCGTGACACACAAGAATTCACGTATCACGATACTTGAATTCAACCAATCAAGATATTTGGACTTTTTGAATTCCAAATTCAAAAGTTTTTGTGGATATGTGCTCTTTCTGCCCTCCTTGTCAACCATATGTGCCTACAGATGCAACATTTCTCTCCAAACTCACGATATAGCACTTGTAATACTTGTCGTAGGTCCTCTCATGCCACAGGAGTTTTCATCAGATTTTTTGTGTTTTGAGAGCACAAAACTCAGTATTTCCTCCACGTTTTAACTCTAAACCCTCTCTAGGCTCCTTACATAGCAATAGATTGAAAAAAAAAGAGGTGAAAATAGTGAATGTATAGTCAAAAAAGAAAAAAATATGAGAAGATGAAGATGGGAGAAGATGGTGATGATGAAGGTGGAGAAAAGATTAAAAACTGAACAAGAAATGACTATTTTTGACCTTCCAACATCGCTACTCTACATCTTACTATCACACGCTCATCCTCAAAGCTCTCTCCTTGGCAACAACACCAAATTTGGTGTCACTCTAGCACAATGATGAGTACCAACATGAGGAGATCCCCCTCATAAATGTCAATCCATAGAGACATGAGGACTGGTATGAAGACTGTGAGCAAATGAAGGCACAAGTGTGTGAGTGAGAAGCACACAAGCATGCACATACATACACACATGCACGCACAAGGTAAGAACAAAGAGAGGAACAATGGAAATATTTCTATTACAAAAGAACTCCCTTACAAGAGCTTCAATCTCTAACTAGCTAACCTCAAAAATGCCAACCTCTAAAATGAGCTCTCTAGCTCTTTTTATAGTTTTTTGAATAGTTTTGGCCCTGTCGAGACTTAGTGTCTGGCCTTGTTAAAAATTAGTTTCCAATGCTTATTTGAGGGCTCAATTGGAGTCTAAAAATTATGAAAATTGGTAGGTAAATACTTCTAATAACCCTCAAGCTTGAGGATGATTAGGCTTGAAGAAAATGGCATGAAATGATATTTACAATGGTTTTTATGTGATGAAAATCACTATTTATATAGGGATTTCTTCTGAAAATTTGACATATAGTTCTTGGAGCTCCCTACATGCTCAATCTTCTTGTGTGTCCACTTCTATGATGTGTTCTCACACCCTATACCTAACCTAATAGAAGTCTAGTGGACTACTCATACATATATTGAGCTCAAGGTATGCTCAATGATGTAGCTCCAATCCTCGCAAAAAATGGCTCTTCTCTCGCGACTAAAACTACCTTTGTTTATACTCATCAAATGAGTTTGAAATTTGATTTTCCCACACCTAAAAATCTTCCTACACTTTAGGGGTGATTGATTTGATTCTTCCTACCAACCAAGTCATGGGTTTGGCTCCCTAACTTCACGAGATTCCTTGCTCCTTTTTGCTTTTACCCTTTATCAAGGTAAATACTTCTAAATTGACAAGTATATGTTCATATGTGATCTTCCATGTGAGGTTCTAATGTAATCAGTAGTATTTGAGACAATAGCTAAGCACTTAGGCTTGCTATTTGTACCACCATCTCCCCCCTCAAGCCTAAGATGCTTAAGTCTGCAGTCCTTTATAACTTCCTACAAACCAATCAGAGATTTAAACCTATTCAATTTGCTTCCATCCAATGCCTTTTTCATCATATCTACACATTGTTGAGGTGTGGATACATATATTCAGCTTCAGTTGATGAGAGAGCAATTGTAGGTTGCTTATTTGATGACCAAGAAATCAATTTTGTACTTGCAAAGGTGACATAACATGAGGTGCTTCTTCTATCATCTTTGGAACCTGCCCAATCTGCATCAGAAAATAAGTTGACATCTAAATCAGATGTATAAGGGTAATATAACCCTTCATTATGCCTTCAAATACTTCAAGATTCTTTTAGCTGATTCCATGTGAGGCTTCCTTGGAGTGTGCATAAATTGACTTAGCACACTAACTCCATAGCATATATCAACCCTAGTTAGGGTAGCATAGTTCAAACTTCGAACAAGACTTTGGTAACTAGTCACATCTTCAATTAGCTCACCTTCATGAGCACTTAGCTTATGATTTACCTCCATTGGAGTACATACAACCTTTGTATTTTCCATCTTGAACTTGGAGAGCCTGTCTCCAATATACTTTCTCTGAGTTAGAAACTTACCTCTCTCTATATATACCACTTCCAATCCAAGGAAGTAAGTGAGTAGGCCAGGATCGCTGATCTTGAACTCTTCCTTCATTTGAGCTTTGATCCTCTTGATTCCATCTGCACCATTACATGTAATGATTATATCATTCACATATACACAAAGGTATATAAACTCTAAATGGTTTCTCTTTATGAATACTTTCTCCCACAAATAAATGACTAATCTATGATTCCAAGCTCTAGGAGCTTGCTTTAGCCCATATAAGGCTTTCTTCAACCTGCATTGATGTTTTGGATATGGTTTATCTTCAAAACTATGAGGTCAAGCCATGTATACTCCTTTGAAATCCAACCATTAAGAAAAGCATGATTTACATCCACTTGATATATTTTCCAATTCTTAGAAGATGCTACACTCATGAGTACTCTAATAGTAGGCATCTTTGCCACATGTGAGAATGTCTCTTCATAATCTATACCTTGGGTTTGGGAAAACCCTTTAGCCACAAGCCTTGATTTGTACCTATTAATTGAGCCATCATAATTCTTCTTTACCTTCTAAATCCACCTTGATCCAATGATCTTGATGGATGGTTTCTTGGGAACCAATTCTCAAGTTTGATTTTCTTGAAGAACTTCTATCTATTCTTCCATGGCATCTCTCCATTCTTGTTTCTTCTTGGCCTCTTCATATGTTGATGGTTCTTCTGAGTTTTTATCCTGAGCAATATAAATTGAATGTTTACTTACCAAGGATGTGTCATAACCATACCTTTTTTACTTCCTTTTCTCTCTAGTAGATCTTTTTATAGTTTGTTGAGATGATTCTAGCACATCTCTCAATTCCTATGCTTTGGATTTACCTTTGAAGTTCCAAGAATTGATTTATCTTCTTGGAGTTTGTTGGTCATCAGAATCACTTGAATCTTCATGTATATGCTCATCCTTCTTTGTCAATGTTAGAAAGTCTTCCTCTAGGTCATAGGGAAGTTTGATTTTCCTGCAATCATCTTCAAACCCCTCATCAAATTCAACGTCTTTGCTAACAATTGTTGGTGTAAATCACAAGCCTACACATTTGGCTTGAAAGATATCTTGAAGACCCTACATATGTGATGAAGCATAGGAACTAGTGCTAGTGATTAATTACCACTTTATCTCATTGTAAAAGTCAAATTGACTTGGAATCTTTTGTAATCACCTACCAAAAGGATTCGTGGAAAACGTTAGCTATTTGATTGAAGGAATATCTCCTAGGATATAGGAGCTTGATCATAGGGAGCCAAAAGTTTGAATTTGAATTCAAATGTTTACTCATTCTCTATAAAAATGGTCATGGAGAAGTCGCGGGTAGAACTCATCACTCCCGAGCTTCTCATTACTGATTTTGAGTGTGTATGAGGCCTAAGCTCTAGCCCACACCTATCTACACCATTAGGCAATGATTTTCATGCCAATGGATTTGTATACAAGTGTTCATTAATACATACATTCACATTGTTCATTTCTGAGTTCTCTGTCATACTACTCAAAAGTCTGTCAACTTGTGGAGTGCATATCTCAGTCATTTCTCCATCAAATTCAGTGATTCAAAGCTTGTTGGATTCATCTCAAAGTTCTCTATATACTATCAAAGTTTGAAGAGATTCTATTCAGCCATTTCAGAGAAATTCGCATCGAGGTGATCACTAGTCAATGTCTGCTATAGTCCTAAAAAATCGGGGGTATAGCTTCATCTGCTAAATTGATTTCTCTTAGCATAGTTTATCTTTTTACATAATTCTACTTGTAATAGTTAGCTTGCTAAGCTAATTAGATACCTCTAAAAGGAATTTTTCCAATTCCTACTGTGCTGGTCATACTGAGCAAAATACCTAGCAGGTGTCAAGACATAAATAGAAGGTTTTCTTGAGATTGTGAGTTTCAAAATTATCTGTTTTGTTTCAATAATTGCAAACATCACTTCCAAAGTACATAGGCCATTTTATGGTGTCATCGGAAAGCTAAGGAGGTCCACTTATCAAGTCTGAAGCAAAAGAGGGCTGGTACTTTTTGGCAGTACCTACTCAATCTCTTGGAGCATCCATCCATCTTTCCCAACAGTGGTATCAGAGCAAACTAAGGTAAAATGGGAGATGGTTTTCCTTCATTTATTGATAAAGTGGACAGGAACAACTATCAAGCATGGTCTCTAAGGATGAAGACCTACTTACAAGGAAGGAGCCTCTATGGATACATCTCAGGAGATGAGGAATTGCCCTCATTCAAAACAAGAGGATTGCCAACAAAGGAAGAACATGAAAAGCTCAACACATGGTGTGCTAAGGATGCATTGGCAAGGTCTTATTTACTCAACTCCATCTTTGATTTTCGTTTGACACATATTAGAAATTGTAAGACATCCGAAGAGACTTGGGAAACCTTGTCATCTTATTTTTCCTCCAACACAAGGGCTAGGAAAAATCAGTTGTGGATTGAGTTCACAACATTAAGGAAGCAACCTAAGCAAGCTGTTTCAGAATTTGTGACCAAAATTAAAGATGTAGCAGATCAGTTAGCAAGCATAGGAGAAGAGATTGAAGAAGAGCAGATTGTAAGGCAAGTGATCAATGGGATCAAGACTGATGACAAATGGGAAAGCTTCACCACTGCCATGGACCTTTACATGGACATGCAAATTCCAGATCTTACAACTCTCATGGGACAATTGTTTACTCATGAAGCAAAGCTCAACAAGAATGGAGATACATCCAAAGGTAATAACTCTTCTGCCCTATACACTGATAAGAAGTCTAAAGATAAAGGCAAGAGCAAGAAGGTGGAAGATGAAGGCTCTACCTCCCAAGCCAACTATGCAGGGAGAGGTAGATCATCAAGTGGAAGGGGCAGAGGAGGTAAGCAAGGTAGGGGGAGATCCTATAACTCCTCACCATGCAACATTTGTGGTTTATCAAATCATACTACAGATGAGTGTTTCAGGAATTACAAGAATTAGAGAGGAAGAGGATACCAAAGAGGTGGATACTCACTGTCAAGAGGTAGATTCAACCATCACCAAGGCTACAACAACAACAATTACAACAATAATTACAATGGCAACTACCAAGGAGGATTGAAATCTAGAAAGGACTACAAGAACTACACAGAGGAGTAGGATGAATCTCTTCTGATCATGAATATGACTTCAAAATCAGGTACAAATGATGACCACCTATTCTACATTGACTCAGGATGCTCAAATCATGTGGATGGCAATGTAGCACTAATCGCTGATCTTGAGGAACCAAAAGGTAAGCATCAAGTCCAAACATGTGATGACACCAAGCACTCAGTAGTTAAAGTTGGAAATGTTAAGAATTATGATGGAAATCAAAATTTGTTGAGCAAGGTACTCTATGTACCAACCATTACCAAAAATCTGATGAGTGTTGGACGGATTATGGAGAAGGGTTTCCCAATATGGAGCATTTGTGGAGGATCCAAGGCATGGGTTCAAGAGGATTGCTAAAGGAGAAAAATCAGGTAGACTTTTCACTTTTGAGTTAGAAGACACAAAGAATGCACTATACAGTTACAAGGATCAAATAGTTTCAGAGCTTGAGATTTGGCACAAAAGATTAGGGCATATTGGAGAAAGAACTTTGAAGCAAATATGCAGGGACCAATGTGTGCTTGGAATACCAAATGTATCCAAGCAACATATGATTTATAAGTGTGGTGCTTGTCAATTTGGGAAGTCTCACAGGTTACCCTACTCAAGGAAAGGTTACATACATGAAGACTACCTAGAGCTTGTCCATACAGATGTATGGGGACCAAGCAAAGACCCCTCAGTCTCAGGTTCAAGGTACTATGTATCTTTTATTGATGATTATAGCAGATGGACTGTATTGTACTTCATGAAGCACAAAGATGAGGTGTTTAATTGCTTTAAAAAATATCTTGCACTTGTTGAGAATCAGACAGGGAAAAATTTGAAGAGGCTAAGGTCAGATGGAGGAGGTGAATACTTCTCCAATGAGTTTGAAAACTTCTTGTAGGACAGAGGCATCAAAAGAGAAATCACCACAAGGTATTCTCCTGAACAGAATGGGGTAGCTCAGAGAAGAAATAGGTTTATTGTTGAGACAACTAGGTCTATGTTGAATGAAAAAAAGTTACCTAACTATCTATGGGCAGAGAGTGTTTCTACTGCCACTTACCTCATAAAAAGGTTACCATCTAAATCCCTTGAAGGGATGACACCCTATGAAGCATGGCATGGTAAAAGACCCTCACTAGACCATTGCAGGATATTTGGATGTGTAGCATATGTACACATTCGTTCTCAGATAAGAAGAGAGCTAGATCCAAAGGCTGAAAAGTGCATCTTTATTGGATATGATCTAAATAAAAAAGGATACAGGTCTTATAACCCTTCCAATAAGGGATTCATGGTGAGTAGAGATGTTGTCTTTGATGAAAATGATTCTTGGTATGAGAATGAATGCAGTAAGGTTAAACTACCCTATGATTTGGAAGAAGAGTTTCCAAGTCTTGCAAAGGAGGAACCTACTCAGATTGAAGAATCAAGTTCAGATGATGAAGATACTATCAACCTTGAAGAGTTCAAGGCATGGAAGTCCAAGGGCAAAATGAAGATGAAGAAGCTTGAAGACATACCTGAATCTTCAACTCAATCAATCAAGAGATCACAAAGAGAAAGCAAAAAACCTATCAGATATGGGTATGATACATCTCTTGTTACTAAACATTCTGTTTATCTTGCCAAAGATTTCTCAATTGAAGAACCAAGATCATATGAAGAAGCCATAACCAAGACAGAATGGAAAGAAGCTATGGATGAGGAGATTGAAGCACTCAAGGAGAGTGATACATCGAAGTTAGTACCAAAGAAGGACTCCATGAAGGTAATAAGATCCAGATGGATCTATAAGCTTAAAAGAAATTCTGATGGCACAATTAATAGGTACAAAGCCAGACTGGTAGCCAAGGGTTTTGCACAAACCCAAGGCATTGACTATGAAGAGACATTCTCTCCTGTGGCCAAGATGCCAACTATCAGAGTGTTGGTAAGTGTGGCTGCATCAAAAAATTGGAACATGTACCAATAGGATGTCAAGAATGCTTTCTTGAATGGATGTATTTCAGAGGAGGTATATATGTCACAACCTCCTAGCTATGAGGACCCTAAGAAGGTAACATATGTTTGCAAGTTAAAAAAGGCTTTATATGGATTGAAGCAGGCACCTAGGGCATGGAATTACATGTTAACTACATACCTCCAAGACCAAGGTTTTGTCATGAGCAAGGCAGATACTTGTCTATTCATAAAGAGAAGTAATTCAGAGGTAATATACCTTTGTGTTTATGTTGATGACATCATAATTACAGGTAATGATGTCAATGGAATCAGACAAATCAAGAGCAAGATGATGAAGGAATTCAAGATCAATGATCTTGGTCTATTGAAGTATTTTCTTGGGCTTGAGTTAGTTTATACTAACTCAGGAATATACATTACTCAGAAAAAATACATACAGGAGTTGAAGAAGTTTCACTTGCAGGATGCCAAAGTAGCAAGCACTTCAATGGAGGTAAACTTAAAATTAAGTGCCCATGAAGGTGATGAAGTCAATGACATTACAGGTTATCAAAGTATGGTGGGTAGCTTGAACTATTCTACCTTAACAAGGATAGATATTGCATATGGAGTTAGTGTGTGTAGCTCAGTGATGAGTAGCACCTCCTTTAATGTCAATCCGGGAAGACGTGAGGATGGTATGAAGACCACGAGCAAGTGGAAGCACAAGTGCGTGAGTGAGAAGCACACAAGCATGCACACACATACACGCACACGTGCACACACGGCAAGAACAAATAGAGTAAGACAATGGAATCACTTCTATTGCAACCAAGTTCTCATACAAGCTCAAACTACAAGAAGCTAACCCAAAAATGAGCTCTCTAGCTCTATTTATAGTTTTTGACTAGCTTTGGCCCTGTCCAGACCTAGTGTCCGGCCTAGTTAAAAATTAGGTTCCAGGGCTTATTTGAGGGCTCAAACGAGATCTAAAAATTATGAAAATTGGCAGGCAACTACTTCTAAGGCTCCCCAAGCTCAAGGACTCCTCGGCTTGTACAAAATGGAGCTACAACAAGGTGAAATGATATTTACAAGGGTTTTTAGTGATGAGAATCACTTAAAAATGATGTAAGGGTTTTGAAAAAAAATGAAGGGTTGCCTTAGTGCTAGATCTGCATGTGTGTCCGTACTTGCTTCTTCCCGTATACTGTCAACACTCTCCCCCCCCTAGCGTCTGTCGCCTCTGACAGACCTTTGATCTGCGGGTTGATCAATATAGTTCTGGAGAATGTCAGCTCCCACATCATGTTCTTTGATTCGCAGCCCTCGGATCAGGTCTCTCTGCAGGGTATCCCAATTGACTGGGCCCGGTATGTCCGGCTGTGGCGTTGTGTAGAGTTCTGAGTGCATCGTTTGTTCGCATGCAAAGAGGTGTAACAAATGGGTGGGCCGTGGCGCGAACACCTCTGAGTGTGCTTCCCAGAACCCCGTGGTGAACATTTCATCGAAAGTTTGCTTGTAGCAGGCATGGAGATATCTGATGCGTGCGTGCCATGCATAAGCAACTCGTATGCTCGGGGTGGTGCTCATATCATATAGCAGGTCATAATTACCATTCACAAACCCGGGAATCGGAGGTTGAATATGACAGACATTTTGGAAAGTTTTAAGCACAACCTGCATCATATCGAAGATCTTGAGCATCATCTGGGCAGCCACATCTGGCATAGGGTGGAGGCGTGGAAGCCAATGTCTGATGGTAGCCATCATGTAGGCTATAGTAGGCGTGCCGTTTGGGGGTGCAATGGCAGGGTAATTGAGCCATTCTTTGCAATTGGCGTTGTTCTTGACTTTGATGGCGAATGACTTCCATGTTCTTCTCCGTTGCACTGGTCCATAGCAATTGTTATACTTCAAATGCATGGGTGCGTGGTCCCATGTCCGTAGCATCTCGGGATAGGTTTCCAATAGCTTTTGCCTCTAGATGGGTTGGTGTATTTTCCCTTTGCGCGCCTCCTCTGGAATGTCCTCAGGTTCAAATTGTGTTGCGAAAGTTGGGTACTTGTTGGTCTTACGTTTGATCTCCGCGTTGTAGTGTGCCAACAGTACAAAGTATGGCTTATATTGTAATTCTGAGCTGGTTATTAGTCTTCTAGGGGCCAGATGTCTGAAGTAGTCTGATTGAAGTATGGTTTCTTCAATGGTCTTCATGGCCAACATCTGGTAGGAGATACGTTCTTCATGAGTCTGCCCCATTTCTTCTACATGTTTCATCCATGCCGATGGGGGTTCCTCATAAGTGTCCTGTCCCTCCTCAGTGATTGTGCCTCCGGGAAAAGGTTGAGGCTCATAGTTCTCTTCAAATGCTTCCTCCACTGGAATAATAACTGCTTCTTCTTCTATGGGTTGCTCAGGTGGGGAAGGAGGTCGTTCATATTGTAACAACTTGATTTTCAACTCTGCAACCTGTTGCCTTAGCTCAAATACTTCATTGGTTACTGATAATTCCGGCTCTGGTGAGGTTGCAGCGTTGGCCATCTCTTTAAGTCCTTGTTGGTGTGGTGCAGGCACTTGGGCTTTCTGTAGTTCTTTGACTTGGTCAGCAAGCTGATCATGAGCTTCTAAGAGAGTGGCGTAGGTTTCTAATATTTGTTGTATGTTCTCTGAGGGGATGGCTTGGAATTTAGCCGGGTCAATGGGTGCCCCTGGAGTATTTTCCATGGCTGCTTCGAGATTGTCTTGATTTTGTTGCTGTAGTCTTTTGTTTTCTTCTTGGGCAGCCGCTAAATGGCGTCGGAGTAGAGCCATGTTTCGTTGTAGTCTAGCGTTACGGGCTAGCTGATCTCTAAGTTGTTCTTCAGTTACCCTACTCTTCTCTGTATGTGTGGACTCGAGCTCCACCTGATATTGTTGGAGGGTAGTCACCTCCTGCTGTAATTCCGTATTGGATAACTCCAGGGCAGTGACACGTGCCTGGAGATGGGCTGACAAAGTACAGAGTTCTTTATTGTTTTCTTCTAGTAACCTGTATTCCTGTTTAAGTTGGGCGGCAGCTTCGAGCATGGTGTTGAGTGCATGACTAAATGAAGTGGGTGCAGGGGTAAAGGTGGAAGATGCAAGGGGTCGGGGGATGGGAAAGGGAAAAGTGGATGTTGTGCCTACAGTGCTTGGAAATGGCGACGTGAGTGAAATGATACGTGGTGATGTTGGAATAGCAGTGGTGGTGGGTGATCCTGTGGATGGTGAGATGTCCATGGGATCGGACGTGAGAGTGTGTGATTCGTGCACTGTGAATACAGGAATGGTGGGTGGTGTGATAGTGGTGGCAGTGAATGTGGGGGAGTGGGGTTGGGAAAGGGACTTTTTATTATAATTATCCACCTGTTGGAGTATATTTACAAGGTTTGTCCAGAATGAGGGTTGTGTGACTTGGGTTGAGTGTGAGGCAGTTGCTAGGGGAGTGGTGGATAGGGTTTGGGTGTGGGTGAATGGAAAAGGATGGGATGAGGTCTGGCTATTGGCAAGTGGTTGTCCAAGGGCGGGGAGATAGGAAGGGTGACCTATTATGGTTTGATCGGTGGCCGGATGACCGGTGTGAGGTTCAAAAATTTGGGTGGAAGTGCTAGATGTGGGTAAAGGGAAGGATGTAAAAACGGAGGTGTGTACAATGGTTTCATGATGGGTGGATATCGGTTGTTCCGAAGGGATTGTGGAGAAGGGTTCTGAAGGGTGGATGGAAGGTGGCGGTGGGGATGGTACATGTGTAATTACCTCTTGTTCGTCAGTGGGACTTGGGCTCGTCATGTGAACATCCTCTGAAATTATAGTAGGCAAGGCGGTAGAGGCTTCCATTTGAATCATTTTCCCACGTCGTGGCCGTGTATCAATCCTTCGTTGATCATAGATAGGGTTTTCCTGATAGACCATTGTCCTCAATGCTTCCCCGATCCCACATGTCTCTGCCAATAGATTCAATGATTCCACAAAATGTGAGTCGACATTCTCGGTTTGAAGCATCTGGTTCACTAGAGCTCTATTCGCCTCTTCTGTCATCTTATGTCTTCTCTGTACCTGCTTGATGGTCTTGTACAGTCGTCTGAGTTGTGCCGTGTAGGCAGGGGCCTCTTCTCCACTGTCTTCTGGTTCATTTCTTTGTGCACCTTCCTGAACTTGTGTATTTGGGTCCTGAGGATGTTGGGCCACTTCTTCCCCATGTACTCTGCTGGTCTCGCCCCGTGGCTGTTCTCTTTGGACTGATGCACCCGGATCAACATTGTCAGGGGAATCTTCACTGTCGGATAGGGGGACCGTCTGCAGGAATCTTTCAAAATCGAAGTTTGGATCTTCTGTGAAGGTGGCCATAGATGCAAACTCTGCATCGGTAGGTAGTGGAGGGGCGGATGGAATGGGTTGTACCACCTCCCTAGCTTGAACTCCTTGAAGATGGATCGTGAAAGGTGTGACCTGAGCTTCTGGTCGGGGAGAAGCTTCGGTCATGGCTTCTTGAGGGATCGTTACCTGGGAGAGCGATCCATGCATTCGTTTTGCAGGCTGGCTCCCTGACTTCCGCCCTTTGAACAGCTCCAGTTGTGCATACTTTAGGGCTCGGGCAACTGGCACATCATATGCAAGACATCTGTAGATGATTCTTGTGAGCGCACAACAGCCATGTAGAGTAGGCTTCCTCACACCCCGCTTACCTGCCTCATTCACTTGGTCTAAGATCCATACCGGCATCTTAATGGGCAAGCTTCCAGTCTCTGCTAGATATAGCCCATACCATATTTTCTTGTGAGGTTGAGTAAAACGGTCCTGAGCGGGAAATGCGAAGTGTTGGAGGCACATCCGCAAAGGTATGGCGATGTTGGGGGTGAGGGCGCACATTTCCTTTAGTTTCTTGATTCTATTGCTTTTCATCGACTCCGGTATCAAGGGGTCGTGGTCAGAAGGTACATGCGTGCCATACATCTGAAGTGCTTCCCTGATTAAAGTCACATTCAATTCGAACTTCCTCATTTCCTCCAGATTTGACAAGGAGGGCACCCAGAATGTGCCTGAATGATCCTTATCCCCTGTTGGCTTCAGCGTGGCAATTAGGTAGTAGCACCTGAGGAAATCTGGTTTAGGCAGAGCTGCACTGAAATAAGTTTGTAATCCTGCTTTTTGCCAGATATCTTGAAGTGGAGCTGCATTTTGCAATGCTTCGAATTCTCGTGAGAAGAATTGGAAGGTCCACCACACTCCTCCACATTCCATCTTGGATTCCCAGATGTGATCCGCGTCTCCCAAATCTCCTGGCATCTCATTGAACCAATGAGAATGCCCCTTTACTCTTTCAGTTAGGCCATTTGGTGGATCTGGAATAGGAATCCTCCGCACATTCACGAACTCCTCAGGCCGGGCTGTTGGTGGGGCCTCCACCGGCATGGCATCCCAATTGATTGGAGCACCAGATCCTGCCTGAGAGCTTGTGCCTGCCGCTGTTGCCATGAGAGTAGGTTGCTTATCTGCTGGAAGACGAAAGGCACATTAGTGTTGCATAGGAAACAAGATGTAATGGTGTTCCCTTCACAATACTAACATGACAATCCCGGAGGTCAGTGGTTAGTGGTGAAGTGTTTGTGATAGGTGTGAGTGGTGATTAAAGATCAGTGTCATCCTAGATGCATACTTTGGTTATGCAATGGGCTCGGAATGCTCCTGTGTTAGTGTGGACGGATTTACAGAATAGGGTCAGGGGGTTTAGTACACAGTTTAATTCTCCACACTTTGATAGAGGAGTCGTAGCTCTTAGAGCTAAAGACAGGTGAAGATTTCTGTATGAGAGTGTGATGTATTTGGGACCTTTTGGGTACCCATTTCCAGACATTCCTAGGGTTGATGGGAGTGGGGATAGTGAGAGGTGTAGGTATCTTTTCATTTTCTGAGTTGTTGGTCATGAGTGCTTGTGAAAGTTGCTTCATCCTAGTGCCTGAAGGTGAAGTAATTTGGGCTTGTAAGCAGGCCTTGGGCACCCATATCTGTCTAGCATTAGGGGTAGCCTTCATTGACCGCTTAGGGACCCAAATAGAAATGGTATGCCTAGGGGTTATCCTAGGGGGCTTCTTAACTTCGTTCCTTGACGGTGAGGCTCGTTTCTTGTCTTCTTGAGAGTCTGCTATTAGAGTTGTGGGTTTCCCATCCTTGCGTATCCAGATCTGCTTCGCGCCCCGAGGTGCTCTGTGTTGCACGGGTTGGCGCTCCTGCCTCTTGATCAGCAGCCTCCTTCGTGTAGAGTGATGTCCGGTCTGCTCGTTTAGAATCTTCTTTGGATCAGTTAGGAACTCCTTCTTGGCTCCTGAACCTTCAGTAAGATTGACATTCCTCTGCACCATAGAAGTTTGGACAAGCACAACATTGTTATCTTCATGTGGATTCCTGGAGGGACCAGGAGTTGGTGCCTGTTCTATAGGTTTGAGTGCTTGATTTTCTAATTCAATCGTGAGACGGCTTTGGCCTACCCAAGCCTAAAGAAGTCCACTTCTTAGGTTGAGGTTGACTGTGCAGTCTTGGCCTAAGACAAGAGGTTCGGTCAGATCCTCGTCTTCACACACTAGCACTTTTGCTGGCATGAGGACCTCTTGTATGTAGAGGGGAAGATCCACCTCTCCCATACAAGGGGTTTCAACACCTCCTAATCCTATCAGATATGCTTCTAGGGGTTTTACCTCCAATTGCAGCTGCTGGCAATAAGAAAGCCGAACTGCACTTGTGGCTGCTCTTGAATCAATTAATGCTCTCACGCTTGTGTTGCGGTCTCTTTGTCCTATTTCTAGGGTCACAAAAGGTCGTCGGTCCACTATCTTATGGGTACGTTCACCTGAAGCCTCACACATGGCCATGTGATAGCCTGGAGACTCTTGAGTGTCAGTCACAGGCTGATCCCTCCCTTGTCTCCTCAACTTCATTCGTCTGATACGCTCTAAGGCCTCTGCCTGTGCTTCTTCTCGAATTCGTTTTTCCTCCTCTTTACGTTGCTTAGCAGTATTGAGTCGGCTTAGC
Source organism: Ceratopteris richardii (assembly GCA_020310875.1). Classification (NCBI taxonomy): domain Eukaryota; kingdom Viridiplantae; phylum Streptophyta; class Polypodiopsida; order Polypodiales; family Pteridaceae; genus Ceratopteris; species Ceratopteris richardii. The sequence continues at coordinate 65,995,372 of CM035439.1, forward strand.
ATCTCCTCCGTGAGGGGTTCCTGATAAAGCTTGACTCTGCATCCGCTAATATAGTTTGGGAGGACATCCCCCTCTAAAGTGGCTAGTTGTACTGCTCCACTCGTGGAGATCCTATTAATGATCATAGGTCCGTAGCCTCTCTTTTCTAGCTTTCTTGCGTGTTGTTTCAATGTGTAGACTAAAACTAGATCTCCTGCTTTCAAGCCCTTATCCTTCACATGGGCATCAAAGTATGCCTTTTGCCGTTTCTTTGCAGCATAGATGCCTGCTGCTGCTCGTAGCCTCGTCTCACCTAAACGCTCTAGATCCAAGATCCTAGAGGACAACTCATGCCCATTCCACTCATGCTCTTGTGCTACTCTTAAAGCTGGAATTAGGAAATCTAATGGTAGCACCGCATTTTGTCCGAAGACCATCTGAAATGGGGTGGCATTGAGTACCGTTTTGTAAGCAACTCGGTATGCCCAAACAGCATGATGAAGTTGTTTGTCCCAATCCGAGCGTTTATTATTTACAAGTTTCGTCAATACGTTACATAGGATCTTATTCGTGCTCTCGGCTTGTCCGTTAGCTTGTGGGTGATAGGGTGCAGACTTCTTATGTATCACCATGAATTCTTGAAGGAGATTTTCGATGACCTCATTCAAGAAGTGCGTACCTCTATCACTAACCAACTCTATTGGTAACCCATATCTAGTGAACACATTTTCGAATAAGAACTTAGCCGTTGTTTGAGCATCATTCTTTGTCGTGGCTTTTACTTCCACCCACTTTGTAAGGTAATCTGTGGCTACAATAATGTATTCTGCATGGGAGTTTCTAGCTGGGGGGTTGATGGGACCTACAAAGTCTATACCCCACTTTGAAAATGCACGTCCTCCCATCATTGGCCTTAAAGGCATTTCATCTTTTATTATCGGATATTGGGCACGTTGGCATGTGTCACAACTCTTCACATAAGTATGTGCGTCCATATGAAGAGTGGGCCACCAAAGTCCTGAGAATAGAATGGTCTTAATTACTCTGTCAGGCCCAAAGTGTCCACCTGCAGCACCGCTGTGTGCAGTTTCTAAGACTTTCAAATAGTTTGATTCATGAACGCACAGTCTTAGGTAACCATCCTTGCCTCTTCGATATAGGTTGTCTCCTACTAAGGCATAGTCTTGAGCCTCTTGCTCCATGCTCCGTTTTCTTGCAAGACTAGCCTGATTGGGTAATGTTCCCGATCTCATGAACTCGACCAATGGAGCACTCCAATCTGGGATTAATGACACGTGATAAAGAGTGGCATGTTCCACTGGGGGTCTCTTCTGGCACACTGGACAATTGTGGATCCACTCTTGTATTTCTTTGTCCATGCTAGGCCAATACACCCCTAAACGTTTTAGATTCTGCAATGTTCGTTGTTTAGGGTAGTGATTTCCTAGCAGTCCCTCATGGGCTTGTTGCAACCAACTAGCATGTTCATCATCCTCGACACAACAAGCTAATACGCCCTCGGTATCTTGCTTGTACATACTTCCGGCCAATATTTGATACTTTAGTGATTTTACAATTTCCTCTTTGCTTGTTTTAACATTTTTATTTGCAGGCCCGAAGGTTAGGACTGGTACCAACTTATTTGCCCATTTAGGAACAACTTCTAAATTGAACAGATAAGCATCGGGCAATTCATCAGACACTCCTTGCGGTGGCTCTCCTGAAGTGATGCGAGAAAGATGGTCTGCCCTAAGATGGGTTCTACCTTTCCTGACAACAACTTCAAAGTCGTATTCCATTAGTAAGAGGAACCATCTTACTAAGCGGCCTGTATTGCAAGGTTTATTGACCAAATATAGTAAAGCTTGATGATCAGTGAAAAACTTGAACTTATTGGCCAATAGATAGTGTCTAAACTTCTTCACAGCATATACCATACCTAGGCCTTCCCTCTCCGTTGTGGTATAATTTCGTTCAACTGCATTTAATTGCCTACTAGCATATGCTATCGGCAAATCTAGGTTTCCTTCACCTGTGGGTTGTGCTAGCACACATCCTATTGCATGATTGGAGGCATCTACATGGACATGAAAGGGTTTGCTCCAATCCGGAGTAGTCAATATTGGTGCTGTGCACAAACGTCTCTTCAACTCGTTGAAGGAAGTCTCGCATTCCTCGCTCCACTCAAAATTTGTTAACAACCCATAAAGAGGTTTAGCTATGATGGCATACATGTGGATAAACCTACGGTAGTATCCACAATGGCCCATAAAGGCTTGTACCTCTTTAACATTCCGTGGCCTGGGCAGCTCTGCTATTGCTCTTACTTTGTCTTCATCTGTTGAAATTCCATTCTTAGAAACAATGTGACCTAGGATCTTACCTTGTCGTACCATGAACACACACTTCTCTGGGTTCAGACACACTCGATAATCTCTACACTTGTTGAAGATTTGTCTGAGCTCAGGGATGTGGTAACTTCTTTCTTGGGAATGAGCACATAAATCATCCACATATACTTCTAAGCTCTTTCGCAAGAACTCTTTGAAGACATGACACATGAGCCTTTGGAAAGTTGCAGGTGCATTGGTGAGCCCAAATGGCATCACACGAAATGCAAAGATTCCCCATTCTGTGGCAAAGGCCGTTTTGTGTTGATCTTCGGGGGCAATGGCTACTTGGTTGTAACCTGAAAATCCATCAAGGAAGCTATAAACTTCCTTGCCTGCCACACGCTCCAAAAGATGTTCGGTGATTGGAAGTGGATAACTATCTCTGATCGTAGCGGCATTAACTTTTTTAAGGTTAATGCACACTCGCAATTTCCCATTCTTCTTGGGCACCACTACAATGGGGGACACCCATTCAGTGTGCTCAATCTCATAGATGAATCCCGCTTCAATCAGCCTGTCAATTTCCTCTTTTATTTTGGCTGCATAATTGTCATTATATGTGTAGGGCTTTTGTTTGGTGGGCTTGGCATCAGCGGTCATCGGAATCGTATGAGAGCAAATCTCTGGATCTACTCCTTTCAAGTCTCTATAGTGCCATGCGAACACATCCCTATATTCCCTTAATAGAGCTACAAGCTCTAATTCTTCTTTTGCACTTAGGTCATCTCCTATGTACGTACATCGCTCTTCGTTCCCTTCAATGGTCACTACATTTTTTTTGGTCTTTTCTTTATTGTCATATGCTTCTCCTATAATGGCCTCTCTCTTAGGCATTCGTACCAAAATTTTTCGGTCTTCCACTTCATATTTCTTGAAATTTTCTGGTACTTCAAACAATGATTCTTCCTCTTCTTGTTTCACTGCTTTCCTTTTCTTTTTCTTTTGACCTCCTTCACTTCCTTTCTTTGAATTTATCGTTTTAATACTCGCAAGGGGTTCTTCTTCTTTTTGGGTTAACACTCCTATGTCTTCTAAGTAGTGTTCCTCTGAGTCAAAGTAAGTATCCATCACAATGGATTCTAGATCATCGTCATTCTCTTCTTCTTCTATGAACTCACTAGGATCACACTCTTCCAACAAGGGCTGACACATGAACACTGAAATATCATAACCCTCCTCATCACAATGGGGTGTCCATTGTTCCTCATTGACTGCAATGTCCATGGTGGGTAAGATTTCTGCCCAACCATGAGGCTCAAATTCCTCATCTGGAAATATCATCGGTGTATAGGCTGGGGATTGACCTTGGTGGTGACCCCTAAGTGCTGTAAGTACAAGGAGTTGGTTCCCCAATCCTGTACTATTTGCAATTGTCGTAAGAAGGGTCTTCCTAGGATCATCTCGTAGACATTATTTTTCTCAAAGTCACATATAGCAAATGTATGTTCAAACTCTACACCACAAGTAGTTAGAGTTATCCCTTCAAGCAATCCGAGAGGTCTTTCAAAATGACCATCTGCCATTTGAAGTTTCATTCTCGTTGGTCTTAAGGTGGGTTTGCCCCATCGCTTCCACAAGGAGGCGGTCGCAATAGCAACACCAGCACCCGAATCCACAATTGCTTTGGTTGTGTAACCTTGATAGGTGATCGGAAGATAAGTGTTACCTTCTTCACCTTCGCTCATGTCTCCTATCTTGTCGAGAGGTATCTCTGGTACTTTTTGCTTAGAGCCTACTTTTGGTGTATTGGATTCAAGTTCTGGAACCTGATCCTTCACATGATTCCAGAGCTCCGGTTTGCTTTGAGCAGCTCCTCTACAGTGAGATGACATTGAACCTTAGTGTTCTTCACAACATCAGTGTTCCTGGGAATCACTGAGTCTTCATTTCTCACCAATATTGTGGGAGCTCTGATCTGGAGAGATTCAGATTCCCATGGGCCTGTGAAATGAGGCAACTCTTGTAAAGAATTAGATTCAAAATCTAATCTCTCATCCTCTTGTTGCTCTGTTTGATCTCCATAGATAGACGGAATGTCTTGGGGAAATTGATCATGAAGATCATCAATCTCAGGTATAGGAGGGGAATCACCCTTCTCCTTGGCCCATTTCTCTTCTTGTATTTCCCGCAAGAACTCTTGAGAGTACTGTTGAATTGAAGGAGGTATTCCAGCATCCGTGGAATTAGGAACATAAGCTCCCATTGGTGGTGAGCTTCCTCTTTCAACAACTGGTTGAGCCTGTGGAGGTAAAGAAACTTGTGATTTGTTTACCAACTGCTCTAATCTTTCTAGTAAGCCTTGGAAATGCAAATCCGGCTTGACAGAGTTTGTCTGATTGAACTTTTGACTAGTCTCAAGTATAGCTTGAGCTTGTTCTACCATTTTCATGCACATTTTCATCCGTTCAATCTCTAAATCTGCTCTAGGGTAACTCTTGTCTAGGTTTGCAGCTGTTGGCCCTTCTTGAAGTCGAGCCTGATAGGCCTTGAACATCATGTCCAAGCCTTCAGGAGTGGGGTCAGCTAATACTGATCCTACTCGGGGTGGTGGGTGGGTTACGTGGGGTGTATCAGAGGGTGGAGAAATGGAGGGTGATGGGGATGATAGTGGTGGAAGTGTGTGGGAGTGCGGTTGAGATGTGATCTCTGTGATTTTTGCCTTGGTTTCTCTCAAGCTTTCTTCAAGTTTGTTTATCTTTTTTGCCCATTGCCTCTTCATTCTTTCACGACTATCCTTCCAGGCTCTAGTCCTCTTTTTGGTTATGCTCTCTGTTTCACTCACCTCGGGGCTCTTTTCTTGACCAACACCTTGGTGTTGTTGAAGTGCCTGGGCTCTTGTGATCATCTGCACAGGTGCAGTGGAAGTCACACTCCCTGTGGAGTCTACAACTAACCCAACGACATTGATAGGAGTGATTTTAGGCATGTTATTAGGGTTCTTTGGGCAATCTCGTAGGAGATGTTCTTTCCCGCAGTCTTGACAAAAACCCTGAATGGTTACTGGTTGAGGTTGTGTCGGGGCAGGTAGTGGACAATCACGTGTAAGGTGATCTCCCTGACATCTGAAGCATGGTCCTCTAGGAAATGGGGGTCGTACCTGCCTAGGTTGAGGTCTAGAGTTGGGGTTTGTGTACATGACATTAGAATAGTCAGGTTCCCCACTATTTTCACTTGGGTCCTCATAATAGTATGACTTGTTATGCTCGGGTGACTGCATGTAGTAAGCCTGTGGGCTATCAATATGTGTGGAGTCAAAACTATGGTCACTTGGATCACTGTCTGATAGCAATGGGGTGACTGGGACTATGGCTCTATTCGGATTTTCTTCAGTAGAGGCATATTTCACTGGGCTCACATTGGTTGGAGCAGGGGGTTGCTGCACTAGGACTGGTTGAGGTCTCTGCTGCCCTTGATAAGGTGGCTGATAAGTTTGCTGTGGTCTGTTGTATTGTGGTGATGGGTACTGATTCTGGTATCTACCATGTTGTGGATATGGCTGAGGATAATTTTGCCTAACAGTTTGTTTGTTATATGGGCAGTCTTGTGCAGTGTGGTTGGTGTACCTGCGCTCTATGGTGCAGTACTGGCTACTAGGATTCGCTTGGGGTTGGGCCATAATGGGACATACACTTGCCATATGTTCACCGCCACAATTGTAACACTGCTTAACTGGGGCAAATCTTGGAATTTGCTTGCTAGAGACACCTAGTTTTTGGGCTACCTTCTCTGCAAGTTCCTCGATGGATGTGGATTGACCAGATGTCATGTTACTAGAGCTATCAGAATCCTTATAGATTTTTGATAGTTCTAATTCCTCACCTAGATTGTCCTCAATGTCTATGCACATGCGCACACACTCTTCTATCGTTCTGGGGTCCTTCAGGTACACATATGACCTGAGCTTAGTGCTCAACAATCCATCTAGGAACAAGGCCACTTGTTTGGCTGGTGTGGGTAACTCCGGCATCGGGCATCTCTCCAGGTACTGTCTAAATCTTCTTCCAGCTAGTCTGACCGTCTCTTGAGGTGTTTGTTTGAAGCTATGAATTAGTGAGGAGGTGTTATGCCTGATTCCACTCTTAGAAAACTCAACAATAAATGCCTCTAAGAGCTGGTCTATGTTTCTGAAACGCCTCTCATTTAGTGGTTGAAACCACGTAAGGGCAGTGTTCCTAAGGGTTAGACCGAAAGCATTATATTGTGTGAATAGGTCCTCTACCTGTTCAGCTTTCAATACTTGTCGAAATTCTGCCACATGGTCATAAGGGTCTCCCGTGCCATCGAAGTAATTCTTCATGGACTTCACCAGTTGAGTTGGTCGCATGGTCCTAGTGTGTTCTCTCGGCCTTGGCAAAGGAAAATCATCAATATTCCTTTGATTCCATGGGGTTCTATGTCTCTCAGGTTCCACTCTATTCCTTTCTGTTCCCGTTCTTTCTCTTCCCAGGGAGTTGGCAAAACTTACCTCAGGTTTGTCTCTACTTCTATCTCTTTGAGCCCCATGAGCTTGGGAGGTCCCAGCTCCTTGGTGACCAAAGGACACATTAGACCTTGGTTGGGGAAAAACAAATTCACCCTTCCATGTGTAGGCATGTCTGCCATGCTCAGTGACCACGAAGATTCTCTCTGATGCATTGTCTAGGTAGGTTACTTGGCCTGGGCTATCAGGGTCTTTAAACTCATAGATTGTGAGGGCACTCACTTCCTGAGGTTGAGAAGATTTATATCTCCAAAAAGCCTCATCGGTTTCTCGGTTCAAAAGCAGATCTATGCTTTTATTATCCTGTGGAATCCACTCTGGAGTCATGATTCTGGTCAAGACAGATTTACCACGGGGAGTTCTTGGCTCTCTCTCTAAGTTCCCTTGCTCTATATCACCCATGTCGGTCTCCGCAATCACATTTCCAAACTCATCAGTTCTATCAGGAAGAGTGGTGACTACATATATAGTTCCCTCTTTATCTAGGTATGCTCCATTCTCAAACTTGACTACCGGGTGGTCTAATCCATGGGGTTGATCGGGGTTCTTAATCTGGACCACCGATCTTCTCAGTCCGTCTTCGTAGATGCGAGCACCTAGATGATTAGTCCTGATGTATTCCAATTGAGTCTTGTAAGGTCCCTCTGGCTTTTCTAGATAAGCCAACCCTGAACTACCTACTGGTCTCTCCATGTGATAGGACATCTCAGAATCACTGGTTTCTGATCTGGGAGTGTATGGGTAATCACTCAACTGCTGGGCCCAAGACCTGGCAGTGTGATTGACACTAGCTTCAGAAGATCTGAGGCTTTGTCTGTCCCGGCCTAAGTGTCTGCCTGATCTAAGGTTCATATGCCTGATTTATCTACCCCCTTGGACTCAAGCACACTCTCGTTGCAAGTTAATTTGCACCAATCACTTTGTTCTTTTGAGTTGAATATTATGTTTATGGTCTTGTCTGAAATCGCGTCGTCAGGAGTACTTAAGTGAATTTCCGCACTTGATAAGTGATCGATTCCCGTTTACCTTTTGTCCCTTAGGGTTTTCGCACTTACGACCTATTTACTTCTTGCACTTGGTTGCTTAATACTCTTGGACTTGATTCGTGCCTAACATTGCCCTAATTAATTACCACACCTGAGTCGTACTTAGCCTAGGCTAGGAATTGATAAAGGAGGGTTGAGAGATCTTCCAACCTCAATTAGCTGGTTGACCAGACTGCTACACAAGCCCAGGAAGCCTTCTCCCAAGCTTGATACTCACCCTTGCTAGCTTGCTTTGGATTGCCTTGAGTGCACACAAAGTTCCTGCAAAAGCTCACCAGTTAGTATAGCTTTATTACCACAAGTAATTGGAAGACACACATCAATATTTTCAGTCCCCCTGGAGTAACTCACTATACCCCCTGAATCTGACAACCACTTAGTTCCACCTAAAGGTCAACTTAAAAATGCATGTTCTAAAACTCCGCGTATGATTCTTACAAAAACCAGTCAAGGTCCACGTAGGATTCTCAACGAGCTTTCCAACGAGACCAAAATCTCATCAATCTGAATCCGTATGGTCAAGTTATGACCATTCAGGCACTAAAGGGTCAAAACAGGCTCTCAGGGTTCAGGAGATCCCTCTCTGGTTTCTAGGTCTTTTGCCCACGTCCAAGGTTCTAAAGTTATACCAAGGTGCCTAAAATTAAGCTCAACTACCCTTCAATTCACTCAAAATTAACCCTAACTTTTCATGCGTTAAAGGCCGTGTATCGCGATAGGTCGGGTCGAGGTGTCGCGATAGGTGGGAAGTGTCGCGATAGGTCGAGGTGTCGTGATAGCTCGTGAAGTGTCGCGATAGCTCGTGAGGTGTCGCGATAGCTCGTGAAGTGTCGCGATAGGTCGAAGTGTCGCGATAGGTCGTGAGGTGTCGCGATAGGTCGTGAGGTGTCGCGATAGGTCGAAGTGTCGCGATAGGTCGTGAGGTGTCGCGATAGGTCGTGAGGTGTCCCGATAGGTCGTGAGGTGTCGCGATAGGTCGTGAGGTGTCGCGATAGGTCGTGAGGTGTCGCGATAGGTCGTGAGGTGTCGCGATAGGTCGTGAGGTGTCGCGATAGGTCGTGAGGTGTCGCGATAGGTCGTGAGGTGTCGCGATAGGTCGAAGTGTCGCGATAGCTCGTGAGGTGTCGCGATAGGTGGGAAGTGTCGCGATAGGTCGTGAGGTGTCGCGATAGCTCGTGAGGTGTCGCGATAGCTCGTGAAGTGTCGCGATAGGTCGAAGTGTCGTGATAGGTCGTGAGGTGTCGCGATAGGTCGAAGTGTCGCGATAGCTCGTGAGGTGTCGCGATAGCTCGTGAAGTGTCGCGATAGGTCGTGAGGTGTCGCGATAGGTCGTGAGGTGTCGCGATAGGTCGTGAGGTGTCGCGATAGGTCGTGAGGTGTTGCGATAGGTCGTGAGGTGTCGCGATAGGTCGTGAGGTGCCGCGATAGGTCGTGAGGTGTCGCGATAGGTCGAAGTGTCGCGATAGCTCGTGAGGTGTCGTGATACCTCGAGGTGTCGCGATAGCTCGGGATATGGTGAATTTTTCTGTTCTATCTAGTGATCCTGGGAGCTCTAGGCCTGCGCAGTGTCGTGGTGCACTCAGAATCGTGATTGGGTGAAATTTTCGGAGTGTCGCGATAGCTCGAGCTCAATGCCTCGGGGACTGTGCAGACAAATTCTGTACCTGCTGAGCTTGCTGGAGATGATGATGGAGTTGCCACCTGCAAGAAACATGCAAAAAACACACAAAGACAAGCACACACACTCGCTCTCTCTCAAACTCGCACACAACAAATGAGGGAATGATAAGGAAGAGGGAATATGTAGTGGAGAAGGAGGTGGAGGTGGAGATGGAGAAGGAGGTGAAGATGGAGATGGAGATGGAGAAAAATCAGAAATTTACCTACTACTTACCATTCCAACGCGTCCTCTCTACGTCTTACCATCACACGCTCGTCCTCAAAGCTCGATCCCCGGCAACGGCGCCAAAATTTGGTGTAGCTCAGTGATGAGTAGCACCTCCTTTAATGTCAATCTGGGAAGACGTGAGGATGGTATGAAGACCACGAGCAAGTGGAAGCACAAGTGCGTGAGTGAGAAGCACACAAGCATGCACACACATACACGCACACGCGCACACACGGCAAGAACAAAGAGAGTAAGACAATGGAATCACTTCTATTGCAACCAAGTTCTCATACAAGCTCAAACTACAAGAAGCTAACCCAAAAATGAGCTCTCTAGCTCTATTTATAGTTTTTGACTAGCTTTGGCCCTGTCCAGACCTAGTGTCCGGCCTAGTTAAAAATTAGGTTCCAGGGCTTATTTGAGGGCTCAAACGAGATCTAAAAATTATGAAAATTGGCAGGCAACTACTTCTAAGGCTCCCCAAGCTCAAGGACTCCTCGGCTTGTACAAAATGGAGCTACAACAAGGTGAAATGATATTTACAAGGGTTTTTAGTGATGAGAATCACTTAAAAATGATGTAAGGGTTTTGAAAAAAAATGAAGGGTTGCCTTAGTGCTAGATCTGCATGTGTGTCCGTACTTGCTTCTTCCCGTATACTGTCAACAGTGTGCTAAGTCAATTTATGCACAAGCCAAGGATACCTCACTTAGAGGCTGCCAAGAGAATCTTGAAGTATCTCAAGGGTACACAGAACCATGGTTTGTATTTCCCTTACACTTCAGATATTGATATCAAAGTTTATTCAGATGCAGATTGGGCAGGATGCAAGGATGATAGGAGGAGCACTTCTGGATATATTTCTTTTGCAGGTGATAAGCCAATATCTTGGTCTCCAAAGAAGAAACCAACTGTTGCATTGTCTTCTACAGAAGCAGAGTATAGAGGGCTGGCTAATGCCACACAAGAAGCCATATGGATTAAGCTTTTGTATACAGAATTGGGTTTATATACTAGGTCACCAATAATCTTTGGAGATAATACAAGTTCTCTTCACCTTGCAGCTAATCCTATCTATCATGCTAGGACCAAACATATAGAGGTCCATTACCATTATGTGAGAGAGAAGGTGATAAGCAAAGACATTCAACTAACCTATGTGTCAACCAACATGCAGTGTGCAAATTTGTTGACTAAAGCTTTGGATGGAACCAAACTTTGTAGATTCAAAGCAATGATTGGATTGCAGGATATACATGAAGATTGAAGATGAAGACCAAGTCAAAATGTTTGGCTTGAGGGGGAGCTGTTGGTGTAAATCACAAGCCTACACATTTGGCTTGAAAGATATCTTGAAGACCCTACATATGTGATGAAGCATAGGAACTAGTGCTAGTGATTAATTACCACTTTATCTCATTGTAAAAGTCAAATTGACTTGGAATCTTTTGTAATCACCTACCAAAAGGATTCGTGGAAAACGTTAGCTATTTGATTGAAGGAATATCTCCTAGGATATAGGAGCTTGATCATAGGGAGCCAAAAGTTTGAATTTGAATTCAAATGTTTACTCATTCTCTATAAAAATGATCATGGAAAAGTCGCGGGTAGAACTCATCACTCCCGAGCTTCTCATTACTGATTTTGAGTGTGTGTGAGGCCTACACTCTAGCCCACACCTATCTACACCATTAGGCAATGATTTTCATGCCAATGGGTTTGTATACAAGTGTTCGTTAATACATATATTCACATTGTTCATTTCTGAGTTCTCTATCATACTACTCAAAAGTCTGTCAACTTGTGGAGTGCATATTGTTGGAAGTGAGGTAGGCCCTTAGCTCATGTCATATGTCCATGGTTCCATAGGTCCAGTATATATACAACATTAATTCTAGCAATCTTCCATATTGACAAAACATGAACATACCACAACTTAATCATAAAAATGATGAGATAAAGATAGAGAAAGAATAGACGACATGTGTAAGGTTTTACGTAAGCCATCGCTTACTCATAGTATCATATATACCAATGTTCAATGTACAATGTGGGAGCAAAATTCTCAACTATTCTATGTGATGAGAAATAGATGAATGAGTGAATGTACAATGTAACAAACATATTCAGATGTATGGGCAATAATCTGAATATATATGAGATGTGTGACCTGATAGGTTATAGAAGAGTGAATATGAGTGACTGAAAGAGGAAGGATCAGTGTGAACGGAAATCCTCAAACTCATGTGAACACACCTTCTTAAACACCTCATCAAATATGCATAAAGCATATAAGTACTAATTCTCTTGTACCTATGCCGAATAGGACTCCTCCTGATATGAACGCCACAGCCTCCATAAACTTCAAGTAGTACCTGTGTGCATAAAGAGAATATGTACCTGAATAATTTAACATAAGATGTGAATCTTATGTTAAACTCCATCCAATGTCTTTGAAGTAGCTAGACATCTTCTTGTAGAAGACAATCTTCAACCTAACATCTTCGTGTAGAAGATGATCTTCAAATATGCCATGTAGATGGTCCCATCCAATGTCTTTGAAGTAGCCAGACATCTTCTTGTAGAAGATAATCTTCAACCTAATATCTTCCTGTAGAAGATAATCTTCAAAGGCATTATGTAGATGGGCGATCCTCACCATCAAGCTGCTAATAACCAAGTCTTCTTGCCATGAACAAGAGATAACCTCCTCTCCATGAGCTAGAGTGTGAGCACACCCTTCATCTTCTCCAAGAAGAATCACCAAGAAGAACTCCATAGCTGCTCCTCAACATGCTTCAAGTTAGCACCATGGCTGCCCCATGTGCTAGAAGAAACACCACCTCTACTGAGGTCCAAGCTCTAGAAAGCTTGTGTTGATCCTAGGTGAAGGATGAATACAATGAGGCCAATACTCTCCTTATATAGTTGAGCTATACCTTGAAAAGCACCCAATAAAGCACATAAAGCCATGGGATCGTACGTGATCATATTAAAAAAGCTATCGCCGTCCGTCTTCGCAATTTCGTAAGAAAAGCCGTCCATTAATTAAAGCAAAAGTATATCAATGCGCTGCGTGCTGTTCACGGGACTTGAACCCAAGCCCAAGCTTTGGAAGGCTTTTGTCTTATCCACGCCGCCTATTGCTTTTGCTTATGGGAGGCTTCAAGTGAAGAGCTACACATCTTGGTATGCTGCGCTAACTGCCGTCGACATACTTTGTGGTGTAGAGTGCTATAAGAATAGCTACTCAGCTATGGAGTTTGGACAAAATGGACCAAGAAGACATTGTTTTTCTAACAATCCCCCCTGCAATGTCATATTGGTACAAATTGGACTGGATTTGCAAACTTCATAAGCTGCAAACTACCACAAGCTTCAAATAGCCTGTCCCAAGCTTCAAGCTTGTACACCCGCACTTCAGAACTGAATTTGAATTTCCTTCAAAAAACCTGAACTTGCTGAATATGAACCATAATACCTGAGAAAATATGCAAACTAGATATCCAATAGTGTATACATCAAGCAATTATTGCTTGACAATAAATATAGCATGAACTGATTCTGATCGTGCTATCTCCTGTCTTCAAAAACCTGAAAACATACACTAGGATCCACATATTTGCATTTACCTTCCAAAAGGATTTCTCAACGTACTTCTGCTGTGTCATGTAAATACACTAAAAATCAAGAACTGAATCCTGGAACCTGTGACTGTCAACTCACAACGTAGTGTATTATGAACACTGCTGGTTCATTTTTTACTGTACTCAAGTCAATATGAGTCAAAAAATCTATGATGTCATCATGTCTTCATCCTTTAAATCCTTCATACCTCTTTCCTTCAGAATCTGGTATAAACATATATGTGCGCACTTCTGAAATATACCTTTCTGAAATATCAAGCTTCTCTTCAATAGAACTCTGGAACCTTCTCCTGAACAGGAACTTTCTCCAAACATTCTTCTTCTTCCTTCTTCTTTCAAAGCTGGAACATAAAGAGAACCTGACAAAGGAAATATAGGAATACCTGAAATAGGAATACCTATAGGTATGAATCTGCATTCTTTCACATATGGCTTGAAAATAAGTCTTCATGTTTCATCACCCCCCTGGATGACTTAACACTAGTATCCAAAATTCTTCAAATATATCAGACTTTATGAAATCTGGAACGTCTTCCTTCTTTCAATAAATCTGATGTTCAGTGAACAGTACCTGTATCTGGAACAAAATCTATGAATCCTTTTTATTAGCACTGTACACATGCCAATAGCTTTCCATGTGATTCCTCAGCTTTCCAAATTATAGAATAAGGTTAGCTGATCCTAACATAACAAAACCTTGCTGAAAGCTTTATAGGATTCATAAGCTTCAGTAACATAACAAGTATCTTCTATCTCTTTGCAACACAAATCTGATAGAATCTGAATTTTTGACTTACTTCTCCATTGTTAAGAATCTTTACAAACAAAGGATAGACAACTGAATCATAAATACTCAAGATCATATAAGATCATTCAAGATCAATGATCTCTCCTGTGTAGAATCTGCTCTTATCAAACCTTCATGACTGAATGTTTGATTTGCTACCTGAATGTCTCCAAGTGTCCATGCTTCTCAAAAAGTTGTAAAACTTTTCTTCAAACAAAGCCTTTCCAAGAATCTGTAATTCTTACTTGAAACATAAGTGGAAAAACTTCTCACCTTGAGAACTCCAAAAGCTGCAAGTTGATACTTCATAACTTTCATATTTTACCCGGGTGAAATGTGATAGTACCTGCTTGATTTTCTTTTGGCTAACTCCACTTTTCAATCAAGTGTATAGGATCTAATGGAACACCTTTTTGAATACAAGCATGTATCCAAAAATCAAGACAATCATAGAAAGTAGATTCTTTATCTGACTGGTACATCAACAAGTCTGAATTTTCTGAAGTTTTCTGAAAGTACTGAATATGAGGTAACCTTTTCCAAACATAAAACCTCAACCCAAGTCTTCAACATCTGCTACAAAAAACTCTTTTACCTCAAGAGTTACATAAAGAAGAAATATTGTTCTCTGCAACTTGTCATATACCAAGTAGCTCTGTATTGACACTCCAAGAATTCTTTGAGGGAACATATAAGCTACCTGCTTAAAAGCTTCATAACTCATATACATATGAGTCAAAACATATATCTGCTGCTTTTCTTTCTCTCAATGCAATTCTTTGTCAAATCTACTAAATCATGACCAAGTGTAATGCAAAACAAGAAACTGCTTCTTCTTTAAACAAGATGTTCTCGTAGACTTGTCTTTGGGTGTAGAGGATAAAATAGAAAAAGTATATGGAAAATATATGAGAAAAGGAAGCCTTACTTTTCTTTTGGAAATGATGGACTTTCTTCTTCTGCATCTTTCTTCCATCTGATGATATCAACATCTTCAAACTTCTCTTCCATACCTTTTGTTATCTTCATCTTGAAGTAGCAAACACTTTTGACTTCTTCGAATGAACTTTTCTCTTCCTCTAATGTTAAGAGTAAGAGATAAAACAACCATGGTATACAAATGGAAGTGAATATAGAATCATGTTTTATCATCTCCTCATATCTTTGAATAAAAAATTCTGCTTCAAATGTCTGAAACGACTAAATTCACCAATCGTTGTCTGAATGATGAATTGCCCTTCTAGAGTTACCTTCTCTAGATACATTTGTACCTTGATATCCAACCAACTTACAATAGAAAATTGGCTGAAAAAACTCATCTCATCTTCGCATTTGTCTTCTTAGATGAACTTTCTTGCCATGAAAGAGATCTCTCAAAACTATCTAGAAAAACCTCTAGATACCTGTTTCGATGTAGCCTTTAACTTTCAAATAATGAAAGTGTATAAAAGTACTCCTTGAATTTCTTCAAATCTCTTCATAACTGCTCTTCTAAGATATGACCTGCAAATGATAATCTGATAGTAGAAAGTGATACCTCTGATTTGATGTTGATCTGCTTCCTTCATCTTCTCTAAACCATCATTCTTCCTTGAATTTGAAGTAGTCCTCTCTTCATCAAGTCTGGGTCTTCAAACAATACTTTTGTAAAGTATTTGCATACTCTTCCAAAAATATTTGACTGCTAACAGATCATCAACTTCATACTCCACACTGATGAATACACATGTAACTGAAGTGTCTAATTCTCAAATCTCTACTCATCTAGATTAAGTGTGTATGTCAAATGTCAAATATTAGAAGATGCTTTCAAATCATATGTTGTAAATCTGGAATTCTGGGAACCTGAGATATGAATGAGCCTTAATGCATTGATGCCAAAGATCTAAAGTTCTGTAACAAAACCTTAGTGCTCTGATACCAAATGTTGGAAGTGAGGTAGGCCCTTAGCTCATGTCATATGTCCATGGTTCCATAGGTCCAGTATATATACAACATTAATTCTAGCAATCTTCCATATTGACAAAACATGAACATACCACAACTTAATCATAAAAATGATGAGATAAAGATAGAGAAAGAATAGACGACATGTGTAAGGTTTTACGTAAGCCATCGCTTACTCATAGTATCATATATACCAATGTTCAATGTACAATGTGGGAGCAAAATTCTCAACTATTCTATGTGATGAGAAATAGATGAATGAGTGAATGTACAATGTAACAAACATATTCAGATGTATGGGCAATAATCTGAATATATATGAGATGTGTGACCTGATAGGTTATAGAAGAGTGAATATGAGTGACTGAAAGAGGAAGGATCAGTGTGAACGGAAATCCTCAAACTCATGTGAACACACCTTCTTAAACACCTCATCAAATATGCATAAAGCATATAAGTACTAATTCTCTTGTACCTATGCCGAATAGGACTCCTCCTGATATGAACGCCACAGCCTCCATAAACTTCAAGTAGTACCTGTGTGCATAAAGAGAATATGTACCTGAATAATTTAACATAAGATGTGAATCTTATGTTAAACTCCATCCAATGTCTTTGAAGTAGCTAGACATCTTCTTGTAGAAGACAATCTTCAACCTAACATCTTCGTGTAGAAGATGATCTTCAAATATGCCATGTAGATGGTCCCATCCAATGTCTTTGAAGTAGCCAGACATCTTCTTGTAGAAGATAATCTTCAACCTAATATCTTCCTGTAGAAGATAATCTTCAAAGGCATTATGTAGATGGGCGATCCTCACCATCAAGCTGCTAATAACCAAGTCTTCTTGCCATGAACAAGAGATAACCTCCTCTCCATGAGCTAGAGTGTGAGCACACCCTTCATCTTCTCCAAGAAGAATCACCAAGAAGAACTCCATAGCTGCTCCTCAACATGCTTCAAGTTAGCACCATGGCTGCCCCATGTGCTAGAAGAAACACCACCTCTACTGAGGTCCAAGCTCTAGAAAGCTTGTGTTGATCCTAGGTGAAGGATGAATACAATGAGGCCAATACTCTCCTTATATAGTTGAGCTATACCTTGAAAAGCACCCAATAAAGCACATAAAGCCATGGGATCGTACGTGATCATATTAAAAAAGCTATCGCCGTCCGTCTTCGCAATTTCGTAAGAAAAGCCGTCCATTAATTAAAGCAAAAGTATATCAATGCGCTGCGTGCTGTTCACGGGACTTGAACCCAAGCCCAAGCTTTGGAAGGCTTTTGTCTTATCCACGCCGCCTATTGCTTTTGCTTATGGGAGGCTTCAAGTGAAGAGCTACACATCTTGGTATGCTGCGCTAACTGCCGTCGACATACTTTGTGGTGTAGAGTGCTATAAGAATAGCTACTCAGCTATGGAGTTTGGACAAAATGGACCAAGAAGACATTGTTTTTCTAACACATATCTCAGTCATTTCTCCATCAAATTCAGTGATTCAAAGCTTGTTGGATTCAGCTCAAAGTTGTCTACATAGTATCAAAGTTTGAAGAGATTCTATTCAGCCATTTCAGAGAAATTTGCATCGAGGTGATCACTGGTCAATGTCTGCTATAGTCCTAAAAAATCGGGGGTATAGCTTCATTTGCTAAATTGATTTCTCTTAGCATAGTTTATCTTTTTACATAATTCTACTTGGAGTAGTTAGCTTGCTAAGCTAATTAGATACCTCTAAAAGGAATTTTTCCAATTCCTACTGTGCTGGTCATACTGAGCAAAATACCCAGCAGGTGTCAAGACATAAATATAAGGTTTTCTTGAGATTGTGAGTTTCAAAATTATCTGTTTTGATTCAATCATTGCACACATCACTTCCAAAGTACATAGGCCATTTTATGGTGTCATTGGAAAACTAAGGAGGTCCACTTATCAAGTCTAAAGCAAAAGAGGGCTGGTACAAAGCAGGTTTTGGCAGTACCTACTCAATCTCTTGGAGCATCCATCCATCTTTCCCAACAATAATGAAATCTTTATTGCTTGAATTATATAATCTATAACCTTTTTGATTAAGGTCATAACGAATGAATATACACTTTTCCACCTTTGGATCCAATTTGCCTCTAATTTGTGAAGGTATGTGTCCATATGCTAAGCACCCAAAGATCCTCCAATGGTCAAGGCTAGGTTCTCTTCCATTCCATGCTTCATAGGGTTTCATCCCATCCAATGCTTTCGATGGGAGTCTATTGATTAGATTGGTGTTGTAGATACAACCTCTATCCATAGGTAATTGGGAAACTTCTTCTCATTTAGCATTGACCTTACAACATCCACTATGGTTCTATTCCTCCTTTCTGCCACTCCATTTTGCTCAGGAGTATATCTGGTTGTGATCTTTCTTTTGATTCCTCTCTCTTGGAAATAAGCATCAAATTCATGGGAGAAATATTCTCCCCCTCCATCTGACCTTAGCCTCTTGAAAGTCTTTTGTGTTTGATTTTCAACAAGTTATAGATACTTCTTAAAACAAGAGAACACTTCATCTTTATGCTTCATGAAATAAAGTATTGTCCATCTGCTACAGTCATCAATGAAAGACACATAATACCTAGATCTAGAGATAGATCGCTCCTTGCTTGGGCCCCATACATCTATATGGAATAGTTCTAATAGGTCTCCATGAATGTATCCCTTCTTTGTAAATGTTTGTCTATGAGACTTTCCAAATTGACAAGTGTTGCACTTGTAAATCATGTGTTGCTTGGAGATATTTGCTAAGCCAAGCACACTTTGATCCCTACTAATTTTCTTCAGAGCCCTTTCACTTATATGAGCTAACCTCTTGTGCCATATTTCCAATTCAGATAATGTTTGACCACCATAGTTGAACAAAGCAATGTTCCTAGTATCTTTGAGCTCAAATGTAAATAGTCTACCTGAATTTTTTACTCTTGCTATCCTCTTGGATCCGTGATGTGGGTCCTCAACAAATGCTCCATTGTTTGTGAATCTGACCTATAATCCTTTCTCAATAATCTGATCAACACTTATTAGATTTTTGGTTATGGTAGGTACATACAATTCCTTGCTCAAGAGATTCATATTACCATCTGAAGTCTTTAAATTTCCTATCGTTTCCATTGGATGCCTTGTGTCATCTCCTATTTGAACATTTGTATTCCTTGGATCCTCCAAGTCTGAGAGTGGAGCTACATTCCCTATTACATCATTTGAGCAACGAGAGTCTATGCAGAATACATGCTCATTGGCTTTACCTTGATTCATAGTCATATTCATCAGAAGTAATGAGTTTTCTTGAGTTTGATCATGTGCATAGGTGTTGTTGTCTCTCCTTCTTCTATATCCTCCTAACAATTATTGTTGTTATATGAGTTGTTGTTGTAACCATTTTTATTGTTGAATATTCCTCTTGAGCTTCCATAGCCACCTCTGTTGTAGCCTCTTCCCCTTTGGTTTCTAGGGTTCTTGAAACAATTCTCAATAATGTGGTTAGTTAAGCCACATATGGCACATGGAAAGGAGCTTTGAGATGTCCCCCTACCTTGTCTTCCTCCTCTACCTCTTCCTCTTGATCCTCTACCTCTACCTACAAAGTTTGCTTGAGAGGTGCTACCCTCATCATCAGATTTTTCACTCTTGCTTTTACCATCCTTAATTTTGCTCTTATCTATATTTAGGGTTGAGGATTGATTACGTTCTGAGTTGTCTTCATTCTTCATAAGCTTTGCCTCATTTGTGAACAATTGTCCCATGAGGGTGTTGAAATCACAAACATGCATATCCATGTAGTGTTGATATATTTAGGTAGTGATGTGTGTGAACACTCTAGGACCGCCGGGGCACTTTTTTCCCTCTTTAGGAGGTTTTTTTCCATGGCTTGTATATACGCCTATTGCCCTAATGGGCTACTTATCTTTGTACATTCTCTAGTAATACATTCAGTCTTGTGTGTTGTGCTCCAAGCTTCTTCTTCTTCCTTGTGCTGTTCGCGTGCTTCCGCAAACGTCTAACTCCAACAATTGGTATCAGAGCAGGTCGTTGCTTCTTCTAGGGCACCGTCGACACTCCTCCGTTTGCAGTCTCAGATTCGCACAAAATTTGGTGAGCATACTCAGGGTGTTTCCGAGATCAAAGGTCAAAGACCTGAAGGAACAATTGATTTCTACTGATGAGGTTATACCAGATAGCTCACTTGTGCAGACCGTTCTGAATGGCCTTCCTGATTCATATCAGAGTTTTGCCTCTACTCTTCGATTGATGATGAAAGGCAATCCGAATGCCTTGTCATTTGAGGAATTAGTCTCTGTTCTGTTGCAGGAAGATCAGTCCAGGCAGAACAGGTCCATTATGCGTGTTGCAGATCAAGCTTTCTTGGCTAGTCAGAAGGGCAAAGGAAAATGGAGCTCTTCTACTAGTAAGCAGAAATCTGCAAATGCTGCACAATCGAAGAACCAGAATAAAGATGATAAGAAATCAGAAAAGCAGAAATTGTTCTGCAAGTACTGTAAAGGAAATGATCATATTATAAAGAACTGTCGAAAACTGGCTGCTAAAGAGGCAAAGAAGAAAGAGGCTGGAATGGTTGTTGCAGAGGCCTCTACACCAAAAACAGAGTCTGCAAATCTTGTGCAGGAAGAAGAATGGGCGTTTATTACTGTCTGCAGTTTTGACCCATCTTCTCATGATCAGTGCATGTCTGCAGTAGACTCAGATGTTTGGTACTTTGACAGTGGGGCGACCAAACATATTACCTCGCAGCGCAGTTTCTTCTCTTCACTCGAGCCTGCCCCTACAGGGAATACTGTCACATGCGCCAATAACTCCTCTTATCCTGTTATGGGAGTTGGTAAGATCATTCTGACTACTGCTGATGGTAGTTCTTTCACTTTGTCAGATGCTTTATTTGTGCCAGGGATCAAAAAGAACCTGTTATCAGTTTCTGCATTAGCCAAGATTGGCTTGGTTGTGAAATCCGTTGATGACAGGTGTACAGTCCATGATCTCTCAAATGGCGATGTGATTATTGCTTCTGGCATTTTATGTCGTGGGCTGTATAAGCTCATAGACTATGAAAGATCTGTGAATGATTCGGCATGTGCAGTTCATGATTCTCAGGCTATGTCAGATGCAAAGCTTTGGCATGCACGCTTTGGTCATCTGAATTTTGCTAGTTTGTTACGCCTACAGAAATCTGAAATGGTGTCCTCTTTGCCCAAACTTGAGGCACCTGGAAAACATGTTTGTGAAGGCTGTATTTTGGGCAAAATGCAGCGTTCTTCCTTTCCAAAAGATGGTTCAGTTCGGGCTATGCAGAAATTGCAGCTTGTACATAGTGATGTCTGTGGTCCTATGCAGACACCCTCTTTTGGAAATTACCTTTACTTCGTGACTTTCATTGATGATTTTTCCAGGCATGCATGGGTATATCTACTCAAAGCAAAGTCCGAAGTGTTCATGTGCTTCAAACAGTCTTTGGTTTTGGCTGAAAATCTGTCAGCATGTAAAATGGGCACCCTCCGTTCTGATCGAGGGGGGGAATATATGTCTTCAGATTTTAATGCATTTCTGGCTGAACGTGGGATAAAACACCAGTGTACAGTGCCGTATACACCTCAACAGAATGGAGTTGCTGAACGAAAGAAAAGGTCACTCATGGAGATGGCGAGGTGCATGGTCAAAAGTCAAGCTTTACCACATAGTTTCTGGCTTGAGGCTGTCATGTGTGCAGCATATGTACTGAACAGGTGTCCCACCAAAGCGTTGCAGTCTATCACTCCATATGAGGCTTGGCATGACCGCAAGCCATCTGTTGCTCATCTGCGTGTTTTTGGTTGTTTGGCATATGCATAAGTGCCTGAACAACATCGCAGAAAATTGGATGATAAGGCAGTAAAATGTATTTTTGTTGGGTATAGTTCTGAAAGTAAAGGCTATCGTCTGTATCATCCACAGACTAAACGCATTCTGGTTAGCCGTGATGTTGTCTTTGTGGAAGATGCTATTCAGCCATTGCTTTGATGTACTAAGGAGACATCTGTTAGCTCCAAAGACATGTATGATACTTTGATGCCTCTTTTTACAGGTGGACAGGCTAGCGCTGGTCCTAATGAGGCAACTTCTCAGCCTTTGCAGGTTTCATATGATGATGCAGATCATTCCATTTCTGATGCAGATTTACATGATGCACTTGTTGATGAGAGAGCTGATATTGAACAGGCAAAAACTATGCCAAAATGGCTGGTGCAGACTTTGCGTGACAGCAAATTAGATGCACCTTTGTCATATCGTACTCGTTAAGGCTCTCATAGTACCTCCTTTGCATCAGATTGCTATGCTATGGCTGCATCTAGTCTCTGTGATGAGAATGAGCCTGTTTCTTTTGATGAAGCACAAAATTCAGAAAATTGGATGGCTGCTATGCAATCTGAATATGATGCTATAATGAAGAATGGTACATGGTCTTTATGTGACTTGCCTCCTGGCAAGAAGACCATTGGCACTAAGTGGGTATACAAGCTGAAGCGTAAACCTGATGGTACAGTTGACAGGTATAAGGCTAGGCTTGTTGCAAAGGGTTATGCGCAGGAAAGAGGCATTGATTTTGATGAGACCTTTGCACCTACATGCCGTATGACTACTGTTCGGAGCATTTGTGCACTTGCAGCCCATCATGGTTGGAATGTACATCAGTTGGACATTAAAACAGCATTTCTGAATGGTGACTTGCATGAAGAAGTGTATGTTTTTCAGCCTCCTGGCTTTGTGCAGAAAGGGCATGAAAACCAGGTGTGCAGGTTAAAGAAGGCGTTATATGGTTTAAAGCAGGCACCACGTGCTTGGTATGAGAAAATACATGCCTATCTGATTGCACATGGTTTTGAGAACAGTCCAACTGAAAGCACCTTATATGTTAAGCATGCTAATGATGTGCTTTTGATCATTGTTGTCTATGTCTCCCTGCTCACTGGTCCTCTTGAGAAGCATATTGCTGATTTCAAGGCTGATTTGCATGCCTCATTTGAGATGTCTGATTTGGGGCATTTGCATCACTATTTGGGCATTCAGTTTATGCAAGTTGATGGTGGAATGGCTTTGTGTCAAACGAAATATATTGACACATTATTGCAGCGTTTTGGCCTTGAAGACTGTAAGCCTATTGCCACTCCTATGGAGACAGGTTTACGATTGAGTCTTCATGATGCTGGAGATGCATTTGATGCTGTTCTCTATCAGCAGGCTGTTGGATGCTTGATTTACTTATGCATTACTCGGCCATATATTCAGTTTGTTGTCTCACAGATGAGCAGGTTTATGCATTGCCCAGGATTCACGCATTGGAAAGCAGTTAAGCGCATCTTTCGCTACTTGAGTGGTACTCGGCTACTTGGGTTGTTTTATCCCAAGGGGGGATCACTACCGCCAGATTTGCATGCTTTTTCTGACTCAGATTGGGCTGGTTGCTATGACACTCATGTGTCCACCAGTGGTTTTTGCTTCATGCTTGGTAGCTCATGTATATCTTGGTTGAGCAAGAAGCAGCCTACTGTGGCCACTTCCAGTTGTGAGGCTGAGTATAGGGCAACTTTCACAGCGACTGTTGAGTGTGTGTGGCTCAGACGCCTTATGGCTGATTTGGGTGTTGGCCAGTCTTCTGCCACCACCATCTTCACTGACAGTCAGAGCGCATTGGCAGTTGCGAGGAACCCTGTGTTCCATGCTCGCACTAAGCACATTGAGGTGCATTATCACTATGTCAAGGAGAGGTTCTCCACTGGGGAGATCAGCTTGGCATATGTGCCCACGCAGGAGAACATTGCAGACCTTTTCACGAAGGCTCTGCCTAGGGAGAAGTTTGAAGCTTTCCGCAAAGCTTTGGGCTTACTTCCTTTTGTGGAGTGATTTCCACATAGCTCGGCACTTCCTTATACATGAGTGCCAGCTCCTTGTTCACCGCATCACTCCCAGGGGGGATTTGTTGATATATTTAGGTAGTGATGTGTGTGAACACTCTAGGACCGCCAGGGCACTTTTTTCCCTCTTTAGGAGGTTTTTTTCCCTGGCTTGTATATACGCCTATTGCCCTAATGGGCTACTTATCTTTGTACATTCTCTAGTAATACATTCAGTCTTGTGTGTTGTGCTCCAAGCTTCTTCTTCTTCCTTGTGCTGTTCGCGTGCTTCCGCAAACGTCTAACTCCAACATGTAGAGGTCCATGGATATGGTGAAAGCTTCCCATTTTTTTATCTACCTTTGTTCCATTGATTACCTGCCTTACTATTTGCTCTTCATCAATAACTTCTAAAATGCTCCCAATTTTATCTACTATGTCCTTCGTTTTGGTGAGAAAATCATTCACACTTTGCTTGGACATTTTCTTGAGTGTAGTGAACTCCATCCAGAGTTGATTCTTCCTAGCTTTGGTACTTTGAGAAGAATGCTTCAAGAGCATTCCAAGTCTCTTGTCAAGTCTTGCAATTCCTGATGTGTGGAAGTAAAAATCAGAGATTGAGTTAAGAATGTATTACCTGGCTAGAGCATCCTTTGAGCACCATGTGGTTAACCTCTCTTGTTCTTCTTGAGTTGGTTGTCCTTTGCTTCTGAGTATTGGCATCATCTTATCTCCAAAAATGTAACCATAGAGGCTTCTTCCTTGAAGATATGCTTCCAGTATGAGTGACCAAACCGAGTAATTACCTCAATCCAATTTGTCTATGGATGAAGGAAATCCATCTCCCATGTTTATTTGTTGTTCCCTTGATACCACTGTGAGGACATGGTTGAGTATGCTCTAGAGATGAGTTGGTGTTGCACAAAACCTGATCTACACCTTCCAAGTTAGCTCTAGGGATGCTTAATAGGCTCCTTTTGTTTCACAATAGTGCATTTATACCCACTAGGTACATTGGAATATCACTACCAAATGTTTGCATTAAAATAGATGATTGGGATGTACTAGAACTCTGAAGAAACCTTGTATTTTGGGAATATAAGTGTTCAGTGTTTTGCTCAAAGCTCACAATTTGGTCTGAATTGACCAAAGAGCTTTTGCACACATCTAATTCAAGTTTATGGCTGAATAATGCAAGTTATTTCATAGATTTAGGCGCACCATACACAGAGAAACAAGTATAGAAACTCAGGGGAGTCATCCTAATATTTCAGGAGCAAGATGATATGTAGACAGAGTCAACTTTATTAGTTCATATCTCACGATTGGCTAAACCAAACTTAATGAAACTAGACAACTATATAGTACAAACTTCACTCTAACTATATACGTTAAAGTGTAGCAAATGATCAAGTACACACAGAGAAAGTGCTTCTGCAATATCCCTGGAATAATGAAGAAATGATAGAGAATAGTGGAGTGAGATGATCTAGAAGAATTGTATCAAATTATGTATGCTAATGAACATATGATACAAGGGATGTGTATTGCACTACACATACACATATTGAGCTCAAGGAATGCTCAATGATGTAGTTCCAATCCTCTCAAAGAATGGCTCTATTTATTCTCATCAAATGAGTTTGAAGTTTGAATTTCCCACACCTAAAAAGTGTTCCTACACTTTAGGGGTGATTGATTTGATTCTTCCTACCAACCAAGTCATGGGTTCAACTCCCTAGCTTCACGAGATTCCTTGCTCCTTTCTGCTTTTACCCTTTATCAAGGTAAATATTTCTAAATTGAAAAGGATATGTTCATATGTGATCTTCCATTCGAGGTTATAATTTAATGAGTTGTCTTTGAGACAATAGCTAAGCACTTAGATGTCACCACACCTGCTCAAAGAAATGGACAGTACTCCCTCTTTGCTAGCAATTGATTAAAATGCTTTTGGGCACATCTAATTAACTAGGATAGCTAACGTCTGCAAGTAATCTCACTTAAAATGATAGACTATACTCAGAGAATGATGCTTAGCAAGGTAACAGTGTATCCCGACATTTTTGGGCTTCAACATTATGTAGACTAGTGAGCAGAGTTTTGAAGATATCTCAGGATGGACTAAACGAATGAAATGAAACTTTTCAGGAAGAAAATAGACAGTATGCTGAATCTATACCAACTTAAATAACATCAAATGATCAAGTATACACTCATAACCAAGTTAGAGAAGTTCACTATTATGAGTGATACATGACAGAGAAGAGAGAGTGAGATATGATCAACATGTATATATTAATGCACATAGATTACAATGTCATTGGCAATGAAACATTGCATAATGTGAGGGCAATGTTGGAGCCATGGTATGAACTCAACATCAACAAAAGATCCCTCTAAAAATGCTTCCAATTGGGCTTATTTCATGTGAATTTTTTAGTCTCCTTTTATAGCTAAAGTTGGAGCCTTTTTTGAATTTGAAATTTAAATCCTATACCAAAAAGGCATTTAGGAACTCAATCTTTAGCTAGCTCACCAACTGATTCGTGAAAAGATTCTTCTTAACAACTCGTGATTAGAAATGATTCCTGCTATGCACTTTTACAATGAGTAAAAATCAAACATTTACAAGAGGTTGTTCATGTGCTGACACATGAATATACATATGAGCCATAGGATAAATGATCAAGCATTTAGGCTTGGAGTAAATTGTACCAACAAACATGCACTGCATACACACACACATTTACACACATACACATGATAAGACAAAGAGATGGAGCAATGAAATCTTTGATTAGCCAAAAAAAAGTTTACAATGTGCTTCATTCACTTCAATTCCCAAATATCCAACCTCTAAAATGAGCTCTCTAGCTTTTTTTCTAGTTTT
The DNA here is from genome assembly GCA_020310875.1 of Ceratopteris richardii. NCBI lineage: Eukaryota > Viridiplantae > Streptophyta > Polypodiopsida > Polypodiales > Pteridaceae > Ceratopteris > Ceratopteris richardii. Next base: position 66,022,342 of record CM035439.1, read on the forward strand.
TCACTAGCTTTGGCCATGTCGAGATCTAGTGTCTGATTTAGTTACAAATTAGGTTTCTAGGCTAGTTTGGAGGCTCAAAGGATATCTAAATGTTATGAAAATTGGTATGTACATAGATATATCACTCCTCAAGCTTGATAAATCCTTGGCTTGGAAAAAATGGACTTCGAATCAACAAAAAAAAGACTTACAATGGTGTGTGTTGAACAAAATCACTGTTTCACAAGAAGATGCATTCATAAATTTGATGGGATTAATTATCAGATCTTCTTTAACTTCCTTGTTTACTCAGTCCTCCTTGGCCCTCCCTTTGCTTTGAACCTCTTTTCATGGTTTTCCACATGCTTCCTTGTCTCAACAAGCTGTTTGGACCTCCTTGGCTACTGCCAACACCAACACCCCTCCTCTCTCGTGTCTATCATCCCTGATAGACCTTTGTTGTGAAGGGTGTGTGATGTAATGTTCAATAACATCAGTAACTAAGTGATGTTATTTGAGTATGAGGCCTCTTGATAGATCTATCATTAAACTATCTCAATCGAGAGGACCTCGCACATCTAGATCTGGAACGCATAGCTGATATGCATGCAAGGTATGTTCAATTGTGAATAGTTGTAATAAATGTGTGGGTTTGGGAATGAAGACCTCTAAGTAGTATTCCCAAAACCCTGTGGAGAATATTTCTTCAAAAGTCTGCTTGTAACAAGAAGGTAGGTACTTGATTCAAGGTGCCAAGCATAGATTGTGTTGATGGAGGGGGTTTTACTCATATCATAGGTCAAGTCAAGATCACCCTCTTCGATGTTGATATATTTAGGTAGTGATGTGCATGAACACTCAAGGACCACCCAGGCACTTTTTTCCCTCTTTAGGAGGTTTTTTCCCCACATCTTGTATATACACCTATTACCCTAATGGGCTACTTATATTTGTACATTCTAGTGGTAATACATTCAATATTGTGTGTTGTGCTCCAAGCTTCTTCTTCTTCCTTGTGATGTTCGCGTGCTTTTGCAGACCTGAAACTCCAATAATTGGTATCAAAGCACGTCGCCGCTTCATCTAGGGCATCGTTGACACCCCTCTAGTCATAGTCTTAGAATTGCATGAAATTTGGTGAGCATACTCAGGGTGATTAGAAGATCAAAACACCTTCACTTTGTGGTGCCAACATCAGAATCTGAGCTTGTTTAAGCCTCCAAATGTACTATTCTAGTGCTTATGCATGCAATTTCATCCTTTTGTGCCAAAGATATATATAGGTTTTGGTTCGTCAATATAAGCATCTCAAAGTCTGCTACAGGTTTAGCAGAACTTGACATGTATTTTTTGCATCAAGGTATTTTAGTCATTGGCCATGGCTGAAAGTAGTGATGTGTTCTATATGTTGGCTATTGCAGATAAGTTGGATGATACCAATTGCCGATTATGGGCTTATATGATGCATCATGTATTGGTTGCAAAAGGACTGTGGAATATTGTGTAGGGTGTTGAAAAATGTCCTATTACACCGACAAACACAGTTGCTGAAGGTGATGCAGACGACATTGAAGATGGCAAATTCTTCATGTTCCTGTTCTTGTTGCGGGTCTTGCTGCACCTACTATGGAGCAAATTTTTTGGGATGACAGAGATGCTTAGGCATATGCATTGATAGCCTTGTCTGTCAAACGTGCTATTATTCCTCACATTTGATCTTGCAGAATAGCTAAGGATGCTTGGGATACACTTACTACTTTGTACCAGGCTAGGAATGAGGCTTGTGTTGCTTACCTCCAAAAACAGTTGGAGAGTGAGCACATGAATGAAGGAGATTCCATGGATAGTTTTCTGACAAAGATCAAAGATTTGAAGGAATATTTGATTTCTACTGATAAAGTCTCCTCTGCCAGTTCACTTGTGCGAACTGTCTTGAATGGACTTCATGATTCATATCAGAGTTTTGCATCTACTCTTCATTTGATGATGAAAGGCAATCCAAATGCCTTAATATTTGAGGAGTTTGCCTCTATTCTATGGCAATAAGATCAATATAGGCAAAACAGGTCCATTATGCATGTTAGGGATCAAGATTTCATGGCTAGTAAGAAGGGCAAAAGTAAATTGAGCTCTTCTATTAGTAAGTAGAAATCTGTTAATTCTACACAATAAAAGAAGGATGATAGAGACAAGAAGAAAATAGAAAAGCAGAAATTGTTTTGCAAATACTGTAAAGGAAATGATCATATCATAAAGAGATGTCCAAAACTGGCTACTAAAGAGGCAAGGAAGAAAGAGGCTGGAATGGTTGCTGCAGAGGCCTCTGTACCCAAAACATAGTCATCTAATCTTATGCAGAATGAAGAATGGGTATTTACCACTGTTTGCAGTTATGACCCATCTTCTCATGAATAGTGTATCAGATGCAAAGCTTTGGCATGCATGCTTTGGTGATCTACATTTTGCTAGTTTGCTTTGCCTGTAGAAATCAAAAATGGTGTCCTCTCTGCCCAAACTTAAGAAACCTGGTAAACATGTCTATGAAGGCTATATTTTGGGAAAAATGCAGCATTCCTCATTCCCAAAAGATGGTTTAGTCTGAGCTACTAAAAAATTGCAGCTTGTTCACAATGATGTCTGTGGTCATATGTAGACACCCTCTTTTGGAAACTATCTTTACTTCATGACTTTCATTAATGATTTTTCTAGAGATGCATGGGTATATCCATTGAAAGAAAAGTCCAAAGTGTTATGTGCTTCAAACGGTTTTTGCTTTTGGCTAAAAATCTATCAGCATGTAAAATGGGCACCCTCCATTCTGATCAAGGGGGGGGGATATATGTCTTCTGACTTTAATGCATTTATGGCTGAACATGGGATAAAACATCAGTGTACAGTGCCCTATACACCTCAACATAATGGAGTTGTTGAACAGAAGAACAGGTCACTCATGGAGATGGCGAGGTGTATGGTCAAGAGTCTGGCTTTACCACATAATTTTTGGCTTGAGTCTGCCATGTGTGCAACATATGTACTTAATAAGTGTCCCACTAAAGCATTGCCGTCTATCACTCCATATGAGGCTTGGCATGGTTCCAAGCCATTTGTTTCTCACTTGCATGTTTTTGGTTGTTTGGCATATGCAGTGGTGCCTAAACAATAATGTAGAAAATTGGATGATAAACTGGTGAAATGTATTTTTGTTGGGTACAGTTCTGAAAGCAAAGGCTATCGTCTATATTATCCATAAACTAAATGCATTCTGGTTAGCTGTGATGTTGTTTTTGTGGAAGATGCTATTCAACGATTACTTTCATGTACTAAGGAGACATTTGTTAGCTCCAAAGACATGTACAATACTTTGCTACCTCTTTTTACAGGTGGACAGTCTAGTGGTGGTCCTAATGAGGCAACTTTGCAACCTTTACAGGTTTTATATGATGATGAAGATCATTTCATTTTTGATGCAGATCATTCCATTTTTTATGCATATTTACATGATGCACTTGTTGATGCCACTCCTATGGAGACAGGTTTATGATTGATTCTTCATGATGCTAGAGATGCATTTGATGTTGTTCTCTATTAGCAAGCTATTGGATGCTTGATTTACTTATGCATTACTCGGCTAGATATTCAGTTTGTTGTATCACAGATGAGCAAGTTTATGCATTGTAGAGGTGTCAAGCATTGGCAGGTGGTTAAGCACATCGTTTGCTACTTGAGTGGTACCCCTCTTTTTGGATTGTTTTATTCCAAGGGGGATCACTACCGCTAGATTTACGTGGTTTTTTTGACTCTAATTGGGCTAGTTGTTATGACACTTGTATGTCTACTAGTGGCTCTTGCTTCATGTTTGGTAGCTCATGTATATCTTTGTTGAGCAAGAAGCAACCTACTATGGCCACTTCCAATTGTGAGGCTGAGTATAGGGAAGCTTTCAGAACGACTCTTGATTGTGTGTGGCTCAAATGCCTTATGGCTGATTTGGGTGTTGGTCAATCTTCTGCCACCACCATATTCATTGATAGTCAAAGCACATTGGCAATTGCGAGGAGACCCATGTTCCATGCTCGCATTAAGAACATTGAGGTGCACTATCATTATGTTAGGGAGAGGTTCTTTGCTAGAGAGATCAATTTGGCATATGTGCCCACACAGGAGAACATTGCAAACCTTTTCACGAAGGCTCTACCTAGGCAGAAGTTTGAAGCTTTTCGTAAAGCTTTGGGCTTACTTCCTTTTGTGGATTGATTCCACATAGCTTTGCACTTCCTTATACATGAGTGCTAGCTCCTTGCTCACCGCATCACTCCCAGGGGGGATTTGTTGATATATTTAGGTAGTGATGTGTATGAACACTCTAAGATTGTCGGAGCACTTTTTTCCCTTTGTAGGAGGTTTTTTCCCCGAGCTTGTATATATGCATGTTACCCTAATGGGCTACTTATCTTTGTACATTCTAGTGGTAATACATTCAGTATTGTGTGTTGTGCTCCAAGCTTCTTCTTCTTCCTTGTGTTGTTCACATGCTTCCATAGACCTCAAACTCCAACAATTGAAACCTGGAGTAGAGATATATGGGGCTTTGACATTCTTGAATGTTTTGAAGACCACTATCATTAGCTCAAAAATATTCATGCACATCTTGGAAACAATGTCACACACATTCTTGAATCGGGATGACCAGTGGCATATGGTTGGTATCATGTAAGCCATGGTGGGTGGTCCTTTTAATGGAGTAAAGTATAGGTAGCTGATCCAATTTGAGAAAACTTTAGTCACAACAAACTTGGGCCATGGCCTTTGGTGCGGGACATGGCAATAGCAAGGGTCATATGTGATATACAAGGGTGCATTGGACCAAGTGTGCATCATATCTGGATAGGTCTCAAGTAAGGGTGGATACTAGTTTGATTGAAGGATTGTACCTTCTCGCCTTCAATCTGGGAGGTCCTTTGGCTCAAAGTGAGTTGCAAATGTTGTTTCCACTCCAGTCACCTTTTGATCTCTACATTGTAGTCAGCCAATAGTACAAAGTAAGGCATATATTACAACTAGGACGTGGTTACTAGCTGTTAATGGGAGGGGTTCTAGAAATACATTGACTTGAGAAGTGCGTGTTCAAGATTCAACATTGATTGGATCTAGATCGCCACACTACCATCATGTGTTTTGCCTATTTGTTTGACCCATTTGAGCCATTCTAGCACTTCAATTTCAAAGGTGTCCTCTCCTTCCTTTGCGGTGTGTCCTCCACATACTGGTATGGGCTCATAGGGTTCCTTGCAAGTTTTGTCCACTAGGATTTTGATGAATTCTTTAGGTTCTGGTTCCATAGGTGGAGAGGATGGTCTTTCATATTTTAGTAGTCCCGCTTGGAGTCCTTTGACTTGCTTCTTGAGATTTTCGATTTCTTGTGTATCTTGTGGAAGGGGAATGGCCTTTGAATATCACTGTACTAGCCTTGGCTAGTTGCTTTTTGAGTTCTCCACACTCTTTTAACTTGTCATATGACTCCAAGAAATTGGCTTGTTCCTATAGTAATATTTGTATGCTATCTGAAGGCATAGCTTGGAACCGAGTGGGGTTTATGGTGGTTTTTGGGGTTCCCTCCATGGTAGCCTCGAGATTATCTTCATTTTGTTGTTGAAGCCTCTTATTCTTCTCCATGGCTACGGACATATGACTACGTACAAGACCAAGATTCCTATGTAATTTAGCATTCCTTGCATTGTGTTCTCATAGTATATCCTCCAAATCTTTTGGAGCTTTTGTATCCACCGTTTGCACTTTGGTGTCCAGTTCATCATGCGCTTGTTGGACAGTAAGGTATTGATCTTGTAATTCATGGTTGGTTCCTTCCAACTATCTTACTCTAGTTTGTAATCATTGAGACTCACTCAAGAGGACCACCTTTCTTTCTTCTAGTTGTTCATAATCCCATTGAAGCTTTGATACACATGGAATCATCTTATTAAATGTATTATGTATAGATGTAGATGCAAGGATGATAGGGGTGAATGCACAAGGAGTGGGAGGGGGAATGGGATTTTTGGATGCTATACATGAAGATGCAAGGGTCACCCATGATGTTGGTGTAGGGGGGATAGGGGATTGTGGAAGTGTAGGGAGAGGGGGTGGTACCGTTGGTGGAGATATGTCCATGGGATCAGACGAAGCCATGCATTTGGGTTCTACCATGAAGACGAGGATGTTAGGTGCAGTGTGCATGGTGTCAGTGTAAAGTGGCATTGTTAATACTATGTATGAGTAGAAAGTAAATGTCATGGGGTAGTGAGTGAATCCTTCCATAAATGAAATATAGTGGTGTGGGAGTATCAATGTTCTAATGGTAGACATTTTGGCCACTTGGCTATAAGTTTCATCATAGTCAACACCTTGTGTTTGAGCATATGCTTTGACCACTAGTCTAGCTTTGTATCTAGACACCCTTCTATTTGCAAAACCTTTTGTTTTATACAACCATCTACATCCAATTACCTTTTGATTCCTTGGTATAGTTACCGATTAATTACACTTGTCGAATTTCTACATGATCACTAGATCAAAGGTCTAACTAAAATTGAGGTCCAAAAATGGCGACTTTGACATAGATGACTTCTAACACAAATTCTTCCTAGGATACAACCCATTTACAAAATGCTTTTATCCATAGCTTCCTTAGATTTATAAGGCTTAATCATCAAAAAAAATTTACATGCATCATTGAGATCTAAGTAAAAAATAATCAATGAGATGCACCATTTTCGCACTTCTACTTCAAAGAATTGACATGTGAATGTTCCTATGAATCATATGCACACTATATAAGGAATTAGGACACAAAACTTTAACCACAACTTGGTTTACTATTGAATTATATTTTTGTACAAGGATTCTTGATCCACATGATCATCCAGAGAGAAATGAGAATTAGATTGAGCTCTAAATCTACTGATTTCCCTTGACACATCTATCTTCAGTAAGGCAATGAACTCTTCTTATTTCTAGTGTCTCAATTGACTTATATAGCCACAAATTCATAACTAGACCATGAATAATACATTTATTCACTTGTATTATTTATTGCCTAACTTATTTTTAACTATAGTACACTGATTGGGATCCTCTTAAGTTAATATATTCATAGCCATATGTCAGGATCTTTATTCATGACCATTTTCATTCTTCTTGACATTTATCTACAACAAAACTTCTCTTTGAATTTATCCATATACTTGCTCGACTTCATTCTTCTTCATAAGCATCAATTTTTTATGTTGTTGGAACATAAAGATTACACTATGCTTGAGGTGGACTTGATCTACATCAGAAAGCTATCGTATGGTTTATGTCAAAATATCCATTGTTTTCTTTTATTTATCCTCATTTATTGTAATTTCTTTGAAGATTTTTTATGGATCGTTTACCAATGTAAAAGGCTAGAGACTTACACATGTAAAAGGAGAAAAAGAAAGCTCAAATTCCATGATTTTTGGGTTTGGTGGAGAAGGCCTAATAATGGTGGAATGTTTTACAATAGTGTGATAGTCCCACAAGAAGGAACATGTTTCAAGATGAGATCCAAGAATCCCTTCTTCCTCCTAAGTACCATTTACATGCTTGTCATTCATGAACTACTTTCATATGGAGGTAGGGTTGATATTGTTTTAGTATGAAGATGGTTTGGAGATAGAGATCTAAGCCAAGTTCAACACACTAGGTACTACAACTTTTTATGAGGCTATTTCATTTACTCGTGATGCAGAGAAAGAGGTTCAATCTATTACCAAGTTAATTTGTTTACAATAGCCATGTCAATTAGAACTGCTAGCCAAGCCTGATTTTTGTCTTCTTCCCCTAGTTTGTGAAGAGCTCTTTATTCGAACTTTTTAACCGCACCCATAGCTTGATCCCTTCAACCTAGCAAACCCCCTACCCTTCAAACTTATATGGTGGATGCTAAATAGAAGAAACCACATATTACTTCTTGGAATTTTGGCAAACCTTGACACAATAAAGAAAAGTGAAGATTACGGCCTTTCAATATGAAACCTATTATGGAGATGATAAATCTCCAAAAAGACAAGTTATACTTGAATTTAGAACAGCTCTATATCAAGTATAACTCAAAACCTCGTTCAATTTGGAAACATTTAACAAGTTATGAACAATCAACACTTCTATGAACTATGGCTTTTCTCAGAAAAGTTTGCTTCATAAAACTCATTCATTGACTTATGAAATGATTAAAGTTTTCTATGAAAGTTTATTACAACACTCTCCTAATGTTTGCAAAACTATTAACAGTGAAAGTCCTTCAAAAGAGCTTGCAAAACTTTAGATTTAATTCAATAAGTAAACCTATGTCTTAAACAAGCTTTCACTGCAAGAGACTTTCACATATGCAACTTTAAAAACATGGTTCTCACAATTTAGATCCTTTTTTATCAAATGCTTTTAGACATAAGTTTCTTACCTTCCAACTTAAATTTTCAACGCTTGTTTCTGCAAAAATCTACACCGTACATTGAGATCTGATCAAATCTTTGACCATCCAGATTGTGCTTTTTTCAGGAGTCACTCATCACATGTCGCACATATGAATGTTCCTACACAAAATTCTCTCAATCTGATTACATATAGACTCTCAGAACTTAACCATATATGCATCAACTATAGACTTAGACACACACAAAAGGATTTCTCAATTGATTAAGCACAGAAGGAGAAACAAGAAAAACATCAAGGTGCAACTTCTTGAAAACTTCTTCTATTCTGATAAGAAGTTCATCTAATGGATATTACACACTCAACTTATGATCTAATAATCTATTTCTCATCTAGTCTTACGTATCATATCTATATACAAGTATATATATACATATGAGTGTGCATTCAACACTATTTCAAAGTATATGTGCAATATTTACAAGGTTAATGTACATGTGTGTAAAGATCATCTCTTCCTAAACCTCCACTTCACTTCATACTTCAAGCTTCAATCTTTTCTTTATTTCTTCACTCCTAAGCTTCATGTAATCATTAATTGATGATTCTCTTGCTCCAATAGCTCCCCCTCAATCATCAATTGTGATTATGTGCATCTTATTTATTCCTACCATATCTTTAAATGTCTGCAACTTAGGTCCATCCAAGCTCTTTGGTAACATATCTACAAGTTGGTCTTTTGTAGGAGTATGCATGATCTCTATCTCTTTATCGATAAAATTCTCTCTGAGAAAATGATATTGAATCTCAATGTGTTTAGTCCTGCCATGAAACATAGGGTTAGCTGCCAAATACAAAGAACTCATGTTATCTCCACAAATGATAGGAGTACTATGAGTGATATCAAAACTCATCATGAGAGTTTTTATCCATATCACTTCTTTTGCAGCTCCTACCATACCCTTATACTCTTCTTCTGTAGATGACAAAGCAATTGTATGTTGCTTCTTACAACACCATGAAATTAATTTATCTCCCACCTAACACAAATACCGATGCATTGATCTTCTATCATCAGAGTTACCTGCCCAATCTGCATCACTATATATCTTGATTCTTGTATCTGATGTGAACCCATAATACAAACCTTCTTTAAGTGTTCCCTTGATATATCTTAGAACCCTTTGAACTATAGTCCAATGTTCCTTTCTAAGACAATGCATGAATTGAGATAGAACTCCAACTACATATGATAAATTAGCCTTGTTCATGTAGCATAAATCAAGCTACCCACCAAACTCTGATAAAGCTTCATATCTTTGAATTCTTCTCCTCCGTATCTGCTCAAGTTGTGGTTCAGCTCCATTGGGGTTGATGCTATCCTCCAATCTTCCATTTTAAATTTGATTAGCAAATTCTTCAAATACCTTTCTTGAGTCACATATACTCCATGTTGAGTATATAGAATCTCCATTCCCAAAAAACATGATAAATCTCCCAAGTTAGTGATCTTGAATTCTTTCTCCATCTACTTTTTAAGCATTTGTATGCCTTTGTTATCTGTACCTGTGAGTATTATGTCATCAACATAAAACAAACATAAATAAATCCATCTTCACTTGCTTTGACTAGCAAGCCACTATCTACCTTTGATGCTTGGAAACCAAGTTCTTTCAAGAACTCCACAAGCTTGTAATTACATGCCCTTGGGGCCTGCTTCAAGCCATACAAATCTCTCTTGAGCTTACACACATGATCTGGATAAAATTGATCTTTAAAACCATTTGGTTGTTCCATGTAAACTTCATTTGAAATATAACCATTTAAAAATGCATTCTTCACATCTAATTGAGACAATTTCCATCCTTTGCATGCAACAATCGCTATGAGAGTTCTTATGGTTGTCATCTTTGCAACAAGACTATAGCTTTCATCATAGTCCACACCATGTGTCTACGCATATCCTTTTACAACAAGTCTAGCTTTATACCTAGACATGCTTCCATCTACATACCTCTTCCAATCACTTTCTGATTACTTCGTTTGGGTACTAAGTCCCAAGTCTCATTCTCAATGAGTGCATCATATTCTTCCTTCGTAGCTTTCTCCCAATTCTCCTTTCCTTTTTCCTCATCATATGTAGAAGGATCTTCATCTGTTTTTATCATGTAAGCATAGTCTTTAGTAGCCAAGAATGAAGTATCATAGCTATTCCTTATGGGTTGCCGTTTGTTCCTTGATTATCTCTTGAGTTCTCCACTCCTTGAAGTTTCTAGATCATCATATTCTGGATCGGACCTTGGAAATTCTTCACCATCAATTGGAGCTTCAACATTCTCTTCTTCATCAGAGATTTGAACCTTTGATTTACCGTTCTTTTGGCTCAAATACTTCTTCAAGTCCTGTTTAAGCACTATTTGTATCTGTATACCAAGTACCTTGCTCATCAAATGTAACATCCTTTGACACAAGTAATTGCTTTGAAGATGGACTCAACAACATGTATCCCATTTGCTTGTCATCATAACCAATGGCACATATTTTTCGGCCTTTGGTTCCAATTTATGCCTTCATTGAGAAGGAACATAAGCATAGGCTAAACAACCAAATACTTTGCAATGATCTAATCTAGGTCTCTTACCCCACCATGCTTCATATCATATCATACCCTGCAAAGCTTTACATGGTAGCCTATTAACCAAGTATGTGGTTGTATTTACAGCCTCAACCCACAAATAGTTAGGGCAATTCTTCTCTTTCAACATTGACCTTGCAAATTCAAGAAGAGTTTTGTTTCTCCTTTTTGCTACACCATTTTGTTGAGGAGAGTACCTGCAAATAACTTCTCTTTTTATACCTGCATCTCACACATAATCACTGAATTCATTTGAGGAATACTCTCCCCCTCCACCTGACCTTAATCTCTTCACTTTTTCTCATGTAACCCTCTTTGCATATACATGATAGTGTTTAAATGTGCTAAACACTTCTGACTTATCTTTGATCACATAAATAATGATCCACCTAGTAGAATCATCAACATAAATGACATAATATCTTGAACCATTTATGCTAAAGTTCTTTGAAGGACCCCACACATGTGTATGCACCGATTCAAGTTTTTTTGAATACATGAAACCTTGTTTATTGTATGATTGCTTGTGAGCCTTACCTAATTTACATGCTCCACATCTTTATGTCATGTGTTGACCTGCAACATTAGGTAATCCAAGTACTAAACCATTGTTAATCTTTTCTTTAATACCTCTTTCATTGAAGTGTCCACGCCTTTTGTGCCAAAGATCCAACTCAGATATCTTTTGCTCTCCATATATGAACAAGGCATGTCCAACACTACCTTGTACCTTCAATGTGAAAAGCCTTCTTTCTTTCCTACAAAAATTTGCTTATACCCTTTATTAGGGTCTTCAACATAAACTCCATCATTAGTGAACCTCACCTCATATCCTTTTTCTACAATTTGGCCTACACTGATCAATTTTTTTGGAATTGTAGGAAGATATAGAACCTTGCTCAAAAGAGTACTTCCATCTTTGGTCTTCACTGATCCAATAGATTTCACCTTGTGCTTTGTATTATCACTTGGTTGAACTATATGATTAATTACTTTATTCTCCAATCAGTCGTCAAAGCAATGTTGCCACTCAAATAATTGCTACATCTTGAATTAATATAAAACATTGTTTGGTCTTCACTTGGGACTTCACATGTTCCATTCATGATTAGGGTTGAATATTCCTTCTGATCTGATGCATAATTGTAGTAGGTATTATTGTAAGATTGGCCTTGAAAGCTTCTTCCACCATTCCTTCAAAAGAAGCCTCTACTACCTCTACCTCTAAATCTTCCTCTCTGATTTCTTCCACCTCTACCTCTTTGATTATAATTCTGATTAAAGTTGCTAACACTTTGATTATTATGCCAAAATTCATGAGCTAGATGATTAGTTTTACCACATATCCAACAAGCTTTGACATTGTGCTTGTTGTTTCTGCCTCTTCCTCTACTTCTGCCACTTCCTCTTCCTCTTAGGAACTTTGCTTGACTTGGAGTACCTTCATCTTCAAGTGATTGTTGCTTTCCTTTGCTAGCCTTCTTCTTATCCCTGTAATACATTGGGTTACATTGCTTGACCTGCACCCTTATCAATATCTCCTTTGATATCATGCTCAAAAGTTAGCATATGTCCTAACAATTGACTCAAATCAGGAGTCAAATGATCTAATGAAAGCTCTGTTGATAATATGAAGGGCTTCCACTTCTTATCTCCTCTCAAACATGTGAGAATTTATCTTACCAATTTATCTTCTTCAATTTCTTCATCAATTGCACCTAAAGAATCAGCAATGTCTTTCATCTTTTCACATAATTAGATATTGATTGTGAGGCTTTCTTCTCGAATGTGGTGAATTCAGCCCATAGTGATGCCTTTCTTGATTTGGTTGTATTCTAAAAATGCTCCTCCAAAGCATTCCATATATCACTTGCACTTTCAAGTCCTCTGATGTGAGGAAGCAAGTAATTATTCACTGCTATATAGACAATGCTCCTTGTTTGAGCATCCGTCTTCATCCAAACCTTCAAGTCTGCAAGCTCCTCCCTAGTTGGAACACTAGGATCTTTAAATTCTCGCTTCTCTTCTTCTCCTGTGATGTATCCCATTAAATCTTTACTCATAACATGAGCTTCTATCCTCATAGACCAAGCTGGATAGTCCTCTCTATCCAATTTCTCAATTTGGAGACTATCTCCCATTTTTTTTCACTTGTACTATCAAATCTTCAACCTTATGAGTAGTGAATATACCTTTGCTTTGAAATTTACTCCTTCTGATCCTTTTTATTGCTCTCGTGTGTTTCCCTTTAGCTTTTCCTTCACACTTGGTCCTTTTGAATCTTCACATGTTGAATGTTGTATGTCTGCAACAGTCAGGGTCTTCCTTTCCTTCACTTTTGATACAACCTACTCTGATACCACTAATGGAGATGATTAATCTCCAAAACACAAGCTATACTTGAATTTAGAACACCTCTATATCAAGTATAACTCAAAATCTCCTTCAATTTGGAAATCTTTACCAAATTATGAACAATCAACACTTCTGTGAACTATGGATTTACTCAAAAAAGTCTGCTTCATAAAACGCATTCATTGACTTATGAAATGATTTGAGTTTTCAATGAAATTTTTATAAAAGACTCTCCTAATGGTTGTGCAACTATTCCAAGTGAAAGTTCTTCAAAAAAACTTGCAAAACTTCATATTTACTTCAATAAGTAAACCTATGTTTGAAATAGGCTTTCACTGCAAGTTACTTTCACATATGCAACTTTAAAGACAACACCAAGTCGTAACAAATGAGAACTATGTCATAAACAGAGAACACCCTCTTCAAAAATCAAGCAAATTGCAACTTATGTTTGAGATTCCTTTATACCAGTATACATATATTTCAAAAATGAAGTGAAAACATGTGATTCTTTGACATTTTTTGTCATTTTTTCATTAAAAAAGAGCTCAAAATGCAGTCAAAGCTTCACTACATAAGACATTGACATGTCCAAAATCTATATGATAAGACATTGACATGTTTAAAATCTATATAAAGAATGTAAAACTGAATAATTCTTATACAGAAATAACATTTAAGACATATTTTCAATGGGTGGATATCCGATTGTTATTCAAAATTGCTATGAAACATGGCTTCGTTAAGCAAACTACTTCGAGGCATTTACATAAGCACTAAAAATGTTACAGAGTTTCAAAGCAACTCACAACTGTGTCAATCTATGTCTACACCCTCATCATCTGATGCACTTGATTCAGTCTCATACTGTTGAGAGCTCTCTTCTTCTTCTTCTTCTATATCCACAAGAGCTCTATCTTCATCCACGTACATACCAAATTCTATAGGATCATGCACAAATCTTCTTGTTTGCCTATGATTTATTGTACCACATACATTTGGAAGCTTTTGCTTTATCATATTGATGGTTGCTTTCCTCAAGTGACCTGTTTTTGTCAAGGAAAAATCATAAACAAGAATATCTACATCATCCATTTTAAGAGTGGATGTGCTTCGAATATTCTTTTTCTTTTTTCAACCTGTTCATTTAGTATCACACACCATTTCTAACTTTTATTTACCTGTGAATGCATTACTACTTTTAGTGTAATACCAATGCACCATCAAAGCCTCTATTCTTCTCTGATCAATATCTTTAGTGATCTCTAAAACCTTTGCAATCCAAAATGGTCTGGTAGCCTCATCACCATCAGCAAGTACTGCAATAAGTGTTCCAACATTTATCTCTATTAAATTTCCTTGCCATCTTGCTTCTGCCTGTTTTGTCATCCTTGGGCCTACATAAATATTTCTTTCTGGTGGATGTATAAAACTTTGAAGTGCATCTGCATTACATGCTTGGGCCACATTCACTGATCTTTGTGTACAAAAATCCCATGTGAATGGAACATCAACTGGCCAATGACCTACAATTGTATACTGTATGATCTCTTCTTGATGATTGAAAAAGCCATCCCACCAAGATACATCTTGATCTCCAGCATATTTTTTTGCACGCTCAATATGTCTCTTCTTTTCAATGAGTGCATGCATCCAGCTTTTACTTTGATCAACCACATTTCCACATCTTTCTATATTGTTTTTATCTTCATATGGTGATTGTTCTACACCATACACAGACAAATTAGGCACCTGCAATAAGAATCTACATCCCTCTTTAGGCTCCCACCCAGGGTCGTCCGGTTAGGGAGCACCGGTTATGAAAGCACCCATACCTCTCATTAAGCCATCGGTGGCACTCATGGCTACAGCTCTTACTTCATTGTTACCCAACAATTATTGAACTTTGCATGCTTGCAAACACAAAAGTACCATACATCTTCTTCAACGTAAATTTAACCTAGAAAAAGTGAATACTGCTTTGCAAATAAAAAGGTTATTTCATCAACCCTCCTCATCAAGAATACATGGTTGAAACTAATATTGTGCAATGGAACCAAAACCTTAGCACTGTTATCAAGGCCATTGAGCAAAAGTGCTTAAAGTTATAAATCTATGTGAGGTGCTGAACTTCTGGTTTTGGAGTATATGCTTCTAAAATCAGCTCAGATAAAATCAGAAGAGTAAAAGCATTGTTACGTGCCAACTTCTTAGAGAACGTACTGAACATTTGATCAATGTGATCATGAGTGTGCCCAACCAGAAGGAAATTTACCTTAACCTTCTGAAATACCTGTTTATCAACAAGCATGCATAAATATCCAAAGACTGTAGAATTTTTATTCTCTCTTGCAGTATTACCAAGTTGCAAATATAGACTTGGTGGCAAAAGACCCTTCCATGATTGCAAAACCCGATGAATGACAGTAACTGTAAGGTTTGGATCATTATGCACATTTGGATATGTGAAGAAAACCTTGGACATTCCAGTTCCATTGTATACCAAAGCACCAACCAAATGCATTTGCACAAGGACTTCATCTCCAATGTCCTTAGGGATGCGATAAAAATGTGGCAAACAAGTTTTTTTTTATCCATACCATCGATCAACAAACACATATAATGCTTTGGATTTCTGAGTGCTTTACTTCGATGATGAATTGCTTTCTTTCTCTCTAAAGCTTGACTCTCACGATGGTTGTTTAGAAGCTTTTTAAAATTATCTTTTTCTTGTGGTGTTGTAGCTCCCTTTGCCATGTTTTTCAAAGTGGCACAAACTAAACATTCACCCATTCTAACTTTATGAGGAATAGACACACTATTAAACTCTTGCTTCCATAATCGAGTAAAGTGACGATACAACACATACTTCTCATTTCTATTTTCCATGTCTTGTCTATATATTTGAAATACCTCTCGACGAGTAAAGTTATCTGACAAGTGCAACCTTCCAGTTGTAGGCATAACCTCACAATGCAAGCTAAAATAGTTCATCATCCAATTTGCATGACGTCCAACAGATCCTTTGGTCCCAACATGGAAACATATCCAAAATGAGCTCCCCATTCATAAGCCCCTGTTGAACCCTATGTATTCTAAAATTTCCCACACCCATTGCAATTTTAAATGCAGCCCTACAACATCGCATCCCTTGAGTAAAGAAATATTCAAAAGCAACACATGTTACTGACATGTTATCCTCAATCATTTGCATGTGAGAAACAAGGTATATATCCTGCCTTTCACTATCTAAATGGAGGAATTTCTCTTTTAGGTGCTTTAATTTCTTCATTCCTAAATTGTACAAACATTTCAAACCACAACAATGCTTCACAATATCCAATGCAATTTGTCTATCTGAAGTAAGAAATTTAAATATTTTTTTACTTACTTCACGAGGCCTTCTTTTAAAATGTAGATTGAGTGTGCTTTGCCTTTCCTTTGCTCCACATGCACTTGAATCAGAGGCGAGATCAATGGCTCAATCAGATGGGAGATCAAGAGGCGCATTTGGTTGAGCAGCATTGCACTGTGAATTGGATAACTTGAATGACTCAACAAAAAACATAGAATCATCACCACATTCTAAAACATGGAGATCATCACTTATGAGGAAAGGGTCAACTGAGAACAATGAATTCGAAACTGTATCAATATGAGCAGAGGAAGCTAATGCCCAAGCATCCACTGAAAAGATTGAGCACATCTTCACTCACTTCAAAGAAGACTGAAGATGAATTACCTTTTTAAATGAGTAGAAGTCTGCGATCAAGTGAAAATGTCACATCAAGTAGATATGAAATCAAAAGTTCATTAAAGTACATTAAAGTGCATTAAACATCAAATTACATTAAAGTACTTAAAGCCTAATATTAAAGTACTTAATTACTCAAATATACACGATTGATGTTTTCAAAAAAAAGTAATAAGGGAACCAAATATTTGATTCACTTTTGAAAGATGAGATACGCAGTTGATTTCAAACTAATAAGGGAACCAAAGATGAGATATACAGTTATGAAGTGTGTCCACATCAAGTAATGTGTTTGTTGATGCTCATAAGATTGGCAGGAAAGAGCACACAAAGCTTTTGACAAAACAGTGACTTCTACGTGGTTGGCTTCAAGGAAAAAAGGGTATATTCGATTATCTGAATTACTCTAAACTTCAAATTGATTGCATTTTGACTTTTTCGAGCATAGAAATCTCAAAATTTGATGAGCAGGATGATATTTAGAATTTTATATATCAATATGTAGATGTCATCCAAGGAGTTCATATATCAATGTCCAGAATTGATCAAATTGTCATCGAAGGACATGTTAAAATATGCTTTAGCCAATGTGTAGATGTCCTTTCCACAATACAGTAAAGGGCATCTGGTAAGACATTAGTGAACAACAACCAAAACAAAGAAAAGTAAAAAAATGTCACGATGTCACTAGGCTGTATGTAGGTTTCTTCAGATTTGTGAATGGGATGGGAATTCATCAGATGGCATATGTGAACATTTCAAATGAATATTTGAACATGGAAGATAAGTGAACAATTCATATGAATATGTATGAGCTATGATAATTTGGAGGGTTTATTAACATTACAACAAAAGGAATTGTGCAATTATTATGTTTTTGGTGGCAACTGTGCTTTTCTCTCATCTTTTTGTTACAAGAATAATGGAGAAATGCAACTATTCTGGAAGTAAATGGGAACTTACCACATGGATCTCATTTCATGGGTTGGGAAATGAGAGTTGATCTACCAGATCTTGAAAAAGGGATTAAAATGATGAAGTGATGGATCCTGGTTAGATCAGTTGACTGATATAGTTAGAAACTAGATTCATTCAGTTAGATCCAGTTAGTCTTTGGTTCAAGTAACCCAAGTGTCTATAAATAGCAGAGGAGGAGATCATTCTCATTTCCAAAATCCGCGAGCAAGAGAGAGCAATAGAGCACAGACAGCAAAGGCGTGTAGAGCTCAGCAAATGAGCAAGACAACTCTGATGGAGAAGAAGAATGTTGCCAAGAGTACCCAGAGGTAGACAAAATCACACCACAAAAAAAGATTCCTTTTTATGTTTTAGAAAATAGTATGTCTTCTAGCGATATTATTTTTCTAAGCTCATGAAGTCTGGATCCAATGAGGGTGCAAGTCGATGCCAGGCATCGACTTGAGGGTGTAAATCGATGCCTGGCATCGACTTACTCCCTCAAGTTGATGACTTGCATCAACTTACACCCTCAAGTCAATGACTGCCATCGACTTGCACCTAAAAGTCGATGCCTGGCATCGGCTTGCACCCTCAAGTTGATGCCTAGCATCGACTTTCACCCCAAAGTCAATGCCACACATCGACCTAGAAGGTTGATACCTGGCATCAAATGCACCCTGAAATTCAATGCCAGACATCGACTTTTAGGTGCAAGTCGATGTCAGGCATCGACTTTTAGGTGCAAATCGATGCCAGGCATCGACTTGAGGGTGTAAATTGATGCTAGGCATCAAATTTTAGGTGCAAGTCGATGCCAGGCATCGACTTAAGCCTGCAAAGCGATTCCAGGCATCGACTTTCACCCTCAAGTCGATGCCAGGCATCAATTGTAGGGTGCAATTCGATTCCTAGCATCGATATTGCACCCTACAGTCGATGCATGGCATCGACACTTCAGCTTGAAAAACACATTAATGTAAGAGCTAATGCTTCTGAGGCCATTTCAGGGATGCTGAGTTAAAAGATGAGAGGTCTGTCAAGAAGCTCAAAGTCACATTCAGCTCTGTGGATCAGCATCGTGACAGAGGCATTGGTCACCAAACAAAATCCAAGAAAAACATTGCATCCTTACCCTCTGAGAAGGTCAGCAATCCAGTTGGCATGTCATCTGGTGGACAGAGTAGCATCAAAATAGCTGAGGATGATGCAAGTAGGAAGGAGAGGTCGAAGGACATAGAGGTCTTAAGGAAAGATTGTCCACTCCGGACATGACAAACCTGGAGTCGTTCCTTCAATATGTTGAAGAAAAGAATGCAGTCCTTCTTGTGTTTGCAGATTTCTTGTGCACTAAGTGTTGTGTGCCAGAGAGGCTTGTAGAGATATGCAGGGACTCAATGAATCTAATTAGAGACTTGATGCCATGGATCTAGGGCAACATTATGCCAACACAACAGAAGATGACAACCCCTGTAAAGGCAAAGGGTAAGTAGTGCATGCAGAAGAAGCTATTGAAGAAAAAGAAGAGAATGGTTGATGAGGAGTCTTCTGAGTCAAGATCTAGCTCTGAGGATATTATTGTTGCACCTAGTGGGGAGCTTGCTTCAAATATTCTTGATACCGAGTAGAACAAGATGAGGGAGGACATAGCTCGAAGAAAACTTGTGAAGAAGGGGTAGTTGTTCCACCTACCAATCAATATCATCCATAGGCCACCAATCGATCCAGTCATAGGGAGGAGGCCCCTTGAGATAAGGAAGCCACATAATTTGCACGTGCAGAATCCTCACACTACTGTTGTGCCATTCCTTGTCATGGTGGTTCCGAATGAGTGCAGTAGTGTGAAGATAAATCCTCACACTACTGTTGTGACATTCCTTGTCATGGTGGTTCCGAATAAGTGCAGCTCTGTGGAGGATTTCAATGAGGGCCTGTTTGAAGATTATACGTATTATGTGATTGGTGGTTCACACTCTGCAGAGGCCCGCAGACAGCTAGTGAAGGAGCGCCCCACCACATTCTTCTTTAGGTATGCAGAGTGCAAAATCTATGTTGGTCTTACAACTGAGGAAGCCAAGCTTCTTGCTTGGGATCACAACAATGATAATGACTACAGGCAAAAGATGTCCTCCATAGAGAGAATTGGTTCTTCCACCATGAATACGATGATTGTCTCCTGAAGGAGGCTGGCAAAATACATCACAATCTACGAAAGAAATGCCTTATTGAGGTTGGCATTGCACTGGATGAAAATAGAAAGTCTGATGCTTTGAGAAAATATGATCCATAGTATCAACTTGCATTAAGAACAGGTGAGATCTGGGATCTGCAAGATACGATTTTCACAATGTGGGAGAACAAGGAGGTCAAGGGCCAAAAGCAACGAAAGTCAAGGCCAGACCCTCAGGTTGATTTGAAGGGAAAGGAAAGGAAAGTTGACCTTTCTATTGAAGAGGCTCCTAAGGACATGAAGCTGACACCATGGAGAGTCCTTCAAGAAATAAAAGATGATACGTTGATTATATCAACTTTATCAACGGTAATCTCCAAGGAGTTAAGCCTGGAGGAGATGGTGGCTGAGCTAAATAAGTATGTATGTTATTCTCTGATCCTTTTTCCCCTCCCATGTTTCTGGTCTAACCTAGTCTCCCTTTCATTTTTGTGACTGTAGTCATAAAGTATACATGAAGATTCAGGAGGTGATGATGAAGAGGCTGGGTTGCTTTTCTTGGACAGAGGTCTAAGCAGAGTATCCAACAACCTCATCATACAAAGCTTTATCAGAGCATTTTATCCTGTTTCGTGATTGGGTAGGTTCTTTTTTGAGAGAGGATGCCTGGTTTGCTATCAGACTTGATGTCTGGATTCAAGCTACCAAAGTCGATGCTTGGAATCGACCTAGTGGCATAAGTTGATGCCACGCATCAACTTATGCGAGAGATCGATGTCAGGCATCGACTTTCAGCAAAAACTCGATGCCTGGCATCAACCTAGACAAGAAATGGATGTCAGGCATCGATTCGTCATGTTTCCACTTGTTTATCAAAGAGCTCATTTAATTGTCTTTCCACTTGTTTCTACAGAAACCAAGGAAAAGTAAGTCTGCAGAGGTATTAGATGATTGCCCCCCTGCATTCTTGGCTCACATTCAAAGAGCAAGGCATGAGAAATCCAGACTAAAAGCCAAGGAGATAGATTTTGATGATGAACCTGATCTGAAATGTTTCTCCAATCCCCTAGACCCACTTAGGCCTGTATATTACAATGTATTCTGTAGTGATGTAAATAATATTTGTACTGTTGTGCCTAGAAAGCATTTCTCCCTTCTTATAGCAGACATACCCTATGGATTTAGAATGTTGGGATCAGTGAATGACATCTAGCCTTTCAAGCACCCTCAGATTCGGAAGATGGTCACTGATTTTGCAGAGTTGACTATGTCTCCTCTTTGGAGGATAGTAATTTTCTATAGCAGAGACCAGTCTTTCTCTGTTTCAACTGCTCTGAAGTCAAGATGTCATGTTGTGGAGTGCCTCACATAGTAAGTGATCTTCTTTCTATCTCCATGGTTGTAATGATGCTCTCTCTCACTTGTAGTTCTCGTTGGCAGCGTGAAGACAAATGTGAATCATACTCCTTTGCATAGGTTTGTGAGCTCCACAAAAATCCATTACAGTTGGCTATTATGATGAAGTAAGCAAAAGGAGAGTCAGGGAGCATTGCAATGAGAATGGGATCTCCGATGTGCTCATGTTCCCAGCCGTTACCAAGAAACTTTGTCATGTAGCTGGGGACAGGGCATTGGTTAGCCCCTATCAGAAGCCACAAAAGCTAATAATGAGATTGATTCAACTATTTTTGATGATGATGACTGGGTTCTAGACCTTTTTTGGGGCACATGTAATTTCAATTGTAACATTTCTCATTAGCTATGATGTTGATTGGCCTCTAAGTGGTTTTCTTCTGTTTCAGGAACGACTCTCGCTTGCTCCTTAAAGATGTTCAGGCAGTGCATAGCTGTGGAGAAGGATGATGCTCAAGTGAGCTTCATTAGAATGAGAATCAATGGGTTGAATGAATGCCCAAATGAAGACCAAGAGGTTGGAAGGAAGCACATTGTAGACACCGAGAGATTCCAACCAGCTTCAAGGGAGCATGTTCCCCCACTTGCAGATGAATCGGGAGACATGGCTGACCTTGAAGAGCCAATCTTGGAGCAAGAGAGGAAGGAGATGTGTTCTAGGGTTCGAGAGGATCCCATTATGCATGAGCCTGAGGAAACCTATGATCAGCTTCTATTGTAGAGTCTTATTATTCTTGTAAAACATACATGAAATGTAAACATCATTTTAATAGAAATATAATGCCAAGTTCTGCTTCCATTTTGTGCAAAGCTATACTTATCTTGAGCATTTCTCTGATGAATGTGTGAATGTATCTTAATATAATTTTGTTGATTATAATCTTCTCTTGGGAATGCTTTTGTGATATTCATTTCATATGCTATGAATATGGCCCAACATTCAATGAGGATCTTAACTATACAAAGGGATGATCTTAATTTCCTTGTTAAAATGTTGGACTTTTGCAACACATGTACTGCGATTTTCGAGTAGCTTTTAATCACCTATAATCTGTGTTTGTTGAGGTTCTAGATGTAATGAAGGAGTTTCACCAATTCTTACTTGTACCTTTAACTCTAATCTCTTATGTCAAAGGTCATGATGTGGGATTCTTGATCATGCTGAACAGCTAGTTTTCATGGCACCAAGCATTTTAACATATCTATCTTGACTACGTGGGTTATACGATCAAGCTTCTACTCAATATTTACAAGCAAGAACAAGTGATTCTTTCTAGATATTGTGAAATGACCACTTTATTGCTTGATATCATGGTCTTTAGGTAAAAAGGAATAGAGAACATGTCTTTGTTCTCCTTTTTTGTGACTCAGTGTTAGACATGGTTCTCACAATCTAGATCCCGTTTGATCAAATGCTTTTAGACATATGCTTCTTATGAGGACCAGTGAGCAGCATGTCATCAACATACACAACAATGATCAGAAGCACATTACTAGCATGCTTAACATATAAGGTGCTTTCAGTTGAATTGTTCTCAAAACCATGTGCAATCACATAGGCATGTATCTTTTCATACCAAGCACGTGGTGCTTGCTTCAAACCATGGAATGCCTTTTTCAATATGCACACTAGGTTTCACGCCCTTTTTGCACAAAGCCACGGGGCTGAAACACATACACTTCTTCATGCAAGTCACCATCTGTAAATGAATTTTTAATGTCCAACTGATAGATTCCAACCATGATGATCCGCAAGTGCACTGATGCTATGAACAGTAGTCATTCGGCATGTAGTGCAAAGGTCCCATCAAAATCAATGCCCTTTTCCTGCGCATAACCCTTTGCAACAAGCCTAGCCTTATACCTGTCAACTGTTCCATCATGTTTATGCTTAGCTCGAACTGAACCATCTTTTAGAATGGAGGAATGTTGCATTTTGCCCAAAATATAGCCTTCACAGACATGTTTACTAGGTGCCTCAAGGTTGGGCAAAGAGGATACCATTTCAGCTTTCTATGGCATAGCAAACTAGCAAAATTCAGATGACCAAAGCATGCATGCCAAAGCTTTGCATCTGACATAGCTTGAGAATCATGTACTACACATGTCCAATCATTCACAGATTTTTCATAGTCTATGATCTTATACAACCCATGACATAAAATGCTAGAAGCAATAATCATGTCGCCATTTGAGAGATCATGAACTATACATCTGTCATCAACAAATTTCACAACCAAGCCAATCTTGGCTAAAGTTGAAACTAATAACAGATTCTTCTTGATCCCTGGAACAAATAAAGCATCTAACAATGTAAAAGAACTACCATCAACAGTAGTGAGAATGATCTTACCAACTCCCATGACATGACAAGAGGATTTATTGGTGCATGTGAAAGTATTCCCTCTACGGGTAAGCTCGAGTGAAGTGAAGAAACTGTGCTACGAGGTAATACATTTGGTTTCCCCACTATCAAAGTACCAAACATCTGAGTCTACTACAGACATACACTATTCAAGAGAAGATGGGTCAAAATTGCAAACAGTAGTAAAGGCCCATTCTTCATTCTGCACTAGATTACCAGACTCTATTTTCGATGTAGATGCCTTTGCAACAACCATTCCAACCTCTTTTTTTTCCTCTTTTGCATCCAATTTTGGATATTTTTTTATGACATGATCATTTGCTTTACAGTACTTGGAAAATAATTTCTACTTTTCTATTTTATTGGCGTCTTTGTCATCCTTCTTTGATTAGGTAGAATTAGCATATTTGTGCTTACTAGTAGAAGAGCTTCATTTACCTTTGCCCTTCTCACTAACAATGAAATCTTGACTTGCAACACACATAATGGACCTATTTTGCCTAGATTGATCTTCCTGCAACATAACAAAGACTATCTCCTCAAATGTTAAGGCATTTTGATTACCTTTCATCATCAAACGAAGAGTAGAAGCAAAACTCTGGTATGAATTGGGAAGACCATTCAAGACAGTCTACACAAGTGAACTATCAGGCAAGACTTCATTAGCACAAATTAATGATTCCTTGACATCTTTGATCTTTGTTAGAAAATTATCCATAGAATTGCCTTCATTCATATGCTCACTTTCCAACTATTTTCATAGGTAAGCAATACGAGCCTCATTCCTAACCTAGTACAATGTGGTAAGTGTATCCCACGCATCCTTAGTTATTCTGCAAGAGCAAATGTAAGGAATAATGGCACGTTTGACAAACAAGGCTATCAATGCACGTGCCTGACCATCTCTGCCATCCCAGCACATTTTCTCTATAATAGATGCAACAAAAACCACAGCATGAACAGGAATCTACAGAATATCACCATCTTTGACACCCTCTGCATCATCTTCAATACATGTATTTGCAAATGTAATAGGATGTTTTTCAATACCCTACACAATATTCCACAATCCCTTTGCAACCAATACATGAGGCATTATATAAGCCCACAATGGGTAATTCGTACCATCCAACTTATCCTCACAGCCAACATACAAAATACATCACTGCTTTCAGCCATGGCCACTAACTAAAGTACCCTGATGCAGAAAAATAATTGTATTTGAAAACGTTGAACAGAATTACCATGACGAGTTCTGCTAAACTTGTAGCAGTCTTTGAGACCCTCATACTGGCAAACTGAAACTTGTATATATCTTTGGTACAAAAAAATGAAATAGCCTACACAAGCACTATGATAGTGTGTTCGGAGGCCAAAACGAGCTTAGATCGTGATTTTGAAACCATAGAGCAAAGGTCTTTTGATCTCCTAATCACGTTGAGTATGCTCACAAAAATTCATGCGATTCTCAGATTGTGACCAAAGGGGTGATGACAACGCCCTAGATGATGCGAGGACATGCTCTGATACTAGTTGTTGGAGTTTGGGGTCTACAAATGCATGCAAACAACACAAGGAAGAAGAAGAACCTTGGAACATAATACACAATACTGAATGTATTACCACTAGAATGTACAAAGATAAGTAACCCATTAGGGCAATAGGCATTTATACAAGCCAGGGGAAAAACCTCCCAAAGAGGGAAAAAAGTACCCCAGCGATCCTAGTGTGTTCACACACATCACTACCTAAATATATCAACACATTCTTCTCAATCTTGTTCACTTATCACTCACTCAATCTAATGTTCCTATGGCTGATTCAATTGCTCAAGTTCACAATTCTATACTTTACAAAGTTCATGAAAACATTAAGAAAAGTCAACAATGTTACACTCATAATATTAAGTAGAAATGAGTAACAAAGCAATTTAATGAAAATGATTTTGTATGGTTGCATATCATTAAAGGACCTTTGAAAAGCATTCTACAACACCCTAAATTTAAACTTGCACCATGCTACTATGGGATGTTTTGCATTATTCAAAAGATCAATGAAAACTCTTTTGGATGAGACATACCATGTAATTGGAATATGCATAACCCTTTGTATATTAGTTTAGTAAAACCATTCAAAGGTAAGCTACAATTTACTCCTATTCTTGATTAGTATCCTTTGCTTGAAGAAATTTTTGAAATCTTAATCCCCACATTGATCATGACATAACCGCTACATGCATTAGTACTCAATATCATCAATATTTGGTATAATATAACAATCATTTGATTGAAGAATCTCATTGAATCCATAAGACTTCTTTAATTCCACATTATGATCACTTAACTTTTGCATATCCTTCACGACCACATTCAATACATTTACTCTCCTATCTTACACTTCCATGCATGTATTTTTATATGGAGCATGCTTTTTATTGTTTAGTGATGGGACATGTGACTAGCCAACCATATCTATTTCTTTTATGTCAATTGAGGTGAGTTTCTTTTTCAACTGAGCGATGTTATCACTTCTGGAATTTTGAATTATTGGAGTTTATTTATTAAGGCTTCATATGATTTGTGCTTTGATTTAGAAGGTGAAGGTTCATGAGGGTGTGGATGGGCTTGGATTTATTCGGATGCTTTCTAATTATTTTATAAATCAAAGACCGATGTAGAGGATTCGTTCTATAAAGTTATAAAAATAGCGAATGAAGATAAGGATCACTATAGAACCTAACCCTTTTAATTAAAATCTAAGGCTCACCATAAAAGTGTTAAACTTTTCACTTGCATGCCTGCTTTTTGAAGCACCCACCCACACTGTAACTTCTATCTTTCGACATAATGAAAATCTATAAATAAACGCACCCCAGAGAAATTTTTTATAGAGTGCAAGGATGGATATTGTACCCAATACTATGTATCTTTTTTTTTTCTATGCATCCTTGTTTTTGTGTGTTTTCGATTTCATATGGTCTTTGTGTCACCAAGACTCCAAGATCCTAGAATTGTCTTACTCCAAAGGAGTAGGTATATAGCTTCTCTTATGAGAGGATATCTATTTTACTCCATAAGCTCTATATATCATGGACAAAGAAAAATTTCT
This sequence comes from Ceratopteris richardii, assembly GCA_020310875.1. Taxonomy (NCBI): domain Eukaryota; kingdom Viridiplantae; phylum Streptophyta; class Polypodiopsida; order Polypodiales; family Pteridaceae; genus Ceratopteris; species Ceratopteris richardii. The sequence goes on from CM035439.1 coordinate 66,049,532, forward strand.
AGAACCTCAGATTCCATGTGACTTTTTATATCTCATGAGTGGTTCAAAATTTGAAGAAACCAATGCTTCCATTGCGTTCCCAATGTGTCAAAGCCCTAAGATCGATTGTCTTATTGCTTGATTCTGATATCCAACCATCATGTTTCAGATTGATGATATCATTGATGACATCATCAAGTCGTAACTGCCATTCATGAACCGCCCTTGAACACCTATATAATGAGGGCTAGGCTACATACATCCTCAATCTTGCAAATGCCAATCTTGGAAGCTCAAGGAGTCTCGATCTCTAAGTAAGTACTTTCTAAGTTCCTATTCCAGTTCTAGCCTTGTGCCTTGTTCTAGTCTTGTCTAGTCTAGTATCTTGGGCATCCTATTGTGTCCTATAGTAATCTCATAGTACGAGATCTTATCGAGTTAATTCTTGTATCTAGTTCATCTGCAAAAAGGGAGTTCTTGTAATCTAGATATCTTGTTTCATACCCACGATCCCAAGTTATGGGATCTTGTGCATCATCGCTAGTCGAGTTATCCATACCTATCAGTCCCAAGTTGTGGAACTTCTTGTATCAGCTACATATTCTTGTATTATTTCCCCTACGTAGGTGATCTTATAATCGAAAGTATAATTCTGAAATCTTATCTAGTCTAGTTAGAGCATACAATCTAGTGCTCCCGTGACATTTTCACCTATCCATATCAAGACCATTACAAGAATGATCGATTCCACATTCATACTCAAAAATATCAAATCTACTTTGAATGATATATATAAATAATTTAGGATTTTGAAAGGAGGTTACGACAAGGTGATCGTTCAATTGCAAAATTTTCATTAGACTTTAGAAAATTGTTTCAAGGATCCATGTATCAAGAAGAATACATGATTAATCAGTTTCGAAGTGGCCTCAACGATGAAATGAAGTATCACTTGATATCAATGCCTCAAATAGATCCCTTGGAGGATGTTATCAATCAAGTAGTTCAATGTGAGAATCATTTCTTCAAAGGAAGCCAAGTCCAAGACCTAGCAACATTGAGTAATCAAGACACCATCCATGAAGAATATGAAATAACAATCTTTGAAGATCAGCAAATCATTGCAAATTAAATGGAGCATATATATTATGAAGATAGCCAAAAGGCAAAGGACAACAAGAAGTTTATATTCAATCAAGGAGGTAGACTCGCTCAAGTCTCTCCATCAAAGATCTTGGAATTACTGCAATATACCACTAGAAGTTTGAACGATCTATCTTATGGAGAACCTATGCAATTGGATAACATCAAGGTCAGACGACTTACACCCAAGCAAAGAAACCATCCGTAGCATAATGGGTACTTCTTAAAGTAACTGATACTATCCTTGAGTTTCTCCAAGCCCACAAGTTCATCTTGGGACTTGGAGAAACTATTAGACCATTGGTGACGAAGCAGAGATATCAATCCTTGGCACAGGCCACGGAGATGGTGATCGATGAGTTTTTGATTTGCCCATTCAGATCCACTCCAATGAGGACATATTGGATTTCGAGATAACATGACTAGTACGTCTGGATGTAGTCGTTAGTAAGAAGTGGCATGCGAGGAAGAGACCACTCATTGACTTTGCTTCGCATGTGTATCACTGTGAGCATGAGAGAGGGCGACTACTAATCCGTAGAGAGCCAGATCTCCAAGAGACACGATTCGTAAACGCTACCAAGTTGCTCAAGATTGATTATAAGTATATTTATTTTCTTTATTTTCTGTACTCATCGTGTATTATGATGGATTCATGAAGTCATAGAAACTCTAGTTGGAATGCTCCAATACTTTCAACGAAAGTGAGAGCATAGTTCCAAGAGCTATTCTTGAAAGAATTACCTTCAAGTTTGCCTCCTTGGAGGAATATAGAGCATAGAATCGGATTGGTACCAGGAGCGAGTCCGACCGCTCCACCACAATTTCGAATGAGATTGTAAGAGGAGAATGAACTCTGCAACATCGTGGACGTGTATCTTCAGAAAGGGCTAATTAGACCCAACTATTCACCTTCTAGCACCAGTTCTTCTTGTGAAGAAGAAAGACAGATCCTATAGGATGTGCGTCCACTATCGAGCACTCAATAAGATTACTATCATACACAGATATCCCATGCACAGGATTGATAATCTTTTAGATGCTCTAGGTGGAGCTGTTATATTAAGTAAAATAGACTTAAACACTGGCTACCATCACATTAGGGTAAGAGATCATGATGTACATAAGACAGCTTTCAGGATCTTTTTTGGGCATTATGAGTATTTGGTCATGCCATTTGGTTTGATCAATGCACTAGCTATATTTATGATGTTAACGAATGACATTTTGAGACCATGCATTGGAAAGTGTGTTGTTGATTTTTTTGATGATTTGTTAGTGTATAGTAGGAATATGCATGTGCATGAGAATCATCTAAGATTAATATTGAATGTCTTAAGGGAGAATCAGTTGTATCTAAATCTGGAGAAAACTCTGTTGTTTCTTCCGAGGATAACGTATCTAGGGCATGTGGTCACAGTCGATGCGGTTCAGATGGATCCCAAGAAGGTCTCAACTATTCTAGCTTGGCCTACTCCTCACGATGAGAAGCAGTTACGGTCATTTCTAGGACTTTTTAGTTTTTATCAGAAATTCATCTCTTCCTATTTGTCGATAACAATGCCTATCACAAACTTGCTTCAAGGCAAAGTTCTGTTTGCATGGAAGCAAGAGCAGCAAGAAAGTTTTGATACTCTAAAACAAGCCGTTGCAAAGGCTCGTATACTCAAAGTGATAGATCCACAAAAACCCTTCGAGTTAGAGACAAATGCACGACACAATTGGTCAGTGCATGAACGAGTTGTATGCAGTGGTGCATGCACTTCAAGTTTCAAGACACTATCTTTATGGTGCAAACTTTACGGCATACATAGATCACCATACACTCAAGTATTGTCGTAGTCAGCCAGATCTTCGAGTCAGATAGGCTCATTGGGCTGAGCTCATGGAGGAGTTTCACATAGAAATCCTATATAGAAGAGGCTTCAAGAGATAAAGGAAGCACATTTATT
>CM035439.1:66057605-66132605 GCA_020310875.1 Ceratopteris richardii
ACCACAGAAGTAGAGTATGTTGCAACAAGTGAGGCATGTAAGGAAGCATTGTGGCTTTCTCGTCTTGCTTGTGATATGGGTTTACCTCAGCATGTACCTCATTTGCTCAGTGATAGTCAAAGTGCCATTGCTTTGGCTAAGAATTCGGTCTATCATGCAAAGACCAAGCACATTGAGGTGAGGTATCACTTCATTAGAGATTGCTTAGCCATTGAGCACATTATTCTTCAGAAGGTTCACACTCAAGACAATGCTGCAGATACTTTGACTAAGGCTCTACCACAGGATAGCTTTCGACACTGTTGTCACTTGATGGGGGTTACTTGATTCACGATCTTACATAGTCACTTGTATAGTGTGTAACATGACCATCAGGTGGGAGGTATAGTTTGTATACTTACACTCAGGTATTCTTTATCATTCTTTATTTTTCTCGCATAGTTACTTTGGCCATATTGGCCTTTAGTGGGAGCTTGTTATCATCAGTGTCCATGTGAAAGGCCAAATGGCCACCGAACACTTCTTTGTATATGTTCTTTAATAAACCATACAATGGCCTGGCCAGCCACAGACTGTAAGTTCGACCGCATTTGTAAGACATAAGAAGTCTATCTTCGTGCTCCCTCTGTACTGTGCTTTTTCGTGCATATTCTATAGCCTCTGTGCGGAGCACCATGTGCGGCCTTAGGAGCTCAACTTTCTACTCTAAGGATATCTTCATGCAGCTCTCGAGAAGGAGAGCACACTGTGGTGCATCTCCATCGAATTACTTTAGACTCAAGGCATCAAAACACTAGGTTTGATGGGCTTGGACATCTATAGTGCAATCTTCTATCGAGGAAGTTCTCATTTGAACACAAGTCCCACTTGGCACTAAAATGCAAGAAAGCCCATTGATAGCATCCTTTTAGTCTTCAACGGTTACACACAGAATACAGAAGAGTAGAGGGAAGCACTTGAAACTATTTTTGCGATTCCTTCTTCTCTAAATTTTGTGATTTGAATATAAACAAAACCCGAATGTTGTGCCAGTGTTGAGGTCTCTTCTATGGAGATAACCCTGATCCCACTCTTGTTGAGAAGGATGTCCATGTTTTGAACTGTTGCACTTGCAATAAAGAAATCATATATGGGTGTTTGTTGTTCTAGGAGAGTGAGATTCAGGCCACGAGGCATATTCAGCTTCCTCATTTCAAAGGTGATGTAGGCTAGTTTTGTAGTACAATTATCTCAAAATCGCATGCATCACATGCCTATGCATGAAGTATTGGAAGAGTTAAATGGATCGCACTCAACTGCCATAACACACAAACACATATGCATCCATGGGCCATGACAATGCTCTTGTTACTACCTCTGTAGTAAGTTATGGAATCCTCTCATGTTCATCAAGGTGTCAATTCCATACAATGGTTGAAGAAAACTACAGGGTGCACATATTTCAAAAGTGTTTCTTTTAGCAACCATCAGGATTCATATTTGAGGAATATTAAGCCAATCTCTAGCTCAGGTAGTAGAGATGGACCTTATCTATAAGGGCATCCATAGGCTTCACACATAGGGCAAGAGGTCTTCATAGAGTAAGACTATTATACCTCTCTTGGCTCCTCCTAGTATCTCCATTAGTGCACAAACTTCAAAAGAAACTAAGGAGGTGCATATGAAACAAGATGTTATTAGGGAAAAAAAATCTTCTACTATGGTAGTGAGAGTCTATAATAATTTTTTTCTCACACCAAAATAGAGAGAGAAATCTATGAGAGAGGGACTATACTATGGACTCCTAAGCCAACATAGATTCAAAGATTTTCCTAAGAAGAATAAGGCACTATATTCATGGTAGTGAACCCTGTATAAAGTGATGTAGAAAAGGAGGACGAGGTCATATTGGACTCTTCTTGCTTGAAACCATCTCCTATCATAGCCATGATAGTTAGAAAGAAGATGCCTATAGCTCTAATAACTAATAGCACAAAAGCGTATCAATTTCTTGTTATCGATCTCTTTGTCAACATGATCTTTGATATCTGCTTGATACATAATGTAATTAGCTCCCAACCTGTTCTAGACGATTACACTTAGACATTGTGCAAACTGAAATACACCAACATAGTGGACTTGGTTGAGGACACTTTTTTCCCTCGTTACGAGGTTTTTTTCCCCCCGGCTTGTATATAAGCCTATTGCCCTAACATGTTACTTATATTTGTACATTCTAGTGGTAATACTTTCAGTATGGCGTGTCGTGCTCCAAGCTTCTTCTTCTTCCTTGTGTTGTTCATGTGCTTCCATAGACCTCGAACTCCAACAATTGGTATCAGAGCAGGTCCTCGCGTCATCTAGGGCATCGTCATCACCCCTCTGATCATAGTCTCAGAATCGCACAAAATTTGCTGAGCATACTCAAGGTGATTAAGAGATCAAAACTGCTTTGCTTTCTGGTGCCGAAATTGCGTCCTAAGCTCGTTTTGGCCTCTGAACGCACAATTGCAGCACCTATGTAGGCTATTTTGTCTTTTTGTGCCAAGGATATATACAGATTTCAGGTCGCCAGTATAAGCGTCTCAAAGTCTGCTAAAGATTTAGCAAAACTCGACATGATAATTCTATTCAAATTTTTGAGATACAATCAATTTTCTGCATCAGGGTATTTTAGTCAATGGCTATCACTGAAAGTAGTGATGTATTTTGTATGTTGGATGTTGAGGATAAGTTGGATGGTACAAATTACCCATTGTGGGCTTATATGATGTGTCATGTATTGGTGGCAAAAGGATTGTGGAACATTGTGCAGGGTGTTGAAAAACGTCCTATTACACCTACAAATACAAGTACTAAAGTCAATGTAGACGGTGTTGAAGATGATGATATTCTTCATGTTCTTGTTCGTGCTTCAGTTTTTGCTGCACCTATTGTAGACCAATTTTTTTGGGATGGTAGAGATGCTCACACACATGCATTGATAGCCTTGTCTGTCAAATGTGACATTATTCCTCACATTCGCTCTTGCAAAATAGTGAAGGATGCTTGGGATACACTTACCACATTGTACCAGGCTAGGAATGAGGCTCGTGTTGCTTACCTCTGAGTGAGCATGTGAATGAAGGTGATTCTATGGATAGTTTTCTAACAACGATCAAAGATTTGAAGGAACAATTAATTTCTACTAGTGAAGTCTTGCCTGACAGTTCACTTTTCTGAATGGTCTTCCCAATTCATACTAGAGTTTTGCTTCTACTCTTTGTTTGATGATGAAAGGCAATCCAAATTGCCTTAACATTTGAGGAGTTAGCCTCTGTTCTCTTGCAGGAAGATCAATCTAGGCAAACAAGTCCACTATGCGTGTTGCAGATCAAGCTTTCCTAGCTCCTCAAAAGGGCAAAGGTAAATGGAACTCTTCTACTAGTAAGCAAAAATATGCTAATTTTGCACAATCGAAGAAGGAAGATAGAGAAGAGAAGAAAACAGAAAAGCAGAAATTGTTTTGCAAGTACTGTGAAGCAAATGATCATGTCATAAAGAATTGTCCAAAACTCGCTGCAAAAGAGGCAAAGCAAAAAGAGGCAAAGTAAAAAGAGGCTGGAATGGTTCTAGTGCAAAATGAAGAATGGGAATTTACTATTGTTTGTAGTTTTGATCCATCTTCTCCTGAACAGTGTATGTCTGCAGTAGACTCAAATGTTTGGTACTTTGATAGTGGGGCAACCAAACATATTACCTCACAACGCAGTTTCTTCACTTCCCTCGAGCCTGCCCCTATAGGGAATACTGTCACATGCACCAACAACTCCTCTTATCCTATTATGGGAGTTGATAACATCATTCTGACTGCTGCTGATGGTAGTTCTTTTACATTGTCAAATGCTTTATTTGTGCGAGGGTTCAAGAAGAATCTGTTATTAGTTTCAACTTTATCCAAGATTGACTTAGTTGTGAATTTTTTCGATGACAGGTGTGCAGTTCATGATCTGTCAAATGGCAATGTGATTATTGCTTTTGGCATTTTATGTCGTGGGCTATATAAGCTCATAGACTATGAAAAATCTTTGAATGATTCATCATGTGCACTACATGATTCTCAGGCTATGTTAGATGCAAAGCTTTGGCATGCATGCTTTGTTCATCTGAATTTTGCTAGTTTGCTACACCTGCAGAAATCTGAAATGGTGTCCTCTTTGCCCAAAGTTGAGGCACCCGGTAAACATGTCCGTGAAGGCTGTATTTTGGGAAAAATGCAGCATTCGTCATTTCCAAAAGATGGTTCGATTCGAGCTAGTCAAAAATTGTAGGTTGTTCATAGTGATGTCTATGATCCTATGCAAACACCCTCTTTTGGAAAGTATCTTTACTTCCTAACTTTCATTGATGATTTTTCCAAGCATGCATGGGTATATCCATTGAAAGCAAAGTCCGAAGTGTTTATGTGCTTGTTGAAGCTCAAGGTCAAAGACAAAGCATGGAAGCACATCAAAGAAGTGGACATAGAAGAAGAGAGAGCAAGTAGGGAGCTCCAAGAAGTGTATGTCAAATTTTCAGAAGAATCCCCTACAAAAATAGTGATTTTCATCACTAGAAACCATTGTAAATACCATTATCTATTTTTAGTAACTCCATTTTGTTCAAGCCGAGGAGTCCTCGAGCTTGAGGAGTATTAGAAGTACCATCGTACCAATTTTCATAATTTTTAGACTTCGTTTGAGCCCTCAAATAAGCCCTGGAACCTAATTTTTAACTAGGCCGGACACTAGGTCTGGACAGGGCCAAAACTAGTCAAAAAACTATAAAAAGAGCTAGAGAGCTCATTTTTGAGGTTAGCTTGTTAGAGAATAGAACTTTTGTAAGAGAACTCTTTTGCAATCTAAGCTTTCCATTGTTCCTCTCTTTGATCTTACTTTGTGCGCGTGTGTGTGTATGTGTGTGCATGTTTGTGTGCTTTCACTCACGCACTTGTGCCTTCACTTGCTCTTGGTCTTCATACCGGTCCTCACGTCTCCGCGGATTGACAAGTAAAGGAGGTGGTGCTTACGCTTGAGCTACACCAAATTTTGGCGCCGTTGCCGGGGAGAGAGCTTCGAGGACGAGCGTTGTGATGGTAAGATCGTAGATTTGCGACGTTGGAAGGTAAAAAAACTGTCATTTCAGTTCATTTTCTGTTTTTTCCTCTTCATCTTCATCATCATCATCATCTCCACCTTCTTCCATCTTCTTCTTCATAGAAAATTCTTGTTTTTTAGTGCATTTTCACCATCTTCATACCATTTTTCATGCATTATTGTGTGGGAAGGAGTTAGGAGGTGCAAGGGAGAGCAAGCGCTGTATTTTTTTCATGATTTTCTGCTCATACGGAGCTCGCCATAGCCGGCGCTCAGAAATTTGAATTTCCCGCCAAAAAACGCGATTCTGTGATGAAAATCGCGATTCTGTGAAAATTCAAAATTTTTTGAAAAATCACGATTTTCAGTTTTCCCGCCTAAAAGTTGGTTGAAAAAAATCGCGATTCTGTGTTTTTCTCAAAAAAAACACGATTCTCTGCTCAAAATCGCGATTCTCTGAAAAACACGATTCTCTGCTCAAAATCGCGATTCTCACCAATCACGATTTTTAGCAAAAAAACACGATTTTGTGAAAAACACGACTTTCTGCTCAAAATCGCGATTCTCACAAATCACGATTTTCAGCCAAAAATACGATTTTGAGAAAAATACGATTCTGTGGGACAAAATCGCGATTTTCAAGTCAAAAACACGATTTTGAGAAAACACGAATTTTTGCTCAAAATCGCGATTTTCATGTCAAAAACACGATTCTGAGAAAACACGATTTTCAGTCAAAAACACGATTTTGTGAAAAACACGACTTTGTGAATCACGATTCTCTGAGTCAAAATCGCGATTTTCAAAAACACGATTTTGTGCTCAACATCGCGATTTTTTTGACTTCACAGCATCGCGATTTTCAGAAAGTTCACAAAATCGCGATTTTCTCCAAAGGTCCTGTTTGCCTGTTTTGACCCCCAGGAGCCTGATTTGACATAACTTTCTCATCCAAAGTCCATTTTTTGAGCTCTATAGCTTGTTGGAAAGCTCGTTTCAAATCCTACACGATCTCAACTGTTTTTCTCAAGAATAATGCGTTGATTTTGAGATAGGATAATTTGAAGTTGACCCTCAGGTGGGACTAGGGAACCAAGGGGGCTCTAAAGAATTGTGAACCATACCAAAGGGAAAATTTGGACTCTTGACTAAAGCTTATGAACCTGAGATCTGGTAGACACTTAGGCAAGGATAAACAAAGCATTAGATCTTCTGAGGCTAGTGTCAACCATACATCCAAGTCTTGGGCACAACAACTAAGTGGTCATCTTTTACTCAGATCAGACACAAGTGATTCAGAAATGTCTTTTAGTATGGGAAAACCTGCAGGTGGCTCAGGGACTGCTCATCTACAAACACCGGAAGGTCCCTATAAGACACAGTTGGAATATATTCGGACCAACCAATTAGGTGCTCGCATCTATGAGGATGGTCTGAGGCGATCAGTGGTCCAACTCAAAAATCCAGATCAATCCTTTGGACTTGAACACCCGGTGGTCAAGTTTGAAGAGGGGTCATACATTGATAAGGAAGGAACCATGTATGTGGTTACCAACCAACCAGATAGGACCGATGAGTTTGGAAATATCATTCATGAGAATGAGATAGGAGACCTAGAACAAGGAAATATAGGACAAGGACCCCAGACTCCTAGAGGCAAGTCAGTTTTGACCCGAGTGATCACTCCAGACTGGATCCCTCAAGATAACAAAAGCATAGAACTATTTTTGAATAGAGAAACAGAGGAAGCCTTTTGGAGGTTCAAGCCAGATCAACCTAGCCAATTGGGCATAGTTATCATCTATGAATTCAAAGATCCTGAGATACCAGGCAAAGTTGTCTACCTGGATAACACATCAGAGAAAATTTTCTTGGTAACAGAACATGATAGACATGCATATACTTGGAAGAATGAAATGATTTTCCCCCAACCAAGATCCAATGTTTCCCATGGCCTCCAAGGGGTAGGATCATCCCAGGCTCATGAAGCCCAGAGAGAAAGAACTAGAGAGAGACCTGAGGTAAGTTTTGCACACACCGTGGGCAGGAATAGGTCAGGATTTGAAAATGAAAGACCTGAAAGGGAGAGACATCAAGCACATAGGCAACAAAGAGATGAACAGGATTTTCCTTTGCTTAGACCCCGGGAGTACCCAAGAACCCTTAGACCCATTCACGTGATCAAGGCAATGAAGAACTATTTCGATGGGACAGGGGATCCTTATGATCATGTGGCCGAGTACAAACAAGTGCTGAGAGCCGAACAAATTGAGGACTGGTTCACCCAGTACGAGGCATTTGGTTTGACCCTTAAAGGCACTGCCTTAGCTTGGTTTCAACCATTGAGTAGAAGCAGCTATCGCGATATAGGTCAACTGCTAGACGAATTCATTGTAGAATTTTCCAAGAGTGGTATCAGGCATAACACATCGTCCCTGATCCATAGTTTCAAGCAGACACCCCAAGAAACAGTGCGACTAGCAGGTAGAAGGTTCAGACAGTACCTAGAAAGATGCCCTACTCCAGAGTTACCCACACCAGCTAAACAAGTGGCTTTGTTCTTAGATGGCCTACTGAGCACAAAATTAAGATCATATGTGTACTTGAAAGAGCCTAGATCCATAGAAGAGTGCGTGCGGACGTGCATCGACATAGAAGATAACTTGGGTGAGGAGTTGGGGTTGGCCAAACTCTACAAAGATTCGGATAGTTCTACTAGTCATACTTTAAAGATCTCCACAGAAATAGAAGAGATAGCTGAGCAAGTGGCCAAGAAGCTGGGAGTCCAAAATCAACAAACACAGAGAGTCACTCCATTGAATCGGTGCTATACTTGCGGAGGTGACCACATGGCTAACGTATGCCCAATGCAAAACCAAAACATTAGAGAAAGGAATGCTCCATATTGCACTATTGAGAGGAAATACACAAACCACACGGCTCAAGATTGTCCCTACAATAGGCAGGCTGTTAGACAAAATTATCAGCAACCTTACCCACAAGGTAGGTATCAGAATCAATACCAACAGCCATATTACAGACCACAACAGCAATATCAGGTACCATATAGGCCACAACCTGTCTTGGTAAACCAACCACCAGCTCCAGCCAACGTGATTCCAGTCAAGTATGCTGTGGGAGAGGAAAATCCAAATAGAGCTTTGGTGCCACTAACCCCATTGATACCAGATAATGACTCTCATGCTCATAGTTCAGACTACTCCCATGAAGGTAGTCCACATGCTTATTACACAGAGTCACCTGAACATAGTGAGATTTACTCGTATCAATATGAGGCACCGCCTATGGAGCAAAATTGGGAGCCAGAATACTCCAATGTCATGTACACAAATCCTAACCCTAGGCCCCAGTTGAGACAAATGAAACCACAAGCCCCTAGAGGATCTTGTTTCAGATGTCATGGTGACCATTTCATTCGTGACTGTCCCCACCCACCATCTCCGAGTCAAGGACAGGCTATCACAATACAGGCTTTTTGTCCTGATTGTGGCAAAGACCATCTCCCCAGAGATGGTCCAAGAAACCCCTCTAGTGCACCCAAGATTACACCCATTAATGTGGTAGGCTTAGTGGCAGATCCAAGTTCAAGTAGTAGCAATGTGGCTCCTATACAAGCTGTCACTAGAGCACAAGCCTTAAAACAGGATAAACCAGTAGAACAATCAGAGTCGAGTGAATCGGGAGAGCCTAGTAAGAGGAAAACAAGAACATGGAAGGATACCAGAGAGAAGGCCAATCGCAAGTGGAATAAAAAGTTATCGGAACTAGAAGAAAGCTTAAAAGAAGCGAAAACAAAAATAGAAGACATTGCATCTCAAAGCCCCTCGCATGCCGAAATTCCATCCACTCCACCTCATCCCACCCCACCACCCATTGTAAATAGACCGCAACCAGGGTCTGTTCTCGCAGATCCAACCCCAGAAGGTTTGGACATGATGTTCAAGGCCTACCAGGCTCGACTTCAAGAAGGGCCTACAGCTGCAAACCTAGACAAGAGTTACCCTAGAGCAGATTTAGAGATTGAACGAATGAAAATGTGCATGAAAATGGTAGAACAAGCTCAAGCCATACTTGAGACTAGTCAAAAGTTCAATCAGACAAACTCTATCAAATCGGATTTGCATTTCCAGGGATTACTAGAACGATTAGAGCAGTTGGTAAACAAACCACAAGTTTCTCTACCTCCACAGGCTCAACCAGTTGTTGAAAGAGGAAGCTCACCACCAAGGGGAGCTTATGTTCCTAATTCCACGGATGCTGGAATACCTCCTTCTATTCAACAGTACTCTCAAGAGTTCTTGCGGGAAATACAAGAGGAGAAATGGGCCAAGGAGAAGGGTAATTCCCCTCCTATTCCTGAGATTGATGATCTTCATGATCAATTTCCCAAAGACATTCCATCTATTTACGAAGATGAAGCAGAACAAGAAGACGAAAGATTAGATTTTGAATCTAATACCTTAGAAGAACTGCCTCAATTTCCAGGCCCATGGGAATCTGAATCACTCCAGATTAGAGCTCCCACAATACTAGTAAGAAATGAAGACTCAGTGGTTCCAAGGAACACGGATGTCGTGAAGAACACTAAGGTTCAGTGTCATCTCACTGTAGAAGAGTTGCTCAAAGCAAAACCTGAGTTATGGAATCATGTGAAGGATCAGGTCCCAGAACTTGAGTCCAATATGCCAAAAGTAGGCTCTAAGCAAAGGGTACCAGAGATACCTCTAGACAAAATAGGGGACATGTGTGAGGGTGAAGAAGGTAATACTTATCTTCCAATCACCTACCAAGGTTACACAACCAAAGCAATCATAGATTCAGGTGCTGGTGTTGCTATTGCGACCACCTCCTTGTGGAAGCAATGGGGCAAGCCCACATTAAGACCAACTAGAATGAAGCTTCAAATGGCTGACGGTCATTTTGAAAGACCTCTAGGATTGCTAGAAGGGATCACTCTAACCACTTGTGGTGTAGAGTTTGAGCACACATTTGCTATATGTGACTTTGAGAAAAATAATGTCTTTGAGATGATCCTAGGAAGACCCTTCCTACGACAATTGCAAATAGTACAGGATTGGGGAACTAACTCCTTGTACTTACAGCACTTAGGGGTCACCACTAAGGTCAATTTGAAGGATTACACCTTCAGAGATGTACCACCCCTACAGTGGAATTCTATCCACAAAGCAAAAGAAGATTCCATCTCTGTGCATTCTGAAAGTTCACCTGATCCATCATGGCTACATGAAGATACTCATTTGTGGATGTGCAAGGTTGCAAAGGAAGAGGAAAAACGTTTAAAGGCAAGAGAAGAAGGAACTTCGTTAGGAGATAGACCAGTTAGAGACCCAGCCTACACACCGATGATCTTTCCAGATGAGGAGTTTGAGCCTCATGGCTGGCCAGAAATCTTAGCCACCATGGACATTGCTGTCAATGAGGAACAATGGACACCTCATTGTGATGAGGAGGGTTATGATATCTCAGTGTTCATGTGTCAACCCTTGCTAGAAGAATGTGACCCTAGTGATGTCATAGAAGAGGAAGAGAATGACGATGATCTGGAGTCTATTGTGATGGATAGTTGCTTTAACTCAGAGCAGCACTATTTAGAAGATATAGGAGTGTTCACCCAGAAAGAAGAAGAACCTCTCACAAGTATTAAAACAGTAAACTCAAAGGATGGAAGTGAGAGTAGTCAAAAGAAAAAGAAAAGAAAAGCAGTGAAACAAGAAAAGGAGGAATCATTGTTTGAAGTACCAGAAAACTTCAAGAAATATGAAGTTGACGACCGCAAAATTTTGGTACGAATGCCTAAGAGAGAGGCCATCATAGGAGAATCATATGATAATAAAGAAAAGACCAAGAAGATTGTAGTGACCATTGAAGAGAACGAAGAGAGATGCACATATATAGGAGATGACCTAAGTGCAAGAGAAGAAATGGAGCTCATAGCTCTATTAAGGGAATATAGGGATGTGTTTGCATGGCACTATAGAGACTTGAAAGGGGTAGATCCAAGAATTTGCTCTCATACTATCCCCATGACTGCTGATGCTAAGCCCACCAAACAGAAGCCCTACACATATAATGATACCTATGCAGCCAAAATCAAAGAAGAAATTGATAGGTTGATTGAGGCTGGATTCATCTATGAGATTGAGCATACCGAATGGGTGTCCCCCATTGTTGTGGTACCCAAGAAGAACGGGAAGTTGCGAGTGTGTATTAACCTTAAAAAAGTTAATGCCGCTACGATTAGAGATAGTTATCCACTTCCAATCACAGAACACCTATTGGAGCGTGTTGCAGGCAAGGAAGTTTATAGCTTCCTTGATGGATTTTCAGGTTACAATCAAGTAGCCATTGCCCCAGAAGATCAACACAAAACAGCTTTTGCTACAGAGTGGGGAATCTTTGCATTTCGGGTGATGCCATTTGGGCTCACCAATGCACCTGCAACATTCCAAAGGCTCATGTGTCATGTCTTCAAAGAGTTCTTGCGAAAGAGCTTAGAAGTGTATGTGGATGATTTATGTGCTCATTCCCAAGAAAGAAGGGTTCACATCCCTGAACTCAGACAAATCTTCAATAAGTGTAGAGAATATCGAGTGTGTCTGAACCCAGAAAAGTGTGTGTTCATGGTGCGTCAAGGTAAAATCCTCGGTCATATTGTTTCTAAGAATGGAATCTCAACGGATGAAGATAAGGTACGAGCCATAGCGGAGCTGCCAAGGCCAAGGAATGTTAAAGAGGTACAAGCCTTCATGGGCCATTGTGGATATTACCGTAGGTTTATCCACATGTACGCGATCATAGCTAGACCCCTTTATGCCTTGTTGTCTAATTTTGAGTGGAACGATGAATGTGAGAATTCTTTCAATGAACTGAAGAAACGTTTGTGCACAGCACCAATACTGACCACTCCTGATTGGAATAAACCATTCCATGTCCATGTGGATGCATCCAATCATGCCATAGGATGTGTGCTGGCACAACCCACAGGTGAAGGGAATTTAGATTTGCCCATAGCATATGCTAGTAGACAGCTCACTGCAGCTGAACGGAACTATACCACAACTGAGCGAGAGGGCTTAGGCATGGTATATGCTGTGAAGAAGTTTAGACACTATTTATTGGCCAACAAGTTCAAGTTTTTCACTGATCATCAAGCTTTGTTATATTTGGTCAATAAACCTTGCAATACTGGACGCTTAGTAAGATGGTTCCTCTTACTAATGGAATATGACTTTGAAGTTGTTGTCAGGAAAGGTAGAACCCACCTTCGGGCAGATCACCTTTCTCGCATCACTTCAGGAGAGTCACCGCAAGGAGTGTCTGACGAATTACCCGATGCTTATCTGTTCAATTTGGAAGTTGTTCCTAAATGGGCAAATAAGTTGGTACCAGTCCTAACCTTTGGCCCTGCAAATAAGAATGTGAAAACATCACAAGAAGAAATTGTAAAATCACAAAAATATCACATATTGGCAGGAAGCATGTACAAACAAGATACTGAGGGTGTATTAGCTTGTTGTGTCGAGGATGATGAACATAGTAGTTGGTTGCAGCAAGCTCATGAGGGATTGCTAGGAAATCACTATTCTAAACAACGAACATTGCAGAATTTGAAACGTTTAGGAGTGTATTGGCCTAGCATGGACAAAGAAATACATGAGTGGATCAAGAATTGTCCAATGTGCAGAGAGAGACCACCAGTGGAGCATGCGACCCTTTATCAAGTATCATTAATTCCAGATTGGAGTGCTCCATTGGTAGAGTTTATGAGATCGGGAAGATTACCCAAAGAGGCCAGTCTAGCAAGAAGACGAAATATGGAGCAAGAGGCTCAAGGCTATGCCTTAGTAGGAGAGAACCTATACCGAAGAGGTAAAGATGGTTACTTAAGACTGTGCGTTCATGAATCAGACTATTTAAGGGTCTTAGAGACTGCACACAGTGGTGTTGCAGGTGGACATTTTGGTCCTGACCGAGTGATTAAGACCATTCTATTCTCAGGACTTTGGTGGCCCACTCTTCATATGGATGCACATACCTATGTGAAGAAATGTGACACATGCCAACGTGCACAATATCCAGTTAGAAAAGACGAGATGCCTTTGAGGCCAATGATGGGAGGGCGTGCATTTTCCAAGTGGGGCATAGACTTCATAGGCCCTATTAATCCCCCAGCTAGAAACTCCCATGCAGAATACATCATTGTAGCCACAGATTACCTTACAAAGTGGGTAGAAGTCAAAGCCACAACAAAGAATGATGCTCAGACTACGGCTAAGTTCTTATTCGAGAATGTGTTCACGAGATATGGACTACCAATAGAGTTGGTGAGCGATAGAGGCACACACTTCTTGAATGAAGTCATTGAAAATCTTCTCCAAGAATTCTTGGTGATACATAAGAAATCCGCCCCCTATCATCCACAAGCCAACGGACAAGCCGAGAGTACCAATAAGATCCTCTGTAACGTATTGACAAAATTGGTAAATAATAAACGCTCTGATTGGGACAAACAACTTCATCATGCTGTTTGGGCTTATCGAGTTGCCTACAAAACGGTACTCAACGCCACCCCATTTCAGATGGTCTTCGGACAGAACGCTGTGCTACCATTAGATTTCTTAATCCCTGCCTTAAAAGTAGCACAAGAGTATGAGTGGAATGGGCATGAATTGTCCTCTAGGATCTTTGATCTCGAACGCTTGGGTGAAACGAGGCTACGAGCGGCAGCAGGCATCTACGCTGCAAAGAAGAGGCAAAAGGCATACTTTGATGCACACATCAAGGATAAGGGATTGAAAGAGGGAGATCTAGTGTTGGTATACACACTAAAACAACATGCCCGTAAGTTGGAAAAAAGAGGTTATGGACCCATGATCATTAATAGAATTTCCACTAGTGGCGCAGTTCAGTTGGCCACTCTAGAAGGAGATATCTTGCCAAACTATATTAGTGGCTGTAGAGTCAAGCTATATCAAGAACCTCTTACTGAGGATATGCTAATGAGACTCAACACTGCGAAGAAGCGAAAAGAAGAAGAGTTAAGAGTGAGAGAAGAAGCACAGGAAGAGGCCAGAGAGCGTATTAGGCAAAATAAGTTAAGGCGATTAGGCCTAGATGTCAACTCAAAAGCCCCAAAATATCACATGGATATGTGTCAAAAGTCAGGCATTGCGACTTCTCAGGTCATTGACCAAAGACCCTTTGTGACCATAGAGATAGGACAAGGGAAGGGTGCAAGGACGGTGAAAGCATTGATTGACTCAGGTGCAGCAAGTAGTGCAGTTAAACTTTCCTACTGCCAAGACTTGGGGTTGAACATCAATCCCATAGAAGCTTATCTCATAGGATTGGGAGGTGTGGAAACCCCTTGTTTGGGTGAGGTGGAACTTCCCATCTACCTTCAAGATGTTCCAATGAAAGTCAAAGCGCTAGTATGTCAAGATGAGAACCTTACAGAACCACTTGTCTTGGGTCAAGATTGGATCTATGACCATGCAGTTAACTTAAACCTAAGAAGTCAAATTCTTCAAGTTTGGGTACATGAACAATGCATTACATTAGAATTAGAGAACTGCATGCTCCTAGATCATGGCACCACACACTCTCTTAGTTCTTCCAAGACTAATCATATGAAAGAAGATGTTGTATGTGTCAAAAGCTCTATGATGCAGAAGGAGTCAATCGTGGAAGACCAGGTTCGAAGGCGGGTGGGTCTTTCTTCTTCTCCAAAGACTCAAGTAGCCACAGTAGTGAGCCCACCACACAAGCAAACACAACCGTTCACGGCAACTGCTACATCAAATAGAAAGACACCATTCGATAAAAAAGCGGTTCCGGGCATGAAGCAGATCTGGGTACGCAAAGGAGAGCAACCACCAGCCTTACCCCCACAAATCCCATCCATGCACACTAACCAAGCCAGAAGACGAAGGAAGCAGCTCAGACAAGCTCCGTCACAAGATATCCAACAAGTTTGGGTGCCTAAGAAGTTAGCTGCAGCTCAACAAGGGCAATTACAGATGTGGGTACCTAAGAAGATCCTACACCCACAACAACCTTTGTTCTCCCACATGCAAAAGGTTTCAACAAAGAGGCCAAAAAGAGAAAAGGGTAAGAACCACGTACACAGACCAAAGGAAGATCAAATCAGCTCTTCAACATTAGTAGGAAGACATGCAAAAAGGATATGGGTTTGGAAGCCAAAAGTGCAAGTAGCCTCCACCGAACCAAAGCATCAACCACACTGGATACCACAGTTCAGAAAGCATCCAAAGAGAAAGACGCCTGAAGTGACCTCTACAGTGCCAAATGATGTTCTAAAATGGACTCCAATAAGGAGGATTACATCAGTTCGAGACTCTATGGATACCTCCACTAAGGCCGGCATCAACCTCCACAAATAACATCGAAAGCCTCGAACGAGCAACAACCATGTGCTCCTTGCACAACCCTGTCTTTTGCACCATTTAGGTCATGCATTTCCAAAGTATGCATTAATATAGGGCCACATTACACGGCCGTGCATAGACACACTTGAGAATCCCATGCACAAGAGCACAGTGACATATGTCGAACATTTCTATTGATACTAACTTTTGTGTTCTTGTTTTGTGATATCCTGTTCCTCTCAAAAAAAAAAAAAAAAAAAAAAAAAAAAAAAGAGAGAGAGAGAAGTGGGAGAGAGCTTGTTCCCAGTGTGTCTCGGCCAGCAGTGAGATTATTGCTGCCTTATCTGGTAGAGGACAAGCATTTGGCATGAACCTGGCATCTACAGCTATGATTTTCTCTTACCATGGTAGGAATGAAGAGCTTGAAGGTCTGCAACTTGCGTGATGCTTAACTACTTCATGTACCAGAGCATCCAAGGAGATATCTACAAAAGGTAGTTCTGGCGGAGAAGACTCCTGCATATGGTGAGCTAAAGAGTATATGTGAAACACAGCTTGGTGTAGTTACCCGATGTTGCTTGCCAAGGAATATAAAGCAATTCAATTCTCAGTATTTCCTGAACCAGTATGGAACAGTAGTACTGGTGAATGGTCTATGTCAATCAGCATGGTAATCTCTTAGAAACCGGCACGTGTCCAATATTCCTCTGAGTGTCAATATAGGGAAGTGAACGTGCATGAGCCCAAGCTCAGAAATGCACATTGTTAGTGACAAATGTTGCTTTGAAAAGAGGAAAGGGGATCCACCACTCAAAAGATCTCATCAGTGGACAATCAACATGGACATTCATCACCAAGGTTCCATCCCAAAGGCCGAGTGTACAACACGAAGAGGCAAACATCCATCAACCTTCGCCATGGTAAGTATCTTTACTCTGGAAACACCATAACCATGATAGTTTAGGAAACCTCTTCGTCAGCATACCCTTGAGCACTTAGCTCAAGACCCGCAGTTTTTGCACCATACTTCTTCCAATGCATTTTCCAAGTAAGCATGCGTAGGGCTACATTACAAGGCCGTGCACAAGGCACATACTTTTTTCAACCCATGCACGAACACACTTACCCATCACTCAATATGGGTTATGAGTACTTGGCTTGACTACTATGAAGATCAACTTTGGAAGATCTAGAAAACATCAACGGAGACTCACAACGCCACAGTCATGCTGGAATACAAGGCAGAAGCACATACCAAGAGACTACAACCTGCAAAGATTCACAAGTGATAGATGAAGAACGTCGGACGACTTGTGTTCATACAGAAGGGACACTCCCTCTCAAGGCACTACTTGGAACAATCACTACAACAAGGGTCTGTCAGGGACGACAGACTCGAGAGGGGGGGGAGTGTTGAAGCTCAAGGTCAAAGACAAAGCATGGAAGCACATCAAAGAAGTGGACATAGAAGAAGAGAGAGCAAGTAGGGAGCTCCAAGAAGTGTATGTCAAATTTTCAGAAGAATCCCCTACAAAAATAGTGATTTTCATCACTAGAAACCATTGTAAATACCATTATCTATTTTTAGTAACTCCATTTTGTTCAAGCCGAGGAGTCCTCGAGCTTGAGGAGTATTAGAAGTACCATCGTACCAATTTTCATAATTTTTAGACTTCGTTTGAGCCCTCAAATAAGCCCTGGAACCTAATTTTTAACTAGGCCGGACACTAGGTCTGGACAGGGCCAAAACTAGTCAAAAAACTATAAAAAGAGCTAGAGAGCTCATTTTTGAGGTTAGCTTGTTAGAGAATAGAACTTTTGTAAGAGAACTCTTTTGCAATCTAAGCTTTCCATTGTTCCTCTCTTTGATCTTACTTTGTGCGCGTGTGTGTGTATGTGTGTGCATGTTTGTGTGCTTTCACTCACGCACTTGTGCCTTCACTTGCTCTTGGTCTTCATACCGGTCCTCACGTCTCCGCGGATTGACAAGTAAAGGAGGTGGTGCTTACGCTTGAGCTACAGTGCTTCAAAGAGGTTTTGGTTTTGGCTGAAAATCTGTCAGCATGTAAAAATGGGCACCCTCTATTCTGATCGAGGAGGGAATATATATCTTCTGACTTTAATGCATTCATGTTTGAACGTGGGATAAATCATCAGTGTAGAGTGCCGTATACACCTCAACAGAATGGAGTTGCTGAACGGAAGTATTGATGCACTTTCCATATGTATGAGTAGAGAGGGAGAGTAGAGAAAAAGTTGTATGATGATTCACGTAGGAGGCTTGGATATGGTTGAGTGGTTATTGAGACTCCATCTCCATGTGTGTGCTTTTGGGTAGCTGACATTCACAAATAGGCGACTATGAGCTTTAATGGGAGCTTAGATTAATAGGTTTCTAATAGGCCTAATCAAGCAAAAACTATATTGAGACTTCTTGTTTATGAAATTTACTTCATACTCTCTAGTTTTGTGGTTTTTGGAATTTTGTATGTGTCTTCATAGATAGGTATAGGGGACATTGTGAAGTCTACCAAAAAAATAAGCTATGTTTGGAGGAGCTAGGAAGCTCCCCTTCCCGTTGAAACCTATAACCTATGCAACAAGATGACTCCAAAGCTTATAACAAAGGCAAAAAGCAAGGTAAAGATCTTGGCATACCCATTCACCCAAGTCACCATTGGTTTCATTGGTTGTGTTTGTAGGAGGATGTTATAAAGTAGCCTTGACAAGGTTCAAGATAATGATAACATTAGTTGTGGCCTAGACAACTTGTAAGTTTAGCCTAGTGGTTAAGTCTCAAGGATGGAAACAAGGTCTTGGGCCCCCATGGGGAGCATGTGGAGAGAGTTTTGCCCAAAGAGCTCGAAAATGTTGACACTAGTGGAAGGTTCAAAAGTATTGGTGGAGATTGCACATGCATATGTAGACTCTAGTTGATCTGGAGGTCACCATTAGTCCTAGAAACTATATACTGGTAGGTTGGATGGAGAGTCAAAAGTCATTCTCTCTTGTGGGGAGACTAGGTTCTTAACATTGCTATCAAAGTGTAGAGTTTTCATGGTGAAATTGATAATCTCATCATCTTCTCTAAAAGCTCAAAGGGTGACGTTATTGGTTGCATCATCACATCTTCACCATTGGAGAAGTTCACATGCCCACTTATATGTCCTTATCTTGCATACATATTAGTTTGGATAAGCTTCATGCATGCCGCTATTTTCTCCCAAGATAGATACTTGCAAAAAGAAAGCTCTTTGTTATGCTTGTTATGGATTTTAAACTCAAAACTTCATAATTTAATGGCTCTCACATTATCCAACCCACCATTCAAGCATTCTCATATATAATTGTCTCTTATTTTATCAGTTCTAAATAAACATAATGCATGAGTACTTCATTCATTCTAAATTTGCATGTGTGGATACCTCTTCTCCCGAATTAGTTCCATATAACTCCGTATGTGTCTTTCTCTTACTTCCAGAGAGTAGGTTAGTCTGCCTCATATGTGCCAAAGATCAAGAAGAATCTATTGTCGATTTCAACATTAGCCAAGATTGGTTTGGTTGTCGACTTTGTTGATGACATATGTATAGTTCATGATCTCTTGAATGGTGATGTTATTATTACTTATGGCATTTTATATCATGGGTTGTATAAGCTCATAGACTATGAAAAATCTATGAATGATTCAACATGTGTAGTTTATGATTCTCAGGCTATCTCAGATGCAAAGCTTTGGCATGCACACTTTGGTCATCTGAATTTTGCTAGTTTGCTTTGTATGCAAAAAACTGAAATGGTTTCCTCTCTACCCAAATTTGACACACCTTCTAAAAATGTTATGGAGGTTGTATTTTGGTCAAAATGTAGCGTTCCTCCATCCCAAAAGATGGTTCAGTTAAAGCTTCACATAAATTGAAGCTTGTTCATAGTGATGTTTGTGGTCCTATGTAGACACCTTCATTTGGGAGTTACCTATACTTTGTGACTTTCATTGATGAATTCTTTAGGCATGCATGGGTGTATCCATTGAAAGCAAAATCTAAGGTGTTTATGTGATCTCAAGAGTTCTTGGTAATGGCTAAAAATTTGTTAGCATGTAGAATGGGCACCCTTCATTCTAATCGAGGCAGAGATATATGTTTTCTGAGTTCAATGCATTTCTAGTTGAGTGTGGGATGAAACATGAGTGTATAGTGCTCTATACACCCCAAAAAAATGGAGTTTTTGGAAGGAAGAAGAGTGCTCTCATATGGTCAAAAGTGAAGCATCTTAAACACATCGCTTTTGGCTTGAGGGGGTTATGTGTGCAACATATGCTCTTAATCAATGTCCCACCAAAGCATTGTAGTCTATGAATCCATATGAGGCTTGGCATGCTTGCAAGCCATATGTTACTCATCTACATGTTTTTGGTTGTCTGGAATATGCATTAGTGCCTCAACAACAATGTAAAAAATTGGATGATAAAGCAGTGAAATGGTCATTTTTTTGGTATATTTCTGAAAGCGAAGGCTATTTTTTGTATCATCTACATACTAAATGCATTTTGTTTAGCCATGATTTTGTTTTCGTGGAAGATGTGATTTAGCCCTTACTTTCATGTACCAAGGAGACATCAATTAGCTTGAATGATATGTATGACACTTTGCTACCTCTTTTTATTAGTGGATAGTCAAGTGTTGGTCCAAATGAGGCATGTTCTTAGCCTTTACAGGTTCCAAATGATGATGCAAATCATACAATTTTTTATGCAAATTTACATGATGCACTTCTTGATGAGAAGGTTCACATGAAGAGGCAAAAACTATACCTAAATTGTTGAAAGTTTTTCAAGCTCAAGAGTGTGGGAACATGCCCCAAATTGAACCTTCCACATCATCCACAATCAAAGGAGGCTGATTTCCACGAGTTTGAGGCATCCAATTATGCCCATAATGGAAAGAAGTTGATTAGAGAAGATTTAGCTCACCTCTTGATGTGATTGGACCTCACTTTTGACATGTATATGTTTTTGATTGGTTAAAGAGGTTAGTAGGTGGTCTTTAAAACCTCTAATGAGTTGTATTATGACTTAGAGTCGTGGAAATACGTGCCCAAGCTGCCCCCTTGCTTAAGCACACCCCCTACTAGCTATTCTCTGCATATTTTGCAGAAATTTCACTTTTACACACTCTATCTATCTAGATGTTTTTGGCAGACCCCCCGGTCTTGTAATTGTTGTTTCTCCTTCATCCGGAATCCATTTGCAATGATTTTTGTCTTGTTGGAAAGCTTATAAGTTCTACTTTGTCTGCTATAAGTCTCAGGTTCAGTGCCTGCACATGTGCAGAGAAATGTCCAGAATAGTGTCTGTCTAGTTAGCTCATACTCTGTGAAGAGATCAAGTTATCTGTTTTGTTGCAGCTGGTTGAGGCATCATCCAGTATCCAAATGGAGTGATTTTACTCTGATTTGAAAGCTCTTAAAGTCTAGTTTATGCCTGCAAAATTTCATTTTCAATCTCTGCATATACTCAGAGAAACTCAGAAAATACAGAGCCTATGTCTGAAAAATTTCAGGATCCTAGGAGGGTTCATTTGCTTTTGTTGTGCACATAGGAGTGTTTATCCTCCAACAGTGGTATCAGAGCTATAAGTGGAGTATCAAAGAGAGAAGAAGGAGCTACTGGAGTGAAGTGAAGACTTCATCAAATTTTGAAGGAAGGAAGCAAAGAACGGGCACGTCAACAACAAGGGGAAGCAAATACATCATCAAATCAAAGACGAAGCTTCATCAAGAGGAGTAGCTCTATTTTTTGAGGTAAAAGCCATCCTTTTCAACTTCATTGCATCAAGGGGGAGGTTCAAAAGAGTTAGGAGGCACCATGGCTGATCTCAATGCTCAGATTGAGAAGCTCGAAAAAGGAAACTACCAACCATGGCGATTTAGAATAAGCAATTTTTTGATGGGGAAAGGTTTGTGGGGACTTGTGAGTGGTGGAGAGCCAAAACCCTACATAGATGAGGTAAATCCAACCAATGACCATAGAAGAGCAGTAAGAGAGTGGGATGAAAGGGACAAAAGGGTCATTTTCATTTTATCTCAGCATATTAGCAACTCTATGGTAGGGCATATTCAAGATTTGGATACATCGAAGAAGGTGTGGGAGTGCTTGGAGAAATTGTATTCAACCTCCACAAAAGCTAGAAAAATTCAACTCAAGAATGAGCTAAATAATCTTAGAAAAAGCCCCTCTCAAGGTGCTAATGATTACATATTAAAGGTTAAAGAGCTTGCAGATGCACTAGGGTCAATCGGTTGTGCCCTAGATGATGACGATCTTGTCGCCCACACCCTAAATGGACTTAGGGATGATGAAAAATGGAGGGCTTTCACAACTTCAGTGTATGTAAGGGACTCTCTTCCTGATTTTGATCAACTAATCACTCTCATGGTGACAGAGGAGATGAACCTTGGTGGTCATAATGCCAAGGATAGCCAAGGGCAATTGTTGTATGCAGGTAGAGGAAGAGGAAGACACAACCGAGGTGCTACAAGAGGAAGAGGAAGATATCAAAGCAACCAAGGAGGTCAAGGACAACAAGAAAATGCAGGTCAAAGAGGTGGAAGAGCCACAAATAGAGGAAGAGGTGCAAGATTTGGTGGAAGAGGACAAGCCACTTCAAATGGATGCTTTATATGCGGTAAGCCCGGTCATTTTGCAAATGAATGCTATCATAGAGCTCAAAGACAAGGGAATCAAAGCAACAACAACAATTATAGAGGGCAAGGTAATTATGCAAACACATCATCCAGCCAAGGGAATGATTATTTACTTGCCATGAGGTATGGTGAAGATACAACTCAAGCTAGTGAAGATGTATGGTATGTAGACAGTGGATGTAGCAATCATATGTCATGTCGAAAGGATCTTTTTAGTAATTTGCAGGTCCCAAAGCATCAAGGGCATGTGGAAACAGGTGATAACTCAGAGCATACCATTCAACATGTGGGAGATATCAGTTTGGAAGGAAATCAAAGAGCAAAGTGCTTATCAGAGGTATTACATGTCCCTACTATTACCAAAAACTTGATTTCGGTAGGCCAAATGGTAGAAAAAGGCTATCAAGTTAGGTTCAATGAAAGAGGATGTTTTGTTGAGGATCCAAGGGCAGGTTTCAAGCTCATAGCAAAAGGAAAAAAGCAAGGGAGAATGTTCATAATGGACATAAATCAGCCACACCATTCAATGTATGTCACATATGGAGACAAGAGGATAGAAGATTTGGATCTATGGCATAAACGAATAGGTCACATCAACCTACAAAAGCTCAAGGACATGCAAAGGAGGATCTTGGTAAGAGGCCTACCAAATTTTACATCTAAAATGTTGCATGAAATTTGTGTAGCTTGCCAACAAGGAAAACAATCAAGGATGCCCTTCAAGAAGAGTACCTATGTAAGTGCAAATGTTTTAGACCTCATTCACACGGATGTTTGGGGTCCAACAAGAGAAGCATCCCTTGCTGGAAATAGGTATTTTGTAACCTTCATTGATGACTTTTCAAGGAAAGTGTGGTTGTATTGCATTAGAAACAAATTAGATGTGTTCCACTACTTCAAGAAATTCAAAGCACAGGTGGAGAAGGAATCTGGCAAGTTTATCAAAACCTTGAGATCCGATGGAGGGGGAGAGTATTTCTCCCATGAATTTTCTGAATTTTTGCAGGCCAATGGCATCAAAAGGCAATTTACATGCAGGTATACCCCTCAACAAAATGGGGTAGCAGAGAGAAAGAACAGACACATAGCAGAGGTAGCAAGGTGTATGCTTAACGAAATGAATATGCCGCATTGTTATTGGGGAGAGGCTACATATACAGCCACATACATCATGAATAGATGTCCTACATCAGGTATACATCATCTAACCCCTGAGGAAGCATGGAGTGGAAGAAAACCTTGCATTTCACATCTTAGAATCTTTGGTTGTATATGCTATGTACATGTACCTCAAGAGTTGAGGTCAAAGTTAGATGCCAAATCTGAAAGGTGTATTTTTTTGGGATATTCTATGGAACAAAAGGGGTATAAATGCTATAATCCCATCACCAAGGAGTTGAAGGTAAGTAGGGATGTTGTCTTTGATGAGTTGAAGCCTTGGTATGCATGCACAAGTCCATTGCAGGTTAAAGACATAGGTGAGACAGATTTGAAGAATGATGATAGAGTTCAAGAAAGCATGGATTTGAGTGGTCCAAGCAACTCATGCAACACAAGGACACCCTCACCATGGAGTGGAAGGCTTAGGGAAAGAGAGACCAGCTCTGAAGAAAGCAAAGTCAAAGGCAAAGAGAAGATTTCAGTTGAAGAAGGAAGCTATGTGGACGAGAGCATGTTGGAAGATGAAGAGATAGAAGAAATTCAAACTCCAGGAGTGGCAAAACAAAGAAAGAAGATGGCAACCACACCCAAAGGAAGTGAAAGAAGGTCTTCAAGAGTAAGATATCCAGTACAAAGGTTAACATATGATAATTTCATTGCAAAGCATTATGCATACATGACTCAGGTAATCAAGGACAAGGAACCAACTAGTTATGAAGAAGCTAAGGATTGCAAGGAATGGCAAGAGGCAATGAAGGAAGAGCTCAAAGCACTTGATGAGAACCATACTTGGAGCTTGGTACCAGCTCAAGAAGGCATGAAGGTGATAGGTAATAAGTGGGTTTACAAAATTAAAAGAAATTCAGATGGTTCCATTGCTAGGTACAAAGCAAGGTTGGTGGCAAAAGGCTTCTCCCAAAGCTACGGGATAGATTATGATGAAACTTTCAGCCCCGTAGCCAAGATGCCAACAATTAGGACTTTGATTGCAGTGGCCACATCAAGGAAATGGAGCTTATATCAGTTGGATGTGAAGAATGCCTTCCTCAATGGAGAGCTTGAAGAAGTAGTCTACATGAGCCAACCTCAAGGATTTGCTAGTATGAGGTACCCAAATCATGTTTGCAAGCTAAGGAAAGCATTATATGGACTAAAGCAAGCCCCAAGGGCCTGGAATCAGAGGTTAGTGGATTATTTATCCAGTTGTGGATACAAAGAAAGTGTTGCAGATCCATCACTTTACATGAAGAAGCAAGGAGACAAGATGGTATACATATGCATCTATGTGGACGATTTGATCATCATAGGAAGTGATATTGCAGGTATTAAAGATATCAAATCAAAGCTAGGGAAGGAGTTCAAGATATCTGATCTTGGAACACTAAAGTACTTCTTGGGAATAGAGGTAATCTATGCACACAATGGCATCTTCTTGATTCAAAGAAAATACTTGTTGGATGTGCTATACAGGTTTGGTATGAGTGGTTGTAAGCCACTTTCTCAGCCCATGGAGCCCAATACAAAGTTGGTTGCAGGTCAAGGAGAGGCTATACAAGATATTACACTATATAGAAGCATAATTGGTTCATTAATTTATGCTACATTCACTAGACCTGATCTTGCATATGTAGTAGGTGTTCTCTCTCAATTTTTGCATGCACCTACTCATGATCATCTTATGGCGGCAAGAAAGGTGCTTCGTTACATCAAGCACACCATCAACCAAGGTCTATTTTACTCATATGATGCTGATCTAAGTGTCAAAGGATATAGTGATGCTGATTGGGCAGGTAGCAAGGATGATCAAAGGAGTACATCAGGTTATGTTTTCATGATAGGTACAAAAGTGATCTCTTGAAGAAGCAACCCACTGTTGCTCTTTCATCCACAGAGGCTGAGTACAGAGGTTTAGCATTGGCTACATGTGAGCTATTATGGCTTAAGAAGCTACTTAAGGACTTGGAAGTGGAAGTGCAGGAGTTTCCTCTTTATGGAGACAACATTTCAAGCATCTATCTAGCTAACAATCCCATGTTTCATGCAAGGAGCAAGCACATAGAGGTTCATTACCACTTCATTAGAGAAAAGGTGATGGCAAAAGAGATATAAGGTATGTGAACACTAAAATGCAGGTTGCAGACATGATGACAAAGTTTCTTGAAGGTACAAAGCTTGGAGGATTCAAGGAAGCTATCAACATAAGAGACATAGGCTGAAGCAACAAAGGAAAAGACTTGAGCTTGAGGGGGAGTGTTGAAAGTTTTTCAAGCTCAAGAGTGTGGGAACATGCCCCAAATTGAACCTTCCACATCATCCACAATCAAAGGAGGCTGATTTCCACGAGTTTGAGGCATCCAATTATGCCCATAATGGAAAGAAGTTGATTAGAGAAGATTTAGCTCACCTCTTGATGTGATTGGACCTCACTTTTGACATGTATATGTTTTTGATTGGTTAAAGAGGTTAGTAGGTGGTCTTTAAAACCTCTAATGAGTTGTATTATGACTTAGAGTCGTGGAAATACGTGCCCAAGCTGCCCCCTTGCTTAAGCACACCCCCTACTAGCTATTCTCTGCATATTTTGCAGAAATTTCACTTTTACACACTCTATCTATCTAAATGTTTTTGGCAGACCCCCCGGTCTTGTAATTGTTGTTTCTCCTTCATCCGGAATCCATTTGCAATGATTTTTGTCTTGTTGGAAAGCTTATAAGTTCTACTTTGTCTGCTATAAGTCTCAGGTTCAGTGCTTGCACATGTGCAGAGAAATGTTCAGAATAGTGTCTGTCTAGTTAGCTCATACTCTGTGAAGAGATCAAGTTATCTGTTTTGTTGCAGCTGGTTGAGGCATCATCCAGTATCCAAATGGAGTGATTTTACTCTCATTTGAAAGCTCTTAAAGTCTAGTTTATGCCTGCAAAATTTCATTTTCAATCTCTGCATATACTCAGAGAAACTCAGAAAATACAGAGCCTATGTCTGAAAAATTTCAGGATCCTAGGAGGGTTCATTTGCTTTTGTTGTGCACATAGGAGTGTTTATCCTCCAACATAAATTACCAATGGAGACTTTAAGAGATAGCAGATTAGATGAAACTTTGTCATATCATGCTCACTCAAACTCTCATAGTGCTTCCTTTATTAGATTGTTATGCAATGGTTGTCTCTAGAGTTTGTGATGAGAATGAGCCTGTTTCTTTTGATGAAGCACATAATTCAAAAAATTAGATGGTTGGTATGCAATCAGAATATGATGCTATTATGAAGAATGGTACTTGTTTGTTATGTGATTTGCCTCTAGGCAAAAAGACCATTGGAAGTAAATGGGTATACAATCTAAAACATAAGCATGATGGAACAATTGATAGCTATAAGGCTAGCCTTGTTGCCAAAGGTGGGGCTCAAGAGAGAGGGCATTGGTTTTGATGACACCTTTGTTGAGCAAGAAGCAACCTACTATGGCCACTTTTAGTTGTGAGGCCAAGTATAGTGAAGCTTTCACAATGATTGTCGAGTGTGTGTGGCTCAAATGCCTTTTGGTTGATTTGGGTGTTGGTCAATCTTCTGGCGTCACCATTTTTACTGATAGTTAGAGCGCATTGGCGATTGCGAGGAACCCTATGTCCCATGCTCACACAAAGGACATTGAGGTGCACTATCCTTATGTCAGGGAGATATTCTCTACTAGAGAGATCAACTTGGCTTATGTGCCCACACAAGATAATGTTGTAGGCCTTTTCAAAAAGGCTCTGCCTAGGGAGAAATTTGAAGCTTTTCACAAAGCTGTGGGCTTACTTCCTTTGTGGATTGATTTCTTTCCATGTTGCTTGGCACTTCCTTATACATGAGTGCCAACTCCTTATTCCCTGCATCGCTCCCAAGGGGATTTGTTGATATATTTTGGTAGTGACGTGTGTGAGCACACTTAGGACCATATTTAGGAGGGTTTTCTCTATTGGCTTGTATATATGCATATAGACCTAATTGTTCACTTATCTTTTTACATTCACTTGGCAATACAATCAATATTATATTGTGCTCCAAGCTTCTTCTTCTTCTTCTTCGTGTTGTTCATGTGCTTCCATAAACCTTGAACGCCAACAACCTTTATGAAATGATTAGGGAAGTCTCACTTCCTTTCTCTCTTTGAATTATGACATGAGAATCATGATATTCAAAGAGAGAATATTCATTTTTCACATATGAATAATCAAGTTTACGTAGCTCTCCTTTCCACATGTAGATGCTTTATTTCATGCATTGAAAAAGCGATTTTGATACGTATTGAAATTACACATATGAAAAATCAAAATCGTGCAAGATTGCATTTTAACTCATGCTTTTAAGGTGATATCCAAATTTATAGTTTTTGGATTACCTCTATTCTTTGGAGTTTATAGATCACGTCCATGCCTTAATCTTGAAGAAACTTTTCTTTAAGGTCAGATGTGTGATTCTCTTCTCTTGGGTGTTTGATTGCATGATTTTTAGATTCATGGAAAGCTAGTCTTGTAGTGTTTCCAATGACATAAAGTTCATTGGAGTCAAAGGAGTTTTGACTATTTTGGATCCAAAAATAGGGTTCAATTATCAAGTTTTGATAGTTTTGGCTATGTAGTTGGAAGCATTGGCGATAATCATTTGTCATTTTTTACACTTCCAAGTGAGGAGTCTAGGTGTATTCCCATATTTTAAAACATTGGAATTCACTTACAAGGCTTAATAAGTGCCTTAAGTTGTATTTTAAATTATTTTTTATGCCCCAAAATAAGTGCAAATGCACAAACTATAGGTGCATCTTATTTTTGTATATTGGTTCACCCATAGGAGAACCACAAATACAAATTTGTAAACGAGGGGGCTAGAAAAACCTACCTCAAACACTATATTTGTACTTTCAAGCAAGGAGGCACACAATTTCTACCTCGAGCATGGTTTTTGGGTGATGATATGAGTGAAAAAGGGATGGACATGGATGGGTGCACATGCACATGCACATGCAAAATTCACCATTGTTTTCATTATTTTAGATAGATACACCATCATAGCATAGGCTATTTTTGTATTAAAAGTATGCTACACGCATTAAAACTAATAAATCCACCCTAACAATTAGGAAAAGAGAATAAGAGTAAAAGAAAACCATGAAGATAGTATTTTTTTAGTGTAATCATAATGATAAGTATCATTTATTCTACGGCTTATTCTAAGAAGGTTAAGAGTTAACCTTAAAATAAACTTCCAAGAATGTTTTAAGTATCCGATAGTCATGGACTAAAAAGAATTAAGAATTAAGAATTAATTCTAAAGTACAACTTGGAAGTGATAATTATCATCCAAGTTAGAAACAACCAAGTTAAGACTAAGAACACTTATCTAAGACACATAAGAGTAAAATATGAAAGATGAGATATGTAGTTCCTACGTAATCCTTGAAACAAATATATTGGTAGTTAAGTTGGTATAACCCTAAGGTGTATCAATCTTGAGATTTCTTAGATTTAAAATTTGAAAAGCTTTAGTGGATGCTTAGAATTGATTTGATATCTAAAAAATCCATGGGATAAGCCAATGAGCTTTGCAAATAGAGGAAAGAGATCTCATGATAAAGAATAAATCTTTTTCATTTTTGCCTAATGAAACATGAATTTATCAGGCTTTCAACAAGATTATACAAGTGACTACGATTGGAAACTATTATTAACCTTAATAGAGTGTAAGGATTGGGTTACAATTTTACTAAGTATCTCATGTGATGAGAACAAAGTTTACTTCTTAAGTAAAGAGTCCTAAGTATGTTTTGGAAAGATTTTTCCAAGATGAGGTACAAAAGATATAATAGGGTCTAAAAATACGCTAGAGATTGAAATGGATCTAGTGATTCGCAAGCAATTGAAAGCCTATGATAAGACCATCTTTATGCTTAAGGATAAGTTTGAAGATCAAAGAAGCATGTTTATATGCTTTATTTTAAAGCATTGAAGGAAACTTTCAAACCTTGGACAAAGGTGTCGAGTTTCACATAGGCTCAAGTTATTAGGAATTGACATAGTGATAAGTTTCTAGTACAAGGTTTGGAACTTAAGGAAAGTTGAGTTTAAGTGGAAGTCACTACATGATGTGGGTGTAAGCTTGATGGTCCGGAACATTAACTTTTGCATCAACATCAAAGTGGACGTTGTGATATGGGATGCTATACTTAAGGGTGATGGATGCCCAAGTTCAAGTTCAAGTTGAAGTCTATGAGAAAGTTTCCTAAGTTTGAACGTTGATATATTCATTTAGAATTTGTTTTGATGTAGTAGAAATTAGGTTGGAAAAGATGAGGGAACACTTCTCTTCTACATTCTATGAAGAACCTAAAGCCCATATTCGATATAACTACGAAGTCTATTCTCCACTTAGAGAATGCATGTTCTCCCATCATGGGTCTCAGTGGCATCTCATCTTTACAAATAGGATATTGTGTTCTTTGACAAATGTTGCACCTCTTCACATAGGTATGTGCATCCATATGAAGCATAGGCCACCAAAAACCTGAGAATAGAATTGTCTTGATCACTCGATCAAGTCCAAAATTTCCTCATGCAACAACTTGGTGTGATGTTTCCAAGATCTTCGAGTATGCACTTTCATGCGCACATAGTCTCAGATATCTATCTCATCCACATTTGTAAAAATTATCTCCTATGAGTGTCTAGTCTTGAGCCTCCTACTCTAAACTTCCTCTTCATGCTAAAGTCATCTCTAGAGGGAATGTTTTTGTCCTCAGAGAGTCAACGAAAGGACTGCTCCAATCCTATATTAACAACACGATACAAAGTATCATGCTCAACATCAGTTCTGTTAATACAAGCTAGACAATCCCTATACATCCTAGAGACGTTTGCTTCCATTGTTGGCCTAATCTCCTTAAATTATGTAGGGTTCGATGTTTCAAATAATGTTGCTCCAATGCACCTAAATGTGCTTATTGCAACCATTTAGCATCTTCTTCTTCTTCTTCTGCTTCTTCTTCCACATAAAAAACTAAGATTCCTTGATCATTTTGCTTGTATATGCTTCCTGTCAGTATATGATGTTTTTGAGATCTCACAATCTTCATTCTTTGTTTGTACCATAGGGTTTTTGGGTCCAAAAGTAAGAATAGGAACAATTGTTTTAGCCTACTTAGGCACTACTTCCAAAAGTAAGAACATGCACATTTTGAAGGTTAAAGAACTTGTAGATGCCCTAGGCACTCGGAGCCCAATCAAAGATGACGATCTTGTTGCACACACTCTCAATGGACTGAAAGAGGATAAAAGGTGGAAAAGATCCAACATATCAGTGTATGTGAGGGATTCCCTATCAAAATTTGATCAATCGGTCACATTGATGGCAAAGGGGGAGATGAACCAAGCAGGTTCACAATCAACGAGCAACTAGGCCCAAGTTTTCTATTCATGTGAGGCAAAGGCAAAAGAAGTGGACAAAACTCCCAAGAAAGAGGGAGAGGAAGGTAAAACTCAAGCTCAAGCAACCAAGAAGGATCCAACATAAGCTATGGATGAATAAGAAGAGGAAGATCAAGAAGATCACATGGAAGAGAAGCATCCATTGGAGAATGTTACAATTGTGGAAAATCGAGCCATTATGCAAGAAATTGTTGGTCCAAAGGAGTAGGAAATCAAGGATACAAAAGGAACCAAGGTAATTATTCTAGTACTTCAACAAATTTAGAAAATGATAACTTTCTTATGATGTATGCCAGTTCAAGTGAAAAGTCAATTCAAATTTTACATGGTACATAGATAGTGGTATGTGTTGTCCATCACCAATAATTTGGTCTCAGTAGGTCAAATGGTTGGAAGAGGTTATGAAGTGAGGTTTAGTGATCAAAGATGATTTATTGAAGACCCCATGCAAGACTTTAAGCTCATAGAAAAAGGAAAAAAGCAAGGAAGGTTCTTTACCATGGAGGTTAAACCATCAACCCCTCACATTGTCTACTTGTCACTTGGAAATAAACAGACTGTAGAGATCGATTTGTAGCATCAAAAAATTGGCTACATGAACTTAAAAAAGATGAATGACATGCAAAGGAAGGGCTTGGTGAGTGGTCTACCTAATCTTACATCTCAGAATATGCAACATTTGTGCCATGCTAACAAATCATATTGTGATTCAAGAAGGGAGCACATGTGAGCAATGAAGTGTTGAATCTCATACACACAAATGTATGGGGACCTACAAGGGAGCCATTCATTGGAGGTAATAGATATTTTTTTCACATTTATAGATTATCATTCAAGGTTTGTTTGGATTTATTTCATGAAGTCAAAGTCAGAGGTGTTTTACCTAGTGGAGAAGGAGACAAGGAAGCATATAAAGACTCTGAAATTCAATGCAGGGGGAAAGTACTTTTCAAATATGTTTTGAGATTTTCTACATGAAGATGGCATCAAAGTTCAATTCACTTGTAGGTATACACTTAAAAAAAAATAGGGTGTCATAGAGGAACAACATATATACAATAGAAGTGGCTAGAGCTATGTTAAATAAAATGAATGTTCCTAATTCTTATTGGGTTGATGCAACAAATACAGACATATAAATTATGAATAGGTTTCCAACCTCAAGGGTACATGGAGTTTCATTTATGAAGTTTGGTGTGGCAAGAAACCCAACCTTTCACATCTCAAAGTATTCGGTTGTGTGTGTTATGTTCAAATACCTCAAGAATTGAGACACAAGTTACACCCCAAGGCAGATAGGTGTATATTTCTTGGATATTCTTAAGAGAAAATGGGTTTAAGATGTTATAACCATAGCATCAAAGAGGTTATGGTATCTGGGGATGTAATATGTGAGGGTTTTTAACCTTGGTATGGTAGCAAAGATGTGTTACAGGCTGACAATGCATATGAAGCCAAGAAGAAGTTCAAAGAGCAAAAACAAAGCATGGAGATGAGTGGCTGTTAGTCAAGAAAGACAAAGATCAACTAGATAATGGCAAAGAGGGTAGTAATCAAGATGAAGCACACAAGGAAAGGAATGACAATCTAGCGATGAGGCCAAAGGTTTTACCTGTTAATAGAAACAAACCACCAAATACTAATTTTCATCACTCCACTACCTTGTAAATCCATTTTTGATAAATATACCTCCATTTTTTTTTCAAACCAAGGAGTCCTCAAGCTTGAGACTACTAGAAGTAGCCATGTACAAATCTCCATGATTTTTAGACTCCATTTGAGCCTTCAAATAAGCCCTATAACCTAATTTTTAACTAGGTTGGACACTAGGTCTGGACAGTGCCAAAGCTATTGATAAACTATAAAAGAGCTAGAGAGCTCATTTTTGGGAGTTGACTTGGTAGACATTGAAGATTTTGTAATAGAGTTCTTTTGCAATTTAAAGCATTCCATTGTTCCTCTCTTTGTTCTTGCCATGTGTGCATGTGCATGTGTGCATGCTTGTGTGCTTCTCACTCACTCACTTGTGCACTTCACTTGCTCATGGTCATCATACCATCCTCACGTCTCTGTAGATTGACAATTATGAGGTGGATCTCCTCATATTGGTACTTGCAATTGTGCTACAGTGACAACAAATTTGGCACTATTGTCGGGAGCGAGCTTCAAGGATGAGCGTGTGATGGTAAGATGTAGAGTTGTGACGTTGGAGTCATAGGTAATTTCTTTACTTTTCATTTTTATCTTACTTTCTTCATCACCATCATCATCCTCACCATGTCCTACTCCATCTCCTTCCTCGCTAAATTTTTAGCTTTTTGGTCATATCCCCTTTGTTACCTCATTCCCTGCATTCCATTTGTCAGAAAGAGCAAGAGATAGCTTTTATGCATTTAGTATTCTTGTTCTTTGCAAGCATTTCTTGTAGGTTTCAACTGTATCATCATCTCTAGCAGCTTTTGGAGGTATGAGAGAACTCTGCACAATTCGCAAGACGATGAACTCTATCTCTCGTGATAGACAGAGAAAGTTGGTATTTCTTGTTTTCATGCATTGCATGGTAAACTACACCATTAGAGCATCCCAAATCACTAGAAATATCCTAAAAATTTTTGTTTTTTTTCTATCGTGACAGACAAAATCCATGATAGATGATAGACGATAGACGACAGATGATAGACAATGAACACCATCTATCATGATAGACACCATCTATCGTGACAGACATGATCCACAATAGACATCGTCTATCGAGATAGACACTATCTATGGAGATAGACCGAAGTCCATAATACATCATAGATGATAGGTGATAGATGATAGACATCATCTGTTGTGACAGACACCATCTATCGTGATAGAATTTGTCTATCGTGATAGACAAAACCCATGGTAGACACTTGTCTTTCATGATAAACACTGTCTATCACGACAAACCAAAGTCCACAATAGATGATAGATGATAGATGATAGACGACAGACATCATCTATCATGACAAACACTGTCTATCATGATAGAGACCATCTATCGCAATAGACAGGACCCATGATAGACACCCATCTACCATGATATGACAATCTATCATGACAAATCGAAATCTACAATAGATGATAGATGATAGATGATGGACAACTGTCTATCCTGATAGACACCATCTATCATGACAAACAGGTCTATCATGATAGACATTGTCTATCACGATAGACAACCAATTTTAGCCAAAAAATTAGGGTTTTTATTTTTGCAATTTAAGGGTTGTTTTGGGTAATTTTTTCAAGCAATTGAGGTTTCAAGAACACCTAGAGAGGTTGTATTTATTTGTTTGACCCCAAAAGCCTAAACTAACATAACTTTCTCATACAAAATCCGTGTTGATTTTTAGATAGGATAATTTGAAGTTGACCTTTAGGTGGGATTATGAAGCAAAGGGAGCTCTAGAGGATTTTTTAGCAATACAAAGGGGGGAAATGGGTCTTTAAACAATGCCTAAATCAAAATTGTCTTTCAATTAAAGTTAAAGATTGAGCTAAACTTTGAACTTTTATAGGTCCATTAAGAGCTCTTGGAGGGGCCAAAATAAGGTGACAAGTGTGTGCAAGCTTGGGAATGTGCATCCTCGGCATAGAGGTACAAACACGGAGAAGTGACTTGAGGTTGGAAGCATTCTTAACCCCCTCAATCAATTCTTAGCTTAGACTAAGCACGAATAGCAGTATTAACTAATTAGGGTGACGATAAGCACGACATAAGTACAAGAGACCCTAATTACTCAAGTGCAAGCACAATTAGAATATTCTTGCAACAAAACCTAAGGGAAAAGAGTATAAATTGTTCGACAAAAACTTCAAATGCAATAAAAACTCAAGTATTCCTTATGATGCAAATTAGTGGACAAGAAGTGACAATCCAAGTAAAATAAAAAGAACAAGTGATTGATATAAAAGGACATAGCAATGTGGTTGTACTCGAGAAATCAGGGTTTATAAAAAAGGCTTATGAACCTTAGATCAAGTAGACATCTAGGTCGTGATAGACAAAGCACTAGATCTTATGAGGCTAGTGTCAACCATACAACTAGTTTGTGGGCTCAACAACTTAGTGATTATCCCTACCCACTGAGTTCAGAGATCAATGACTCAGAGATGTCATATAGCATGGAGAGACGAGCAGGTAGTTCTAGTGTTGCATACCTAGATAATCCAAAGGGGCCATATAAGACTCAATTGGAGTCCATTAAGACCAATTGATTAGGTGCTTGCATTTATGCAAATGGTCTGAGAAGTCATGTTATCTAACTTAGGAATCTAGATCAGCCAGTTGGACTGGAACACCTAGTGGTCCAGTTTGAAGAAGGCTCATACATTGATAAAGAGGGAACCATGTACGTGGTCACGAGCTCACATAATAGAACAAATGAATTTGGAGTCGGGATTCCACAAATGGAGCTTGAAGACCTAGAACGGAGCTTGAAGACCTAGAACAAGGAACCCTAGGAGGAGAGCCTAGGACCCCTAGAGGCAAATCAGTCTTGACCAGAGTGATTATCCTAGAATGGATACCCCAAGATAATAAGAGCATAGAGTTATCCTTGAACGGAGAAACAAACAAGACATTCTAGAGATATAAACCCGACCAACCTAACAAAGTTGGGGCAATCACATATATTATTTTAAAGATCTTGATACACCAGGAAAGGTGGTCTACTTAGACAAGACCTTAGAGAGAGTGTTTGTGGTATCGAAGTATGCTAGGCATGCCTACACTTGGAAGGGTGAATTTGTCTTTCACGAACCAAGATCAAATGTCTCTTTTGGCCACCAAGGATCTGGAACATCCCAAGCTCATGGAACTCAGAAGGACAAGAGAAGAGACAAACGTGAAGTAAGTTTTGCTCTTGGAAGAGAAAGAACTAGACCAAAAAAAGGTAGAATGGATAATGAGAGACACAGAGGCTCAAGACCTCAAAGAGGCATGGATGAGTTTCCCTTGCCAAGACCCAGAGAACATCCTAGGATCTTGAGGCCTACACAGTTGGTTAAGTCCATGAAGAACTACTTCGATGATACATGAGATCTGTATGAACACATAGCAGAGTTTCGATAAGTTTTGAAAGTTGAACAAGTTGAAGACTTGTTCACTCAATACAATGCTTTTGGCCTAACTCTCAAGCACACTGCCTTGACTTGGTTTCAACCACTTCACCAAAGGTAAGCTGACCAACTATTGGAAGCCTTCATCACTGAATTTTCTAAGACTGGGATCCGGCACAAGACCTCATCTCTGATATGTATCTTTAAACAAAGACCTCAGGACACATGTTGGCAGCAGCAGTCAAGGCACTAAAGGACTCACAAGACAAGGAAGCCAAAGAAGGGAGTCAGAGCGGAGAGAAGGCACAAGCAGACTAAGCAGTCAACGAAGATCTGGCAAGTAGGCCATTCAAATTTTTCCAAAACAACACCTTCATAACAGTGATTCTCATCACTACAAATCATTGTAAATACCATTTCACCTTTTTGTAACTCCATTTTGTGCAAGCCGAGGAGTCCTCGAGCTTGAGGAGTATTAGAAGTAGCATTGTACCAAGTTTCATAATTTTTAGACTTCGTTTGAGCCTCCAAATAGGCCCTAGAACCTAATTTTTGACTAGGTTGGACACTACGCTTGGACAGGGCCAAAAGCTAGTCAAAAACTATAAATAGAGCTAGAGAGCTCATTTTTGGAGGTTAGCTTGTAATAGATTTGAACTTGTATGAGCATTTTGGAAGTAATCTAAAAGAACTCCATTGTCTTCCTCTTTGTCTTACTGTGTGTGCGCGTGTGTGTGTATGTGTGTGCATGTGGGTGTGCTTCTCACTCACGCACTTGTGCCTTCACTTGCTCGAGGTCATCATACCATCCTCACATCTTCCCGGATTGACATTAAAGGAGGTGCTACTCATCACTGAGCTACAACACAGTTTGACTTGCAAGAAGATGGTTTACATAGTACTTAGAGAGATTCCCTATTCCGGATTTAGTCGTGCCAACCAAACAAGTGGCTTTATTCGTAGATGGTTTGCTCAGTACCAAATTGAGATCTTATGTGTACCTGAAGGAACCTAGATCCATAGAATAGTACGTACACATGTGCATAGACATTGAGTATAATCTAGGTGATGAATTAGAGATTTCAAAAATCTATAAAACTTTGGATAGCTCTCCTAGCCTCACCTCCAAACCATCTACATCTATTGAGGAACTGGTAGAGAAGGTAGCTCAGAAGTTAGGTGTCTCTAGCGAGCAAACACCTAGATTTGTCTCAGTGAAACAATGTTACAACTATGGAGGGGACCATATGGCTAATGTGTGCCCCACCATGACTCAACCCCAAGCAAACCCTAACAACCAATACTGCACAATAGAAAGGAGGCATACTAACCAAACCACCCATTAACAAGCAAGTGGTTAGACAACACTACCCTCAAACATATCAACAACAATGAAGAAACCCATATAACAAGCAAGTGGTTAGGCAACACTGCCCTCAACCATATCAATAGCAAGGAAGAAACCCATATAACAAGA
This sequence comes from Ceratopteris richardii, assembly GCA_020310875.1. Taxonomy (NCBI): domain Eukaryota; kingdom Viridiplantae; phylum Streptophyta; class Polypodiopsida; order Polypodiales; family Pteridaceae; genus Ceratopteris; species Ceratopteris richardii. The sequence continues at coordinate 66,095,019 of CM035439.1, forward strand.
AAGTTTTTAGGCAACACTACCCTCAGCCATATCAATGCACAAGATTGACCATATAACAAGCAAGTGGTTAGGCAACACCACCCTCAACCATATCAACAACAAGGAAGAAATCCAAACCAATATCCACCACAACAATAATTAAGACATCAAAAACCCTATCAAACACCCTACCAAGCTCAACAAAGGCCTCAACCAGTGTTAGTTCAACAACCTCCACCTCCAACCAATGTGATCCCAGTGAAGTATGCACTTGTTGAAGAAAATTTGAAAAGGGCCTTAGAGCCGGCATCACCATTGGTTTTAGAAATTGACTTGAATGATCATAGTTTTGACTCAACTCATATGGATAGTCCTCCAGCTTATATATGGAGTCACCAAAGTATAATGAGACTTATCCTTATGAAAACCCTAGTGAACCTAGTTGGGAGCCAGAATACTCTAATGTCATGTACACAAGTCCTAACTCTAGGCTTCAACCAAGATAGATAAGACCCCAACACCTAGAGGATCATGCTACAGATGCTAGGGAGATCACTTCATTCATGATTGCCCTATACCTGCAAGTATGCAACCCCAATCACTGACAATTCAAGGTTTTTGTCCGGATTGTGGGAAGGAGCATCTTTTATGGGACTGACCTAAGAACCCAAGCAATGTGCCGAAGATCACTCCTATCAACGTTATTGGGTTAGTAGTAGATTCTAATGGAAGTGTGACTTCCACTGAACTAGTGCAAGTAGTCACTAGAGCTCAACCATTATAGCAGAGCCAAGGTTTAGGTTATGAAAAGAGTTCTGAGGTTAGTGAGACTGACAGTCTAGGTAAGAAAATGACAAGAGCCTGGAAAGATATTCGTGAGATAATGAAAAGATAATGGTCAAAGAAGATGAGAGAACTTGAGGAAATCTTAAGAGAAAAGAAAGCCAAGGTAATCGAAATTGCATCTCAAACGCGCTCTCAAAATCCACCTCCCCATCCATCCCAAACCTTCCCATTAATGCACCACCACCTAAAGTAGGATAGGTCTTAGCAGATCCAACCCCCAAGGAATTAGACATGATGCTTAAAGCATAACATGCCAGAATCCACGAAGGGCCAAATGTGATATAACACGAAAAATGTTATCCTAGAGCTGACCTAGAAATTTAAAGAACAAAGCTTTGTGCAAAGATGGTAGAATTGGCTCAAACCATGTTTGAGGGCAGTCGTTTGTTTGATTGCACAACCTTAGCCAAAACACAGTTACACTTCGATGGATTATTAGAAAGATTGGAAAAGATGATAGCTAAGTTGGGAAGCAAGCTACATCACAAGCAAGTAACATCATAAGTGAAAGGATAAGCCTTCCTCCCAAAGAAACTTACATTCCAAACTCCATCGAGTCAGGAATCTCTGCTCCTATAAATCAATACTCACAAGAATTTCTAAGAGAGATTCAAGAGGACAAATGGGCTAAAGAAAGTGAAAATCCTCCTCCCATTGAAATTGTGGATGACCTACATAATCAGTTCCCACATAATATTCCTTCTATCTATGGAGAACAAGAGGATACCCAGTCTAGAGAACGGTTAGACTCTGAGTCTAATTCCTTACAAGAACTAACTCATTTCAAAGTTCCATGGGAAGTAAAGTCTACCTGTATGAGAGCGCCCACTGTCATGGTAAGGAATGAAGACTCAATCTTGCCTAGAAATATCAAAATAATGAAAAAAACTAAAGTGCAATGCAATCTCCCTTTAGAGTATGTGGAAACACATAGCCAATCAAGTGCCAGAAGTAGCTAGAACTCAATCCCAGGTAGAATCACATCAAACACTGCCCGAAAAACCCTTGGATAAGATAGGAGACATGAGCGAAGGAGAAGAAGGAAACACCTATCTCCCTATCACTCATTGGGGTTAAACAACCAAGGCCATTGTGGAATCAGGCACAAGAGTTGTTGGTGTAATTCAAGCCTTAACACTTGGCTTGGATATCAACTTTGAAGACTCAACATAAAGCTTGGATCTTGGAAGCCTAGTTTGGATTAATTCATGAGGATATCACTTGAAGAATGAACCATAGGAACCTAGTCTTATTGTTCTTACCATTTATCTCATGTAAAAGTCTATATGAATTTAACCACTCTTGTAAACTCACCTACTTGAGAAAGTCGTGGAAAGTTGAAAGTTGTAATGGAGAGAATATCTCCCTAAGTTTAGTGGAGAGATTTTAGGGAGCTTCAATTTGAATTTCAAATTCAAATGACAAATCAACTCCTATAAAAACTGTGAAGAAAACTCGCGGGCTAGACTCACTCATTTTGAGCTCATCTCCCGAGGCATTTTACTACTGTATCTGTGTGTGTGTTCGTGCTACATCTTAGCCTACACCACAATACCTCATTTAGCTATGCTTGGCATGCTAATGAACTTGTACATCTACATTAATCAATAGATACATTCACATTTTTCAACTCTGGTTTCTCTGTGTCATCTACCTCAAGTCTGTCAACTTCAACAGGGCATATCTCAAGATCTACTGAACCAAATTGGATGATTCAAAGTGCATTGGATTCAGCTCAAAGTCTACTATACACCTACAAAGTTTCAAGGCCATTGGATCTACCATCACAGAGAAATCTCAGTCGGGGTGCTCACTGGTCTGTGACTGTAAGTCTCCTAAAAAGTCGGGGGTACATCTTATTTTGCTAAAGTGATTTTTCTGAGTGTGGTTTATCATTTCCTTTCATTCCACTTGGAAATAGAAGCTTACTAAGCTAATAGAATATCTCTAGAAGGAATTTTGCTAATTGTAACTACACTGGTCACACTGAGCATAATAGTGAGCAGGTATCAAGACCAAAATAGAAAGTTTTCAAGTCTTGTGATTTTCAAAGTAGTCTGTTTTGATAAAGTCCTTACTCAAACCTTTTCCAAAGTACATATAGCATATTTTGGTATCATTTGGAAGCTCAAGGAGTCTACTAAGCATATCTGAAGTGAAAGGAGGGCAGGTGTGAAGCAGGTCTAGCAGCACCAACTTGATCTTCTGAGTGCATCCAGCCATCACTTCCAACAGTGGTATCAGAGCAAATAAGGTAATCATGGGTGATGGTTTCCCTTCCTTCATTGACAAATTAGACAGGAACAACTATCAAGCTTGGTCTCTAAGAATGAAGACCTATCTACAAGGGAGAAGCTTGTATGGATACATATCAGGAGATGAGGAATTGCCCTCATTCAAGACTAGAGGCCTACCTACAAAGGATGAACATGAGAGGCTCAATCAATGGTGTGCAAAAGATGCTTTGGCAAGGTCATATCTTCTAAACTCTATTTCTGATTTCCTTCTACCACATATAAGGAATTGCAAAACTTCCCAAGAGACTTGGGAAACCTTGTCAACATATTTTTCATCAAGCACAAGAGCCAGAAAGAATCAGCTATGGATTGAGTTTACAACTCTTAGGAAGCAATCAAAACAATGTGTCTCAGATTTTGTCACCAAAGTCAAAGATATTACAGATCAACTTGCAAGTGTTGGAGAAGAAATTGAGGAAGAGCAAATAGTCAGACAAGTGATCAATGGACTAAAGGCAGATGACAAGTGGGAGAACTTTACCACAGCAATGGACTTATACATGGACATCCAAGCACCTGATCTAACCACTCTGATTGGACAACTCTTTACACATGAAGCAAAGATCACAAAGAATGGAGAGCAATCAAAAGGTAACAATCCCTCTGCCCTATATACTGATAAGAAAGTAAAAGATAAAGGTAAAAGCAAGAAGGTTGATGAAGAAGGCTCTACCTCCCAAGCAAACTATGCAGGGAGAGGTAGATCTTCTAGAGGTAGGGGCAGAGGAGGTAAGTCAGGTAGGGGGAGACCCTACAACCAATCTCCATGCAATATCTGTGGCCTGTCTAACCATACCACAGATGAATGCTACAAAAACTACAAGAACCAAAGAGGAAGAGGTCACCAAAGAGGAGGATACTCTCAAGGTAGAGGCAGATTCAACCAATCTCAAGGCTACCATGGCTACAACAATAATTATAACAACAACTACAATCACAATGGCAACTATCAAGGTGGATACAGAAATAGGAAAGACTACAACAATTATGCAGAGGAGCAAGATGATTCCTTGTTGATCATGAACATGACATCTAAGTCAGGTATCAATGATGATCACTTATTCTATATTGATTCAGGTTGCTCTAATCATGTAGCTGGAAATGTTGCATTACTTTCTGATTTGGAAGAACCCAAAGGCAAGCATCAAGTGCAGACAGGTGATGACACTAAACATTCAGTTGTTAAAGTAGGCAATGTCAAAACTAGTGATGGTAATCAGAATTTATTGAGCAGAGTGTTGTATGTTCCAACAATCACCAAGAATCTGATGAGTGTAGGTCAGATTGTGGAAAAAGGTCTACAGGTCAGGTTCACTCAACATGGTGCATATGTGGAGGATCCAAGACATGGATTCAGAAGGATAGCCAAGGGAGAAAAATCAGGTAGATTGTTTACCTTTGAACTTGAAGACACTAAGAGTATTGCCTTGTACAACTATAAAGATCGAACCCTATCAGAATTGGAGATTTGGCACAAGAGATTAGGTCACATTGGAGAGAGGACCATAAAGCAAATGAGCAGAGATCAATGTGTGCTTGGGATACCTAATGTGTCCAAGCAACACATGATATACAAGTGTGGGGCTTGTCAATTTGGTAAGTCACACAGGTTGCCCTATACCAAGAAAGGTTTTATGCATGAAGATTATCTGGAATTGGTGCATACAGATGTTTGGGGACCTAGCAAGGAGCCATCCATATCTGGATCAAGGTACTATGTGTCCTTCATTGATGACTATAGCAGGTGGACTGTCTTATACTTCATGAAACATAAAGATGAAGTATTTAATTGTTTCAAAAGGTATCTTGCATTAGTTGAAAATCAAACAGGTAGACATTTGAAGAATCTAAGGTCAGATGGTGGTGGAGAATACTTCTCCAATGACTTTGAAGATTTCTTGCAGGAAAGAGGCATCAAGAGGGAGATCACTACAAGGTACTCACCTGAACAAAATGGGGTAGCTGAAAGGAGGAATAGACTCATTGTAGAGACAGCTAGGTCTATGCTAAATGAAAAGAAATTGCCAAATTATCTTTGGGCAGAGAGTGTATCTACTGCCACATATTTAATTAACAGGTTGCCATCAAAGACACTTGATGGAATGACACCCTATGAGGCTTGGCATGGTAAGAGACCATCTCTGGATCATAGCAAAATCTTTGGTTGTGTTGCATATGTGCATATTCCCTCACAGGTAAGGGGAAAGCTAGACCCTAAAGCTGAAAAGTGTATCTTCATTGGTTATGATTTGAATCAGAAGGGATACAGGTTCTATAACCCCTCAAACAAAGGCTTCAAGGTAAGCAGAGATGTCATCTTTGATGAGAATGATTCATGGTATGAGAATGAGTGTAGGAAAGTTAGTCTACCCTATGACATGGAAGAAGACTTTCCCAAACTTATCAGGCAAGAACCAATTCAGAAAGAAGACACAAGCTCAGAGGATGAAGACACCATCAACATTGAAGAGTTCAAGGCTTGGAAATCCAAAGGGAAGATGAAGATGAAGCAACTAGAAGATAATCCAGAATCCTCAACTCAAGCTATGAGGAGATCTCAGAGAGAAAAGAAAAAACCTATTAGGTATGGGTATGATACTTCACTTGTAACCAAGCACTCTGTATATCTTGCAAAGGATCTCTTGAATGAAGAACCAGGTACATTTGAAGAAGCAATTACTAAACTAGAATGGAAGGAAGCAATGGATGAAGAAATGGAGGCTCTCAAGGAGAGTGATACTTGGGACTTGGTACCCAAGAAGGACTCCATGAAGGTGATAGGATCCAGATGGATCTACAAACTCAAGAGGAACTCAGATGGTACAATAAACAGGTATAAAGCTAGGTTGGTAGCCAAGGGTTTTGCACAAACCCAAGGCATTGATTATGAGGAGACATTTTCTCCTGTGGCCAAGATGCCAACTATCAGAGTTATGGTGAGTGTAGCTGCATCCAAGAATTGGAACATGTACCAATTGGATGTGAAGAATGCATTCTTGAATGGATGGATATCTGAAGAAGTCTACATGTCACAACCACCTGGCTATGAAGATCCCAATAAGGTAAATCATGTTTGTAAATTGAAGAAGGCTCTGTATGGATTGAAGCAGGCACCTAGAGCATGGAATTACAGGTTGACAACCTACCTCCTAGACCAAGGATTCATTATGAGTAAAGCAGATACTTCATTGTTTATCAAAAGGAACAATTCAGAGGTAATATATTTGTGTGTCTATGTTGATGACATCATTATTACAGGAAATGATGTTCAGGGAATAAGACACATCAAAGGACAGATGATGAAGGAATTCAAGATCAATGATCTTGGATTATTGAAGTACTTCCTAGGACTTGAATTGGTCTACACAAATTCAGGTATCTTTATTACTCAGAAGAAGTACATTCAGGACATGGTCAAGAAGTTTAATTTGCAGGAAGCTAAAGTCTCAAACACTCCTATGGAGGTCAACCACAAACTCAGTGCTCATGAAGGAGAAGAACTCCAAGATATTACAGGTTATCAAAGTTTGGTAGGTAGTCTTAATTATGCTACCTTAAAACCAGGATTGATATATCATATGGTGTTAGTGTACTTAGCCAATTTATGCACAAACCAAGAGTACCTCATTTGGAGGCAGCTAAGAAGATAGTAAAGTATCTAAAGGGAACACAAAATCATGGTTTGTACTTTCCTTATTCATCAGACATTGATATTAAGGTATACTCAGATGCAGATTGGGCAGGTTGCAAGGATGACAGGAGGAGCACTTCAGGGTACATATGTTTTGCAGGTGATAAACCAATTTCTTGGTCATCCAAGAAACAACCCACAGTAGCTTTGTCATCTACTGAGGCAGAGTATAGAGGGCTAGCAAATGCCACTCAAGAAGCCATATGGTTGAAGCTTTTATATTCAGAATTGGGCCTATACACAAGGCCACCAATCATCTTTGGGGATAACACAAGTTCTCTTCACCTTGCAGCTAATCCAATTTATCATGCAAGGACAAAACACATAGAGGTTCATTACCACTATGTGAGGGAGAAATTACTTAGCAAAGATATTCAATTGTCATATGTGTCTACTAATATGCAATGTGCAGATTTGCTTACTAAAGCTCTGGATGGAAGCAAGCTATGCAGATTTAAATCCATGATTGGATTGCAGGAAATAATGGAAGACTAGAGATGAAGACTTGAGCCAAAGTGTTTGGCTTGAGGGGGAGCTGTTGGTGTAATTCAAGCCTTAACACTTGGCTTGGATATCAACTTTGAAGACTCAACATAAAGCTTGGATCTTGGAAGCCTAGTTTGGATTAATTCATGAGGATATCACTTGAAGAATGAACCATAGGAACCTAGTCTTATTGTTCTTACCATTTATCTCATGTAAAAGTCTATATGACTTTAACCACTCTTGTAAACTCACCTACTTGAGAAAGTCGTGGAAAGTTGAAAGTTGTAATGGAGAGAATATCTCCCTAAGTTTAGTGGAGAGATTTTAGGGAGCTTCAATTTGAATTTCAAATTCAAATGACAAATCAACTCCTATAAAAACTATGAAGAAAACTCGCGGGCTAGACTCACTCATTTTGAGCTCATCTCTCGAGGCATTTTACTAATGTATCTGTGTGTGTGTTTGTGCTACATCTTAGCCTACACCACAATACCTCATTTAGCTATGCTTGGCATGCTAATGAACTTGTACATCTACATTAATCAATAGATACATTCACATTTTTCAACTCTGGTTTCTCTGTGTCATCTACCTCAAGTCTGTCAACTTCAACAGGGCATATCTCAAGATCTACTGAACCAAATTGGATGATTCAAAGTGCATTGGATTCAGCTCAAAGTCTACTATACACCTACAAAGTTTCAAGGCCATTGGATCTACCATCACAGAGAAATCTCAGTCGGGGTGCTCACTGGTCTGTGACTGTAAGTCTCCTAAAAAGTCGGGGGTACATCTTATTTTGCTAAAGTGATTTTTCTGAGTGTGGTTTATCATTTCCTTTCATTCCACTTGGAAATAGAAGCTTACTAAGCTAATAGAATATCTCTAGAAGGAATTTTGCTAATTGTAACTACACTGGTCACACTGAGCATAATAGTGAGCAGGTATCAAGACCAAAATAGAAAGTTTTCAAGTCTTGTGATTTTCAAAGTAGTCTGTTTTGATAAAGTCCTTACTCAAACCTTTTCCAAAGTACATATAGCATATTTTGGTATCATTTGGAAGCTCAAGGAGTCTACTAAGCATATCTGAAGTGAAAGGAGGGCAGGTGTGAAGCAGGTCTAGCAGCACCAACTTGATCTTCTGAGTGCATCCAGCCATCACTTCCAACAAGAGTTGCAATTGCTACCACTTCCTTATGGAAGCGTTGGGGCAAGCCGACACTCAGGCCAACAAGAATGAAATTACAGATGGCTAATGGTCACATAGAGAGACCCTTAGGATTGCTAGAAGGGATAACTCTCACTACGTGTGGAGAAGATTTTTAGCATACTTTTTCCATATGTGACTTTAGCAAACTAGGCCTATGAGATGATTTTGGGAAGACCATCCATGATACAGTTGTAGGTAGTGAAAGATTAGGGAACCAATTCCTTGTATTTGCAACACTTATGTGTTACAACTAAAGTCAATCTCAAAGACTTCTCTCATAGAGACTTGCCCCCTATACAATGGAATCCCATCCATAGAGCCACATATGACATGGATTTAGTGCACTCCATAGGATTACAATCCTAATGGATGCATGAAGACAATCACTTATGGATGTGCAAAGTTGCACTAGAAGAAGAGAGAAGAAAAAATGTCAGAGAGGTAGGTGCGAAGGAAACTTATAAATCAATTAGAGACCAAGCCTATGCACGTATAGTATTTCCAAAAAAAAGAATTTGAACCTCATGGTTGGGCAAAAATCCTAGCCACAATGGATGTAGCTATCAATGAAGAACAATGGACACCACACTATGATGAAGATGGCTATGAAATTTTTGTTTTCACTATAGAACCAATCATGTGTGATTCAGTTATCGAAGAGTGTGAGCCTAGTACGAATGAACTTGAACAAGCAAGTGACTCAGATTTAGAATCAATTATTATGGATTGTTTTTGGGCATCAAAAAGAGGAATACTTGTGTAGTAGAAGCTCACCCTCAAGGACAAGAAGAGCTTACAAACAATGTGAGATTGATCACACAAGTAACCACCAAGATTGAAAGCAAGAAAAACAAGAGAGAACTCCCACCAAAAGAGGAAGAATCTTTATTTGAGGTCCCTGAAAATTTTAAGAAGTATGAGGTAGAGGATAGGAAAGTCATGATCAGAATGCCTAAATGAGAAGTGCTCATAGGAGTGGCCTATGATCATAAAGAGACAACTAAAAAAATGCACATACATACAACACGACCTGACTAAGGAAGAGGAAAATGAGTTGATTGATTCATTAAGAGAATATAGAGATGTGTTTGCATGGAGTTATGAGGACCTAAAAGGTTTAGACCCTGACATATGCTCGCATACAATTCCCATGACCTCAGAAACTAAACCCTCTAAGCAGACGCCATACACATATAACAATAATTATGCTGCCAAGATCAAGGAAGAGATAGATCGATTGGTAGAAGTCGGATTTATCTATGAAATTGTGCACACTGAATGGGTATCACCCATTGTAGTGGTGCCCAAGAAGAATGGTAAGCTACATCTATGCATTAACTTGAAGAAGGTTAATGCAACCACTATTAGAGATAGTTATCTACTTCCTATCAGTGAGCACCTATTCGAAACAGTAGCAGGCAAGGAACTATACAACTTCCTTGATGGGTACTATGGCTAGAATCAAGTGGCCATTTCCCCAAAAAACTAGCATAAGACAACTTTTGCCACAAAATGGGGCATTTTTGCATTTTGGGTAATGCCATTTGGGCTCAACAATGTGCCAGCTACCTTCCAAAGGCTGGTGTCTCATGTATTTAAAGATTCTTGCATAAAAACTTGGAATTCTATGTTGATGATCTATGTGCTCGTTCTAACATTAGAAAAGCACATATACTTGAGCCAAGAAAAATCTTTGCCAAATGTAGAGAATATCAAGTCTACCTGAATCCATATAAGTGTGCTTTTATGGTTAAGCAAGGCAAGATTCTAGGACACATATAAAGTTAGAGCTATTGCAGAGCTATCTAGGCAAAAAGATGTCAAAGAAGTACAAGCTTTCATGAGGCATTGCAGATATTATCAACATTTCATTCATATGTATGGAATCATTGGAAAGCCTTTGTACAACCTTTCGACCGATTTTGATTGGATAGAAGAATGTGAAAACTCCTTTAATGAGCTTAAGCAATGATTGTGTTCAACACCAATCTTGACTACACCAGATTGGAACAAGCCATTCCATGTTCATATGGATGCATCCAGTTATGCTATTGGGTGTGTGTTAGCATAACCTAGTGGTGAAGGTAACATGGATCTTCCAATAGCTTTTGCAAGTAGACAATTGAATGCCACTGAACAAAATTATACCACTACTGAAAGAGAAGGATTAGGCATGATGTATGCGGTTAAGAAGTTTAGACATTATTTGCTTGCAAATAAGTTTAAATTTTTTACAGGGGTGGATCACCTTTCTAAACTAACTTCAGGAGAATCCACTCAAGGATTGTCAGATGAACTTCTTGATGCTTACTTATTCAACTTGGAAGTAGTTCCTAACTGGCCCAAAAATATAGTGCCTATTCTCACCTTGGGACCCAAGCATCCTATATTGAAAGTCAAAGATAAAGAAGTAGTGAGGTCTCAAAAATGCCACATACTAGAAGGCAATGTGTATAAGCACATTGATCAAGGCATAGTAGCTTGTTGTGTAGATGAAGATGAGCATGTGAAATGGTTGCAAATAGTAGAAGTAGGTGCACTTCAGCAACACCACTTTTAACATCAAACACTAAAAAATCTACAAAGATTAGGTGTATATTGGCCAACAATGGAAGCAGATGTCCAAAGGATATGCAAGGAATGCCCAATTTGTAGTATTAAACCACTAGTGGAACATGCCACTCTGTATCAAGTGTCTTTAATGCCAAATTAGAGCGAATCTTTAGTAGCCTTTTTGAGGATTAAAGCATTCCCTTAAGAGATGACATTGGACAGAGAGCTTAGAATAGGGAGCACTAGAATATGCACAAATTGGAGATAATTTATACAAGCACATAACATACATATACCTAAGACTATGTGCCCATGAGAGTGAATATCTTAAGATCTTAGAAACTGCTCACCAAGGTGTGACTGGAGAACATTTTGGACCAGACCATGTGATTAAGGCAATTCTATTCGTAGGTCTTTGGTGGCCAACCCTTCACATGGATGCACATACCTATGTGCAGTGGTGTGATATTTGTCAACGAAATTAGTACCCAATACGGAAGGATGAGATGCCATTGAAACCCATGATGGGCAGACGTGCATTCTCTAAGTGGGGAATAGACTTTGTAGGTCATATTAATCCCCCAACAAAGAGTTTTTTGAGCTCGTTTTGACCTTCAAATGCACTATCATAGTGCTTGTGCAAGCAATTTTGTCCTTTTGTGCCAAACATATATACAAGTTCTATTTTCATAGTACAAGAAGCTCAAAGTCTTCTACAAGTTTAGTAGATCTTGACAAGGTACTTTTGTTCAACTTTTTAAGATATACTAATTTTTGTGCACCGGGGTATTTTAGCAGTGGCCATGGCTGAAAGAAATGATATATTTCATATGCTCGTTGTTGGGGACAAGTTGGATGGTACTAATTACCCATTATGTTCATATATGATGCTTCATCTATTTATGGCAAAAGGACTATGGAATAGTGTCCAAGGTGTTGAAAAATGACCTATTACACATGCAAATAAAGTTATTGAAGGTGATTTAGATGGCCTTGAAAATGAAGATCTTCAAATTCTTATTCGTTTGCTACACCTACTATAGAACAACTTTGATGGGATGGTAGAGATGCTCAAGTCAATGCATTGATAGATTTGTTTATCAAAGGTTCCATTATCCCTCACATTCACTCTTACAAAATAGGAAAGGATGCTTGGGATACACTTACCACTTTATACCAGGCAAGAAATGAGCCTTGTGTTGCTTACCTCTGAAAACAGTTGAAGAGTGAGCACATGAATGAAGGAGATTCTATGGACAATTTTTTTACAAAGATCAAAGATTTAAAAGAGCAGTTGATTTCTTCAGATGAAGTCTTACCAGATAGTTCACTTGTGCAGACTGTTCATAATGGTCTTCAAGATTCATATTAGAGATTCATTTGATGATGAAAAGCAATCCAAATGCCTTAAAATTTGAGGAGTTAGTCTCTAGTTTATTGTAGGAACATGAGTCTACGTAGAATAGGTCCATTATGAATGTGGGAGATCAAGATTTCTGAGCTGGTCAGAATGGCAAAGGTAAATGGAGCTCATCTAATAGTAAGAAAAAATCTACTAATTCTACACAGTAAAAAAAGGAAGACAAAGGCAAGAAGAAAACAAAAAAGAAGAAATAGTGCTAAAAATATTGTAAAGGAAATGATCATGTCATAAAGAGTTGTCCAAAATTGGCTACAAAAGAGGCAAAAAAGAACGAGCCTGGAATGGTTGTTGTAGAGGACTCTACACCTAAAATAGATTCTGCAAATCTTATGCAGAATGAAGAATGGGCATTTAATACTGTATGTAGCAATGAACCATGTTCTTGTGAACAGTGTATATATGCAATAGAAGCAGATGTATGGTATTTTAATAGTGGGGCAACCAAACATATTACCTCACAGTGTCGTTTCTTCAATTCACTTGAGCCTGCCTGTACAGGGAATATTGTCACATGTGTTAACAACTCCGCTTATCCTATAATGGGAGTTGGTAAGATCATTCTCACTACTGTTGATGGTAGTTCTTTCACATTTTCAAATGCTTTATTTGTGCCAGGGATCACAACAAAATATGGTGTCATTTTCAGCATTACCCAGTATTGGCTTGGTTGTCAAATTTGTTGATGATAGATGTACAATTCATGATATGTCAAATGGTGATGTTATTATTGCTTCCGACTGCCCAAACTTGAGGCACTTGGTAAACATGTTTGTGAAGGCTCTATTTTGGGCAAACTGCAACATTACTCCTTCCGAAAAGGTCGTTTATTACGAGCTACTAAAAAATTGCAACTTGTTCATAGTGACGTCTATGGTCCTATGCAAACACCTTCTTTTGGGAACTACCTTTATTTCTTGAATTTTATTGACGCTTTTTCTAGCCATATATGGGTCTATCCACTGAAATCAAAGTGCAAAGTGTCTATGTGCTTCAAACAGTTTATGGTTTTGATTGAAAATTTATCAGCATGTAAATCAGGCACCCTCCATTTTGATCGAGGGGGGAGGGATATATGTCTTCTGATTCTAATGCATTTATGGCTTAATGTGGGATAAAACATCAATGTATAGTTCCATATACACCACAATGAAATGGAGTTTCTGAAAGAAAGAACAGGTCTCTCATGGAGATGGTAGTATATGGCTTGAGGCTGTTATGTGTGCAACATTTGTACTTAATAGGTGTCCCACCAAAGCACTCCAAACCATTACTCCATATGAGGCTTTGCATGGTCCCAAGCCATATGTTGGTCATCTACGTGTCTCTCATTGTCTCGCATATGCATTAGTGCTTGAACAACAACACAAAAAATAAGATTATAAAGTAATAAAATATATTTTGTTGGGTACAGTTCTGAAAGCAAAGGCTATCATTTGTATCATTAATAGAATAAATGCATTTTGGTTAGCCATGATGTTGTTTTTGTGTGAGATGCAATTCAACCATTACTTTCATGTACCGAGGAGACATTAGTTAGCTCCAAAGATGTGTATGACACTTTGTTGCCTCTTTTTGTAGGTGGACATTGAAGTACTTATCCAACTGAGGCAATTTCTCAACCTTTACAAGTTTCACATGATGATTCAAATCATTCCATTTCTAATGCAGATTTACATGATGCACTTGTTGATGAGAGGGTTCATATAGGGCATGCAAAATCTATGCCAAAATGGCTAGTGTGAACTTTGACAAATAGCAAATTAGATGCATCACTATAATATCATACTCGTTCAGGCTCTGATAGTGCTTCTTTTGCATCATATTTCTATGCAATGGTTGTCTCTAGTCTTTTTGATGAGAATGAGCCTATTTATTTTGATTAAGTATAAAATTCAAAAAATTGGATGGCTGCTATGCAATTAGAATATGATGCTATAATGAAGAATGGTACTTTGTCGTTATGTGATTTGCCTCCATGAAAAAAAAAAAATTGGCAATAAATGGGTATACAAGCTGGTGTAAACCTTATGGAACAGTTGATAGGTATAAATCTAGGCTTGTCAAAAGGTTATGCTCAATAGAGGGGCATTGATTTTGATGAGACTTTGCACCCACATGTTGAATACCACCATTCATACCATCTGTGCAATTGCATCTCATCATGCTTGGAATGTGGATCACTTGGACATTAAAACTACATTTTTGAATGGTGACTTACATGAAGAAGTGTATCTATTTCATCCCCATAGTTTTGTGCAGACTGAAGACTGAAGAAGGAATTATATGGTTTGAAGCAAGCACCATGTGCTTGGTATGAAAAGATACATGCCTACTTGATTTCACTTTGGTCTGAGAACAGTTCAACTGAGAGCACCTTATATGTTAAGCATGCAAATCATGTACTTCTAATCATCGGTGTACATGTTGATGACATGTTGCTCACTAGTTTGTTATCTCTCAGATGAGCAACTTTATGCATTGCACAAGTGTCAATCAATTGCAAGCGGTTAAACTTTTGCTACTTGAGTGGTACCCGGCTACTTGGGTGGTTTTATCCCAAGGGAGGATCATTACCTCCATATTTACATGCTTTTTCTGACTCAGACTGGGGTGGTTACTATGATGCTCGTCCATATACTAGTCGTTAGTGCTTCATGCTTGGTAGCTCATGCATATTTTGGTTGAAAAAGAAGTAGCTTATTGTGGCCACTTCTATTTGTGAGGCCAAGTATAGGGAAGATTTCATAGGGACTATTGAATGTGTGTGGCTCAGATGCCTTTTGGCAGACTTGGGTGTTGGTCGATGTTTTACCACCACCACCTTCATTGACAGTCAGAGTGCATTGGCAGTTGTGAGGAATCCTCTGTATTGAATGTAAAGATGGAATTATGGAAGCATGTAGTGGATGAAGTTCCAAAACTTGACTTCACACACCTATGAACAAGTTCCAAACAAAAGGTTCTCGAGATCCCTTTAGACAAGATAGGAGAGATGAGTGAGGGTGAAGAAGGCAATACCTATATTCCCATAATTGACAAGGGTTAGACCACTAAGGAGATCATAGATTGAGGTGCACATGTTTCCATTGCTACCACATCCTTATGGATAAGGTGGGGTAAATCATCGTGAAACCTACACAAATGAAGCTACAAATGACCAATGGTCATATAAAGCATCCATTACGATTGTTGGAAGGAATCACACTCACTACACGTGGATTTGAGTTGGAGCATACACTTTCCAAATGTAAGTTTGGAAAATCCAATAGATATGAGATGATACTAGGAAACATCAGGTACAGATAGTTCAAAATTGGAGTACTACCTCTTTATATGTGCAACACTTAGGGGTTATGACCAAGGTCAACCTAAGGGATTACTCATTCAAAGATGTCCCACCCCTATAGTGGAACCCCATCCATAAGATGCACGAGGGTTCAATGTCATTAAACTCTATAAACAATTTGGATCATTCATGGATCCATGAAGACACTCATTTATGGTTGTGTAAAGTATTTGAAGCCAAAGAGAGATGCTTAGAAGCCAATGAATCATGGAAACGTACAAATAGCATACCTCTAGAAGATCTAACCTATGCATTGATGATATTCTCATATGAGAATTTTGAGCCTCGTGTTTGCAAAAAAAATACTCGCAACCCTCGATATAGCTACCAATGAGGAACAATGGAAACCTCATGATGATGTGGATGGACATGATGTATCTTTATTCAAGTGTGAGCCAATCCTATAAGAGGACATAGAATCGAAGAGGATGATTCCATTATTATGGACACCTTTGGCAAATTTGAAGAGGAATTATTATGCCTAGTAGGAGCCAAGGATCTAAAAGGAGAGACAATCATGAGAGAGAACACAATAAATCATGTAGTAAGTGATCAAAAGAAAAAGAAGATGAGTAAGAAATCAAAACAAATTGCATGCATATTAACTTAATGAAAGTTAATTTCACAATTATACAAGATATCTATCCAGTTTCCATCATAGAAGGTTTGTTAGAAAGGGCCGTCAACAATGAATTTCATAGATTCCTTGATGGATTTTCAAGATACAATCAAGTAATCATAGCACTAGAAGACCAAGAAAAGTCAAATTTCACCACTAAGTGGGACATCTATGCCTTTGGTGTAATGCCATTTGGGATCACCAATGCACCAGACATATTTTAGAGGTTTATGTGCCATGTCTTTAAAGAATTCCTACCAAAGACTTCAAAAGTCTATGTGAACAATCTTTAGGCATATTGTAATATAATAAAGGATCAGATCCTTGACTTAGGGAAGTGTTTGACAAATGTGGAGAATATCAAATGTGCCTCAAACTAGAGAAGAGGAATAAAAATAGATGAGGAAAAAATAAGAGCCATTGTTGAGTTACCACAAGCCAAAAATATGAAATAGGTACAAGCCTTTATGGTCCATTGTGGATACTACAACCTTTTAATCCACATGTAAGCTATCATAGAAAGGACACTTTATAGCATCTTGATTAACTTTGAATGAAATGAAGAGTGTGAGACTTCCTTTCTAGAACTTAAGAGAACTTCATGCTCAAATCACTTACTGACCACGCCATATTGGAATAAGGTGTTCCATACTCCCTTAGGAAACTATACTCACCATTTCCACCTCCAAAGAGCAAGAAGAATAGAAAAAAGTGGAGGAGACAGAAAAGGTACAAGATTTCTTCAAGAGCTCTCTACTCACAATGAAAAAATTCTACAAAAATGAGCTCTCAATGAGCTTTATATAAAATTAAGTGGTTTTTTTCATAATAAAATGGCCACCATAGTTCAAAGTAGTCCTACACTAATTGTAGAGCTACCCAACTATGTTATTGAGCTAGCTAGGCTATGGTGAGTGGAGTAAATACAAAGGAGGTCTTTCGTACGCTCTTGGGAATTGCAAAAATTAATATATTTGAAATAACGATGAGTGTTTTAAAGGTCTAACCTAAAGGGGAAATTCACAAAAATATATGTGGAAGTTCCCAAAAAGACTATGATTCTTTTCATTTGTCTTTGGCTTCTTCTTCTTTTATCCATCAGCTTCAGTCTTAGGATTGACCCTGAATGCAATACTCCCCCCTTCTTAGATATTGTCATCTCAAACAATGTCTTTAGGGATTCTTGCCTTGTTAAGCACCTCATAATGTATTGATTTATTGTTGCAGTTATAGTTTTTGGGTTTGAAGGGCCTTGATGGACACATTTGTTTTGTTTTCTTCTTGCAAGCATGCATTCTCTTGAGCAAGTTCTTCATAGGAGGGTAGTCATGGAGGCTATAAGGCCACTAGATTAGGTGCATCTCTGGTCAATGGCATAAGCAATGTGTTTTTAACATCGTGAAGCCTCTCAATATCTTGCAGTGGGTTGTAGATAGTCTTCTTCAAATCATCTCTCTAATAATCTACTATGGTTTCTTGTATTTTATATTGATCCAATTCTTCTTGTAACTTTCTTACAATCTCTTATTTCCCCGATTCTTCTTGTCTCATTAGCTACATGTCATACATCAATAGGCTTTGCCAATGATTTCAGTGTAGCTATCTCCTGATCTATTCCTCAGTTTGCTTCAAATCTTCTTTGTTTTTTCTTCTGGTTGCAAGTAAGGCCTCATTCATCCTTGCTAAAATGTGTGTGCATTCTCTGTATTTTGAATACATTCCTAAGAATAAACTCAAATTAGGAAAGATTATGTATCTCCTTTTAGCTTGAGTCTAAGATGATCATGGTTCTCATGTTTCTCTGTGTGTGAGAGTTATGGCAACAATTGAGACGAGGTTGGTGATATCTCCATGGAAATGGGTGATGTTTGTTGACCCATGCCTCCAATAGTGCATTCTTCGAGTGGAATAACTAGAGAGCTCGTGTAAAGCTTATTCCATAGAGAGCCATTGGTCATGATGAAGGTTTTGTATATGCATGTAACTCTATGAAATCAACAAATTTTGAAGTAAGAAGGGTGATTCGGATATCTAGATATGCATGGAGTCCCACTTTTGTACTTCTTATGTCACTCATTGATTGATAAGTATATCTTTACTTAGTAGCCTATGTTATGGTTGGTCATTTGATGGCCAAGCAGCTAACTTGCTATTTTTCTAGAGCATTGGGGCATGGCATGTCCTCTTCTAATGCTTCTAGTATCGAGGTAAATGGATTCTTTGCAAATGTTGATTGTGCTCTTCTCATGGGCTCCACTTCTTTTTCTTTCTCTCTTCTATTTATTGGTTATGTGAATGTTGCAAACCATTGTTGTGTTTGAGACTTTCATATGGTCTCCTCTTGCTCTCTATGAATTACTGCCATGGCTTCATAGATAGTTAGGGTGAAACCTTCTCCGCTAGTTCCTCTAGTTCTCATTTGAATGGCTTTCCTTGTAAGAGTTGGGAAACTAGTTGTTTTGATCATCCGTGCTTCTTATGCTCTTATAAATTCATCTCTTAAAACTTATGTAAGACCTTGACGTGTCAAATGGTGAAGTGTAATCATTGTGTGACCTCCTCTATTGAGCGGTATAAAGCTCTTCTATATGCATGTTCTAACTCTTCTTTCTCCTATGAAGGCTCTTAATCTTCATCACAATGAGATTCATGTTGGCTTTTTTATCTAAAGAATCTAGTAAAGTGGGACACTCCGTTACTTCTCCATGCATTTTCTCTTGTTGCTCTGGCTGAGTTCTAGCACCGATAAACCTGAGACTAGGTGGTTACACAATTAATAGATTACATTGTCTTAAGTGTCAATGCCATTGTGAAATTACAATATTTTTCAAAGGTATTGTATATGATCCTAGTGAGTGATAGTGTCCCAAAAACCTTCTTTTTCTTGGCCCATCTTAGGTTGGGTCATTCAATATGCTTGAAGATCCACCCAATGATATCTACATGCATGTCAAACCTAATGGCATGCATGATTCCACGCCATATGCGCTTATGGGGTATTGTATATTTATCTTGGCTTGGAAAGAAAAAATGTCGAATCTAGTAATATGAGAGCAAGATGGAGTTACTTGATTAAAGATGTGGAAGTCTCCTTCTTCTTTCGTTTCTCTTCTAGTGGCACATACACATTATTAATATTCTTCACACCTCTCTAGATGACCAAGGCTTCTCTAATCAATTCCTTCTTCAAAAAGTGTGGAGACTGAAGAAGGAATTATATGGTTTGAAGCAAGCACCATGTGCTTGGTATGAAAAGATACATGCCTACTTGATTTCACTTTGGTCTGAGAACAGTTCAACTGAGAGCACCTTATATGTTAAGCATGCAAATCATGTACTTCTAATCATCGGTGTACATGTTGATGACATGTTGCTCACTAGTTTGTTATCTCTCAGATGAGCAACTTTATGCATTGCACAAGTGTCAATCAATTGCAAGCGGTTAAACTTTTGCTACTTGAGTGGTACCCGGCTACTTGGGTGGTTTTATCCCAAGGGAGGATCATTACCTCCATATTTACATGCTTTTTCTGACTCAGACTGGGGTGGTTACTATGATGCTCGTCCATATACTAGTCGTTAGTGCTTCATGCTTGGTAGCTCATGCATATTTTGGTTGAAAAAGAAGTAGCTTATTGTGGCCACTTCTATTTGTGAGGCCAAGTATAGGGAAGATTTCATAGGGACTATTGAATGTGTGTGGCTCAGATGCCTTTTGGCAGACTTGGGTGTTGGTCGATGTTTTACCACCACCACCTTCATTGACAGTCAGAGTGCATTGGCAGTTGTGAGGAATCCTCTGTATTGAATGTAAAGATGGAATTATGGAAGCATGTAGTGGATGAAGTTCCAAAACTTGACTTCACACACCTATGAACAAGTTCCAAACAAAAGGTTCTCGAGATCCCTTTAGACAAGATAGGAGAGATGAGTGAGGGTGAAGAAGGCAATACCTATATTCCCATAATTGACAAGGGTTAGACCACTAAGGAGATCATAGATTGAGGTGCACATGTTTCCATTGCTACCACATCCTTATGGATAAGGTGGGGTAAATCATCGTGAAACCTACACAAATGAAGCTGCAAATGACCAATGGTCATATAAAGCATCCATTACGATTGTTGGAAGGAATCACACTCACTACACGTGGATTTGAGTTGGAGCATACACTTTCCAAATGTAAGTTTGGAAAATCCAATAGATATGAGATGATACTAGGAAACATCAGGTACAGATAGTTCAAAATTGGAGTACTACCTCTTTATATGTGCAACACTTAGGGGTTATGACCAAGGTCAACCTAAGGGATTACTCATTCAAAGATGTCCCACCCCTATAGTGGAACCCCATCCATAAGATGCACGAGGGTTCAATGTCATTAAACTCTATAAACAATTTGGATCATTCATGGATCCATGAAGACACTCATTTATGGTTGTGTAAAGTATTTGAAGCCAAAGAGAGATGCTTAGAAGCCAATGAATCATGGAAACGTACAAATAGCATACCTCTAGAAGATCTAACCTATGCATTGATGATATTCTCATATGAGAATTTTGAGCCTCGTGTTTGCAAAAAAAATACTCGCAACCCTCGATATAGCTACCAATGAGGAACAATGGAAACCTCATGATGATGTGGATGGACATGATGTATCTTTATTCAAGTGTGAGCCAATCCTATAAGAGGACATAGAATCGAAGAGGATGATTCCATTATTATGGACACCTTTGGCAAATTTGAAGAGGAATTATTATGCCTAGTAGGAGCCAAGGATCTAAAAGGAGAGACAATCATGAGAGAGAACACAATAAATCATGTAGTAAGTGATCAAAAGAAAAAGAAGATGAGTAAGAAATCAAAACAAATTGCATGCGTATTAACTTAATGAAAGTTAATTTCACAATTATACAAGATATCTATCCAGTTTCCATCATAGAAGGTTTGTTAGAAAGGGCCGTCAACAATGAATTTCATAGATTCCTTGATGGATTTTCAAGATACAATCAAGTAATCATAGCACTAGAAGACCAAGAAAAGTCAAATTTCACCACTAAGTGGGACATCTATGCCTTTGGTGTAATGCCATTTGGGATCACCAATGCACCAGACATATTTTAGAGGTTTATGTGCCATGTCTTTAAAGAATTCCTACCAAAGACTTCAAAAGTCTATGTGAACAATCTTTAGGCATATTGTAATATAATAAAGGATCAGATCCTTGACTTAGGGAAGTGTTTGACAAATGTGGAGAATATCAAATGTGCCTCAAACTAGAGAAGAGGAATAAAAATAGATGAGGAAAAAATAAGAGCCATTGTTGAGTTACCACAAGCCAAAAATATGAAATAAGTACAAGCCTTTATGGTCCATTGTGGATACTACAACCTTTTAATCCACATGTAAGCTATCATAGAAAGGACACTTTATAGCATCTTGATTAACTTTGAATGAAATGAAGAGTGTGAGACTTCCTTTCTAGAACTTAAGAGAACTTCATGCTCAAATCACTTACTGACCACGCCATATTGGAATAAGGTGTTCCATACTCCCTTAGGAAACTATACTCACCATTTCCACCTCCAAAGAGCAAGAAGAATAGAAAAAAGTGGAGGAGACAGAAAAGGTACAAGATTTCTTCAAGAGCTCTCTACTCACAATGAAAAAATTCTACAAAAATGAGCTCTCAATGAGCTTTATATAAAATTAAGTGGTTTTTTTCATAATAAAATGGCCACCATAGTTCAAAGTAGTCCTACACTAATTGTAGAGCTACCCAACTATGTTATTGAGCTAGCTAGGCTATGGTGAGTGGAGTAAATACAAAGGAGGTCTTTCGTACGCTCTTGGGAATTGCAAAAATTAATATATTTGAAATAATGATGAGTGTTTTAAAGGTCTAACCTAAAGGGGAAATTCACAAAAATATATGTGGAAGTTCCCAAAAAGACTATGATTCTTTTCATTTGTCTTTGGCTTCTTCTTCTTTTATCCATCAGCTTCAGTCTTAGGATTGACCCTGAATGCAATACTCCCCCCTTCTTAGATATTGTCATCTCAAACAATGTCTTTAGGGATTCTTGCCTTGTTAAGCACCTCATAATGTATTGATTTATTGTTGCAGTTATAGTTTTTGGGTTTGAAGGGCCTTGATGGACACATTTGTTTTGTTTTCTTCTTGCAAGCATGCATTCTCTTGAGCAAGTTCTTCATAGGAGGGTAGTCATGGAGGCTATAAGGCCACTAGATTAGGTGCATCTCTGGTCAATGGCATAAGCAATGTGTTTTTAACATCGTGAAGCCTCTCAATATCTTGCAGTGGGTTGTAGATAGTCTTCTTCAAATCATCTCTCTAATAATCTACTATGGTTTCTTGTATTTTATATTGATCCAATTCTTCTTGTAACTTTCTTACAATCTCTTATTTCCCCGATTCTTCTTGTCTCATTAGCTACATGTCATACATCAATAGGCTTTGCCAATGATTTCAGTGTAGCTATCTCCTGATCTATTCCTCAGTTTGCTTCAAATCTTCTTTGTTTTTTCTTCTGGTTGCAAGTAAGGCCTCATTCATCCTTGCTAAAATGTGTGTGCATTCTCTGTATTTTGAATACATTCCTAAGAATAAACTCAAATTAGGAAAGATTATGTATCTCCTTTTAGCTTGAGTCTAAGATGATCATGGTTCTCATGTTTCTCTGTGTGTGAGAGTTATGGCAACAATTGAGACGAGGTTGGTGATATCTCCATGGAAATGGGTGATGTTTGTTGACCCATGCCTCCAATAGTGCATTCTTCGAGTGGAATAACTAGAGAGCTCGTGTAAAGCTTATTCCATAGAGAGCCATTGGTCATGATGAAGGTTTTGTATATGCATGTAACTCTATGAAATCAACAAATTTTGAAGTAAGAAGGGTGATTCGGATATCTAGATATGCATGGAGTCCCACTTTTGTACTTCTTATGTCACTCATTGATTGATAAGTATATCTTTACTTAGTAGCCTATGTTATGGTTGGTCATTTGATGGCCAAGCGGCTAACTTGCTATTTTTCTAGAGCATTGGGGCATGGCATGTCCTCTTCTAATGCTTCTAGTATCGAGGTAAATGGATTCTTTGCAAATGTTGATTGTGCTCTTCTCATGGGCTCCACTTCTTTTTCTTTCTCTCTTCTATTTATTGGTTATGTGAATGTTGCAAACCATTGTTGTGTTTGAGACTTTCATATGGTCTCCTCTTGCTCTCTATGAATTACTGCCATGGCTTCATAGATAGTTAGGGTGAAACCTTCTCCGCTAGTTCCTCTAGTTCTCATTTGAATGGCTTTCCTTGTAAGAGTTGGGAAACTAGTTGTTTTGATCATCCGTGCTTCTTATGCTCTTATAAATTCATCTCTTAAAACTTATGTAAGACCTTGACGTGTCAAATGGTGAAGTGTAATCATTGTGTGACCTCCTCTATTGAGCGGTATAAAGCTCTTCTATATGCATGTTCTAACTCTTCTTTCTCCTATGAAGGCTCTTAATCTTCATCACAATGAGATTCATGTTGGCTTTTTTATCTAAAGAATCTAGTAAAGTGGGACACTCCGTTACTTCTCCATGCATTTTCTCTTGTTGCTCTGGCTGAGTTCTAGCACCGATAAACCTGAGACTAGGTGGTTACACAATTAATAGATTACATTGTCTTAAGTGTCAATGCCATTGTGAAATTACAATATTTTTCAAAGGTATTGTATATGATCCTAGTGAGTGATAGTGTCCCAAAAACCTTCTTTTTCTTGGCCCATCTTAGGTTGGGTCATTCAATATGCTTGAAGATCCACCCAATGATATCTACATGCATGTCAAACCTAATGGCATGCATGATTCCACGCCATATGCGCTTATGGGGTATTGTATATTTATCTTGGCTTGGAAAGAAAAAATATCGAATCTAGTAATATGAGAGCAAGATGGAGTTACTTGATTAAAGATGTGGAAGTCTCCTTCTTCTTTCGTTTCTCTTCTAGTGGCACATACACATTATTAATATTCTTCACACCTCTCTAGATGACCAAGGCTTCTCTAATCAATTCCATCGTGAGATATACTATAACTCTCTCACCTTGAAAGTCAGTAACTACGAACCCAATATGCTTCTATCACCCTTTTTGTGTTTTGGATGATGCTACCATTTCCAGTGCTCTGCTAAAATCTAGATGTATAATGGGCAATCAAAGCTTATATCCACATTCAAGTAGATTCCAAGCATCGATCAAGTCATGTGTTCTCTACTTCTCTCTGAATTCACCAACATAAAATGTAGTTTGCAAACATCGTTGTATAGTTCCTATTGGCACACAAACAAAATGTTTCCCTTCCCCCATTGGAGGATCACTTTCTTTCAGTCAGTGGTTGATGGATATGCAACTTATCCAACATGTAACTTGGATGTGATTTGTGTTGTCTATCTATTTGTTCAAGACTCGATGCATTAGCATTTGTGTTTGTGTTTGAAACCTCCCGTACAATAAAAAAATACAAAAAAGACATTCACTCAAACTGAAACAAAGCTATACTATATATAAGATTCATGTATTACATATGTACATTGCTTGTGCAAAAAAACTTCTTTGGGTATTTTGCTATTTTCTTTTATTTTTCTTGATGGGTTTCTTTCTTTTGTGCCAATTTCTTCCCCCTTCTTGGAGGTTTGTGTAAGTGTGCATGGGCTAAGAAAGATTGGTGTCTTGTGTAGGGTCATTTAATGTGGCCCTATGCATGCAAACCTTAGGTGCATGTTTTCTCAGGGTGCAATTAGATTGGGCCTCAGACATACATCAAAGGATTTCTAATAATGAGGTTTTAGCTTCCCCTTTCATCACAAGACTTTGTTGATATTGTAATGAGCATGCAAGGGTTGTTGTTAAGGTCTCCATGTAAATTGTGAGTAGTTAGTGTAGCTTTCATTTTTGCTTGCTTTCTCCATACTTTTTTTAGGCTTTGCATTTCGAACATACTTGCTGATTTCATGTAGTGGATGGTATCTTAGTTATCCAAATCCAAATTATGTCTTTATTGCATTGTGCTTCTTATAGCTTCTTGGTTATCCAAAGCTATTCAATTTCTTGCTTCTTTTTTTCTAGATTCTAGATTTCTCTATTTCTCTTTGTTTATTCTTTGTAATTTTGCTTTACTTTTCTCTTTTGACTGTGAATGGTTCCTAGTTCTGTGATGGAGGACGGAAATGATCCCTTAGCCACCCAAATTCTCTTAGTCTTTGAAGGTCTTCTTTGTTAATCACTATTTTTTTGGTGCTATGACTTTGTAATTTCCAATGAGGTTGATGTAATTATCTTCCTGACATCATTGGTTACTTTTAGACCTTCAAACACTTCCGTTATTGGTGATGAATTTGTATCTATGGACCTTGAGGTTAATAAAGAAGTTATATTTGCAATGGATTGAGCACTACTTTTAGATCTAGATTGTCTACTTTTCTTCCTTAATTAATCGATATTTAGATAGGTTGTTATATCCTAGACCTGATATCAAATAAGTTCTTCTATTAGGGATAGTGTGTTCGAAGGTTGTATAAGTGGCTATTCGGACAAGTTCTAATTGTTCTATGGACAAAATCATTCATCTCTCTGCCTTGCCACAATTTCTTCTTTCTTATCCTCTAAAGAGCTTGCCTTGCTTCTTCTAGAATCCTCTCTCATTTCCCCTTCCTTTTTGTGCCTTGGACATTCTTTCTAAGATTTCATCCATTATAGGTTTGTTGTATAACTTACCCTCCAACTTCTAATGTACTTAGGTAATATGTCTCCCTCCAAAGTAGTTAGACTACATGCACCACTGGTTGATGATCATCAATCTATATCCATGCCTCTATAGTTTCTTTGCATGTTGCTTCAATGTGTGGACGAGGACCGAATCTCCTTCCTTGAGTCCTTTGTCTTTTATGTGGTTGTCATAATAAGCTTTCTATCTTCTTTTGGTAGTGTGGATTCCTACTATAGCTCTGATTCTAGTTTCTTCAAGTTTCTCCAATCGGTCCACTTGCTCCAAGAGTTCATGGCTTATCCATTCATAATTCTTAGCTACACAGATGAGGAAGTCTACTTGTAGGATTGTGTTTTGTCCATAAATCATGTTCAATGGTGCGGCCCTTAAAGCGGTCTATTAGGTGACTATGTATGCTCACATAACATAATGAAGTTGTTTGTCTCAATTAGACCTACCATTACTTATTAACTTCATCAACATTGTGCAATGAACCTTGTTACTAATCTTTGCTTGACCATTATCATGTGCATGATATGGTGCAAACATTTTACTTGAGTCATGAGGAATTCATTTAACAATGATTCGATCACTTATTGAGGAAGGAAGTACTAACAATCTCTATGGGGAAACCAAATCTTGTAAAGATATTTTCAAATAAGAACTTGGTAGTGGTTTGTGCATCATTACTTTGAGTAGCTTTTATTTTTACCCATTTGGTCAAGTAGGTTGTGGCCACTATGACATATTCTACGTGAGAACTTCTAATGGGTGGTTTAAAAGGTCCTATGAAATCGATTTTTCATTTGGAAAATGTCTAGCTTCCTATCATGGGTCTAAGAGGCATGAAATATTTTTTGAAAGGACACTTTGCATCTTGACATGCCTACATTGTTTAACATGCTCTTTAGTATCCATGTGGATTATTCACCATCATATCCCAACAAATAGTATAATCTTGGCTATTCTAGCAGGAGCAAATGTCCTGAAGCTACTCTTGCATGTGCAGCTTCCAATATGGGCACGTGTTTTGACTCTTAAATGCATAATTGCAAAAAGATATCTTTGTGTGTCTTGTAGAATTGTCCTCCAATGATCTTGTAGCCTTGATGTTCTCCTCTAGAACCCTTTTCTAGCATGTTTAATCCCTTCTTGATACTTTCCAGGTTGCAAATAATCCAAAATGGTTTACTCCATTCAATTGCAGTGGTTATGGTACAATGTTGCATAGTCCACTAGTCGTATAAGTTTGCATTTAGCAGAGTAACCCTTCTCATTTCAAGTTCTGTAAAATATGTATCCTTGAATGATGACATCCTAATAGACTCATGTGGGCTTTCCTTGCTAGCTCCAAGGTTTCTACTTCATCAACACAACACAACAAGACTACTCAATTGCCTTGATAATACAGACTTCCTACAATTATATGGTGATTTCAGTCTCGTGTACTAATTTGGTCGATCTAGTTGTGATCTCTTGGTGTGATCCATTCGTAAGCAATGGCACTATCTTCTCTGCCCACTTTAGAACTACTTCCAAGTTAAACAGATAGGCATCAAGTAATTCATTTGCAATGCTCATTGGTGGCTCACTATTAGTTAGGCATGACAAATAATATGTTTCAATGTAAGTGTTTCCTTTCTTCGTTACTACCTCACAATCAAATTCCATCATTAGTAGGGACAAATGCACTAACTGTTCAGTGGTACAAGCCTTGTTTACTAAGTAAATCAAATACACATGATCTACCCAAAAATGAATTTTCTCACCAATAGATAGTGCCAAAACATTTTCACTACATAGATCATTCCTAAACCCACTTGCTCTATGGTAGTGTAATTTCTCTCAACAACATTCAACTCACTGCTAGCATAGGCGATTGGGAACTCCTTGTGCCCTCAAGTGCAACTTGTGCAAGGATACATCCTATAGCATAGTTTGTCTCATCCACGTGAACATGGAATGGTCGGCTTCAATCATGTGCTTTCAGGGTGGGACCAATGCTCAACTATTTGCTAAGCTCTATGAATAATCTCTCACGTTCTTTGTCTACTAAAAGTGCATAATTAATTGTCACATAATCCTAGTAGGAGATGGTTGAACCATGCCTTAAGAGAGAGGATTAGGAAGTAATCCTCAACCATGGCTTTTGGGGCAAGTGGTTAGCCCATCACACTCTTAATCAGGAGGTCGTGAATTCGATTCCCAACATTGGTATCAAAGCCTAGTTGAGAAATTCGGTAAGATGGAGGTTCGCGCCTCATTCGTGGGCACTTGGAAAAAGCGCTTATCCGTAGTGAGTGTGAAACTGGCCTTGGACGAAAGCGCATGGGCATTTGGGCACCCACACAGGGTGGGATAGGTCCAAATTTGGTCCATGTGCTGGAGTTTGAGGTTGGTGGAAGTGCTCATGCATGGAAACTAGGTCCAAGAGTTAGAAGGGTCCACAAGTGAGCATTGAGGGCAATGCTCAGTCTAAGGGGGAAGGAATGTCACATAATCCTAGTAGGAGATGGTTGAATCACACCTTAAGAGAGAGGATTAGGAAGTAATCCTCAACCATGGCTTTTGGGGCAAGTGGTTAAACCATCACACTCTTAATCGGGAGGTCATGAGTTCGATTCCCAACATTGGTATCAGAGCCTAGTTGAGAAATTGGGCAAGACGGAGGTTCGCGCCTCATTCGTGGGCACTTGGAAAAAGCACTTATCCATGGTGCGTGTGAAACTGGCCTTGGATAAGGTGCATGGGCATTTAGGCACCCACGGAGGGTGGGATAGGTCCAAATTTGGTCCATGTGCTGGAGTTTGAGGTTGGTGGAAGTGCTCATGCATGGAAAGTGAGTCCAAGAGTTAGAAGGGTCCACAAGTGAGCATTGAGGACAATGCTCAGTCTAAGGGGGGAGGAATGTCACATAATCCTAGTGGGAGATGGTTGAATCATGCCTTTAAGAGAGAGCATTAGGAAGTAATCCTCAACCATGGCTTTTGGGG
Organism: Ceratopteris richardii; assembly: GCA_020310875.1. Classification (NCBI taxonomy): domain Eukaryota; kingdom Viridiplantae; phylum Streptophyta; class Polypodiopsida; order Polypodiales; family Pteridaceae; genus Ceratopteris; species Ceratopteris richardii. The sequence goes on from CM035439.1 coordinate 66,124,235, forward strand.
CAAGTGGTTAACCCATCATCCCTAATCGGGAGGTCATGAGTTCGATTCTCAACATTAATCCATCAAGTGGTTTAGCAATAATAGCAAATATATTGATAGAAGGCTAGTAGTATCCATAGTTTCCCACGAAGGATTGAACCTTCTTAGTTGTAGTAGGATGAGCCAATTCCAAAATCCCTTTTACTTTCTCTTTGTTTGTTGAAATTCCATTCTTGGACACTGTGTCCAAGGACTTTCCTTAATTGACCGTGAAATCACATTTTTTAGGATTCAAACAAACCTTGTAAGTTGCTTCCTTGGTTGCTCTGAATATGAGCATAAATTGTCTACACACTTCCATGGATTTCCTACGAAACTCTTTGAACACATCACATATCAATCTTTGGAATGTGGCGAGAGCACTGGCCAACCTAAAGGGCATGACATGAAATGCATAAATCCCCCATTCCATGGCAGAGGCTCTTTTGTGCTAGTATTCTAGTGCAATGGCCACTTACATCAATGTTTATTTTCTCAAAATTAATGCATGCCCTTATGTTGGGAATTGTACTCACAACCTCCTAGTTAGGAGTGCGATGGGCTAACCATTTGCCCCGAAAGCCATGGTTTAGGATTACTTCCTAATCCTCTCTCTTAAGGCATGGTTCAACCATCTCCTACTAGGATTATGTGACATTCCTTCCCCCTTAGATTGAGCATTGTCCTCAATGCTCACTTGTGGACCCTTCTAACTCTTGGACCCACTTTCCATGCATGAGCGTTTCCACCAACCTCAAACTCTAGCACATGGACCAAATTTGGACCTATCCCACCCTCTGTGGATAGCCAAATGCCCATGCGCATTCATCCAAGGCCAGATTCACACTCACCACGGATAAACGCTTTTTCCAAGTGCCCACGAATGAGGCGCGAACCTCCATCTTGCCCAATTTCTCAACTAGGCTATGATACCAATGTTGGGAATTGAACTCACAACCTCCTGGTTAGGAGTGTGATGGGCTAACCACTTGCCCCAAAAGCCATGGTTTAGGATTACTTCCTAATCGTCTCTCTTAAGGCGTGGTTCAACCATCTCCTACTAGGATTATGTGACACCTTAACTTTCCATTCTTCTTGGGGACTACTATTATGGATGACACCCATCTTGTCTGCTCTATTTCATAGATGAACATTATAGCTAGCAACTTGTTGATCTCTTCTTTGATCTCTAAGTAATTGTCATTAAAGGTATAAGGCCTTTGCTTACTTGGCTTTGAATTTGCAATCATGTGAATCTTATGAGAAGAAATTTTCATATCCACACATGTAAGATCAATGCACGTGTATGCAAAGACATCAAGATATTCTCCCAATATAGTTAATAGTTCTTCCCTAATCATCTCATCATCGCCAATGAAAGCATTTCGTTCTTCTCCTTCCTCACTTATTACAATTACTCCTTCGTTATTACAACTACTTTCTTTATTTGCCCTTTGTTATTACCAATTGTTACCACTATTTTCTTTGTTTGTTCTTTATTGTTGTAGGCTTCTCCCATGAGAACCTCTTGTTTAGGCATTCTTACTATGATCTTTCTATCTTCTATCTCATATTTCTTGAAGTTCCCTGGCACTTCGAATAACGGTTCCTCTTCTTCTTGAGCTAATGGGTTCTTCTTATGTTCCTTTTTCTTGTTTTCTATCTCAACTTGAATGGTTAATAATACATCATTTTTACACTTGTTTTTATTATAATTCTTAGCATCTACTACATAAAAGTATTCTTCCTCAAAATCACAAAAGGATCCATGATGATGGATTCTAGATCCTCATCGTTCTCTCCTTCACGTGTAACCGTGATAGAATCACATTCTTCCACTATTGGCTCGCATATGAATGCTGATATCTCATAGATGTCTTCATCATACATACATACATACATACATACATACATACATACATACATACATGCATGCATGCATGCATGCATGCATGCATGCACATACATAGATGCATGCATCATACATACATACATACATACATACATACATAAATACATGCATGCATGCATGCATGCATGCATGCATACATACATGCATACATAGATACATACATGCATACACACATACATACATACATACATACAATCACTCATATATACATATGCATATACATAGATATACACATGCATGCATGCATACACAAGGTTGTGTGTGTGTGTGTGGGTGAGAGAGAGAGAGTGTGTGTGTGTGGGTGTGTGGATCGCAAGAAACTCGACTACGTTTATTCCAGAACTATGCACACATTTTCCATTGCTGGCAATACCTTGGACATTCGCCATTGCAACCCGACTTTTCCATCTACAAGTTTACCTTCGGCATTCGTGACTTCATGGATTCCATCACCATGTGGATTTAGGACCAACTACAATTTCATATCCTGCGATTCATCTGGAAGTCAAGAAACACACTCATTATTGATGAAAAAAACATCTTCCAAGGCTGCATTCCATCTCTTGTGGTGTGTCAACGTATCTAATTCTCTTTTGGATCACACATTGTTTTAGCAGGCTCTGAGAGATCTGACATTTTCTGCCTTTGGACAAATCTTGTCATGTGTTTCATGAAATGTAATTTCATTTTATCCAAATGTGTGTACGTGTGCGCGCGTGTGGGCGCATTATTTCATCTCTGTTTTCGTTTACGTAACATCTAGCTAAGTTGTTCTTATTTGCTGTGTATTGTTTTCCTACTCTAATCATAAGATATCAGCTAACTGGTTCAGTCATCCATACTTCTGAAATTGACAGAAACTAGTAGGTATTCTAAAGCATTAGAAATCGATAAAGCAGCAGAAAATCGATTAATCAGTTATAATTTAAGAGGAGAAGTATTACTTGTCTGCCTTAGGTCTCACTGTAGGTTTGCGCAGCTTCAAGGAGAGCTCTAGTAGAAATAACATCACCAGCTTCACGAAATAGGCATATATGTTGACAGCGATCATTCAGATGCTCGCAGGCGATGTTTCCGATATCATATTTATGATATTAAAATTTGGTTTTGATTCAGCTTATGCAACAGCGCTGTAAGTAATATTTGCAGCGCTATTTACATAGCACATTAATATAACAATCATAAAAATACACATTCTAAATAGGTACCTGCAAATCACATTATAAGTGATTTTGATCCGTTAAAGCTGGGGTTATGATCACTGTTAAAAGCATTCGAAATTGTTTGTCGTAGTGTTCATGTAATCTTCCTGTATACAAGTAATTATTATATATTTAGACACTACTTTCTTTAGACTTTCAACAATAACTGCCTACGAAAAAGGATATCTCGAGCATACAATTCACTAAACTTTCCTTTTTGCCCCCCTTTTTTGAAAGTTCAGTCTTCAACTTTTTCTTCCATTAACCTTGAAATTTGAAAGAACAATGTAGTACGCATCCAAGGGGCCCCTTTAACCCCCACATTCAACGAGGGGTTCGATGTACTCCATCTGATTGGGTATCATTAGGGTCATTTGAAACAGCGCATCCAAAGGTGTCTCAAGGGGAAGCGAAGGCGAGCTGCATTTGCCAGAGAGCCATTTGTCAGAGATGTGGGAGGGAGTAATCAAGATCTTCTCTAACATCAACCTTGACTTTGACTGCAGCATAAGACAAGCACCATCAATCTACCTGACGTTTCCATTTCTTATCTACATTCGTTAATGTATCACGTCGGAAGAAACACTGTAGTCAAATTCGAACACTACTATAAGGATTTTCTGTGTGACGCATGTTTTATTACGCTCTCTTGCTTTTTTTACTTCTACTTTGCTATGCACAATTTTCTCACATAGGAATATGAAAGAGAAGAAAAAGAAGGGGGGGAGGGGGGCGGGTGTGTATGTGTTCAGGCAGGCAGGCACACCGTTACAGTGGGAATGGAAGACAACTACAGAGAAGGAAAGGAAAGAGAGGGAGGGGACAAGCATGTGCAAATGCCCCTTTTGAATTTACAATTTGTTTACCGCCATCCATGTTTCGAAAGGACACTGTTAGCAACGTTTGAATAGAATAGCATAACTTTTTCTCACTGATGGAAAGAAAATAACACCAATAGTAAGCGGTATCATCACACCAATAATGGTGTATCAAAATGAACGTTAAAACACTTTTTTGTCATCTTTGAACTATTGGAAACATATTCTTTTGTAGTCCTCTACACATTCACTAATATCATTAGAGGCGAAACCGACATAATGCTTTGGATATAAGATTCCTGTACAAGAACATATCTAATAATTTATGGGACTTCCCACCTCTATAACAAAGGGCGTCAAATCGGAAGCAATCTTTACCTGCAATTGTTCCATGCTTGCATGAAGTTAATAGATTTCTTTTTTTTTTTTTTTCTTTTTTTTTGGGGCGGGGGGGGGGGGGGGGGGGGGGGGGACAAGAAGGGGTATCTTTATACAAGCCAAAACGAACGGATTTGACAAATATGCACCAAACGAGCGTAGTGGTACTGCGTACCTCATGCACTCGATACGCTTGAATACATTATTTAACTGTTGACAACATATTCATTTCCTCGTAATCGCCTCTCCCAAGGCTGCCAAAACAAAAAGGCTTCCAAATTATTTTACCAAGAGAACTTGTGTGTGTGTGTGTGTGTACATATTTCAAGCCCAACCAAGAACGCTAAAAAATTTCAAGCAAACATTAATCTAAATCATTGGATCCGTTTGTCATTTCATAGTTCTGAAATTTGTACTACGGAAACTCTGAACACGTTGTTCAATGACAATTTAACTGCCAACCTTGAAAATATCAGCGTCTAATCATAATTTTTTCTACAAATAAAACGCAACTGCATCGCTTCCATTCAAGGGATTGCCAGTGTGTACACGAATATTTTAAGTGTATCCATCCTCCTCGACATGGTGGATTCTTCAGACACGGAGTCATGGTTACAAGAAAGAAAACTATTAACCCTTCCCCCTTCCTCTTTCTCCGTTCTCTACTCTCCCTGATCTTGCTTACAGAATAACAGAACAATGTATGAAAAGTCTACAAGCAAGGTCTTAGGCAATGTGAGAGAAATCTATGAACAGATAAAGAGCATAAATATCACTATCATACGAGTGAACCGGATCCCCGAGAGAATCCTGAGTCCAAGATAAGCCCCTTGATGTAAGAGAACGTACTGTCAGCCTTACATTGCACATGACTTTGAGGGCCTCATAAAATATCCAACATACGTAGAGTAAGGTCTCTAGTTTTGTCACACACTCGCATTGAAGCTAGCCACCTTTTCACGCCCTCCTCACCAATGAGCTAATTATAACCCAAATTTTGGCTTTTACTCTTTTTGTTGAGATAAATTTTTAGTTCAAAAGTCAATTTCTTTGATTAGTATACTTTCATTTGGCATATATCTACATGCATCCCTACGTCATATCTAGCAAACTACTGCGTTCATCTCCCCATCATTGACACCAAGCCATCTTCAAGTGACATCATATCATGCTTTACGTAAACCAAACAAACATATGTCAAATGCACGTACATGGTTACCTTTGAAAGGGTGCAGTGGGAGCTTTCTACAGCTATGCTCAGTTGTCCGAAGGCCAGGAGACAATGGGGATGCTAAAATTTCAAGCAGGGCTATGTGGATGCTTTACAGAGAATGACATGCAGACGGAAGAAAGAAAACATTTTTGTGTGATGCCCCAATAGACATATAGGTTTTGGGATTTCAATTCTATTAGAATTTAATTTGGGCACCTAGAATGCATGCGAACAGGTCCTAAGAAACAAAAGAGTAAAAAATGGACTATTAAATGCTATAGATGCCTCTCATATCATGGCCAAAAAGTGTGGAAAAAATAATTTTGGAAAACTCTCAGAGAGCTGTTATTGAAAGGGTTTGTATGTGTAGAGGGTACTTTGATCAGTCCATTGGGATGTATCCTTTTCATCTTCTTACTTTTATGAGATGCAGACTAATTAGACAAGAGAGTCAGTTTGACTCACTTTTATGCAAAGAAGCAGCAGGGCCAAGAGGACCAAGATGCACAAAACCAAGTTGAGAAAGAGGATCAAGTTGATCAAGAGCCCATAGATAAATCAGCCAAAATTAGTGAATTCATCCAAATTTGAGATGCAAACTAACTGGACAAGGGAGTCAGCTTGACTTACATTTATGCAATGGAGCAACAAGGCCAGCAGGACCAAGATGCAGAAAACCAAATTGAGAAAGAATATCAAGTTGATCAAGAGCCCATAGAGAACTTGGTCACAATTAGTAAAGTAGTCCAACTTGAAAATGCAGGCTAATTAGACAAGGGATTCAGCTTCACTCACTTTTATGCAAAGGCGCAGCAGGGCCAGAAGGAGAAGATGCAGAAAATGAAGTTAAGAGAGAGGATCAAGTTGATCAAGAGCCCATAAAAAAATCGGCCAAAATTAGTTGAGTAATCCAACTCCAAATTTATCAAAAGTAGACTACTTTTGCTAAATGGACTAAACTTGCAAAAGTAGACCAATTTTATGTGAAAATTCTCCAAAATATAAAAGTTGGCCAAACTTATGTAATGGAAAAGTCGACAAAAATTTCTAAGAAAATTAGACCAACTTTGTGTAATGAGATAAATAGACCAAACATGTAAAACTTCTCAAGTTGACCAAAATTCCATATGGTCTACATTTGTAATTAAGCAAAATACTTTTGGAGGTGGTCAAGAAGCAACTAAATTTTCCAGCAAGAGAAAAACAGCAGCAACTTTCCAAGCAGTAAGACTTTCCAGCACGTGGAGAAAATGGAGAAGTACCAAAATTTAGAAGATAGTGGATGTCAAGGAGCTAAGCATAGCCCTAATACCTAAAGGATTTCTTTAGCACCATAAGTAAACGTAAACGGTTTTCTTGAATGACTAAGCGGACCAAGATTCAAATCTTCAAGTAAAACAAACTCCACATAGAAAGAAACTGATTTTGTGACTTTTGCCATGAGTCACACCTTAGGAGTCCAAGAAAAGGCTATATAGGGAGACCTAACCGAGGAGGAAGGGCACAAAAGAGGAGGGAATGCCCATAGAGAGAAAGCAACTCTTGAGCACTTTAAGTATCTTACTGTACTATTGTGTATAGCATTAGAGCACTTAGCTCCTTCACTAGTACTCCATCCTTGAGAATAGGAGTCGACTTGTTTGGCGTTGTGAGCAGAGTCAGTGGGCAAGCAATGATGAGTTATTCTTCTCTTGGTAGCAAGCTACTGTAGGAAGGTTGAAGTCTTAGTGCATGTACACCTTGTCTGATTGAAACTCAATGAGTTGAGTGTTTCCTATTCTTGAGCTGTGTATTCTCTACCACAATCCTAAGCATCTTTCTCTTTTCCCTATTGTGATTGTGCACTTGTTGTGTGTGAAGCCTTCTTTTCTGTTGAGCTCTTAAATTGCAACTCATAGTGGATACTACACTTAAAAGAACACATCACACAGCACTAGAACAAGAAATTGATCTACATGTGCTCATTTTGGTACGCTTGGTGGGACATAGGTAACAATTCGAACTCATTGGAATTTGGACTCAGAAAGAGTTCTATTGAGTTCAAGAATTAAATCCTTAGTGGGAAGAAGTATGTGAGGAATGTTAGAGTTGTAGCTTAAGACTCAGACTCGCTCCAAGAATAAAGAAGGATCTCTTAGTCCTATTAAAACCCCCATAATCAACGAAAGAGATTTCATTATGTCCCTCTTAGAGTGCCACCACATCCATTGCCACTTTTCGAAGCATCATCATCACAAGCATACCTGATCAACCTTCAACACCTCCTCTAACGGACATGGCAAACAACATTCAAGGGCTTCAATCTGTAACAATGGGTGATGATTTAACTAATCTATTCTTGCACATCAACATCAAATTCCCTTCCTTCAAGGCGGCTCCCCACGAAGATATAGACAATCATGTGACAAGATTCTTGTCCCTTTGTAAAAGTAGGCGGTCTACATCAACACGAAGATGCTTTCCTTGTCTTGTTCTCTGCCATTTCTTGAAGGGCTAGGAGATCGATGGTAGAGCCAGTATGACAAAGAACACTTCACTTCCTAGGAAGTCCTCAAAACAACCTTCACATGTACATTAACACCACGTAACTCTATAGAATACACTTTGTATCTACAAAAGGGAGAAACTTTCTCTGAATTGATGACAAAAGTCTTTAATTTCTCATCTTCTTGAGAACCCTAGAGACTTCTTAGTCAAAAAATGGGTAGACAAAACCTAGCAAAAAATTCTCAGCAAAAGCTTCAGGAGTTATTACAAGCTGATGCGCCTTTGTAAGAGTTTGAAGAGGCAGCCTCAAGGATTGGGGCAGCAAGAGTCAAGACATCAGTTC
>CM035439.1:66137605-66140105 GCA_020310875.1 Ceratopteris richardii
ATCATCGGAGTAGGTTCTATTTGTGTTGATGTGATTGTGTGATGGGGACCTCAAACAGGAATGGTGTGCCTCTAAAGGGACCTCAACAATTCTGGCACCATTTGCAGAAGGTGTTGCTACAGTAGGCTCTCCAATGTCCAAGGGTGGAACTCACAATGACAATGGCGAGGATGACGATGAAACAATTGCAACTCTTTTTTTCTTAGAGGGCACCACTTATTCTTCTTCAAAATCCTCATCCAATGAAAACTTAAGCTGGCTAGTAGCCTCCAAGATAGAAGTGTGTCTAGCTGTTTGGCATGGTGCGACATTGGAGGTACCAAGAGGGCTTATGTTGGTTGGTGTGGTGGACCGTGGGTGCTTAAGGAAAACAGCACAACTTGTAACTATAGGGATACAAAAGGAATGCTTAAATAACATATCACCAACAAAACTTACAAGTTGTCTATAAGAAACTCTAACTACACATAAATACCAGTTTCATCTACTTCTTTAGTAAAGCTTGTTTCTTCTTGTTATCTATCACTCATTCTTGACGTTCAACCACCAAAAAAAATTTATTAAAAAAGTTCAATGCAGATTTTTTTGCTTTTCATTGAAAAAGCCTTACGTCTATAATAGGTTTATGAGGGATCTTCTTCGGGGTGAGAGAAAAACTTTTTACTCCTTGTACATAAAGTGGTGAAATCAAGATATGAAGCCCTATACGAATTGGACTTTCTCCCAAGTCCTCAAAGAGTTTTTTAATTAACAATAACAAAGATTACACGACGAGAATTGTCTAAGATCCAAACAAAGGTTTTAGGTACATTTTCTTCCAAGAGCCATATCCAAAGATTACAGGCTGTGGATAAAATAGCATGAAAACAATGACTTAGAAAACAAACTGCCTACAAGGTTAATTGCTTTCATGATCCAAATAAATTGACATATGATCAATACGCTCTTAATTACATGTAGAGAATGCCTGAAAACCCATATCCTTTAGTGAACGGAGAACACTCCTTCTCTAAGAGCCAAACAATTATCAATTCTCTTGTGATGTCAAGATAAAGTTTCTTCTAGAATAACACAGAATATATCTTGAATGTAACAAGTCATTTGTGAAAATGCAACCTCAATTTAGCCATTGTAACTTTACAGATAATCAAGCTCCGGAAGTTCAAATCATCATCAAAACAAAGAAATGGTTTTGGTCTCAAGCTTCATGCATATAGATTCTTTATCCATATGCTATTTATTCACCTCTTCCTACTGAAAAAACTTTGGTTTTCTACCTCAGCCTTAGCATACATTTCATGAAGCCTTCAGGATGTTTACATTCTCGTGTTTGATGTTCACATCACAGAACACATCTAAAGAGGTATCAGGAACACAATCATGCATATCTGTTCTGCCAAAGGAGGCCTTGTTCAGCAGGTCATTTATAACCTTGGTCCTTCCAATTAAGCTTTCAGGCTAAAAGGAGATATAAATTTCCATATCATGAGCATAAAACTGTCAAATTCCATACCTTTGGTTTTGCCTGCAAAATTGATGCAGAAGGACGTAGATTTGGAATGGGGGGCTTGTCATCAATAACCTGTGGACATGCTACTTGTTAGTTTCATGTTCTAGAACAGTTTATTAGTGCAAATTATACAATCCAACGTAAAGATCCGATTGAAAAGTGAATGTGAACCTTTATTCCTGGAGGAGTCTCACCTCGCTCCAGCATTGCCATAACCTGCAACGCAATGGAAGGCAAAAAATGGAATTCTATTTTCTCACTATCTATATACAAGAATATCAGAATGCATATACAAAAGTCCCTGTGGAAACTGTTACCTCAAGAATAGATCTGGGCTGGGTTGGATTGTTCAATGTATGAGGATGAGTTCCCAATCCCTCCTCTGCTTCCCATAGTTGAATCGTTCAGAAGGTGGTGCAAGGATGGAGGGAAAGACCAGAAGAATTAAAGGAGAAAAGATCTTTTTTTCAAGAATTAAAAAAAATATATATTCTTGTCAAATGAATAAAACATGGACAAGCCTTCAAATAATCAGTGTTCTTAGTGTTCTTAGTTACCTCTGTTTTTTGAAGCATGGTTATATTTTGTAATGGAAGCCTGTATACATATGAAACAACAAAAGAGAATTTCAGAAATAACCATAAATAGATACATTTAAACATCTTTGAGATAATTGACGCATGCCAGACTGACATAACTTTTCAAAACTCAATGTTCTTTTGAATCCCAAATCCTGAGCTCTTCAAAGAAGCTGTCCATAACTTATTTTCATTCTTTCTCGTCCATCATCACGTACCATCAATAAGGATATCCAAAGTGCTCATGGTGGTGATGACATTGTTTCCCCATGGACCCGCCACATAAAGTGCCACGAACAGAGAGCATGAGTAGTGCAAGTATCTCTACATTTCCCCATTCTAGAGGCAAGGCTCAAGCTCCAGAGACAAACATATTTGTGAGAGGGAGTATCAAGATGGGCTTGCAAAAGCA
>CM035439.1:66145105-66150105 GCA_020310875.1 Ceratopteris richardii
AATATCTGAAAATTCTCTTAATTGCTTTCCAATAAATTTTAGAGGTTTATGCATGAGCCTTGATACTTGAGAAATTGCAAATTGTATGTCAGGACATGCATTACATAAATAAATCAAGCATACAACTGCTTGACAATAAAGAGTAACTGCTTCTGTTTGTACTGGCACATAAACATCCATAGGAGTTTGCATAGGTTTGGAATCTAACCTTTCTGAAAGTTTCTCAATGTACTTTTCATCTGTCATAAAGATACAAGTATCCCTATATATGAATTGAATCCCAAGATAATAATGTAAAGTTCAAGATTATTAACATCAAAAACTTTCTTAAGCTCAGACTTTGAAAATTGTAGGTCTAAATCTCTGGGACTTGTCATGATCTAGAATACACAAGACATTCAAGATTAGTATATAGTAGACACCAAACACATTCTGATATAATCTTGTTGTGCATAATTCATCTAATAATTAACTTTCAATAACTAACTTTCAGTACTTAGCAGTATATCTATTTACTTGTCTATCCATTTCTCGTTTCTCATTTCTCATTTCTTACTTCTCTTCTGCAACTCTCAAAAGGCACATGGCTACAGGCTATGAAACAACAAAGAACCAAAAAAAACACAGAACATCTAAGATCAGTGTGCATTGTGTACTTTGTGCTGCAAAATTCTCTTGACCCAAAATTTTTGTACATAACTCATGTGAAATGTAAATTTTACTTTCTGTTCTTAAATTCACAGTACATCTACTTCCTATCTTCCTTAGTGAGTGAAACTTTTTTTGGCTTATATTACTGAAAATTTGTGCATGTATGTATATGGCTCGAGCCTCGCTTGTTTTGGTACAAACACCCATTATCTCTTCATCTCTTCCTCGCATATACAATCTACCTCTTTATTTCTGGTTTAGCTTTCTCAAATTTATATGTCATGCATTCTGCAGCATCCTTCATTGACCCACATCAACTTGACTTTAACCTTTAAGCAGATTTATATACTTATTAAGAAGCTTCAGAGTCATGTCTACACTGCAGATAAAGCCACTGATTTGAATTATTCACTTCCAAGTCTTTTTTCTCTTAAACTCCAGAATAGATCACGGATCATGGATGTTATGGATAAAATCCAAATATCAAGGACAGACAAGGTAAATCTTTGTGTGAAAATTTTAACAAGAAATCAACAGTCAGTGTGTCAGGCGATAAGGGTGGAAAAATAAACCTCTGCTGTATTCTGATTTGAACTTGTTGACTTTTGTTTTGAATTGTACCCTTTCCCAAGCAAAATCCCTACAATCAGGAAAGAAAAAATGCATGAGCAAAATTAAAAGGTCTTTTCAACTATGCACAAAGCTATAATTCAATCAAAAATGAAAAGATGCCTCTAGCCACCGAAGAATTTCCTCGTACTGATATTTTTACATTCATTCTGAAGAAGGCAGGATCTTTTTTCTATTTTAGTAAAAGATTATTATTTGGGTTGGTTTTAAAGGCCTTCCTAAAGCAGAAAGGGAGACCAAGGGCAGAGGAAACTCAAAATTATAAAAATTAAATATTAAAAAAAAAAAATTAAAATGAAAAAAAATAAAAGAGAAGCTCACAGAAGAGGGGGAACATTGAAATGACAAAATCAACACTTGTCCAAGAACAAACTCATAAGACGACAGTAATAAAATAATGTAAAGACAGGAAATAAACAAAATAAAACAGGCACACTTAACATAACCTTGTGTTGAATAAGCTATTTTAAATGAAGTGAACAGAAATGAGCATGTACATTTTAGTGAAACATAACTCTTAGATATGCTGAAAATTTCAGTAGACTTTTTTTCGCTTTATGTTTGGAGCAAAATATGGTGCTAGTGTTTCAAACCAGAAGTTTACGAGCACAGAAGTTATACATACCACTTCTGTAAATTGTTCTTCATGCTGCTATTTTTGAGCCATTTCAATGTCTTCATCAATACCAGGTATTCAGGGGTTATTAGACAGTCTATATATGCACTAGTAAAACTAACCCATTTTCTCTCTTCTTTATATAATTATGTGCTACACACACACACACACACACACACACACACACATATATGTATATATATATATATATATATATATATATATATATATATATATATATATATATATATATATATATATATATATATATATATATATATATATATATATATATATATATATATATATATATATATATATATGTGTGTGTGTGTGTGTGTGTGTGTGTGTGTGTGTGTGTGTGTGTAAGGCATCCTAAAGAACAACTTTTAAAATCACATCACTAAAAAGCCCATCATCAAAGTTAGTTGCAATTTTTCAGACTCTGCACTCATACGAGTGGCCATTGGGTTGCAATTCCTCATTCCAAACCTGCAATGCAGCTTAAGAATATGCTTTGATTGAGACATAACAATGCTATAACAAATTCATGTGGATTGGTAATAGTGCCTCACCGACACTCTCCCAAGATCCCCCCTGCTAACAAGACGAAACACAAGCCATATCCACAAACATAAAGGGCTGATGACTCACTTCCCAGCCATAGGCCCACAGCAGCCCACCCCTGAGCCTCGAAGCCTGCAGCCACAATGATTTACATCACCTCAAGGGCATGGTGTCCCACACCACCATACACACACCATATAAGTGTATGTGTGAGCCCATGACTCCACCAAGGGCCAAGAGTCTCCATGCCTCATAGGAGGAATGAACCACAAATGAACCTCATGGGTCCTATTTATAGAGTCACTTGAGGAGGTCGCCCAATTCACAGTAGCAGAATGGCTGGACACTTTGACTACAAGTGCCCATCTTGATGTCCTTTGGGTTTGGGGACATAACACTTCCCCCTTATTCTTAGTTGTTGTTCTCAGAAATTTCCTCAACTACAACCAAGGAGCCAATCCTTCAACGACCCTATTGACTCACAAGTCCTAAAGACTCAAGCTCATGTTGTCACTCGATCACTAACTTGGATAACAAGCCTTACAAGACTTCCTAGCCACCTGACCAAGAACCATCACATGCTCTAGTGGAACGCCTCAAATAAAATCCTCAATACTTTGGGTACCCTCCTCAGATGTGACCAGTATCACCATATCTGAGTCACTTCTCCGAATGGCTCACATGCAAAATAGGTATATTGATTCCTCAAGCAAAATGCAGCTTGTTGGCTACCCTTGGGTAAAATCCTCTAAGACCCAGACCTCCTCCTAAGGTATCATCAACTCATCCTTCTTGAGCCACTTTCCCAAGCAGCTTGTGTGCGATACAATCATACAAGGATTGTGATTCCTCAACGTAAACCTAGGTCATAGCACACTCTAATTACTCTAATTACCCTCCTTGGGATATGTTGAGGACCACAATCCTTGGAAGATAACTCCCAACCCCTGTCAGTTTTGGATCGCCTCAAAATCTCAAACTACCCTAAGGTACACCCACCCTACCAGCCTAGAAACCACAAGGCGAAAAGAGTAGGATAACATGAAAAAAAACAAAGACTCTCTTCTAAAAGGACAAAAAGAGCACTGCAATCTTTATGCTCTCCCTCTTCCTCCATATCATTTTTGCATCCCTAAAAAAAAACAAGGTACAAGACCCCAAATCAAATCCTTATGACGCAAACAATCATCGGCAATGTCCCCTAGGAAAGCACGTAGGGAACTATCATCACTTCTAAGGTATCACCAATGCTGCCATTCAGGAAAACATTCTCAATAAAATTTGGTTTCACCCCAATTATGTCTACATAATTATTCTTAAAGGTCTTCCATCCCTGATCACCCTTCTTCAAAGAAGCACATCATCATCCTACTTCCAACATAACCTCCATGTCTGGCATGTGTACTTGGTCCATCCCTTGATCCAAGGTGGTTTGGTACATTTGGTACACTACCTAGAGTACATATAGGGTACGTGGCAATGATGTTTGGCACAACAAGTATATGTATGTATGTACGTACGTACGTATGTATGTATGTATGTATGTATGTATGTATGTATGTATGTATGTATGTATGTATGTATGTATGTATGTATGTATGTATGTATGTATGTATCATAGTGGAAAGCAACGTTTTCGCAACGGCAACGGCAACGGGTTAGCAACGAGGGCAACGTCTGGACCTAGGAGTTGCGATAAAGTTATTTATTTTTCAAAATTTTTATATTTTTTTTTCACATATTTTGGGTCCTATGATATGTAATAAGGTGGGATATGACTATATATACCATAAAATACTTACTACAATATAAGATATATCATAAATAATAGAGATTATGAATCTAACTTGAAAGTTGGAACTTGGTCGTGACTCGTGATTATATCATAACCCTCCACACAGCCTTAAGATTATATCAAATACAATTATCTCAAATACATCATCATTATATCAAAATTCAAATACAATCATAACATCAATAATCATAACATCATCATCTAGATTCTAGATTCTAATTTCTAACAACATAATGATCACAACACTTAACTTTCAAGTTTCTAGTTTCTAAGTAGTAAGTTCTAACTTCTAACTTTTAACAAATTACAATAAACATCATGATTTATAATATAAATGATAACACCTGGCATCATAGTACATACATGTCACATGATCATATCATCGTTCATACATCAAAATAAAACAATAGACATCACTATGACAAATGATAAATCATAAATCATATGAATCATGACGCATGGCATAAATCATAAGTGGCAAATGATAAATATAAAGTCACGACTCACAAGTGAGTCATGATAAGTGTCCACTCAGCACTGTCATCACAATAGTAAATACATATCATGAAATACCAAATGTCAAACATGAAATGTCAAAGCCTCAAATGTCAATAATCAAACTTTGTCACTCTGACATGGTGTCCGATGACAAATCATCACTCTCATCATCATCATCATCATCATCATCCCTAGTAGTAGTGGTATGTGGTCGGCTACTAGTGGATGCATCACCACTACCAC
>CM035439.1:66160105-66177605 GCA_020310875.1 Ceratopteris richardii
CCACAAGAGCACCCACTTGGCTCTCTTGGAGGAGCATCTATACGTCCTAGCTTGCAACAACAACGTAAACAAGAAGTCACACAAGCCATCATGAAAGCTTTTATACAATGTGGTTTGTCTTTTAATGTTGCACGGACATCGGCATGGAGAAATGTCATTGAGAAGGTTTCACTATTAGGGTTTCGTTGGCAAGGGCCTACCTATGAAGACTTGAGGACAATGGAGCTCAAAAAAACAAAGGAAGCATTAGAGAGAGAGCTTGAGCCCATGAAAGAGACATGGGCAAAGTATGGATGCACAATCATGTGTGACGGATGGACGGACATACGAAAGAGAAATGTGTACAACATTTTGGTGCATTGTTGCAAAGGGACCATGTTCCTTCGAGCCATAGATGCATCAGCTGCTGGTACTACAGTCAGAGGTACATCAGTCACAGGTGAGTGAACTGATTTTTGAATTTTCAGTTTATATTTGATTGTGCAATGATCAATCATGCTGCATGCATGTGGCATCTCACATGTGCATTTGCCTTGTGCATGTGCATGTGCATTATGCATGTGCATGTGCATGTGCATTGTGCATGTGCATGTTGCCATGTGCATTGTGCATGACACATGTGCATGTGCATGTGCATTGTGCATGTGCATTGTGCATGTGCATGTGCATGTGCATGTGCATGTGCATGTGCATGTGCATGTGCATGTGCATGTGCATGTGCATGTGCATGTGCATGTGCATGTGCATGTGCATGTGGCATGTGCATGTGCATGTGGCATGTGCATGTGCATGTGGCATGTGCATGTGCATATGGCATGTGCATGTGCATGTGCATGTGGCATGTGGCATGTGCATGTGCATGTGCATTGTGCATTGGCATGTAATATGTATGTATGTACTATGTATGTACATGGCACATGCACATGCACATGCAGTGTGCACATGCACATGCACATGCAGTGTGCACATGCACATGTGTCATGCACATGCACATGCACATTGCACGTGCATTGTGCATGTGCATGTGCATTGTGCATGTGCATGTGCATTGTGCATAGTCACCAGGGGACGGTGACGTGTCCCGGGGACGGGGACGGGACCTGTACCGTCCCGGGGACGCCAATCCGAGACGGCACTCAAAATATGCTGATTTAAACGTTAATTTGAAATGGAAACCATTCATAAGGGTTTTGTTACCTTATAAGAGCACAAATAAACAAGAAAATAGTAAAAAGAAGATTTCCAAAGTGAAATATATGAAAACATGTGATGAGTTGCTGCCGCATTGTAGATATACACTGAATAAAAAACAGTATGCTGTAGATATCATCATATCATATATCAAAAAGAGTACATCTCATGAATAAAACCAAAAAGATACAACCATGGCCCATATGGCATAGAATCTAGATGAATCATGATAGATCTAAGATAACTCAAGACTAAAGTGTCAAGGAGAATCCAAGTGGGGAGTCTGTGCTACATCAGTAGAGGTGGTAGCCCATGGTGCAATCTGAATCTCCACTTGCTCAAAGTATTCTGAATCATGTGCCTCATCTTCATGTTCTTCAGCTTGCACCTTGTCCTCCATCTCCCATTCTGTGAAAGGATCTGAAGCCATGCTTTGGGTCTTGCGAAGCATCCTTAAATTTGCACTGACAAAGACAAGATCACTGGCACGTTGCACACCAAGTCTATTCCTCTTCTTAGAGGCTACATGTCCATAAACACTCCATAGTTGCTCAAGGCAACTCGTAGTGCAAGCTTGGCTAAGTATCCGTATAGCCAATTGTTGCAACTGTGGACCATCAAATCCAAAATCTTCCCACCATAGAGCAGCGCCGACACGAAACCTATCTTCTTGTGCATCTGCACATGAAAATGAAGCATCTTTCATAGTTCTGTATTTGGATAATTGATCTCTGATAAGCCTCCTCGATGCATTATCTGGGACAAGTCTCTCCAATATCGTCCTCCATCCACTTGCTACCTCCGGATCAGCATATTGTTTCTTATCTTGGAATTCAGGGTCTACCATGAATGCCGCTGCATGGAGTGGGGAGTAATAGGCATTCCATCGTCGAACACATATTGATGAAATTTCTTCATACTTCTCCTCCTCTTGCACTAGCTTCTTAAGTGACTCTATGGTTCGATCCATAGCTTCATATACTTTGCCAATGCATGGGTCCATAGAATCCACCACTCTTAGCAAGTGCACAAGTGGTTGCACAATATCCACTATGCGGCTAATATTCTCCCACCAAGCTGCATTATCTGCTAGTTTTCTGAATTCCTTTCCCACTGAAGTGGAAGCCTCTGGCATTGCTGCAAATTCATCACTCAATAGTAGGCCTCTTAAAACACCACTACACTTCACAACACGGTGCAACATGATGAAGTTATATGCAAATCGTGTTTCAGCATATTTCAGCAAAACAAGAGTAGATCTTTTGCTGAACTCATTCTTCACCCGTGTATGATTGTTGATGAAGCTCACCAATGCATTTGCCTCATTGATTGAAGGCAAAATCCAATCCAAAGTGCCAATGTCTTTGAGAATATTATTTAGGCAATGAGCCATGCAAAAACAAACACTGATATGAGGATACATACTTTCAATGATTTGGGCAGCTCCTCTATTTGCGGCTTCCCCATCCGCTACAATCGCTACAACATTTGCTTGACCCACAATTTCTATGGCACTTGCCCACTCAGAAGCAAGCACATCGGCTGATTTTCCTGTCTCAGATGCATCATGGGATGATATGAAGTACATCTCACCTCGAGAGTAAGCGACAACTCCATGGATAGATCTCCGTTGTGTATCACTCGATCCATCCATGAGCAAGGAGACTCCATTTCTTTCCCATGACTTTCGGATGTTCTCACATGCGGCTTCCACAAGTTTCTTCTCCTTGTCTAATAGAGTTGTACGCAAACTCTCTGAATTGGGAGGAACATATTGTGGTCCATATTCCCCTACTTTTTTCATCATCTCTTTGAAGTACGGTGATCTATGAACAAAAAGAGAATTTACATTATACAAATTGCAAATAAGTAGGTAAATTGAAAATTCAGTTATGCTATATGAATTATGATTACTTACCGGGCTGCATTGAAAGGTATGTGGTCATGATAGAAAAACCTCGCCACTGCCATGTCAACCTCTTCCTTCAATTTGGGATTCCATTTGTCATCAAGGGTTTGTTGACGATGAATACGTCCGACTCCATATGGTGTGGAGCTTACAGATGGCATATCATTTGGTGTGGAAGAAGGACGAGGTCGACCCGTCGTTGCCGATGAAGATGCCTCCTTGGAAATAGAGGTAGAAGTTCTCACAAATGATGCGGGGTTGACCGGAGCTTGTGAAGCACGACGGGCATGCACATGGGCATCACTCACAGCAAGCTTGTTGAGAAGTTCTTGCTTTTTCTCCGAAGTGATGGCATTACAAAATTTTACTTCATTGCCACTCTCATGAAGAAGATGGGCACGCACCTTGTTCGCTCCACCGGTCCTTTTGTATCCACATAATTTGCATGTCCATGGTCTTGAACCCCCTCCTTCTCCGGCGGACATGGGAGAATCCACCTCTTCCCACCATGTCCATTTTGCAACGGCCTTCCTTCTCTTGTATGTGCTTGATGAAGAGGCCATAATGGCTGCGCTTGCGCTCCAAATGAAAGAGAGGAGGAAGGTTTAGAACTCCAATGGGTAAGTTCTTGAGCCTTGAGGAGAGGACTCAAGAGAGGGGCTGCTGAAATCACTCTCCTAGAGAGGCCCAAAGGTTAAGAGGATGGGGAGGGCTGCTGAATATGCAAGGGTGCACACCAAGGTAGCTCAAGAGAAAGCTGAAAGCAAGTTGTGTGTTTTGAGGGCAGCAAGGAGCCCTTTTTATGCTTGCATTGAGGCCCCATTTGGCGTCATAATGGCAAAATGACCCGGGACGGCGTCCCGGGGACGGATCCTTGTGATGACGGTTTTTTGGGGACGCCAGCCGTCCCGGCTGAGCGTCCCTACACTTATGAAGGAGGGGACGGCGTCCCGGCGTCCCTCGGGCCCGGGGACGCATCCCCCTGTGACTATGGCATTGTGCATTGTGCATGTGCATTGTGCATTATGCATGTGCATTGTGCATTGTGCATTGTGCATGTGCATGTGCATGACACATGTCAAGATAAATTATAATTTATCAATTGATTAATGATTCATTGTGTTATATGTAAACAGGTCGATTCATTTATGATCATATCCGTCAAGCTATCATGGACATTGGTGTAGAAAAGGTAGTCCAGGTGCTTACAGATAATGGAAGCAATTGTGTGGCTATGGGCAAGCTTCTAGAAGAAGAATTCCCCTCTATTGTGTGGACACCGTGTGCTGCCCATTGCATTGATTTGTTGATAGAGGATGTGGGGAAGATACCATGGATTTACACCATTTTTACCACTTGCATAAAAGTGGTCTCTTTGTTCACAAAGAGACCAAAATTGCTTGCTATATTTCGGTCTTACAGTGATATTGATTTGGTGAAGCCCGCGAAGACCAAATTTGCATACATGTGCATAGTCATGGAAAGATTATTAAGAGTGAGGCAAGCACTGATGCAGACAATTGTATCACCTGATTGGTTAGCTTAGGATGGACATACTAGTCCAAAGGCAGAGCTTGTACGACGCACATGTTTGGATGACAGCTTTTGGAGGGATGTGGAGGGATTAGTGCGGGCCTTACAGCCCTTATATTCACTCATACGCATAGCAGATAGAGAGGGCTGCACACTTGGACTTGTTTATGAGTTCATGGATCGTGTCAGAGAGTCTATACAGAGATGTCCTTATTTCACATTGGAGAGGTAAGTTGAAACTTGGGTAACCATATTTTATTTTTTGTATGAGCATTCATGTTCAACTTTCAAGTCTTGACTCTTCAACATTCTTAAATCTTATTATTTTCTAACTTGATTTGTTTTTTATCCATAGGATAGAGGAAATAAAAGGAATATGGAGGAAGAGGTGGGATTGGTTCCATCGCCCTATCCATGGGATGGCCAATCTACTACATCCTTTATGGAGATCTGCATCACAGTCATTGGATATGGAGCTTGTGACTGCTTGGAATGACTATGTAGATCGATTGTATGGATCTTCTGATGTGGAGCTACGTGGGAAGTTGGAGCTTCAGCTCACCCAGTTTCAGAATAATGAAGGACTTTTTGGTAGAGACACGGCATGCTTGAGAAGCATGCAGTTGATGCCTGTGACATGGTGGGAGAGATACGGTGTTGGTACACCTTAGCTAGTAAGTGACAAGTCGTTTAAATTTCCTTTTGAGTCTTTAACTAATAAGTTATAACTTTGAAGTTTGTCTCACGAGTCTTCCTCTTCTTAATGAACTCTTTCTTTTTTATCTTGCAGAGAAAGTTAGCCATCCGCATACTTTCACAAGACTGTAGTGCCAGTCCATGTGAAAGGAATTGGAGTACATGGGCCCTCTTCCATACAAAGAAGAGGAATAGACTATCTACATTGCAGTTGGAGCGGCTTGTCTATTGCCACTACAACTTGCGTTTATTGGAGCGTGGTGGCCACTCAGCAGAGGTGCGGAAGATGAACGTCGATGAGCTTGATATAGAGAGGGTCCATGATATACCTAGCATTCAAGCAGAGGACCTTGATCTATATGACATGCTCTATCAGGAGTTGACAGTGCCACAGCATGATACGGGGGCATCTCGAACTCGTTCTAGTCATAGAGCACACAGTGTACCAGGTCCATCTACTAGTAGGATGGAGGCATCTATTAGTCGAGCACCACATGATGATGATGATGATGATGATAGTGATGATGATGATAGTGATGATGATGTTGATGGTGATAGTTGTAGGTGGTGAAATGAAGTGTGTGGGTGCAGGGAATGCAAAATGCACTACTCCTGGAGTACATGTAAACACATGAAACACATTATCATAAGAAACACATATCACCAAACCCCCATGTCATTACTAGGAACTACAATAGAATCTCAACAGCAGCAAACATGCAACCTAATAGAGCACAAGACAACACTAACTCGGAATCAAATATAACACGATCTGAATACCAGCCATTAACTAATCATACCACAGCTGATCATACCAAGTAAAGGAACAAACAACAGAATGCAACTCCAAGTGTTCTCACATAAGTAACATCAACAGATAACATAGGTAGGCAACAGAAGTAACTAACATGAACATGACTCAACTATCCAGGAGTTCTAAGCCACTCTCACTCTCAGCTATATTCTCCTGTAGAGTACACTACATGCTCTATCTCCTATCGGATATCATATCATCTCATCTCCTGTATCCTATCATGTGTTTCTCTCTTGAGGTTTCCCTTTTTATAGGAGAGAGGTGAGGAACCGGTTACAATAGGAGAGTCTGTTCCATGGGAGTAGTGGGGAGTTAATGCACTAGGCGGTTACATTTGTCAGCCCGGCCGCCTCCAGTACCAGACTTTGTCGTGTAATGATGAGTGGCTGGGTCCCACTTGGCCGCCTTGTTAGGTCTGCTTGTCTGGACATGCCTTGGGCATGCAGTCGCCCAACTCTACCATTTGGACCTTTGTGCCCAACTCCATATTTTGGACGTGTGGTGCCCAACTCCAGAATTTGGACGACTGACGCCAAACTCCAGTACTTGGACCACTGATGCCCCACTTCAGTACTAGGTTCCTCGGTGCCATCCTTTACTCTGACCTTCAAAAATTTATTCTACAGGTTGCCTGCCACTAGTGTCTCTCCGTCTCGGAGAGATAAGGAAGAGAGATGAAAAATACATAAATGAGGTTTTACAAGAGAATAAATGGAAAGATTACATCAGATAATTGTGGATAGAAAGTGCAGAAATACATCATGAGCTGCAAAAGAACTATGAGCTCTTCCGGTACAAAATAATATTCCAAAAGTTATACAACTGTAGCAAAATTAAACTATGACACTGTGCAAAAATAAAATACTAGAAAACTATGAGATTAGTCACAGTGAGACTAGTCACATGCAGGCTCCTTCCCAGGCCTATGATGTTCAGCTGAACTGTTTTGCTGGTCTTTAGTAACTTCCTGATTGGTTTCTCCTTGTGTTGGAGTGAGGTCCTAAGTGTCAGAGGATGTGAGCAGAGCCTTTAATGCACTAAATTTGGATTTTAGTGCATCCTTTTGTTTCTTTAGGGTTGCATTTTCAGCCAAGAGGTTCCTGTTTGCTTATTTTAATTCTTTGTTTTCAGCCTTCAATCTTTTGGTCCTTTCTTCTTCATCCTGCAAAAATGCTTCCAAGTTTTTTACCTTGTCTTCAAGTCTGTGTGTGTCTTTGCAGTGGGTAGAAATTTCTGCTATCTGCATGTACAGTTCTTTGTTGACGAGACTCACACGCAGAAATTCTTCACTCAACATGTGAGTATAATGGCGCTGCCGATTCTCTAAATTCATACACACCTGCCTGTCTTCAATAATTTTGTTAGAAATCTCAACAAATCTGTTTTTTGCTACATCCATTTGGCACATATCTTGTAAGTGATTAGGAACTAGTGGCCATATATGTTTCTTGTATTTCTCATTCGTGGATAGCTGCTCCACACTAGATGCATCAAGAAGGGGTTGCGGAGGTAAATCTGTCGGAGGGTTGTGGCGAGAAGGAGAGAATCGAAATGGTGGGGGGAAGGGTAGTATATCGAATGGGGGTGGGCGAATGGAGGTTTGAGGTAGCGTAGGAGGGGGTGGTGTGTGAGTCGGGGGAATAGGTATTGATGCTGGTGGTGGGGGCGAAGGTGGATGAGATGGTGGCTGGGGAGATGGGGAGTGGGGTTGTGCGGGTTGTGGAGGGGAAGGCGGTGGTGTGGGACATGGTGGGAATTGGAGATGAATCGGATCTCTCGGGGGATCAATGGTAATGGGAGTGGTCATGGTGGAAGCGGGAGGTGGAGTTGGGTTGGAATGAGGTGGGGCAATGGGTGTAGTAGGTACGGGTGAAGTGTGGGTGGTTTGTGAAGGTGGAAGGGATTGAACGGAAGAAGAAGTTTTTTTGGATGAAGTGGGTACTAACTTGATTGGTGGAAAGGGAGTGTTGGCTGATGTGCATACCTTCTTGGATGCTCTAGCATAACCTTGTTGGTCGATTGGAAGCGTGTCAAGGAGTTCACGGGAATCCTTTTGAATCTTTGCTCTTCTCTTTTTGCGAGGGTGCGCCATCGGCGGATTTTTCGATGAGGTGGGGCGCGATACGTCTTTTGAATGGAGGGCGGCAAAATACCTGTAGATGTACAGCATGATGTGGCCACCTACCACTTTGAATGTCAGAGCCTTTTTGCCTACCTGCTGCCCATACCTCTTCTTTCGTTCTGCTAGTGACTGAAGTAAAATTTTATGATACGGGTAGGGCTTTGCTTGGGCAAAGCAAAGAAGAGGTTCACATATTTTCACGTCCGTGAAATGTAAATTGTCCTTCAAGAGAAAAAATGCTTTGAATAATAGGAGCCTCTGCATCATTACCTGGCTACAAGTGGGAGTGGAGAAGCTAGTGGTACATGTCTGCAAAATGTCTAGAATGGCCAACTCTGCATAGCTGCCTGCTTTCTTAGATTCTGGAATTTCTTGGGTTCCCAACATGAGAGCGAGCTTTTCTTTAGTAATTCTTCCTCCAGAAAGAGAGGGGAGGGACTTGAAGAGTGTCAATATCTCCACCCCACCGGCTTGAGGGTCACTAAGTGAGGGAAGCTTGGCACTTGCAATGGTGAGTAAACCCATATTCTTTAGTTCTTGTAGAGTAAATGAATTTTGTAGCTTACCACATATGCTTAAGTCCAGTTTCAAGGTGATTTCGCCAGGAATGGAAATGAGGATCTTTGTGGTTGTGGCCACATTTGCCACATTTGCTGAAGATGTAGCCGAGTCCTGGTGAATACTTGGCTGAGTATCTGCTGCTGGAGGGGTGTTTTGATCCTGCTGAATTTCGTCATCCAGTGACTCGGACTCTGAGGGATTCTCCTCTGAGACCACATAAAGTGAATCACTCGAGTCACCCTTTGATGGCCCCGATGCACTGTCAGTATCAGTTTTAAACTCAGAAAATGTTTCTTCAATTTCCAATGAAGATGATGCCATGTTATCTATAGTGCTTGTGATTTAATAATTGGATTGAAGAGCAAGATATCAGAGCGAATAGAGGATATGGTTCAGCTTCCAATTTCTGTTGAGCACAAGGTGGACGTCCAGCAGGTGTCAACGGGGTGATGTAGTTTCAGCAGAACATTGGCTGGTGTAGATTCAGCAGCATTATGTAGAACTCCAGAGGGTGTCGATTTAGCGGTGGAGTGTAGATTCAGCAGCAGCAGATGATGTGGAGATTGAGCAGTGGATTGGCTGAGATTGTATAGTCGATTAGCTGATTACTGCAGATATCTGTCCCAAGGTCACACCGTGTGACAGAGAGTGCCTCCTCTAAGCATCTTGTAGGTAAAGTTCTTCCGGAATCCTTTTCGTTGTGCTCTGCCGACTGCCAATTGCAGAGAGGATCACTTCATGATAGCTTGAGTGGTGGGCTTTAAGAAGCTGGATGATATGGCTGATTGTGGGGCGCTCTTGTGTGTCGTGAGAGTCTGAGAGCACTGTAGCCCTGAAGCACCGATAATATATTACCCCAAGCGCAGAATTGTGCTGTTGTTGGGCCGCAAGTCAAAATTGGTATGTTTTATATGGCAGCTCAAAATATGAGGGATGGAGTGGATGCGTATCCGCCACCCTAGGTAGGCAGATTGGGAGGAGCCCAAAATATGAGGGAAGGAGTGGATGCGTACTGTCGAGTCAGTTGAGTATTTGGAAGTGGTTGAGTATTTGAAAGTGGTCGCCCATGTTTTACGGTGGACTTAGTGGGGTAGGATTGCCTAAGTGAAGCAATTTGATGGACGGGTCGCTTTGGTGTATAAAGAATCGTGCAAATTGGCCATAAGGATTAAGTGGGAGGAAGGTCGCCCCAATTGGCCTTAAAGAATGAGTGGGAGTAGGGTCGCCCAATTGGGGAGGAGGTTAGTGGGAGTAGGATCGCCCATGTTTCTCAACTTGAGGATGAGGGTCGCTTGATGAGTGTCGCCAAATTTTGATAAGAGGTGGAAAAGGAGGAGGGTCGCCCTAGTTGGGAAGTTGGGAGGGGGGTCGCCTAACTTAATAATAAATAGGATGAGGGTCTCCCATGGAAAGATGTATTGTTTTAGAATGAAGAAGAGGGAGGGTAGAGGGAGATGTATTCTATTGATGAAGAGAGGGTGGAAAAATTGGAGGGTATGCCCTGGGTTTGAGTGCTGAGAGAAGTCATTCATGGAGTTGGTAGGAGGTCACGGAAGGAAAGGTTAGAGGTAGGTATAGATGGGTGATCATATTACTGATAATGAGCGGCTAATTTGAAGATCAATGGAGTGGGGAGGTGGAAGAGTGCCTAGATGAGGAAGTGTGGAGGGATTGAGCAACGAAGGCAAGCAAAGAGTCGGTGAAGTTAGAAGTGAGGTGATAGTTGCTGCCATATTCTTAAGAAGGTTAGAATGAAAAGGAGATGAGGTGTTTGCTTAAACCAAGAAGGAGGAGGGAATGTGGTACAAGTCATACAAGTCAGTTGAAGGAGAAGGGGTAGGATCGCTCATAGAATGGCCATGAGGGGTAGGGGCCGCCCAATTGGCTAAGGTGGAAGGTAGGGGTTCGTTTATGTTGGCCCATTGAGGGGGAAAGGAGTAGGGTTGCCCATGTTGCTCATGTGGCACATTGATAGGGAAAAGGGAGAGGGTCGCCCATGTTGCTTATGTTGGCCTAATGAAGGTGAGAGTGAGGATTGTCGCCCATGTGGCGGACTGAAGCTGAGAAGGAGGAGGGTCGCCCATGTGGTTGATGGGAGGTTGAAGAGGAGGAGGGTCGCCCAAGGGATGGTCATGAGAAGGTGATATGGAGTAGGCTATGTTGAACAGGAGGAGGGTCGCCAAGTGGTGGTCATGAGAAGGTGATATAGAGTAGGCTCACCCAAGTGGCTTGGTATGTTGAAGAAGAGGAAGGTCGCCCAAGTGGTGGTCATGAGAAGGTGATATAGAGTAGGCTCGCCCAAGTGGCTTGGTATGTTGAAGAAGAGGAAGGTCACCCAAGTGGTGGTACTTGGAGGAGGGTCCCCTAAAGTAGATATTGGAGGAGGGTCGCCAAAGTGGACTTGGAGGAGGGTCGCCCAAGGTGGGACTTGGAGGAGGGTCGCCCAGGGTGGGTCTTGTAGGAGGGTCGCCAAAGTGGACTTGGAGGAGGGTCGCCCAAGGTGGGACTTGGAGGAGGGTCGCCCAGGGTGGGTCTTGGAGGTCGCCCAAAGTGGAATTGGAGGAGGGTCGCCCAAGGTGGGCCTTGGAGGAGGGTCGCCCATGTGATCGAGATGATCCATATCATTGTTGGCCTAGAGATCTTGGCCTAAAGAGGTGGCCTCAGAAGGAAAAGGGAATAGAACCTCGGTGATAAGAAATAGAAGAAGCTTAAAACAGTTTGAAGCGGAAGCCTATGAGAGGAAAGGGGAAGCGGAAGCCTATGATAAATGAGTTACGTGAAGAAGACAGATGAGAAAAGCCCAATATCTAAATTCGGAAATGACATAAGCTAATAGGGAACAACATACAGGTAAGTACATTATATACAAAGACAAATACTCTCTTCTCTATTTTTCCACATAGGGTTTTAGCTTAGATTCATTGACTAAGGGAAGGATTGTGCCTGTCAATGTGGAGATTTGTACTGCTCCTTTTGGAAGTGTGCGTATGACCCTAAAAGGTCCGTTCCATCTTGGCATCAGCTTCTTCTTAGCCTTCTTCTCAAATAGTCGCGGATGGTATAGCAAAACTAAGCTCCCTTCCTTAATTTTTGATTTCCAGAGGTGTGCATCATGATCCTGTTTTCTTTTTTCATGTACTGTCAGTAGAGTATCATTGCCTATCTTTCTCTTTTCTTCTAGAAGTTGTAGCCTCACAATGTTGGCTGAGAGAGCGCTAGTAAATCCAGGAATTCGATTGGTTCCCACGCGGTTGGAGCCATGCAAGAACTCAAAAGGAGCAATTGCTTGTATTCCATACAATAGTTCAAATGGAGTATGACCCGTTGTGGCTTTGAAAGAGGTTCTGTATGCCCACAAGGTTCCAAGATATGCTTGGCCCCATGTATTAGGAAACTGTAAGCATGTTTTTCTTAGTAAGAGCATGAGGACCTTATTTGTGCTCTCTGCCTGCCCATTTGCCCTTGGGTAGTAGGCACACGACTTCTTATGGAATATTTGATACTTTTCAAAAATCAAAGTCAGCACCTTGTTGACGAAATGGGATCCTTGATCTGTTGTGACCTCTATTGGGCATCCATATCTGCAAAAGATGTGATTATACAAGAAGTTGGCTACCGTTTCAGCAGTACACTCCTTACTGGCTATAACTTCAGCCCACTTAGTGGCATAATCGGTTGCTACTAAAAGATACTTTGCACCTGAACCTTGTGCTACTGGGAAAATAGGGCCAACAAAGTCTATTCCCCAATGCTCAAATGGTTGCCAAGCTACAGAGATATTAAGAGGTTGGTTCCTTTGTCGTGTTGGTTTGGGCGCACATCGTTGACAAACATCACATGCCTTGGCAAACTTAGGGGCATCTCTGAAGAGATATGGCCACCATAGGCCACTTTGGAGTATCCTGAGTGCAGTGATATGTCCAGGAAAATGACCACTAGACTTTCCTTCATGTGCCAACTGAAGAACACTTTCTGTTTCATGTGGTTGAAGACACCTTCTGTACATCCCATCAGGGCCAACCTTATAGAGGGTATCTTTTGCCATCATGAAATTCTTACTTTTTAGGAGGAGTCTACGCTTTTCCAATGGAGTAGACCCAGTATGAAATTGGCATTTCCCTAAAAGGAGAATTAAATCATCATACCATGTAGGTGCTATATTTACCTTGTAGATTTGGCTGTCTGGGAAATCATCTTCTACTCCCTTTGTTGCTTGCCTTGGATGCCTGATGCGAGAGAGGTGGTCTGCAATGACATGTTGTCTACCACTTCTCTGTACAATTTCAAAGTCAAATTCTTGGAAGAGAAGTAACCATCTCCATACTCTTCCTGCAACTTGTGGCTTATTCAACAGGTATTTCAAAGCTTGATGATCCGTAATCACTGTGAATGTAGTGCCTAATAAATAGTGCCTGAATTTCTTGAGGGCTAATACAATAGCCAATGCTTCTCTTTCTGTGGTGCTATAGTTCTTCTCGGCTTTTGAGAGGAGCCTACTTGCGTAATGAATGGGTTGATCTAAATTGTGTACCTCGCTTGGTTGAGCTAGTATAGCTCCTACTGCATACAAACTTGCATCTACGTGCACGTGGAATGTCTTAGATCAATCCGGTGAGATGAGTATAGGTGCAGATGCCAACCTTTGTTTTAGATAAGTAAATGCTGATTCTTCCTCTTTAAACCACTGAAAAGGAAAACTTTTACTCGTAAGTCGTGAAAGTGGTAGTGCTGCCTCGGCATACATGCGTATAAACTTGCGGTGATATCCTGTGTGCCCGAGAAAGCTTTGGACCTCTTTAGCATTTATAGGTCTTGGAAGCTTGAGAATTGACATTACCTTATCTGGGTCTGGAGTCATCCCTTTTGCAGAGACCACATGCCCTAACAAGGTACCTTGGGTTACCAAAAAATGACATTTGTTAGGGTTTAGTTTCAAACCTGTTTCTCTGCAATGCTGGAACACTTGTTCTAATTGCTTCAAATGTTCTGGCACATTCGCTACTGCAGTGGTGCAGGCTGCTCCAGAGAAGGTTGAAAAATCATCCATGAAAATTCTTAAGAATTTTAGGAGCAACTTGTTGAAGATGAGGTATACTGTTCTATTAAAAGTGGCTGGTGCATTTCTAAGACCGAAAGCCATTTTGGTGTAGATATAGGTTCCCCAAGGAGTTACAAAGGCTGTTTTTGGTTGATCTTCAGGATGGATTTCGAGTTGATTATACCCACTGAAACCATCCATGAAACTGTATAGCACATGTCCTGCCACATCTTCAATCACTTGTTCAGAAAAGGGGGTGGGAAACTCGTCAGGGATGGTTACCTTATTTAATGCTCGGAAATCCACACAAACCCTGATTTTATTAGGTTGCTTCTTGGGTGCTATAACCATAGAGGACAACCATTCTGAATGCTCCACTGGGACTATGATACCTGCTTCCTCCATTTTCTGGATTTCCTTCTTGACTGCTTTTGGATATTTAGGATTTAACCTATACATCTTCCCTCTAATTGGCCGAGCTTCTACCACTAGAGGAATAGTGTGTATTCCGAGTTCTTTTGGTATCCCTGTCAAATCCTTGTAACTCCATGCAAATATATCTTTAAAATTTTTCATGAATGTTATTACCTTTGTGAGAAGAAGAGGGTGGTCCCACAACCAACTTGCCAGTAGAAGATTTTGTGGATTTTCTTCTTCCCCTAAGTTGACTTCTTTAACTGGCTCCAAAATTGCCTCTTCCTCGTCCTTGAACAACATCTGCTTGGTGAATGCTGGACTATCATTGATGGTGATTTCCTGGGTCTTTTCCTGTGTCCATCCTACTGGAACTTCCGCCAATGGAAAAATGCTTTCCACTAGTTCTTCTTCTGTTTGGCTTGATTCAATCCTTTCTTTTCCTTCATCTCCTTTCAGAACTTTACCTCTTCGGAAATCTTTGGCTGGCTCTCCTAATACCACAGACTCCACGACAGTAGGTTCCTCTTCTTCTTTTTCCATGATTGCTACTGTGAAGCATGAAACATTGTTGGTCTCCTCAATCCAATCCATGATGTCGCCTAGATCTTCATTGGATATTTCTTCTCCTACATCAGCTTCTTCCTTGATGTCATGTGATGTTGTCTTATATGGCTCTATGTGAGGCTTTCAGATGCCCATTGGGCCGCCCAGCCAATTGTAGGGTTAGCCCAAGGTGGAGGATAAGCTGCCCATTCAGGTGCCCAATGTGGGGGTCTTTGAGCAGAGTACGGAGCCCAAGCCTCTGGAGTGACCCAGCTACTTGGAGGTGGAGGCGCCCAGCTTGGACTAGGAGGTGGAGTCGCCCAACTGGTGGGAGGTGGAGGAGGCGCCCAATTGGGAGGTGGAGTCGCCCAATTGTTTGGAGGTGGAGGTGGAGTCGCCCAATTGTTCGGAGGTGGAGCAAGTGCCCAATTTTGATTAGGAGGTGTAGATGCCCAGGGAGGAGAAGAAGCCCGTTCTTGTCCTGATACTTCTTGATTTTCCAGAACCCATGGTGGAGGAGGTGTGGCCCAAATGTTTGCTCCTTCTTGTATAGTTTGTTGTTCCTCTTCTTCATTGTTATCTTCTTTGTCTTCCTCTGCACTCTTCTCTGGATGTAGAACAACTTGAGAAGTACCTAGGGCTTCATCTGTTCCTCCTTCCATCTGAAGTTGTCTCATCACCTTGTCTGGTCCGGCCACCCATAAGGTGTCACTACCCCAATCATGTACCGCTTTACTGTGGCGTAGCCATGGCCTTCCTATCAAAAGAGGAAATCCTCCCTTCACCTTTGGGAGTGTTATTACCACAAAATCCAACACAAATTTCAGCTTATGGATGATGACTTCAACCTTTTCCACTATGCCTAGTGGGCTTACCTTGCTTTGGTCTGCCAATGATACTGTAAAATGAGCATCTTTAGTTGGTTTCAGATTTAGCAATGTCATTGTGTACTCAGGCATCAGATTAATACCAGATCCCCCATCAACTATCACTCCTACCAAAGGAGTTCCCTTGATACTTACAGTTAGTCTAGGACTCTTGTAATCAGTAAGAGGTGCCATCCTAGATGGTTCTAAGCTATAAGTTGAGGGTACAGGTATTTATTGGGAAATTAGAGAAGTGAAGCCTTGCCTGCCACTTAATATGGTGCCAGGGTCTAACCCATTTATGGCAACCATTACCTCTCCTCTGAATCCAGGACTCATAGCTAACAAGTTATATAAAGATACCTGTTGGTAGGTGCTCTGCAAGACTTGAATTGCAGTGAGAAAGCCTTCTTGGTTGTTCCTTGAAGTAGATCCATTCTGAAAGTGCCTTAGGTCCTCCTTTGATACTGCATAAGCTTTGTCAATAACTTGCTCATTAGTTTCTTCATTTCTTCCTACTCTTCCCAGTGAGATTTTCTCCTTGTTTTGGTGGTGGTTGGCTCCCTGAGAAGGTTCATGGTCCATGGTCCTTTTTCCCTTGTCCTTTGATGAATCTGTTGCTTCTTTGGCAACATCTTTCAAAGCTTCCTTCTGTTTTTGTGCCCTAGTCATTACTCCGGGAAGTTCCTCAAGTTGGACTACTCGGGCGCTTGGGGAGCCTACATTGCCCTTATCATTAGATACTGTGATCATATGTAGGGGGCAAGAGTTACCTGATGTGCTTGTAGATGGCATTGACTTTGGGCAATCCTTCATGTAATGATCCCTTGTTTCAGGACAATTTTTGCATGGTGGGGCATCCTCAGGGAGTGAACATTTACTTTGGAAGTGTCCATACTCCCCACATCTGTAACACATTATAGGCCTAGGTGGTCGATTCTGACGAAGCCTACCTTCTTGCCGTTGAGGTCCTTGATTGGTGTAAAAAGTTGTTACAGGAGGTGTTGTAGTGGATGGTAAGGGTGGCTGCCTTAACAAGGAGGAAAGCCACTCCTACCCATTGAGCTACTGGAGGTTGTCCTGGCATCATAGTTTGATTTCCAAGACCCTTTAGAAAATAACAATCCTTGGCCTCATGGCCACCCTTGCCACAAAACGGGCATGTTACCCTCCTTGGACATTCCTGTGATGTGTGTCCTTGAGTACTACAGAGAGAACACCATAGTCCAGTTCTTACCTCCCTTAATGTTTTGAGTTCTTCAAGCTCTTGTCGTATTTGAGCGAGACCTTCCGAAGTACCCTTGTCTTCTTCTCGATTTCTTTGAAGCTTTAAGGTCTCTAGTTCCTTCCTCAAGGCTATCACCATGTCTTCATCTTGGGGGAAAGTCTTTCCCGGATGTGCTCCGAAATGAACCCGTGCAGCCTCAATCCTTGTGGCAGCTTCTTAAAATTCTCTCAAAGTGGCATCTGGTCTCAACAGCTCTCTTAGCTTCTGCTGTGTGGATTTCGGCAAGGCCTTCTCCACCCACTTCTTGACAAGGAAATCTCCTGGTGGTTCTGGCAATCTTGCCACGAGTGACCTTGCCCGCGTCATAAGTTTTGAAAATGATTCTCCCATATGCAAGATTAGATTCTCAAGTTCATCTAACGTTCTTTCTGTAGAGTTACCTGGCCGAAATGCGTTTGTGAATTCGGTCCTCAATGCTTCCCATGTTTGGAAATGGTTTTCCGCGTACTGGCTGAACCATTTGTCCGCCAGTCCTTCAAGAGTTGATGGAAAGAGAGCAAGGAATGTGTCCTGTCGTTGCTG
>CM035439.1:66182605-66410105 GCA_020310875.1 Ceratopteris richardii
AGGCCCATCCTCTTAATTTCAAAAAAATCTCCTAGAATTCAAGAATCTCCTCTATCTTCTAAGGGCTTTTCTAAAATTAAGGAACCTCCACTACAATATAGGAGCTTAGAAATAATATTATTTGTTGCCCAAATTATCTTTCAAAACTCACGGCCGACATATTTGGCATGGAGATGTTCTTTAATTAATTTTTGCTGGAAAATTTTCGAGCCACCCGTAAGCACAATTTTAATTAAAAATTATTAACCCTCCAAAATTTCTAGCTCTTCATTACCTCTTGATGTACAAACTTATGAAGTTGGAGAACCGTCGGGGTACTTTTTTCCCTCTTTAGGAGGCTTTTTTCCCTGCTTGTATATATGCCTATAACCTTAAGAAGTCATTTATCTTCGTACATTCACTTGGTAATACATTCAGTATTGTGTGTTGTGCTCCAAGCTTCTTCTTCTTCTTCCTTGTGTTGCTCGCATGCTTCTGTGAACCTCAAATTCCAACAATTGGTATCAGAGCATTCATGCATGGTGATGGATGATACTGATGGTGATGGATGATACATGGTAGAAAAAAACAAATATATACATAAAATCCATCAAACCAATTTATTCAGATTTGCAACTCACAGATATGGAGGAATGCACCATGGAATTATTATATGAGTTCACCAATAGGATTGGGAAATGCTTTCAAAAAAATACGACTCTCTTTAGATAGGTAAATATGCATTTAGACTTGAATTTTTTGGTTTTTATCTTGTTATTTATACATGCACTTAGTGGCAAATACTTATTACTTATGGATTTTCATTGTTTTGCATATACTATGTACACTTGAGAAGCTTCGATCCATATGGAATCAAACGTGGGATTGGTTTCATAGATTTATCTATGTTTTGGCTCACGTATTACATCCACTTTGGCATAGTGAAGAATAAGAATCAAACGATAAGTTTGTGAGAAACATTACAAATTTCTTTTCACGATGGAAGAGTGATCATTTGAGCATGATTTGGAAGTTAGATGATGATTTGATCTTCTTCCGTGAGCATTCTTTATCATTTGGTGGACCTCCTACACACCTTCAGGAGGTGCAATTAGAGCCTGTATCTCGATGGCGAAAATATGGTACCTATCCTCCCACATCAGTATATTATTGTAATATGTACTATGCACTTACAAGTTACTACATAGTACTTACTTATATTTATTTTTAGTTTCACTAATTTACAAATCATTGATTGATTTTTTTTTTCTTTGCACTGCACAAAGACATCTAGCTATTCATGTCCTATCATATGATTGCATCTCTAGTCTTCATGAAAGGAATTGGGGCACATGGACGGTGGACCCCCTTCCACATAAAGAAGAAGGCTCGACTCAGCATGGGTCACTTAGAGAGATTAGTTTTTTGCCATTGTCATCTTCGACTTCTTGGGCAGATATAGACTTTATCTTCGCCACGGGAAGTCAATGTTGATAGCATTGACATCAATCATATGACAAATATTCCATTTATTCTCTCAAAGAAGTTGGATATATATACCATGTTGCATCTAGAGATCATAACTCTTGCACATCGCACAAGTGGAGTTTTTGGGGTGATGAAATCAAGGACTACTACTAAGAGACAAGTTCCAGAGGTTGGAATGAGCAAAGAGGTTGCATAGCTTGATGATGAAGGTGGAAATTTCAAGATTTCTAATTTCCTTTATGTATCAGAGACTGAGAAGAGTTTGAGCTCTATCTCAACTTCTATAACAAATAGTTATAAAGTGATCTTCACAAATACTAGTGTCAGATTCCCACTCTGAATGAAGAGCATTGTTTTCTACAAGGTAAAAATAGAAGTAGGATGTTTGTTTTATCAAAAATCAGCCATATTAATGTTGCAAGGTCATCTACATCCCCAAGGACAAACACGGAGCTTTGACATGCAAGATATGATCACATCAATTATGAAGCTCTTATGCATAAAAAAGAAAGAGGTATGGTTGAAAATTTGCCTGCTTTTGCTTTACCTAACAATGCACATTCATGTGAAACATGCTTGGAAGAAACATTACACAAATTACTTTTCATGAAGCATGGATTTATTAATGCTACAAGGAAGTTGCAAATAATTCACTCAGATGTGAATAGACTCAAAAAGAGCATACTCCATTCATGATCAAAGGTATTTTGTCACATTCATTCATAATTTTAAAAGATAATTTTGGCTTTATGGTTTGAGCACAAAATCAAAAGTATTCTCTATATTCAAGAAATTTGAAGCTATGATTGAAAATGAAACTCAATAAAAAATTCAAATTTATCATTCTAAGGATTGATAGAGGTGGAGAATACATGTCTAATAATTTCAAGTCTTACTTGGAAAAAAGAAGCATTGTTTATCAACTCACAATTGCACATACTATAGAGCAAAATGGTGTTGCAGAAAGGAAAAATCGTACACTTCAAGAAATGGCACATGACATGTTGCATGTTGACTTCAAAGAAGCTTTCTCACAAGTTTTGTTTTCATGCTATTCACAAAGAAAAGCATCTACAAAAGCTTTAAGTATTCATAACATATGAAGCTTATTTTACTAAGAAACCCAATGTGGACTATTTTAGAGTGTGTGATTCTCCAACATATGTTCATATAGAGAAAAAGATCATGGTAAGCTTGATGAAAAATCAATCAAAGCTGTTTTTACTCGTTATGGCATAAAAAGCTAAGGTTATAGGTTTTATGTATCACATACACATAAAATTTTGCGCTCACGCAATTCATATATTGCTGAAAATCAGAGTTTTACAATAGATTTTCAGCCCCTTGAGTCTTCTCAGCCTAAATTTGAATTTCAGCCTCAACCTTCAAAATATCCTAGCCTCAACCTTAGATATGACACTTATGGTTTACCATACACTTGTTGGAAACAATGTCATAGTGAGTTCCAGACCCTAACTCCAACAAACCCTATTTTGGTCAAACCATTTTCTTGAAATGGTAAAATGATCAAAAATGGTTTTTAAGATAAGCACATATTCTTCAAGTACTCAACCAAAGCTCTAACGATAAATAACACATGCTCGTCAGTTTGCTATAAGGCCCTCAAATTTGAAACCCTAATTTGATAAGTTATTTTTAAAAACACATGCTTTTTAAGTGCCACATGTCAAAATCCCATTTTAATGTTTAATGGATAATCCTATGGGTCATATTAAAAGGTGAAAAGCCACAAAAAACTTGCGCAATAATTTGGAAAGTCAAATAAAGCTCTAGCACAAAAACTATCACCCAAGAATAGCTTTTTTGCCAGATTAAAACTGCTTTTCGTGGGACTGTTGTTTAGCCATATAAGGCATGATTACAAACACTTTTTTTGATAATCTCTTCTACACTCCCTGAGTGATGTGCTATTGTGTTGCTGTGTTGGTGCTGATTACTTACTGACTTGCTATTGGTTTGCTGCTCACACACTCAGAGAAGAGGTGTTTGTTGTTTGCAGCTATTTACATCAAAGGAGAGTGTTATTATAGGAATATGCTGCTGGTATAAACGCACATACATAGCACATAGACTGAATCTTTCATATTCAGCCTATATTCCATCACTTATTTTGTACACACACATCTTTTCTATACCTTTAGGAATATCTTATTTTTGTAACTAGGACCAGTCAATTTTCAGCCTATTACGTTTATGTATAAATATACAAGTGACATATTGTAGATAGTCATACTTTCTAATTCAAGTTTTTAGAGTAGTTTTTTCTACTCTTTTCTTATCTCTCTCTTGTATCTTTTTCTATTGTTTATGTTCTCTCAAAAACTTCCTTTTGGTTCAAGTATTGTATTGTGTGCACAGTTATCTAGTGTGTGGAAGATTATGTGACATGTGTGGGCCTACTTAGTTCCAGCAAAACGATCTGTTCCAATCGTGTTCAAGTCCAAAAACTCAGTCAATAAGCATACAAGGGGAGATGATGTCTCTGACCATGTTTTCCTAACTGTTTCCTCTAAGATCACCAATACATCTTATGTAAATCTGATTACTCATTATGAATTTCAAGATGTTTCTAGTGACTCTGATGTTTGTCTATTTCTGTTATGTGCAATACTATATTGTTTGATCTCTCTTTTTCCTTTCATTCCATGTTCATGATTGATTTGAGTATGCTTGGTGTCAGTGGTTTGATGCATTCAATGTGTGTGAGGTGCAAGTACTGAATGGCATCCAAGGTAAGGCATGTTGTGTTAGAATGCTAAAGCACACATGAATCATGAGACATACAGATTTGTACACCATTATGCTTATAAATTATTAAATTATAATGTACATTGTACAAAGTCAATGTTACATAGATATCTCACGCATCAGGATTGCATACGACCACATGATGGAGCATAGGCGTACCACCACCCCCTGGGTCACATTTTGGATCCCCCCATGTATTAGGTGGCCACGGTGGCCACTATCTGCAAAGTCAGAGCCACGTCTCCCCAGCCTTTTCCAGCCCTATATAGCTTTGTGTAGCGATATACTTTTTATTTCATTTTATCTTCTACACAGGGTTACTACACTTGTACATGGTTTTTGTCTCATAGGCCAAGTTTGGCCTCCAGAAGACGTTAATATGACTTTCTCTCTCTCTCTCTCTCTCTCTCTCTCTCTCTCTCTCTCTCTCTCTCTCTCTCTCTCTCTCTCTCTCTCTCTCTCTCTCTCTCTCTCTCTCTCTCTCTCTCTCTCTCTCTCTCTCTCTCTCTCTCTCTCTCTCTCTCTCTCTCTCTCTCTCTCTCTCTCTCTCTCTCTCTCTCTCTCTCTCCCCCCCTGCACAACCTATCCTCAGCCCCTCCCGCAACGTCTCTCGCCTCCCCCAGGCCCGTTCGCGACCTGCCCCCGGCCTCCACCGTGAACTGCTCTCTTTTTAGGGTTTTTTAGGGTTTTCAGGCTTTCAGCAACTCAGTTCTTAGGGTTTAAGACCAAGAGAAAGCTCTCAAGTAGTGTGGCATAAGACCAAGAGAAAGCTCTCAAGTAGTGTGTCTCTGCCCCGGACTAATAACTGTTTCCTACAGTTATTAGCCACTCCCACCCTTGCTCCATCGCGCATCGGGCGCGCTCCCGTCTTCATCGCAAGTCTTTAGGCTCAGTACTCTGAGCATTTTTTCATCTTCGAATGCAATGAGCGCTACGGCTAAGAAGGACGATTTGACAAAAATGGAGGACAAACTGACCATAGCTATCAAAGAAAACAAGAAAATGGTGGACTCCACTATCACGGCCATCATCAGCCGCCTCTCAAAGCTCGAGAAGGAAGTAGAAACATATCATAAGGAGAGGGAAGCATGGCAGAAAGAGAAAGAAGAATGGGCTAAGGAGAGGGCAAACATGAAAGAGGAATTGGAGCTCCTCAAAGCTTCAATGGTCTCTCTTACACCCGAAGAAGGAGAGATTAATATGAACAAGACAGAAGCTCTCAAAGAAGAACTCACCAAATCCTTGACCGAGAGCATGGAAAACAAATTAGAAGCTACCAAAGAAGGGTGGATCGACATAGTGAAGAAGAACATCAAAAAAGAAGCCAAAGAGAAAGCACAAAAGGAAGAAGCCCTCATCGTGCACACCACTATTGAGGAAGAAAAGATGAGACATGCCCGCCGTCTCAATGTACGCATCACGGGCATTGAAGAAAAAGAAGGCTCTACCCCCGAGTCCGATGGGAAGACACTATGCAAGATACTCGGCTACAAAGAGGAGTCCCCCCCATTCATCAAGTCTTGGAGAACGGGACGAGACCCCACGAAGAAGAGAGCTCTCATTCTACACTTCCCTTCCGAAGATATAAGATCTACTTTCCTACGCAAGAGGGTGATTTTGAGAGCACTTGATGGCCCCCCCATCTACCTTGACGATGATCTCACACCCATGCAGGTAGCACACCGTCGTGCATGCATGCCGAGAGTACATCAAGCTCGCAAAGAAGGAAAGAAGGCTTCATACAGAGATGGTCGTGTCATCATTGATGGCAAGGCCATCCCATAGGGATTCGCGGCCTGTGAGACACTCGAGGAGATACACCTTGCAGTTTGGAACTGCAATGGAGATCTATGGACACACCCAGAGAGATTGGAAGAGGTGCGCAAAGGCAAAGACATCATTATGCTCACAGAGACACATGAGAGCCCGGACCGGGGCCTACCTCGTGTCCACGGTTTTCAGTGGGAGTCCACATACAGAGAGTGTACACGTCAGCACACCACCCGAGGATCAGGAGGAGTAGCCATACTCTTTAGAGATGGACTTCAGAGCAGGATACAGATAGTCGCACGTGATTCACAGGCCAGATATCTTTGGATTCGACTCCAGCTCTCGCAGGAGAGGATCATCTTCATAGCATTATGCTACTTTGCTCCTTCTAGCTCGCGTTTCGCTATCATAGATCGAGAGGAGGACTCACCATACACTTGCTTGTCAGAAGAGATTACATAGTACTCTGCATTAGGGGAAGTCTTCCTTATGGGAGACTTCAATGCCAGGACAGGCAATGATCAATGATCAGTGTGAGATATTTGACCCAGAAGACCCGGAGATACTACATACCATAGAGGATGAGTCTACAGCTCGAGCTTCAGCTGACGCTACACACACTCACTATGGCACTCACCTACTCAGACTAGGCTCTCGACATAATCTCGTTATCTATAACGGGATGACTCAGTGGCCTACCTCAGGAGGATTGACATGCATACCACACTCAGTCACAGATGGCGGGAGAAGTACAGTAGATTACGTCATGGGGTCCAGAGAGGCCATCCACCTACTTACCTCATTCACCATCCCACCCATACCCATTGGGGCCGATCACACATACCTCGCACTCTCCCTGAAGGGAGACACCCCTACACGCATACCCGCAGCACGCATCCCACACACCACCATCCACTTCACACACGAGCTAGCTCACATATATGCGGCTCGAGTCGAGCAGGGTCTTCTCTTACTTCATCCTGACACTCCACTATCCCTACTCACCTCTCAGATAGCATCAGTTCTTCAGACATCAGCCATCAGCTCCTTCCCACACACCATCCATTCTCGTCACACACCTCCTCCCGGGACTATGCCACAACATCGTTGGTATGATGAGGATTGCAGAGATCTTTACCGCCGACTACGAGCTCAGCGAGCATTGGGAGAGATCACAGAGAGAGAGGCCAAGGGACAGATGAAGACTCTCACACGTCGAAAGAGGCGAGCCTTTGAGGAGGCACAGGAGCTTGAGCTATACCATCTCTTTATGAGTATGGACAGTGCTGCAGCATGGCGCAGCCTACGAGAGCCACGCCCGACCACACCTATTGGAGACCCACACACATGGCATGATTATGCTCAGAGGTTATATGAGGTACCTAGGCAGCCTCCCATTCCCCATCCACTTGAGCCTCGCCCTACTAGTTCTTCTCTCTTCACAGCAAAGATGGTTGAGAGGGCCATACGACGACTTCGACATGGACGTTCGACAGACCACGCAGGATTGCAGAGCGAGCATCTCATATATGCAGCCTCCACTATAGCCCCGTTGATTGCACATGTCTTCAACCGGGCTATAGGAGAGGGCTTCCCAGAGGAGTGGACTAGGCACACCATTGTGCCTATCCACAAATCTGGCGACACCCTAGATCCAGGGAACTACAGGACCATCATGATTGGCCACACCATGGCCAAACTATACGGTGCCATACTTGAGGCAGAGCTCAGTTCATATGCAGAGACTGAGGGGCTACGAGCACGAGGCCAAGCAGGTTTTCGACGAGCTTTCTCTACTATTGATCACATCTTCATTCTGCGCTGCCTCATTGATGGGGCAAGGGTGCGGAAGAAGAGGCTATATTGCTGCTTTGTGGACTTCCGCAAAGCTTTTGATACAGTGCCGCGAGAGAGGCTCTTCCAACGCCTCCAGAGCTTGGGAGTACCATCAGGGATGATTTGGGCCATCTATGCACTCTATGAGCAGGTGACTGGGAGGGTACGGTGTCCAGGAGGTATGTCTGAGGCCATTGCTAGCACCATCGGTGTTAAGCAAGGCTGCCCACTCTCTCCCACTCTATTTGGTCTCTACATTGACGAGATTGAGGACTACATTCTCCGAGCTGGAGGAGAGGGTGCAGACCTCGCAGGTACACATGTCCACATTTTATTATATGCCGATGACATTGTCTTGATTTCAGAGTCACCCGAGGGATTACAGCGCCACCTTGAGGCCCTG
This sequence comes from Ceratopteris richardii, assembly GCA_020310875.1. NCBI lineage: Eukaryota > Viridiplantae > Streptophyta > Polypodiopsida > Polypodiales > Pteridaceae > Ceratopteris > Ceratopteris richardii. Next base: position 66,190,851 of record CM035439.1, read on the forward strand.
GATGAGTTTTGTACACAGAGGGGCTTGACAGTAAACCTTGGCAAGACCAAGGTCATGATCTTCCACACCTCCCCCATGGTGAGGAATGGAGCAGGATTCAGAGCTGGTGGTGGACAGATTGAGGTGGTCACTTCCTATGTCTATCTCGGAGTCACATTCACGAGCTTGCCTGGCCCCTTCAGCATGAGACAGGCAGCCACCGATAGACTCACACGCGGATATGCAGCTTTAGCCATGTTAGAGCGGAGATGTCACCAAGCACACTTCCAGGAGCCACGCACGAAGGGCTGGCTATTTGACACACTGGTCAGACCAGCTATGATGTATGCTGCGACGGTTTGGGCCCCAGGTCTCACAGTCACCCAGTGGAGTGCGATCGAGAGGCCACAGGTACGTATGATCTCGCGATTATTTCGTGGGAAACAGTCGGTGCCACATGACATCATCAGGGCAGAGCTAGCTGCACCACCCATGGCAGTAGAGGCACTCTTCCAGACTATCTGCTTTATTCAGAGGATTAGGGACCTCCCTACAGATAGACTCACACACAGAGCTCTTGAGGCATCTATACAGATATCAGAGTTAGGATATGAGAGAGCTTGGTACACTCAGGTTAGAGTCTGGTTTGATAGTCATGGACTTGATATGGACAGATTGCCGCCTTTTCAGTATGACCCAGACTCACCTCACATCCACCTCTCTCGTCGTGAGAGGAATGTTGTGCTCAGACAGGATCTCTGGAAGCTCTACATTAGTCAGACATGGCACACACCACACATGGGATCGAGACTATCGCACTATCGAGACCAGTTCATAGACATACTAGCTGACGGTTTCATCCAGCGACCACGCTACATGGATACTCACATGCCTCATAGCTTGAGGGTAGCGATTGGCCAGCTGAGAGTCTCATCACACCGACTCGAGATTGAGACGGGCAGAGCCGCAGACATTCCCAGAGAGGAGCGGATATGCAGAGTATGCAGAGTAGAGATGGAGGATGAGGAGCACTTTGTATGCAGATGTAGCGCATATGATGGCATCAGAGGCAGATACGAGACTCTGTTTGCAGGGCAGCCCACCCTCCGAGAGATCATGGACTCTAGAGACCAGCGACAGCTCGGGCGATTCTTACTAGAGATACAGAGTCACAGAGATTCCCTACTCCAGCCTACTGTAGCACTCCATACAGGAGGGAGACAGAGTCAGCTCACTGACTTCTTTATTCCACGACGTGCTGCAGCCCTCCCCCCCTCAGCCCACATACCGAGCGGGGTGACTCTTCAGCAGGCTCAGATATCTCGAGCTAGGAGACGACCCCGTGATATAGGATATCGGGCCCCGAGACTTCACCGACACCAGATTGCGGAGATCCAGGCTTGTGACCATCGCGCCATGGAGGAGAGACGATCCCAGATGATGGCCGATCCCGTTGCAGCCATCAGGGTGGCCCTGACTCCACCTCCACCTATGTATCACATATTACATCCCACCCACTAGCACAGGATGGAGCTAGTTAGTCGTTTTAGATGCATTCTCATGGTTGTTGTACTACCCTTTTGCATATAGACTATCATAGATATCGCACTCCATACACCCCCCACCACTTTCATGGGTATCCCCACATGCACACTACGGAGATCTATATCAGCTTAACCAGTTTCTTTTCAGCACTTTTATCTTTTCTGATTGACAGAAGATACACCCATGTACATCGATTTGTCTCATAGGCCGAGTTCGGCCTCCTAATAGACGTAAAAACACTTTCTCTCTCTCTCTCTCTCTCTCTCTCTCTCTCTCTCTCTCTCTCTCTCTCTCTCTCTCTCTCTCTCTCTCTCTCTCTCTCTCTCTCTCTCTCTCTCTCTCTCTCTCTCTCTCTCTCTCTCTCTCTCTCTCTCTCTCTCTCTCTCTCTCTCTCTCTCTCTCTCTCTCTCTCATACACACACACACACATTTTCTACATATATCGGATGAGGGCTTCATCCAGATTCCGAGATACATGCAGACATACCTACCCCACCACCTTGGAGTCATCATTGGGCAGCTCCGGGTTTCATCACATCAGCTCGAGATTGAGAGGGGTCGGTCCAGGGGAGTCCCCCCTGAGGAGAGGTGTATGCGAGACAGAGGTAGAGAGTGAGGAGCATTTTGTTATCAGATGCCCAGCGTACTTAGACCTACGAGCACAGTTCCAGATAGAGGAGTCACTCCAGTTGTGCATGACTATGGAAGACAAGCGGCGCTTGGGGCGCTTCCTCAGAGCAGCATACGAGAGGCGAGAGCGGTCACTACAGCCCACACATCAGCCACGGGTGAGTACCCAGCAGACCATTACCCAGTTCTTTCAGCAAGCTGAGCTACATCAGAGAGGTCCACCTATAGGGCTCACGCTCCACCAGGAAGCAGTCGGAAATCGTCGACCACGACTAGGTCAAGAGGATATCTCATGCGTCAGGACAGCCTATGACCACATGATGGAGCATCGGCGTACTACCACCCCCTGGGTTGTCTTCCTTCAGGAGGCACTCAGACCACCACCGATGTACCACATACTACACCCACCTCCACCCATCACAAGTAGCTAGGGTGTTTTACTCACTCACATTATGGATCCCCCATGTATTAGGTGGATACTATCTGCAGAGTCAGAGCCACGTCTCCCCAGCCTTTTCTAGGCCTATATAGCTTTGTGTAGCGATATACTTTTTATTTCATTTCATTTCATCTTCTACATAGGGTTACTACACTTGTACATGGTTTTTGTCTCATAGGCCAAGTTTGGCCTCCAGAAGACGTTAATATGACTCTCTCTCTCTCTCTCTCTCTCTCTCTCTCTCTCTCTCTCTCTCTCTCTCTCTCTCTCTCTCTCTCTCTCTCTCTCTCTCTCTCTCTCTCTCTCTCTCTCTCTCTCTCTCTCTCATCAGGACAGCCTATGACCACTACATACAGCACAAGAATGATTGGGCTTCCATCTTCATCCTTTTTAGTGTACAAACAGTGATCTGCATGGCTTCTTTTGAACCCATGTTTGAGCATAAATGCATCAAACTTCTTATACCATTGCCTAGGGGCTTGTTTCAGCCCATATAAGCTCCTTTTCAGCTTGCATACAAGATGCTCTTTTCCAGGAATGGCATATCCTTCTGGCTGTTTCATGTACAGCTCTTCATCTAAATCACCATGCAAAAAGGCTGTTTTAACATCCATTTGGATAGCTCCAAATCCAAAGCAGCTGTAGTAGCAAAAAGGACACGTAGAGTCTATACCCACTTGTTAGGAATGGCTTTCCTACCTTTGGGCAACTCAACAAGATCCCAAGTATCATTTGCATGCAAGGCCTTTATTTCTTCCCGCATGGCTAACTCCCACTTCTTCTTGTGCTCACATAGCTTTGCCTCTTTATAAGTGAGAGGCTCCCCCTCATCTGATAACATAATGTAATGTATAGAGGGATCATATCTGTTCATTGGCCTCCTAGCACGTGTAGATCTTCTTACCCAATGATCCACATTATCTGGCAATGGATCTACATTAGGAGGTATATCAACATGTCCATTGTTAATGGGATGCTGCATATCATTTCCAGCCCTGTTCTCAGCATGAATAGGTGGCTGCATATGCCCATCAAGAGCGTCATTTTGCTATCCAGCATCATCTGGCTCAAAAACCACTGGATCATTAATATTTTCAGTCCTTTGTGGTGCATCCTGAGGATCAAAATCAGGCCTAATAGGTGGCTGGTCATGCTGAAATCTTGGTCATGCTGAAATCTGACCCTTTTATGGTCATCCTTTGAGGCACAATTATTTTGAAGAAGCCTTGCCTCATTAAAAACAACATCCCGGCTGCATATAACTTTCTTGAGCTGAGGTATCCAAATTCTGTAGCCCATTTCACCTTCTTCACCATATCCCATGAAGAGACCTTTTATGGACTTAGCATCAAGTTTGTTTCTCAGCGCCGGCCTTATGTGCACAAAAGCCTCGCAGCCAAAGACACGTAAGTGATCATATGAAGCAGGTTTGCAAGACCAAACCTCTTCAGCGATGTCACCTTTCAAGGACATGTGAGGGGATCTATTGCAAATATGTACTGCAGTTTAGAGTGCCTCTCCCCAAAATCCATGAGAGTCACATGAAAAGAAGCACTAGAGTCAACTATCCATGTCTGGGCCAATGCATCATTAACAGTCAGCAAAGCATCAATAAGATCACTTTTGGTGATCGACATGTCCTGTGTATGAACATTCAGAGAGAAATCATATGCATAAGTATCATCAGCTGATAAAGTAGTGCACAAAATATCCTCAACATCTGACAGCTCCTCTATGATTACATTAGAGGCCACATTGGCCTTCTCTTTGTCCTTTTGGATGTCCTGTGCATCAGTCTTGTCTTCTTTCTTGCCCTTCTTTTTATCTCCAGCATTCTTATTTCTTTCAAGCTGTGCCTTGTAATAGCGGCAATCAGGTTTCTTGTGGCCTTTCCTACCACACTGATAGCAAGTCACATCATTGCTTTTACCTTTGCTGCCATTACCTCTTTCCCTTCTCTTACTCTTGTTCCTTTGTGCATTATTACTCCTCTTATCTGTCCTTCCTCTAACCATGTTAGCTGAGTTGTAACCTTCACCACCTTCTTTTCTCCTGATCTCTTCATTAAGTATAGAACCCCTAACACCATCAAAGGTCAGGTTGGGGTTATTGGACAATGAGACTACCAGTGTCTCCCAAGAGTCACGAAGTGTCATAAGCAAGAAGATGGCTTTAAGTTTGTCATCAAAAGCAATCATACCTGAGTCCTGCAATTGTGACAAAGTACCTGTAAAGAGGGATAAGTGTTCAGCTTCACTCTTGGACTCATCAAGTTGCATACCAACAAGCTTCCGCATCAAATGCACTTGGTTCACAAGCGTAGCGTTCTCATAAGTTGCTTTCAGCTTTGCCCATATTTCTGAAGCAGAGGTCAACCCTTTGAGATCTACCAAGATCTCATCAGAGACGGCCATCTTGATATACGTAACACCTTTCTTGTTCAAGATCAGCCAAGCTTCATGTGTCATATCTTCTGGTTTTTCAACTTCCAATGCCCTATCACAATCCTTCAAGAAGAGAATACCTTGCATTCTGTCCTTCCACAAATCGAAACCTGTTCCCTCAAAACGTCGAATCTCAAATAGATTCTTCACATCTGAAGAGGATGACGCCATGATTGCACGATGAAGAAGTTATTATGCTGAAATTTGGGCAAAAATGCACCAAGTCAGAGTATCACTTCTAAAAATGATGCACAATGGCTTCAAACTGTTGTGGGAGCAAAATTGAGCAAAAACAGACCAGTTGGACCACAAGATTAAAATCTGTAATTTTCTGAATTTACCTGCAGAAAATTCCAGCAAGTCAATTTATGCTTCAAATCAGCAAATTTGACTTTTCTTGACCTCAAAGTGTATACATAAGGCTATAAGGAAGCCTTTAGGAGCAAAAGGGAGCAAAAGCCCCAAATTTTCTCTTCAAAATATTGAAAAATTCAGAGAAAATCCCACAATTTGCTGTACATAAGCAAATTTCTCATGCCACACTTCAATACATGAAATGTTAAACCTGTATATTGCTGTTTTGGACTGTGGAACACTTGTGTACACCTGTAAAACACCTGGAAATAGTATGTTTTGATAAATAAGACAAAGAGGAACAGTTTCTTCGCGATGAAATCGAAGAATTTCACGTGAAAAGAAGTTTATGCTTCTCCAAAGTTTAGGTGCTGCACTTTTAACCCTTTCCTTCGCGACAAACTCAGAAAAACCTGCAAAAACTGAAGTAGAACACTCCAGAAATGTTGATGTCTCTGTTTTGGGCACCTTCTTCGCGATGAAACGCGAAGATCTTGCAAAATCTGAAGAAAAACCTTGCTGAAAACTGAAACGCAGCTCCTCTAATGCCTCAACGAAGCTCTGATACCAGTTGTTGGAGCAAGAGAGAGTATTCGGCATATGGAGAAGCTCAAATGGAGCATCTCTTGACTGAGCAGCAGGGCAGGTGAGTGTCCAGCAGCACACGCAGGTGAGAGAGAAAGAGGGAGATCAAAAGAAGAAGGGAGGCACAGCTTTTTGGTCGGTTCTCCAAAAGAAGAAGAGCCCTAACTTTAGTTTAGGTTATTATTTCTAGGACCTGGCCAAGTTCACACTGAACTTGGCCAAAAGAATAAAAATAACTATAATCAGTCTTTTAAAGGCCTATACACAAGTGTAGAACTATGAGGGGTCATTTAGGGCCTTTACCCCAACACACTTGATATGGCATTAGCAGGCGACACCTCTTCATGGTATGCACATACACGAGACTTGCTGGCCCACCAAGACACGAGACTGGCTTGCCCACCATGGCTTTGACATAGACAAGCTACCACCACTACAGTACGACTCACATGCACCCACCTACTCACTCTCTCATCACATAGTTGCAACGCAACGCTTTGCGTAGCGTCTGCAACGTTCGCAACGCAACGGTGTTGCATTGCGACGTACCCAACGCGTTGCGTTGCAGACAAATTTTTTTGCCCTCTCCTTTGAGCCCGAAACAGCTCGCGGGAGAGGGCATTTTACCTTCTAGCCTGCAGCGAGCACTCAGCACACACCCGAGAGCGTCTAGACTCTGGAGTCAGCCCCCTCAGCCGAGAGAGAGAGAGAGAGAGACTCACCATGCCTAAACCAAAGCAAAATTGTTGGAAGTACGTGTCTAGGCAAGGGAAGTTTGGATCGGGTGGGAGTGAGAGATGGACATGTAACCTATGTGGTTACAAAGGGGGTGGTGGGGCAGATCGTATCAAAGCCCACCTTGCCAAGTTTAGTGGCTTGGGCATTGCAGCATGCAAACAGCCTATGCCAGCTGACATCAAGGATGAGCTCCTTGAGTGGGTAGCTCAAAGGGAAGCCAGAAAGTATCCACAGAGCTCTCGGCCCACCTCCACCTCTATTAGCTCCTGTGATCCTCCTCCACATGATGCTCCAGCACATCAGACTCATAGGGGATACTCTAGTGGACGGAATGATGAGCATGGACATGATACCGTCGATCTTGAGGGTGACACTCAGCCACCGATGAAGGTAGCTAGAGGATCACTTTCTTCGGCATCCGTACGTGCGGGTTTTCAGAGGCAGCGAGAGCTTGAGGCCAAACAAGGTATAATGAAGCTTTTCATACAGTGTGGCCTCTCTTTTAATGTTGCACGCACACCCGCATGGAAGGAAGCCATGGAGTTAGTGAGCACATTGGGATATCGATGGAGCGGTCCTTCATATGAGGAGTTGAGGACTAGTGAGCTACGCAAAACAAAGGATATAGTGGAGAAGCAGTTAGAGCCCATGATGGGCACATGGGAGAAGTATGGATGCACTATTATGTGCGATGGATGGACAGACATCAGGAAAAGGAATGTATATGACATACTAGTGCATTGTTGCAAAGGCACTATGTTCCTTCACGCCATCGATGCATCACAGGCTCGACTTACAATGACAGGTATGTATAGGTGAAATTTCAAGTTTTAATTTTAAGATATGCATTTGAATTTTGCATATGCTATATATATGTATTATGTATGTAGTATGTACATGGCTGATTTGGTGTAATTTTTGTGTCACAGGTCAGTTTATATATGGTCATATCCGTCAGGCTATTATGGATGTCGGTCAAAAGAATGTTGTGCAGGTCATTACCGACAATGGAAGTAATTGTGTGGCCATGGGTAGATTGTTAGAGGCAGAGTTTCCCTCCATTGTGTGGACCCCATGTGCCGCACATAGCATTGATCTTTTGATAGAGGATCTTGGAAAGATCCCTTGGATTCATTCTATTTTTTCCACCTTGCATAAGGTGGTCTCTTTGTGAACTATTAGCTATTTTCAGATCATACAATGAGTTGGATATCCTAAAGCCTGCGAAGACCAGATTTGCTTACATGTGCATAGTGATGGAGAGACTACTTCAGGTGCGGAAGGCTTTGATGCAGACAGTTGTATCTACAGAGTGGACTGCCTGGGATGGACACACTACCCCGAGTGCAGATTTTGTACGGATTACATGCTTGTCAGATTCATTGTGGAGGGATGTAGAGGCACTTGTGCGTGCCATACATCCATTATATTCTGTTCTTCGCATCGTTGATATGGAGGGGAGTACATTGGGACTCGTCTATGAGTTGATGGATCGAGTTGGCGAGTCCCTTTCACTTTGCCCACATTTGACATTGGACAGGAATTTATTAAGTTATTACTTATTACTTTGAATTTTTGACACTTAAAATTCTTATTATCTTAAAAATTAGTCTCTAAAATTTTATAATTTCTTTGTTTATAGGATTGAGGAGCTTAAGGCTGTGTGGAGGGATCGATGGGATTGGTTTCATTGCCCGATCCATGGGATGGCACACTTATTGCATCCCTTATGGAGATCTCAGCAGGCCATCGTGGATGAGGAGCTCTTGAGTGCATGGAACACATATGTATATAGGCTTTATCCAGCTGATGTAGCGTTGCGACTTCAGTTGGAGAGACACCTCTTGGTATTCCAAAATGGTGGTGGCCATTTTGGAAAGGATACGGCTTGTTTGAGATATGTTCAGTTGCGGCCAGTATCATGGTGGGAGATGTATGGTGCTAGTGCTCCTCAGTTGGTAAGCACTAAGTCAAAAGTCTTTAGTGTACTGTGTGACATGTGCTAAATATGTATTATGATTTATGTACTAATTATTTTTTGAATTCTGTTGTAATGCAGAGAGAGTTAGCTATTCGTATCCTTTCATAGGACTGCAGCGTAAGTCCTTGTGAAAGGAATTGGAGCACATGGACCCTCTTCCATACAAAGAAGAGGAACAGATTATCTACAGCGCAGTTGGAGCAGCTAGTTTATTGCCACTGCTAGTTTATTTCCACTGCAACTTGTATCTCTTGGAGAGCGGCGGACATACAGGAGATGTGAGGGAGGTCAACGTGGACACAGTAGATATAGAGAAAGTGAGAGATATTCCAGATATTCCTCCAGAGGATCTGGACTTATATACTATGTTGTACCATGAGTTGACCTTACCTCAGCATGATACCAGATCATCTCGGAGACGCAGAGGACCTAGCGGTAGTGGTGATGCATCCACTAGTAGCCGACCACATACCACTACTACTAGGGGGGATGATGATGATGATGATGAGAGTGATGATTTGTCATCTGACACCATGTCAGAGTGACAAAGTTTGATTATTGACATTTGAGGCTTTGACATTTCATGTTTGACATTTGGTATTTACTATTTCATGATATGTATTTACTATTGTGATGACAGTGGACACTTATCATGACTCACTTGTGACTTTATATTTATCATTTGCCACTTATGATTTATGCCATGCGTCATGACTCATATGATTTATGATTTATCATTTGCCATAGTAATCTCTATGTTTTTATTTTGATGTATGAACGATGATATGATCATGTGACATGTATGATGCCAGGTGTTATCATTTATGTTATGAATCATGATGTTTATTGTAATTTGTTAAAAGTTAGAAGTTAGAACTAAGAAACTAGAAACTTGAAAGTTAAGTGTTATGATCATTATGTTGTTAGAATCTAGATGATGATGTTATGATTCTTGATGTTATGATTGTATTTGAATTTTGATATAATGATGATGTATTTGAGATAATTGTATTTGATATAATCTTAAGGCTGTGTGGAGGGTTATGATATAATCACGAGTCACGACCAACTTTCAAGTTAGATTGATAATCTCTATTATTTATGATATATCTTATATTGTAATAAGTATTTTATGGTATATATAGTCATATCCCACCTTATTACATATCATAGGACCCAAAATATGTGAAAAATACATATATACAATTTGAAAAATAAATAACTTTATCGCAACTCCTAGGTCCAGACGTTGCCCTCGTTGCTAACCCGTTGCTAACCCGTTGCCGTTGTCGTTGCGAAAATGTTGCTTTCCACTATGTCTCATCAGGAGAAGAGTAGGGTCATTTGTCAGGAGATATGGCATACATACATACACAGGACATGGGTGAGCCCTAGGGATACATTGCCACCGAAAATGCTCTATTACCGTGAGCATTTTCTACATATATCGGATGAGGGTTTCATCGAGATTCCGAGATACATGTAGACATATTTACCCCACCACCTTCGTCATTGGGAAGCTCAGGGTTTCATCACATCAGCTCGAGATTGGGAGGGGTCGGTCTAGGGGAGTCCCTCGTGAGGAGAGGTGATGCCCAGTATGCGAGACAGAGGTAGAGAGTGAGGAGCATTTTGTTATCAGATGCTCGGCATACTTAGACTTACGAGCACAGTTCCAGATAGAGGAGTCACTCCAATTGTGCATGACCATGGGAGACATCGCTTGGGACGCTTCCTCACAGCAGCATACGAGAGGCGAGAGCGGTCACTACAGCCCACACATCAGCCACGGGTGGAGTCCCCAGCAGAGCATTACCCAGTTCTTTCAGCGAGCTTAGCTACATCAGAGAGGTCCATCTATAGGGCTCACGCTTCACCAGGCAGCAACACAGAGAGCACGGTGCCGACCACGCATGGGTGGATATCATCGACCACGACTATATCAGGAGGATATCTCACGCATCAAGACAACCTACAACCACATGATGGAGCATAGGCGTACCACCACCCCCTGGGTTGTCTTCCTTCACGAGGCACTCAGACCACCACCGATGTACCACATACTACACCCACCTCCACCCATCACCAGTAGCTAGGGTGTTTTACTCACATTATGGATCCCCCATGTATTAGGTGGCCACTATCTGCAGAGTCAGAGCCACGTCTCCCCAACCTTCTCCAGCCCTATATTGCTTTGTGTAGCAATATACTCTTTATTTCATTTCATCTTCTACACAGGGTTACTACACTTGTACATGGTTTTTGTCTCATAGGCCAAGTTTGGCCTCAAGAAGACGTTAATATGACTCTCTCTCTCTCTCTCTCTCTCTCTCTCTCTCTCTCTCTCTCTCTCTCTCTCTCTCTCTCTCTCTCTCTCTCTCTCTCTCTCTCTCTCTCTCTCTCTCTCTCTCTCTCTCTCTCTCTCTCTCTCTCTCTCTCTCTCTCTCTCTCTCTCTCTCTCTCTCTCTCTCTCTCTCTCTCTCTCTCTCTCTCTCTCTCTCTCTCTCTCTCTCTCATTCAGATGAGATTACTCTACCATTGACCACACCTTCACCTTGAGATGCTTGATCGACCAGGCAAGAGTGAGGAAGAGGAGATTGTAATGTTGCTTTGTGGACTTCCCCAAAGCCTTCGACACAGTTCCCAAGGAGCGGCTCTTCCGACGTCTACACGATATCGGGGCTCAAGAGGAGATGATATGGGGGATCTACGCCTTATATGAGAGAGTATCAGGTAGATTCAGATGCCCACGCGGTCTATCCGATTCACTTGCTAGCACCATCGAGGTGAAGCAAGGGTGCCCCCTCTCACCCACCCTTTTTGGTTTATACATTGACGAGATAGTGGACTTCATATGGAAGCAAGGAGGAGAGGGCATTGAGGTACGAGGGACCACTATCCACATTCTTTTATATGCTGATGATATTGTGCTCGTTTCAGAGTCTGCAGAGGGTCTCCAGCATCACCTACATGGCCTAGATGATTTTTGTACACATAGAGGATTATCAGTGAACCTTGGTAAAACCAAGGTTTTGATCTTCCCTACATCAGCACAGGTGAGGAGACACAGTTCTTTCACAGCGGCATGCGGACCCATTGAGGTAGTTGGTTCATATGTCTACTTGGGAGTGACTTTCACAGCAACCTCTCGGGTTTTCTCCATGTCTCAGGCAGCCCGTGATCGCATCACACGTGGATACGCAGCGCTAGCTTTGATGGAGAGACAGTGTCACCAGGCATATTTTCAAGAGCCCCGCACAAAGGGGTGGCTCTTCGACACTTTAGTTACCCCAGCACTCATGTATGGTGCAGCTATATGGGGACCGGGATTAACCACATCATCATGGACAGCACTGGAGAGGCTGCAGATTCTCATGATTGCTAGACTCATCCGCAGCAAATCTTCGGTACCCCATGATATCATTAGGGAAGAGCTTGCTGCACCACCGATGTTAGTAGAGGCACTCTTCCAAACAGTATGCCTATTACACAGGATCCAGAGCATGAACACATAGCACATCACTTATAGAGCTTTCCAGGCATCATGCGACATGGCACTAGCTGGAGACACCTCAGCATGGTATGCACAGACACGGGATTGGCTTGCCCTCCATGGTTTTGACATAGACAGACTACCACATGTACAGTACGACTCCCAGGCTCCCACCTATTCGCTCTCCTACCGAGAGAGAGATAGGATCATCCGTCAAGAGATATGGCATACATACATACATACAGAGGACATGGATCAGCCCGGGGAGGACATTGACACCGAAAATGCTTCACTACTCACTACCATGAGCATTTTCTATGGATTTCAGACCAGGGCTTCATTGAGACTCCACGCTACATGCAGACATACCTACCACACCACCTTCGAGTCAACATTGGGAAGCTTCGAGTTTCATCACATCATCTCGAGATCGAGAGGGGTCGGGCTAGTCGAGTCCCTCAAGAGGAGAGGTGGTGCCCAGTATGCCATACAGAGATAGAGAGTGAGGAGCACCTCGTTATCAGATGCCCGGCATACTCGGACCTACGAGCACAGTTCCAGATAGAGGAGTCACTCCAGCTGTGCATGACCATTGCAGACCAGCGGAGGATGGGGCGTTTCCTCATGGCTGCATATGAGAGACGAGATCAGATGCTAGAGCCTACACACCAGACACGGGTGAGTACCCAGCAAACTATTACTCAGTATTTTGAGCACGTTGGTCCACATCGGACGGACCCGCCTCCCAGAGGCATAGGGCTCACACTCAAGCAGGCAGCGGCACAGAGAGTGCGACGCCGACCACATCTGGTTGGGTACCGACGACCACAACTGCACCAGGAGGATATCTCACGCATCAAGATAGCCCACGACTACATGATGGAGCACAGGTGCATCGCCACCACTTGGACAGGCTTCCTTCAGGAGGCACTCCTACCGCCGCCGATGTACCACATACTCCACCCACCTCCCACCCATCATCAGCAGTTAGGGTATACACATTCACTCCCTCATGGGTCCCCCTTGCGTCAGGTGGTCATTATCTGTTGAGCCAGAGCCACTCTCCCCGCAGGCACCATTATTTTATTCCCACTACCTCCTCATTATCAGGTACACCATCCTTTGCTGTTTTCCACCTACACCGTTTTGTGTAGAGAGTATTTTTTTCCTTTCCATTGCTACACAGAGATTACCACAGTTGTATATGATTTTGTCTCATAGGCCAAGTTTGGCCTTTGGAAGACATTAATATACCTTTCTCTCTCTCTCTCTCTCTCTCTCTCTCTCTCTCTCTCTCTCTCTCTCTCTCTCTCTCTCTCTCTCTCTCTCTCTCTCTCTCTCTCTCTCTCTCTCTCTCTCTCTCTCTCTCTCTCTCTCTCTCTCTCTCTCTCTCTCTCTCTCTCTCTCTCTCTCTCTCTCTCTCTCTCTCTCTCGGCCATGTGTTTAGCTCGATGTGCAAGCGGGTCTCAAATGCTCCTAAAAGTTGTCTCCGTTGGAAAATATGTGTTTTGGAGCAACCTTCCACTAGGGACCCCACTTGCAAGTTAAAAACAATTCAATTTGGATGGTCAAAATTCGGCCAAATGATTGATCAAAATGGTCAAGAATTTACTAAAATTTTTTATTACATGTTATAGTAGTACTCTTCAAGAGCTATCCAATCATCAATGGATATAACACTTCGGTATTGGGTAGGAGACGGTGGGTCAAAATAAAAAGCCTAATTTCAAAAACTAAATGTTAAAAGCACTTTTTATGAATTTTATTTGAAAGCAAAAAACAACATATAATATATTATATGTCCAAACAACATAAAAGATAATAAAGAAAACCCAAAATTAAAGCTTTTGCAAAATCAAAAATTAGGGTCCTTACTCTTGGAAAAAGAAATTGTTGCTTAGATCTTATTTAAAGGGGATCATCTTCAGCTATGGAGCTATGGAGCTATGGAGATTGTGAAATTATGGACATCTTATATCTATAATCTCATGCATATTTTCTATGTTATCCTATAACTTCATGTACTTCTTCATGGAAGGTAATGAACATATTTGGAGTTTGGCTCCTTCTATCTCTCTCATGTTTTGTCTATTCTCCACATTGTCTCTATTATCTCTCATGTTTTATCTATTCTCCACATTGTCTCTAAAAAACAAAGTCAAGTACATTGAGAATTGGGCTGCATGTAGAAGAGTAAAATCTTCATGGCACATGGACATCAAGCTCAATTTTATGTTCAACAAGAAGATTCTAATGATCAAGTTTGATGAAGATGTCAAATATAGAATTGAAAAGAAGTTAACTCCAAGAGGGTCATATCAAACTTTTGTAGATTGCAACTATGTAGAAGCAACTACATCAAATGTGGCAAATAGGAGATAATTTAGCAACGATGAATAGTTTATATGCTCATTTTGTTGGAATTGCAGATTGAAGAGCATTATTTCCTTGTGTACCTATGAAGTGATGTTCAACCTACTAGTCAACCTTCTTGTGCTCCTTGGAGTTTGTCACTCATCCATGTACATGAGAGTTGGCATCTACAAGTTGGTGGTCATGGAGGAAGACTTATGTGAGCAAGGAGGGGTATTATCTCTCATGTTTTATCTATTCTCCACATTGTCTCTATTATCTCTCATGTTTTATCTATTCTCCACATTGTCTCTAAAAAACAAAGTCGAGTACATTGAGAATTGGGCTTCATGTAGAAGAGTAAAATCTTCATCACACATGGAGATCAAGCTCAATTTTATGTTCAACAAGAAGATTCTAATGATCAAGTTTGATGAAGATGTCAAATATAGAATTGAAAAAAAGTTAACTCCAAGAGGGTCACATCAAACTTTTGTAGATTGCAACAATGTAGAAGCAACCACATCAAATTTGGAAGATAGGAGATAATTTAGCAACGACGAATAGTTTATATGCTATTGCAGATTGAAGGGAATTATTTCCTTGTGTAACTATGAAGTGATGTTCAACCTACTAGTCAACCTTCTTGTGCTCCTTGGAGTTTGTCACTCATCCATGTATATGAGAGTTGGCATCTACAAGTTGGTGGTCATGGAGGAAGACTTATGTGAGCAAGGAGGGGTATTATCTCTACATTCAGAACCTTATGGTGGGCATATCATACCTTCTTGTACTTGTATCTTTGTGTATGTGTGTGTGTGTGTGTTTGATAGGTGGTGTAGACAAGAGCATATAACTTTGACTTAATAGCCCTGGTCAATCGTGATAGTTGAGGAAGTATGTTTGAGTCTATATTTTGTCTCCATTCTTTAACATCTTATATTTCTCTTTATCCTTCAAGAGTCTGTATTTTGTCTCCATTCTTTTATCCTTCAAGTAGCACTTGGTTGAGAAGAGTGGGGAATGTGTGAGTTCTCCTTGTGATGTGTGTTATGGGAGTGCTCTTCATCTTTAAAGTCTTTGTGTGTGCTGGTGGATACTTGGCATGCTATGTGAAAATTAGAGATACCTAAACTAAACTTAATAACTACAATATAACGAAAATGCCTACCTAGCATATTCCCCTAGTGTAAGGTTAGGAGGGGATTGTTGGAAAAAATGTGTTTTGGGGCAACCTTCCACTAGGGACCCCACTCGAAGGTTAAAACAATTAGATTTGGATTGTCTAAATTTGGTCAAATGATTGGTCAAATTGATCAAAATGGTTAAATGATAGTACTCTTCAAGAGCTATCCAATGGTATATAACACTTGGGTATTTGGTTGTAGATAGTGGGTCAAAATGCAAACCCTAATTTCAAAAATTCCATGTGAAAAACACTTTTTATGAGGAAAAGCATTATTTAAAAGCAAAAAGCATTATATAATTTATTATATGTCCAAACAATATAAAAAATTATTTTAAAAAAGATCTCGACAAAATCTAGAATTAGGACTTCGAAAATTGTGAAGCCCTTTTTTTTTAGTTTTTACCCTTGGAAAAGCAAGCCATAACTCAGCTACATAAAGACAACTGATTGCGTACTCAATCCATCACTTTTGGAGCATACTTAAAGCTTTGTGGAGAAGAAGAAGATGGTCCTTCAACTTGACGGAAGTAGAGTTGAGTGTTTTCATGATCTTCAAGGTATGCAAAAGCTTGGAACTTAACTATTTTAAAGGAGATCATCTTAAGCTATGGAGTTATGGAAATTGTGAAGTTATGGGCAGCTTGTACCTCATGGATATTCTCTATCTTGTAACTTCAAGTACTTCATCATTGAATGTAATGAACATATTTGGAGTTTGGCTCCTATCTCTCTCATGTTTTGCCTACCCTCCATGTTGTCTCTACATTGACGCATGCTCTCGGGATGGGTAATTAAAAGCTTCCCAAAAAACTCGTGTGAACTTCAAGAAATCAAGATCGTATCGTTTGGGAAAACACACCGAATTGAATTGAATGGAATGCACCATTAAAAGGTAAAGAGGGCACCGTACATACTATGCTTGATATGTTTGATACACAAGAGATGACTACGCATGATGTGGAAATCATGGAAGCTTTGGATTCATGATTGAGTGAGTGGATGTCTTTCCAAAAGAATTATCAGACAGACTTCCACTCACTTGTGGCTCTGCACACGAGTCTGCACTAGATCACAGGCATATTAAAAAAAAATCATACGATTCTTTTTAAATAAAAATCTTAAAAAATCGCCCCCCGATTTAAATCCCTAGGAGCAATTTTTATACCATAAATTGTGCAAACTTTTTAATTAGCTCATTACAATTTGGCCGATTGAATTCGCATTTCAAATTCGTCTTTGCCTTGGCTACACATGCATAGAGTGAGAGTGAGAGAGAGAGAGAGATCATTGTCTCCACGGTCTACCCGTGAGAGAGAGAGAGAGGGATAGTTCAAACTTCAACCTACCCTTTTCAATTTTTATTCCTTTTGAGTTTTATCATCATGGGAAGAACTCCTAATGTTATTCGAGGCCATGTGAAAGAGTTTGGCAAGAATACATGGCAATGCAAATATTGCATGGGAGTTTACACGAGCACCGCATCTACAAAGAGTATGAAGAAGAATTGGAGCCTTGGGGGTGATGTTCGAGGGCTCTCATTCAACATGGGATGCTCTCTCGTTACCCAGCCCTAGGGAGTGGGTAGAATGGTTGTTTTGTGCTGATTTCCCCGCAAGATATCCCTGGAGTGACTCTTCACCTTGCAAGGTGACTCTTCAAGTTCTTTCTTGCTTAGGCCTTCCATCAACCCTGACCTTTAGTGCTTCAACTTCTCAATTTGGATAAGGTCCCAACTTTTGTGACTTTTGGGAACCTTAGTAAACCTTTGGAGCTTCAATAATGCTTGAGTTTTTCCTTATGGTTTATCCATGAACCCTAAATTTTCAACATTCTCCCTCAAGCTCAAGCTTCTCTGACCTTCAATCTAGATTCTTTTATATAGCTTCCTTGAATTCTTTCAAGCTTGCTTGCACTCAAGAATTTGGTTAACATATATACAACATGCTCTTTTATATTTGATATCCACATCTTTAGATAACACTTTGTCTCTAATGTAATGACAGTGAACTCTATATGCTTACACCTTGCATAACAAAAAATATTGCTAGCTAGATGTATGCTAGACATATTATCTCAAAAACAAAGGAAATGTCCTTTAAGAGCTTCCCCAACCACAACTTCAAATGTAGCTAGGACTAAAGCCCTATATGCAATCTTTGTTGATGATGGTGCTATTATTGGCTATTTCTTTGAGCTCCAAGAGTTTGCCTTCGAGCTTAACATGAAAATGTTGTCGAAGGTGCTCCCTTTATTTTCCTTTGAGCCTTCCAATTTGCATCACTAAACCCATTCCGCTCCAAAGATTCATTCAATTTGTGTAAGTCGTTGGAGGAATTGCTTTATGCCAAATAAAAGTACTTTGACACCTTGTTGTAACATGCTTAGTCTCAATTATAAACCCATTGCAAATCTTTTTAAGATTAGTTTACAATTGAGTCTAATGATGCTCAAGATTCATTTGATATTCTTCTCTATAGTTTAGCTACAGAATGCTTCATTTATGTATGCATTATTCAGTCTTGCATTCATTTGCTATCTCTCATATCAACACTCGTGTTAGGCTTATTGGTAAGTGATTCATCAAATATTTTTTCCACTTGCGTCTCTCTGATAGCTTTAGCTTTTTCATCCCAAGGGGATTTACTAGTTCCAAATTTACATGTTTTTTTACTCATATGTTTGGCTTGTGGCTATGGTACTCTTATGTTCACAAGTGGTTTTTCATTCATGCTCATAGTGCCCAGAAGCGGCGTTTACATGCTCAGAAACTACGTTTATGGGCCCCAGAAACGGTTTGGCCATATTTGGGAAACGCATCGGCCCAGAAACATTGTTTTTGGGCCAACATTTCCAGGAGCACTATTTGAGAGAGAGAGAGAGAGAGAGAGAGAGAGAGAGATTTGATATGTATTTGATGATATGTATTTGACACTTGAGTTTTTTATCTATGATCTATCATTTTAATTTTTGTCTTGGAACTTTGGATTCTAGAAGTATTATGAGTCACTCAATCATGACATGCCATGATGTCATTGTTGAATGTTCACATAAAATGATCATTGATTATACATTGGTCTTGAATCTTTATAAATTGTGTAAGGACAAACGTTTAATGTGCATAGTTGAACTTGTAATTTGTAAGTTGTTCAATCATCAAGGTAATGAATAAATAATGTGTGAACGTTCAATGCATGTATGTATAAGCGTATGAGTGTATGTACTATGTTCAACTATGTACATACACACATACATACACACATAGACACACACACACACACACACACACATATATATATATATATATATATATATATATATATATATATATATATATATATATATATATATATATATATATATATATATATATATATATATATATATATATATATATATATATGTGTGTGTGTATGTACATAGTTGTTTTTGACTGGTTTCTGACTTTTAACTTTTGACGTTTACCCGACGTATGATGGGTAAGGAAAAATGTTTCTAACGTTATTTGACTCTGCCAAAATTTTTTTTAAAAAAAACTTTTAAAAAAGAAGTAATAAAAAAAGGATATCATTAGCAATACCAAAATCATGTTGCATATGCTTAATAGAATAGCAAATACCAAAAACCATGTTGATATGATGTACAGTGTACCATGCACTGAGTACATCGCATATATGATATGCATATTGTCATAGGAAAGTCGTAAATCATAACAGAGACTATAGTGATGCATCTAGCATCAATGATCCTCATCATCCTCCTCATCACCATCACCATCACCATCAATGATCACCATCACCATCACCATCATCAAAAGCAATATCCTCCACGTCAACAATATCCTCATGTTCATGGCTCTCCACAATGGTGTAAGAAGATGCAGAAAAGGGATCTCACCATCATGTTCTTCTTGCAATGTAAGAAGTCTACTATCATCCTCTTCTCTCTCTATCATTTCTAATGTCACTTCCATTTTTTGAAATCCTCTTTCTTTGATTTTGCATACAAGAAGTAAATTCGTATGAATATAAACCAGCTTTTCAACATTTCTTGAGTGCAATTTATTTCTCCTCTCCGTATGTACCAGAGAAAAGATACTCCAATTCCTTTCACAAGGGGAAGCACAAGGCCCTTGAGAAAGCACACAAAGAGCCAATTTTTGCAAATTGGGCACGTTTGCCCCAAATGTTTCCCACCATTTCAAAGCATTATGCATTCTACTTCCATCTTTTGCAATAGGATGTGCAAATAAACCTTCCATAGACTTATACATGTCCATTTTATCAATTAAGACTCCTTGCTTTTTTATATCACCACGTGTATCTTTCAATGAGATCAATCCAACCCGCATGCACCTCTGGATCCAATTGTGGAGACTTACTCTTCCGAATAGGATGAAGCATATATGCTGCTACATTAAGAGGTGAATGTAACATATTCCACGTTTCAACACAAATTTTTAACTTCTTCAAGTCTTGCTGAATCAATTAAACTTTTATTTATTTTTTTATTTTTTTAAATGCAACCCCCCCCCATTAGCTGCACATAAGGAATCATGCCGTCAGAAACGCCCGTCAATAACGTCAGCATTGCGTTCCTGACGCGTCAAGAAACAACCATGTGTATGTATCTATGTGTGTGTGTGTGTGTATATATATATATATATATATATATATATATATATATATATATATATATATATATATATATATATATATATATATATATATATATATATATATATATATATATATATACATACATACACATAGTAGATTTAAATCGCGATTTTTTCGCTCATAATAAAATTCTTTTAAATCGTTCACTCATATTTTTCTTTGGTTTCGATCTTCTAGCTTGTTGTAGTGGAGAGTAATGTATCTTAGTATTGGAAAAACTTGCTTTGGAGATTGGTACTAGATCTTTAATTTAACATCTTCTAGTTGAATAAAAACCATTGTTACCCAAATTGGTTTCATTTTTGGTTGGTCATTTATCCAATTATCATCCCCTCAATAATATCTTGGTCATTGCATCTTAGGAAGGTGATTAAGATACTGGCACTACCTATTTTCAGACGTATCTAGATTTTTTTCACAAATGTAGCTTATGCTCCTCGCATGCTTACGATAGAAACCTTTATTGGCCCTACATGGCCTTTCAAGTAATTGATAAAGAAAGATGAATAATCTTCACTATTGCCCCTCTATCTATGAGGACATTAAATACACAACAACCTTTCCATACAATGCCAACTTGAACATATAGCCATCACTATGTGATCTTTTAATTTTTTTGCATTTCCAATCAACAAGAAGCTATTGGTATACATGTGAAAAAATAAATAAAAATATCTCTGAGTGGATAAAAACCTCGATTTTTATTTTCGATATGAACAATTTAAACGATCAAATCTCGATTTAAATCTCTTGGTCACACTACGTACGTACATACATACATACATACATACATACATACATACATACATACACACGTATTTTTATTGTTTCCTTCCGTTTTCAAATTTTGGAGACTTTGAGACTCCGTTTTTTATCGGTCCGAACCGATCATTTCCAACTGTGCTTGGCACTATGTTCATGCTCGATAGCTCATGTATATCTTGGTTGACTAACCTATTTTGGACACTTCTAGTTACAAGGTTTAATATAGGGAAACTTACACAACTATTGTTGAGTGTATGTGATTAATGTTGGAGTATGAGGTCTGTGGAAGCACGAAAAAAACACAAGGAAGAAGAAGAAGCTTGGAGCACAACACAGAATACTGAATGTATTACCACTAGAATGTACATAGATAAGTAACCTGCTAGGGCTATAGGCATATATACAAGCCGAGGGGAAAAAACCTCCTAAAGAGGGAAAAAAGTGCCCCGAGAGTCCTAACGTGTTCACACACATCACTATCTAAATATATCAACAATTCCCCCTCTGGGAGTGATGCGGTGAACAAGGAGATGGCACTCATGTATAAGGAAGTGCCAAGCTATGTGGAATCAATCCACAAAAGGAAGTAAGCCCAAAACTTTGCAGAAAGCTTCAAACTTCTCCCTAGGCATAGCCTTTGTAAAAAGGTCTGCAATGTTCTCCTCTTTGGGCACATATGCCAAACTGATCTCTCCAGCAAAGAACCTCTAGAAGAGAACCTCTCCTAGACATAATGATAGTGCACCTCAATATGCTTAGTGCGAGCATGGAACATAGGGTTCCTCGCAACTACCAATGCACTCTGACTCTAAGTGAAGATGGTGGTGGACCTCTAGAAGAGAACCTCTCCTAGACATAATGATAGTGCACCTCAATATGCTTAGTGCGAGCATGGAACATAGGGTTCCTCGCAACTACCAATGCACTCTGACTCTAAGTGAAGATGGTGGTGGAAGAAGACTGACCAACACCCAAATCAGCCATAAGGCATCTGAGCCAAACACACTCAATTGTCGTTGTGAAAGGTTCCCTATACTCAGCCTCACAACTAGAAGTGGCCACAGTAGGCTTCTTCTTGCTCAACCAAGATATACATGAGCTACCAAGCATGAAGCAAAAGCCACTAGTGGACACACGAGGGTCATAGCAACTAGCCCAGTCAGAGTCAAAAAAAACCTGTGAATCTGGCAGTAGTGATCCCCCCTTGGAATAAAACAATCCAAGTAGCCGGGTACAACTTTCCTTGGCTCAGATATGTCGAAAACCTTAATGGGCTACTTATCCTCACCCATTCAATTTTTTGTAAGATCACTACGTATTCTTCTTCTAAGCTCTTCCTTTGTTATGCTGTTTGTTGTTTGTGTGTATTCCTTCTCCAACACTATATAATTACTACATGAGCATACTTCTAGCAAAAAAAAGCAACCATAGCTTTCTAACAATAAGTCTAATCAAAGCCAGCATACCTTGATATGAACACAATAAGTCCTCTCCTTTGCATATATAGAAGAATACAGATCCATGATTATCATCATTGATGATCCATTTAGCTACAATGTCTAAATAAAAAACATTCTTTCCATCCAATCAGGTGTGGTGTAGCTCTAAGCCTTGAATGCCATGAAGCATAGTGCCTAGGTTCAAATCCCACTCAATGGACATGTCCAAGCTTCGGGTGTATGAATATGTGTGCGTGTATGAATTGTTAGTGTAGATTTCAAACTTTCATCTACTCGGAAAAACTTTTTAAAAAAAACTGGTAGGATATAATCAAAGGGATATAAAACCAACTCAGTTAGAAACTATGGTGTACTAAAATTTATAATTTCAATTACATATAGAATGCAGACAACAAACAAGACGATTGTATCTAACGATAAAAAGTGAGCCTGCCATTCATGATTGATCGTCCTTTTGCCCTTCCATGACTGTAGAAATACCTCTCACAATCAGATCGGCATCGATAAGGTTGGATGTTTGTGCTTGTATAGCTCTCGCTATGTAATCTCTATGAAGCCTACCTGTTCAGCAGATCTAGGAAACATGAAATGGACAGTAAATTCAACTATCGAGCTGAATCAACTGTATTTAATGGCCACTCTCCTGACCTTCGGATTGAAGTGCAAAAATCGTTTGGTTTAAAATAGCCAGTTCGGACGCAACTGAAGAGGAAGCCCTCATGGCAGCAATCGTTGCCATGATGACAGTATGTTCGAAATCTCTCGAGTAATTTGGTGAAACAGGCTTCCAAATCCACCAATTCACTTTCCGGAGATAAATCTGGATAAATGAAAATCGACAAGCAATATTTGTTCCCCTGTCCAAAGAAAAAACACCGAACACAGAACTTCAGCATGCGCGGAAGAGTTACCTTATAGAGAAAGGCAATGCCTGCGGTAGGTCCTAATATGAGGCCGAGCAATCGAGCTATCCGAAGCCAATCAACCCGAGATTTTTCTGGCAAAGACATATCGATTGACGTCGGGAGAATGGCTTTAGATTCACTGCTCCAGTAGTCTCCGGAAGCCAGCGATTGATGAAGCGCATAGACTCTCAGAGTACAGTGCGAGCGATGCTAGCTGGTAGATTCGCCAAAAAAGCACCTTTTTTTTTCTTCGGGATGACAATTTGAACGGAATAACACGCCAAGGATTTTAAACGAATCATAGAGAAACATTTTTTTTTAAGTTATTATTTTTAAAGAAGTTTGGCTAGCGGCTCGCGATTACTACAATCGGGTCTTGGCGTGGGGGCCAGACTTGAATTTTTGCTTGCGAGACGGATTTCAAATGTTGAAGCTTGCATTTTATTCTAAATGTTTCACTTTTCCAGTTGGAAAATATCCTGAATGTTTCACTTTTCCACTTGGAAAATGGAATCTTTACGTTTTTTGAATTTTTTTCAAAAATATTTTTACTTAGTATCCTTTTTCTTTTTTTTTAATGGAGGTTCAGCCAAAGCCTATTTCCCCAAGCTTTACCTTTGAAATTGCAATTGTACAAGTGAACGGGCATAGTACGCATAGAACCTCCCGTATTCCACAGAGTAAGGGTGAAACTGCCTGAAGGCTACACAAGAGAAGATTGTCTGAAAGCAACTCGTTTTAACTGAATATAACATGGCTACACTGGCCTTAGACCCATACTATCCTACCGTAAGTGGGGATCCAATCTTCACCCCTGCCTCAAGAGGCGAAAGGCCCATCCAGCCAAGCTAATGCGTGCAGATCTTATTTTATTTTATATCTTGTTTTAAAGCCTCATTTTTTTTTTTTTTGTTCCACTTTATTGAGTTGTTTGAAATGGGTGGTGGAATTTCATCCCTGAAAAAAAATGCAATCTTATGTGTTAATTGAACGGCAATGGAACTATCTTAACTATATTGTATTCTAGGTGAAAATTACTACCACATACATATGTTCCAGGTGAAAATTCTATATTGTATTCTAGGTGAAAATTACTACCACATACATATGTTCCATCATAAAAAGCATGAACCCATTCTAGGACTTGATTCAAAGCAAACTACATTATAAGCTAGACATATGCCATTTAGTGATCATTATTGTAGTTTGGTGAGGGGAAGGGTCTTTATTGTTGGTGCAAAAAACACCTTACAAAGAGCGACTCCTTCTTACACTGCATTCATGACTATATCTTTACATGTGTGTGTCTGTGTGTTATAAAATAGCTTGATTAAGGTGAACATCAAGATAAAATTATGATCTCTTGAAGTGTTAGACAATGTATGTGCTTAGCCTAGTGGTTAAGTCCAAAGGATGAGAAGGGGGAGATCTTGTGTTCGATTCCCATGAGTGCATTAGGGAGAGTGTTTTGCCAAAGATTCTCTAGCACCTTCTAGAAGCATCCACTAGAGTTCACTTTGGGTTAACTAGAGTACACTAAGACTTAATTCAAGTGGCTTGTACACGTGACTTGTGTAGACTCCAATCAATTGGGACACTTAATGAGTGGAGTTCTAGTTGTGGCGACACATGTGATGGTGGACATTCAGCATGCATATGTAAACTCTAATTATCTCTAGAGGTCGACGTACTTAATTCAAAAATCTATGTAATAATCACTTGAATGGAGACTCATAGATCATTGCGAGGTCATCCTTATTTAGAAAACTATACAATATCCGATTGGGTGGAGAGTCATATTTGGGTGGAGAGTCACTCGGGTGTGTTAGCTAGTTCTTGATAGTATGTTTTGCACTAGCTTTCTATAGATACTTCTTGATGTTGCTTGGGTTGGTGACTAGGGGCATGTCCCTTGAGTTCTTGATATTGTAACATGATGGTGGGAAACTTGAGATGTCAAAATATGCTCCATTTGGTGGTCCCAGTCTTCACTTTGGCTTATCTCCAGTTAGATGTTGAAATTTTATAAAATTGACTTCCACTATGCATTGAGAGAGTCAAAAACCCCCAATTCAGGTACTCATATTCCCCAATTCAACACTCAACCATCAATATTAATATTAAACTTTCTATTAAATCAGTCTTGCATTCATTTGTTATCTCTTGTATCAGCACTCATGTTAGGCATTATTGGTAAGGGATTCATCACATATTTTTTTCCACTTGAGTCTCTCTGATAGCTTTAGCTTTTTCATCCCAAGAGGATTTACTGGTTCCAACTTTACATGTCTTTTTACTCATATGTTTGGCTTGTGGCTATGGTACTTTTATGTCCACAAGTGGTTTTTTATACATGCTCTATAGCTCATGTATATCTTGGTTGACTAAACTATTTTGGACACTTCTATTACAAGGTTTAATATAGGGAAACTTGCACAACTATTGTTGAGTGTATGTGATTAAGGTTCCTTGTGGCTGACTTTGATGTTGAGTCAAAGTGCATTGGAAACTGCAAGGAACCGAGTGTCCCATACTTTCACAAATCACATTGAGGTATGCTATTTTTATGTCGATCACTACGTACTCTTCCTCTTAGCTCTTCCTTTGTTATGTTGTTTGTTATTTGTGTGTATTCATTCTCCAACACTATATGATTACTACATTACTACATGAACATACTTCTAACGAAAAAAAGCAACCATAGCTTTCTAACAATAAGTTTAATCAAAGTCAGCATACCTTGATATGAACACAATAAGTCTATTCCTTTGCATATATAGAAGAATAAAGATCCATCATTATCATCATTAATGACCCATTTAGCTACAATGTCTGCATAAAAAACATTCTTTCCATCCAATCGGGTGTGGTGTAGCTCTAAGCCTTATTATTTTCCAAAGATGTACATGCTTGGAGGAATGAGAAGTTCCTTGCTTGGAGGATAATCAAGGCCAAAAGCTAGAGAGTTCATATGAGGTACCTACTCATGATGGTCAAATGAGTAGAGGGACCTTAGAGAAAACTCTAGATGGTGACTATTCAAGGGCTATAAATAGGTTGGGGGTTCTCGCAAGCCTTGAATGCCATGAAGCATAGTGTCTCGGTTCAAATCCCACTCAATGGACCTGTCCAAGCTTCGGGTGTACGAATAACTGTGGATGTATGAATTGTTAGTGTAGATTTCAAACTTTCGTCTACTCGGAAAACTTAAAAAAAAAAAAAAAAAAAAAACTGGTAGGATATATTTAAAGGGAAATAAAATCAACTCAGTTAGAAATTATGGTGTACGAAAATTTATAATTTCAATTACATATAGAATGCAGACAACAAACAAGAAGATTGTATCTAACGACAAAAAGTGAGCCTGCTTGGATGTTTGTGCTCGTATATTAGCTCTGGCAATGTAATCTCTATGAAGCCTACCTGTTCAGCAGATCTAGGAAACATGAAATGGGCAGTAAATTGAACTATCGAGCTGAATGAACTGCTATAATTGATCGCCACTCTCCTGACCTTCGGATTGAAGTGCAAAAATCATTTGGCTTAAAATAGCCAGTTCGGATGCAACTGACGAGGAAGCCTTCATGGCAGCAATCGTTGCCATGATGAGTATGCTCGAAATCTCTCGACTAATTTGGTGGAGCGGGCTTCCAAATCCACCAATTCACTTTTAGGAGAGAAATCTGGATAGGTGAACATCGACAAGCAATGGTTGTTCCCCTGTCCAAAGAAAAAACACCCCACACGGAATTTAAGCATATGCCGCGGAAGAGTTTACCTTATAGAGAAAGGCAAATGCCTGCGGTAGGTCCTAATATGAGGCCGAGCAATCGAGCTATCCGAAGCCAATCAACCCGAGAGTTCTCTGGCAAAGACATATCGATTGACTAGGGGAGAATGGCTTTTTATGCGACCCTCTTTTACTTCATCTCTTTAGTGATGTTTAGTGCTACCATCACAATCCACGTCGCTCCACATGTCGATAGGAATGTCGAAGTTTTCTTCGTCTAACCAATATCATGCGTTCGACATTCATTGCGATGTTTGATGCAATTATATAGCGATGAAATTGTGTTGTGTTAACCGTCATTATGCGTCCGTATTTCTTTTAGTGTAACCACTTGCCCCAAAATCTATGGTTGAGGATTACTTCCTAATCTCGCTCTTAGGGTGTGGTTCAACCATCTCCTACCTGTCAATTCTTGAGCCTAACATGCATGATGCCCAGTTATAACTTGCACTATGTAACATAATCCTGGTAGGAGATGGTTGAACCACACCCTAAGAGAGAGGATTAGGAAGTAATCCTCAACCATGGCTTTTGGGGCAAGTGGTTAGCCCATCACATTCCTAACCAAGAGGTTGTGAGTTCAATTCCTTACATTGGTATCAGAGCCTAGGAAGTAGGGTTGGGCAAGGTGGAATGATCCAATGGCCTCTAAAAAAGGCGCTTGGGCATCCTCCATGTGAAAGGGTAGGAATTGTGGAAGGCGCGCGCGTCGGTTTCAAGGATGGACCTTACAATGATTGGGGTGTATCTCTCAATCCGTATGTCGGATTGAGACATGTAATATACTGCTGGAAAGCTCTCGGAACGAACTTTCCAATGAGCTAGCTTGGAAGTGTGAATTCCTTGGGAATCCTTGGGTGGCACTTGATTGAGTGTTCAAGATACCAAGCATGGGTGAGAACAAGGTTCAAGACTGAGGTTGAGAACAAGGGCTCGAGACACCAAGGTTGCGAACAAGAAGGTTCAAGACACCGAGGTTGAGAGCAAGGGTTCAAGAGACCAAGGTTGCGAACAAGGTTCAAGAAACTATGCGAGGTTGAGGGACATGAATTCAAGGGCACCTAGGGGTTCAAGGGACTGATCACCGAGGCTAGAGGGATACAAGAGTAGATCATTGAGGACAATGATCGACCAAGGGGGGAAGAATGTAACATAATCCTGGTAGGAGATGGTTGAACCACACCCTAAGAGAGAGGATTAGGAAGTAATCCTCAACCATGGCTTTTGGGGCAAGTGGTTAGCCCATCACATTCCTAACCAAGAGGTTGTGAGTTCAATTCTTTACACACTATATATGAGGTTACATGTTAGATCGATAGATACATACATACATACATACATATGTACATATGTATATACAAACAAACATACATACAAACATACAGACATACACATACACACACACACATATATATATATATATATTTATATATATATATATATATATATATAGAGAGAGAGAGAGATACATACATACATACACACACATATTTATGCTCCTCCCATGCCTATGATAGAAACGTTTATTGGCCCTTCATGACCTTTCAAGTAATTGATAATGGAACGCTGAATAATCTTCACCGTTGCCCCTCTATCTATGAGGACATTAAATACACAATAACCTTTTCATAGAATGCTAACTTGAACATATAGCGATCACAATGTGATATTTAAATTCTTTTGCATTTCCAATCAACAAGTAGCTATTGGTATACATGTGAAAAAAGAAACAAAAAACTCTTTGAGCGCATAAAAACCTCAATTTTTATTTTCAATATGAACAATTTAAACAATTTAATTGATTAAATCTCGATTTAAATCTCTTGCAGATCACACTATGTACATACATACATACACACACACACACATTTTTACCGTTTCCTTCTGTTTTCAAATTTTGGGAACTCTGATACTCTGTTTCTGATCGGTCTGTACCGACCCTTTCCAAATGTGTTGGGCACTATGTTCATGCTCGATAGCTCATGGATATCTTGGTTGACTAACCTATTTTGGACACTTCTAGTTACCAGGTTTAATATAGGGAAACAAACACAACTATTGCTGAATGTATGTGATTAAGGTTCCTTATGGCTGACTTTGATGTTGATCAATCCTCTACCACCACCATCTTCATGATAAGTCAAAGTGCATTGGAAACTGCAAGGAACCGAGTGTCCCATACTTTCACAAATCACATTGAGGTACGCTATCTTTATGTCGAAAAGAGAATCTCTATTGGGGAGATTAGCTTCGTTTAGCAACATAAGGTGAGAATTTTGAAGCTTTCTACAGTTGGAATTTCCTTCCAGCATCACTCTCAAAGCAACTTGTTAAACAATGATGGCAGTGATGTACGTGAATAAACTTACAAGGCACTTTTTCCCCTCTTTGGGAAGTTTCTTCCTTGGCTTGCAGATATGTCAAAAACCTTGATGAGCTACTCATCCTCACCCATTCAAATTTTTGTAAGATCACTACGTACTCTTCTTCTAAGCTCTTCCTTTGTTATGTTGTTTGTTGTTTGTGTGTATTCCTTCTCCAACACTATATAATCACTACATGAACATACTTCTAGCAAAAAAAAGCAACCATAGCTTTCTAACAATAACTCTAATCAAAGCCAGCATACATTGATATGAACACAATAAGTCTATTCCTTTGCATATATAGAAGAATAAAGATCATAATTATCTACAATGTCTAAATAAAAAGCATTATTTCCATCCAATCTGGTGTGGTGTAGCTCTAAGCTTTGAATGCCATGAAGCATAGTGCCTCTGTTCAAATCCCACTCAATGGACATGTCCAAGCTTCGGGTGTATGAATATGTGTGCGTCTATGAATTGTTAGTGTAGATTTGAAACTTTCGTCTACTTGGAAAACTTAAAAAAAAAAATTGGTAGGATATATTCAAAGTGATATAAAACCAACTCAATTAGAAATTATGGTGTACTAAAATTTATAATTTCAATTACATATAGAATGCAGACAACAAACAAGACGATTGTCTCTAACGACAAAAAGTGAGCTTGCCATTCATGATTGATTGACCTTTCGTTCTTCCATGATTGTAGAAATACCTCTGACAATCAGATCGGCATCGATAAGCTTGGATTTTTATTTTTTATTTTTTTGAGAGTACAATGAATTAAAAACACACTCACACACCCAATCTTGTAAGATAGAGGCACCCATCTTTGAGGAACTCATAGATACATGTTCAGCCAAGACTCGAATTCAGGACTTTCTCTGAGAGACTCAAGGCATCCAACCACTTGGTTACGCAGGCTTGGACATAAACTTGGATGTTTGTGCTTGTATAGCTCTCGCAATGTAAGCTCTATGAATAGTAAATTCAACTATCGAGCTGAATGAACTGTTATAGTTAATCGCCACTCTCCTGACCGTCGGATTGAAGTGCAAAAATCATATGGTTTAAAATAGCCAGTTCGGATGCAACTGAAGAGGAAGCCTTCATGGCGGCAATCGTTGCCATGATGACAGTATGTTCGAAATCTCTGGAGTAATTTAGTGAAACCGGCTTCCAAATCCACCAATTCACTTTCCGGAGAGAAATCTGGATGAATGAACATCGACAAGCAATATTTGTTCCCCTCTCCAAAGAAAAAACACCGAACACAGAACTTCAGCATGCGCTACGTTTTTTCAATTTTTTAAAAATATTTTTTTATTTTTTATCTTGTTTTAAAGCCTCAATTTATTTATTACTATTTTATTTTTGTTCCACCTTATTGCGTTGTTTATTATGGATGGTGGAATTTCATCCATGAAAAAAAAAAAATAATCCAATCTTCTGTTAAATGGACGGCAATGGAATCATCTTAACTATATTGTATTCTAGGTGAAAATTACTACCACATACATATGTTCCATCACAGAAAGCATGAACCCATTCTGAGACTTGATTCAAATCAAATTACATTACAAGCTAGGCATATGTCATTCGGTGATCACTATTGAAGTTTGGTGAGAGGAGGGTCCTTTATTGTTGGTGCAGAAAGCACCTTATAAAGAGTGACTCCTTCTGGTGCATGCATGTCTATATCTCTGCATGTGTGTGTGTGTGTGATAAAATAGCTTGCCATGGTAAAACCCCATATCAAAAGTCTCAAAACTATGTGTTACTCTAGTGCACCTACACAGATTAATCTTAAGACCCACGTATTATAGTTATTATAAGGTTTAAGAGTGTTGGAAGAACCACTTTTGGAAAATCAACATTAGGAGAGACAATTGACAAAAATGAAAAACGAACCTCAATGAGCACAATTACGAAGACCACTAGCAAAACCATCCCAAGGAAAGAGATGGAAGAAAGAGGATGAACATCAGCAAGGATACGAACATGGAGAGAGGAAGGAGAGCTTTTCCATCTCATTATCAGCACTCCATGCAAGAGTATAACATCTTTTGCACTACTTGCAACCTTTTGAACTATCATTGCACATCTTTATAACTTCCACTACACATCCTTATCAAGCATATTGCATTTCACATCTTTATAGCTTCCACTACACATCACACCAATGAAGAACTTCAAGCATACTGCATTGCACATCTTAAGAGCTATTATTGATGCACATCTTCACACCGCTTGAACAGACCAAACCAAACCAAAGAAGATCTTCAAATGCACCACATCTTTAGAGTTACTATTGTTACACACCTCCATAGCTATAATTACAACATCTTCAAGCCTTCAAAAGAGACACTTTTTCCCACCTTCAAGAAAAGGAAAACATACTAAAAGGAGAATTTCTACAATATATTCATTCTTTTGAGAGAGATACCTTTTCCCACCTTAAGCAAGAGAGAAACACATTGGAGAAAGAACTTTGATCACATGTACTACGAGCTTTATGAATCATTCTAGTGAGACAAAGATGGAAATTACTTTTTTTTCTTTCTCTCTCTCTCTCTTTTATTTTAAAAGAAAGCATGAGATATATTAAGATATTAAATCATCATATCCTAATTTACCATATAACCAAAAGCATGACTCAAACTACAACGAAAGAACTTGAACCAATCAAAAAGAGAATGGGGAAGGAGGCATTGATCTAGATGAGGATGTCAAACTAGACACAATTGGTGGTAGATGAAAAAGGAATCTCATAGGGAACAAGAGTGTTGATCATATGTGAAGATGATGCATATATGGATGTCATACTAGTGCAGAAGTAGATTCAACAAGCTCAATGGAAAGTTATAAAGGACAATGAGGCAAGATGGAAGCGGGCATGGAAATGAAATATCATCCTTTTTGCATTTGTTGATGATATATTTAGGTAGTGATGTGTGTGAACACTCTAGGACTGTCGAGGCACTTTTTTCCCTCTTTAGGAGGGTTTTTTCCCCCGGCTTGTATATACGCCTATTGCCCTAATGGGCTACTTATCTTTATACATTCTCTAGTAATACACTCAGTATTGTGTGTTGTGCTCCAAGCTTCTTTTTCTTCCTTGTGTTGTTTGCATGCTTCCACATACGTCTAACTCCAACAATTGGTATCAGAGCAGGTCGCCGCTTCATCTAGAGCATCATCTACACCTCTCTGGTTGCAGTCTCAGATTCGCACAAAATTTGGTGAGCATACTTAGGCTGTTTCATAGATCAAAACACCTTCGTTCTGTGGTGTCGAAATCGCGATCCGAGCTCGTTTCGACCTCCAAATGCACTATCACAGTGGTTGTGCAGCCTATTTCGTCTTTTTGTGCCAAAGGTATATACCTGTTTTGGTTCGCCGATATAAGCATCTCGAAGTCTGCCACAGGTTTAGCGGAACTCGTATGGGCAGTTCCGTTCAACTTTTTGATGCGCCATGTATTGGTTGCAAAAGGACTGTGGAACATTGTACATGGTGTTGAAAAACGTTCTATCACACCTGCAACTATTACAACTGCAGGTACTGAAGCTGATGTAGAAGGTGTCGAAGATGATGATATTCTGCATATTCCTGTTCATGCTACGGTTTTTGTTGCACCTACTGCAGAGCATATTTGTGGGATGGCACAGATGCTCGGGCACATGCATTGATAGCTTTGTCTGTCAAACGTGCCATTATTCCTCACATTCGCTCTTGCGGAACAATTAAGGATGCTTGGGATACACTTACCACATTGTACCAAGCTAGCTATGTTGCTTACCTCCGAAAACAGTTGGAGATTGAGCACATGAATGAAGGTGATTCTATGGACATTTTTCTAACAAAGATAAAAGACTTGAAGGAACATTTGATTTTTGCTGATGAGGTTATGCCAGATAGCTCACTTGTGCAGACCGTTTTGAATGGTCTTCTTGATTCATATCAGAGTTTTTCTTCTACTTTTTGGTTGATGATGAAAGGCAATCCAAATGCCTTGTCATTTGAGGAGTTACTCTCTGTTCTATTGCAGGAAGATCAGTCCAGGCAGAACAGGTCCATTATGCATGTTGTAGATCAAGCTTTCCTGGCTAGTCAGAAGGGCAAAGGAAAATGGAGCTCTTCTACTAATAAGCAGAAATCTGCGAATGCTGCACATTCGAAGAACCAAGATAAAGATGAGAAAAAATCAGAAAAGTAGAAATTGTTTTGAAAGTACTTTAAAGGGAATGATCATATCATAAAGAACTATCCAAAACTAGCTGCTAAAGAGGCAAAGAAGAACGAGGCTTGAATGGTTGTTGCAAAAGCCTCGGAGTCTGCTAATCTTGTGCAGGAAGAAGAATGGGAGTTTACTATTGTTTGCAGTTTTGACCCATCTTCTCATGAGCAGTGCATGACTGTAGTAGACTCAGATATTTGGTACTTTGACAGTGGGGCGACCAAACATATTACCTTGCAGCGCAGTTTCTTCTCTTCACTCGAGCCTCACACCCCTACATGGAATACTGTTACATGCGCCAACAACTCCTCTTATCCTATTATGGGAGTTGGTAAGATCATTTTGACTACTGCTGATGGTAGTTTTTTCACTTTGGAAGATGCTTTGTTTGTGCCAGGGATCAAGAAAAATCTGGTATCAGTTTCTGCATTAGCCAAGATTGGCTTGGTTGTGAAATTTGTTGATGACAGATGTACAGTTCATGATCTGTCAAATGGCAACGTGATTATTGCTTCTGACATTCTATGTCGTGGGCTGTATAAGCTCATAGACTATGAAAGATCTGTAAATGATTTGGCATGTGCAGTACATGATTCTCAAGCTATGTCAGATGCAAAGCTTTGGCATGCATGCTCTGGTCATCTGAATTTTGCTAGTTTGGTACACCTGCAGAAATCTGAAATGGTGTCCTCTTTGCCCAAACTTGAGGCACCAGGAAAACATGTTTGTGAAGGCTATATTTTGGGCAAAATGCATCATTCCTCCTTTCCAAAAGATGGTCAGTTCGGGCTACTCAAAAATTGGAGCTTGTACATAGTGATGTCTGTGGTCCTATGCAGACACCTTCTTTTGGAAATTATCTTTACTTTGTGACTTTCATCGATGATTTTTCCAGGCATGCATGGGTTTATCCATTGAAGGCAAAGTCCGAAGTGTTCATGTGCTTCAAACAGTTTTTGGTTTTGGCTGAAAATGTGTCAGCATGTAAAATGGGCACCATCCGTTTTGATCGAGGGGGGGAATATATGTCTTCTGATTTTAATGTTCTGGCTGAATGTGGGATAAAACACCAGTGTACAGTGCCATATACACCTCAACAGAATGGAGTTGCTAAACGAAAGAACAGTTCACTCATGGAGAATGAAGGCAAAGTCCGAAATGTTCATGTGCTTCAAACAGTTTTTGGTTTTGGCTGAAAATCTGTCAACATGTAAAATGGGCACCCTCTGTTCTGATCGAGGGGGGGAATATATGTCTTCTGATTTTAATGCATTTCTGGCTAAACGTGGGAAAAGAACTCCAGTGTACAGTGCCATATACACCTCAACAAAATGGAGTTGCTGAACGAAAGAACAGGTCACTCATGGAGATGGCGAGGTGTATGGTCAAGAGTCAAGCTTTACCACATAGTTTCTGGCTTGAGGCTGTCATGTGTGCATCATATGTACTTAATAGGTGTCCCACTAAATCACTGCAATCTATCACTCCATATGAGGCTTGGCATGATCGCAAGTCGTATGTTGCACATCTGCGTGTTTTTGGTTGTTTGGCATATGCATTAATGCCTGAACAACATCGCAGAAAAGTGGATGATAAAGAAGCAAAATGTATTTTTGTTGGATATAATTCTAAAAGTACAGGCTATCGTCTTCCTAGTTGGTCTTGGAGATTTGTCCCCTCCACTAGGTGGACTCAGGGTTGTCCAACAAGGATGATTTTATCTGTATATTGCTTCCTAAGTTGATCCAATGCTTTAAATTGGCTAGAGTGCCTTTCGTATATGCAAACATTCTCTTGCTTCATGACCAACTTGTCAAGATAGTTGACAAGTGACTTTAATAGGGCAATCTTGAGGTAGATGCCCATTTTTATTAAACAGGGTACATGAAATTTGGCTTCTTACCTCTTGTGAAGAGAAGAGTTCTTCCAATCCTTTGTAAGGTGCATCAAAATGTCTTCCATGGCTAACCTTTCACTCTACATTGTCTTCCTCCATTTCTTGTCATTATTGTGAAAGTGGGTTTGGATGACTTTATCTTCCACCAATTGTGCTCTTGCTTCCTCAATTTGTGTTGCTCTCATTACAAACTCCTCCAAGGTTGTATCTAGTTGGAGTGTTTTTTTTAACTTTTATTGAGAAGAGATAGGGATGGCCTTCTCTACCCATTTCTTTACCATAAAATTGCTTGAAACTTTAGGTAAATTTTTAACTAGTATCTTGAACCTATTCATTTATTTTGACAAGGACTCGCTTGATCAAGGCATATATTTTACACTTTATCAAAAGCTCTTTTTGTGGAGCTCCTTGGATGGATGGCTTTGGAAAATTTTATATATAACTATTTCCATGAATGCAAATGAACTTCATATTGAGCGTACCATTTATCGGCCACATCACCCAAGGATGCAGGAAATAGTGGCATCATTGTGATGTTGTAGGCCTCCGCTTTTGCATAGTGAGAAAAGTATCTTTGTATGATCAATTGGGTCATCATTTGATAACCCCTTGTATATCGGTAAGCAGATGTTTTTACATGGAAATAATTGGGCTTCATCTCTTCAATTGATCTAAATGTAGAGGGAACTTGAGGGGAGGATTTTCCTTGTTGTTGAACAAGGGTTCATGCATTCGCATGAGTCCTAAGATGAGGAGAATGTAGGTTTTTTTGCATAAGATGCAGAAAAATTGGAAAGTTATATCTTTGGCTATCATCTCTTCACTTGATGTGAATGTAGAGGGATCTTGAGGGAAAGTTTCACATTGTTGTGTAGTAGAGATTGAGGCATTAGTATGAGAGTCCACTGATGAGGAAAATGTAGATTCTGTTGCAAAAGGTGAAGCAAGTTGGAAAGTACTCTAGGTACCTCATAAAGATCTTGAAGCAACTTTTGTGGTGTTCTTTGATGATGGATTTGTTATCGTGTTTGATTGATGATTCATAAATACTCAATAGAATTGTCTTGCATAGAATCACCATGCAGGCCACTATTGAAGTTTGGGGAGGGGGAGGCTTCTTTATTGTTGGTTTAGAAAACACTTTATGCATGGTTGCTCCTTCAAACACTTACAAGATCCAAATAATAAAAGGGGTATGAAATAAAAGGCATGATTTTATTGGAAAGTGTAGTAGATTTGGATTGAGTACATAGTAATCATGAAGAACAAAAATTACTATAAGGGAAGTAAAAAAGAGATTTGAGGGAAGGTTATGGCTAGATCAAACCCAATGAGATTGAAGACAAATAAGCCTTTTGCACTACAACCCAAGCTTGATTAAGGATAGGATCAAGAAGCACCATGACATAGAGCCTCTATCAATGAAGAGAAAGTATACAATGAAGAGAAGAGAAAGGGGTCTTGCTGACTCCATGCAACTAGGGGCTGATGTCTTTCTGCACACACATACACTTGATGACCCACAAATGTATCTCATTAGATGATATCACGATCTCTACACATGCGTATACACACACACACACACACCCACATGGATAGATATATATATATATATATATCCATGTGGGTGTTGTACATTATCTTTTTATAGATACTCCTTGTTGTCGATTTGGTTGTTGTCTTTTGGCATGTTCCTTGGGTTCTTAATAATTCTAAAGGTTGAGGAAGTCAAGATATGCTCCATTTGGCATGTTCCAATGGGATTACTCTTCAATTAGGTATTAAAGTCAGTAAAAGTTACTTCACCAATGCATCTGAAATGCCCAAAAACTCGGGTTTGGCTACCCATACACCCAAATTTGACACCCAAGGTTTGAATTTTTTAATATTATTTTTATCTATTTATTCTATTTTGTTTTTAATATTTTTTCTTTTCTTTCTTTTTCTTTTTGCATCATCGTCTAAGGATGTATGAACGAGGTGTGAAAAAGAGGAGGAATTTTTTTACTTTTGCATGCAAAGGTTTGCCTTATCAAGGCAAAACTTTTTTGCATAGTGCCTTCTTGCAAAATTATGTGCAATTGCATGGACTTTCAAAGATGAAAACTTGTCAAAGACATATCTTGAGCTTTTCATGTCTGATTCGTGTGAATTTGGAGACTTTTGTGAGATTTAGGCATGTTTTAAGTGCATTTATCCACTCACAAACTCCAAATTCCTCATTGGTTTTGAGACATGACCATCTTTCACTATTTCTAAGAGATTTTATGACTCAGATTCATGTAAATGGAAACAATAAGGAACAAAGGGGCATTGAAAAAGAGGATGGGAAAGAGCCCTTAGAAAGCCTATGGTAAAACTCAAACTTAATTGGAACCCATGTCAAATATATGCAACCTCCCCATGTATTGACGTAGATTGATATCGACATCCATCAAGAAGACCGTATTGCAGTTATTATAAGATTTGAGAGTATCACAAGAAGAAACATTTTCAAAAACTTTGCCATCAAGAAGAGACAACTAAGAAGAATGACAAAGACCTTAGTCAACACAAGTAGGAAGAACACCAAAGAAATGATCATGGGGAAAGAGCATAGAGGAAGAGGACAAACATTGAAAAAGACACAACCACAAGGGAGAGAAGGAGGGAGAGCTTTTCCATCTTATCATAAACACTCCACCCAAGAGTAGAGCTTCTTCCACACTACTTGCAACTTTTTGAGCTATCACTACATGCCTTCCAATTGTTTGAGTTTGAGGTCTTTGGAAGCACATGAATAACACAAGGGAGAAGAAGAAGCTTGGAGCAAAACAAAGATAATTAAGTAACATGTTAGGATTGTAGGTGTATATATATACACATGCTGAGGGGAAAAGGACTCCTAAACAGGGAAAAAAATGCCACGATGTTCATAAGTGCACTTACACACACCACTACCAAAATATATCAACAGTTCTAGTGTATTACCCTCTTGAAAGTTTAATATTTACATCCATAGGTGTGCTAGTGGCTTTGTAGCCATCATCCAAATATATTTAAGGATTTTGTAGCATATTTGTGTTGTGATATGAAAATCCCATCATCCTTTTGTCATACGTCAATGCCAATTCACTAATAAAATAGATCAAGATCTATCATCTGAAACTCATTTCTCAAAATAACACGATTTTTTTTTGACATTCATATGATCTCCTGTAATGATCAGATTGTCTACGTACAAGATGACAATCACCAGTTGGTTATCTTTCTCATAACATACAAATTTGCATCAGAAGAACTTTTTTGAAAGCTTTGAAAGCCTAGTTTTTTGAAAAAACTATCAATTTGTTGGTATCAAGCTTTTAGAGCTTGGTCAACCCCATAAAATGTGTTTTTAATCCTAAAAACTTTGTTTTATAGATCAAATACCTCAAAACCTAGTGGTTGAGATACATATACCTTCTCCTTGAGGTATCCATTAAGAAATGTTGATTTACATCCATTTGCAATACTGGCCATCTTTTATGTGCACCAATTGTAAGTAATGTGAGAATTGTAATCATTCAAGTTGTTGGTGCAAATGTCTCTTCGACATCAAATCCTTCCACATGAGAATCCTTATGCAAGAAGATAAGATTTGTAGTTCTCTAAAGTACCATATGCTTTGTATTTTTCTTTCCAAATACATTTAGTTTGAATTAGCGTTTTCTTTGGTGGTAAATCAACCAGCTCCTAAGTGTCATTTTGGAGTATTCCATCATACTCAAACTTCAATTTTGCTCATCACTTGGGTCTTTGAGTGCTTCATCATATTCAATTTGTGGGTTCTTTTGTTGATCCCATGATTTCTTCCACAAGAGCAGTATTGACAACAAGATGTGAGGCTCTTTGCTACTCATCAATCCTCTTTGAACCTCATAGCCCATTTGAAGCTGAATTTTGTACATCAACTAGAGGGTTGTAGTAATCAAAGTATTGTTGTGCTCACTTTGGTAGTGGCTTATGTTGTATGGAAGCAACTCATTGACTTTTTGGTGGAGAAATGCCATTAACTGCTGTCCTCCTCATCAATTTTGACCTATCTATAGAAAGGCACAAGGTGGTTTAGTTCTTTAACAGATAAGATAGTGAGTTTACCTTTGTTATCCACTATGTGTGGTCGCTCATTAAATACCACATCAAAGTTGATAATGTTCCTTGCCTTTGGATCCCAAAGTCATTATGCTTTAGGAACCTCACCATATCCTAAAGAGACACATTTTTTATTTTTTATCCTAACTTAGTTTTTGTTAATTTAGATATAACTGCATAAAAGAAACATCCAAAAATTTTGAAATGCATAACAGAAGACTTTTTACTAGAGCATGCCTCTTGAGGAGTAATGCCTTGTAGTGCCTTTGTGTAGCTCCTAATCAAAACGTACACATCCTTATTAATTAGTTTTTCCCAAAATGAATTAGGCATATCTTGAGCTTTTAGCATGCAATGGGCACCACTATCATATTTTATCTCTCAACAACACCATTTTGTTGAGGTGTGTGGGAGGTGGCAAGCTGCCTCTTGATTCCATGGACATTGCAATGGCTGTTGAATTACTTCAATAAGAATTCTCATCCTTGATCACTAAAAAATGTTGGAGTTAGATGTCTGCGGAAGCACACGAACAACACAAGGAAGAAGAAGAAGCTTGGAGCACAAACACACAATACTGAATGTATTACTAGAGAATCTACAAAGATAAGTAGCCCATTAGGGCAATAGGCATATATACAAGCCGAGGGAAAAAAACCTCCTAAAGAGGGAAAGAAGTGCCCCGGCGGTCCTAGTGTGATCACAATCTAAATATATCAACAAATCCCCCTTGGGAGTGATGCGATGAACAAGGAGCTGGCACTCATGTATAAGGAAGTGCCAAGCTATGTGGAAATCACTACCTAAATATATCAACAAATCCCCCTTGGGAGTGATGCGATGAACAAGGAGCTGGCACTCATGTATAAGGAAGTGCCAAGCTATGTGGAAATCACTTCACAAAAGGAAGTAAGCCCAAAGCTTTGCGGAAAGCTTCAAACTTCTCCCTAGGCAGAGCCTTCGTGAAAAGGTCTGCAATGTTCTCCTGCGTGGGCACATATGCCAAGCTGATCTCCCCAGCAGAGAACCTCTCCCTGACATAGTGATAATGCACCTCAATGTGCTTAGTGCGAGCATGGAACACAGGGTTCCTCGCAACTGCCAATGCGCTCTGACTGTCAGTGAAGATGGTGGTGGCAGAACACTGACCAACACCCAAATCAGCCATAAGGCATCTGAGCCACACACACTCAATAGTCGCTGTGAAAGCTGCCCTATACTCAGCCTCACAACTAGAAGTGGCCACAGTAGGCTGCTTCTTGCTCAACCAAGATATACATGAGCTACCAAGCATGAAGCAAAAACCACTGGTGGACACACGAGTGTCATAGCAACCAACCCAATCTGAGTCAGAAAAAACATGCAAATCTGGCGGTAGTGATCCCCCCTTGGGATAAAACAACCCAAGTAGCCGAGTACCACTCAAGTAGCAAAAGATGCGCTTAACCGCCTTCCAATGCGTGACTCCTGGGCAATGCATAAACCTGCTCATCTGTGAGACAACAAACTGAATATCTGGCTGAGTAATGCATAAGTAAATCAAGCATCCAACAACCTACTGATAGAGAACAACATCAAATGCATCTCCAACATCATGAAGACTCAATCGTAAACCTGTCTCCATAGGAGTGCAATAGGCTTACAGTCTTCAAGGCCAAAATGCTGCAATAATGTGTCAATATATTTCGTTTGACACAAAGCCATTCCACCATCAACTTACATAAACTGAATGCCCAAATAGTGATGCAAATGCCCCAAATCAGACATCTCAAATGAGGCATGCGAATCAGCCTTGAAATCAGCAATATGGTTCTCAATAGGACGAGTGAGCAGCATGTCGTCAACATAGACAACAATGATCAGAAGCACATCATTAGCACGCTTAACATATAAGGTGCTTTCAGTTGGACTGTTCTCAAAACCATGTGCAATCAGATAGGCATGTAGCTTCTCATACCAAGCACATGGTGCTTGCTTTAAACCATATAATGCCTTCTTTAACCTGCACACCTGGTTTTCATGCCCTTTCTGCACAAAGCCACGGGGCTGAAAAACATACACTTCTTCATGCAAGTCACCATTCAGAAATGTTGTTTTAATTTCCAACTGATGTACATTCCAACCATGATGGGCTGCAAGTGCACAAATGCTCCGAACAGTAGTCATACGACATGTAGGTGCAAAGGTCTCATCAAAATCAATGCCTCTTTCCTGTGCATAAGCCTTTGCAACAAGCCTAGCCTTATACCTGTCAACTGTACCATCAGGTTTACGCTTCAACTTGTATACCCACTTAGTGTCAATGGCCTTCTTACCAGGAGGCAAGTCACATAAAGACCATGTACCATTCTTCATTATAGCATCATATTCAGATTGCATAGCAGCCATCCAATTTTCTGAATTCTATGCTTTATCAAAAGAAACAGGCTCATTCTCATCACAGAGACTAGACGCAGCCATAACATAGCAATCTGATGCAAAGGAGGCACTATGAGAGCCTGAACGAGTACGATATGACAAAGGTGCATCTAATTTGTTGTCACGCAAAGTCTGCACCAGCCATTTTGGCATAGTTTTTGCCTGCTCAATATCAGCTCTCTCATCAACAAGTGCATCATGTAAATCTGCATCAGAAATGGAATGATGTGCATCATCATATGAGACCTGCAAAGGCTGAGAAGTTGCCTCATTAGGACCAGCACTAGACTGACCACCTGTAAAAAGAGGCATCAAAGTATCATACATGTCTTTGGAGCTAACAGATGTCTCCTTGGTACATGAAAGCAATGGCTGAATAGCATCTTCCACAAAGACAACATCACGGCTAACCAGAATGCGTTTAGTCTGTGGATGATACAGACGATAGCCTTTACTTTCAGAATTGTACCCAACAAAAATACATTTTACTACCTTATCATCCAATTTTCTGTGATGTTGTTCAGGCACTAGTGCATATGCCAAACAACCAAAAACACGCAGATGAGCAACAGATGGCTTGCGGTCATGCCAAGCCTCATATGGAGTGATAGAACTGCAACGCTTTAGTGGGACACATGTTCAGTACATATGCTGCACACATGACAGCCTCAAGCCAGAAACTATGAGGTAAAGCCTGACTCTTGACCATACACCTCGCCATCTCCATGAGTGACCTGTTCTTTCGTTCAGCAACTCCATTCTGTTGAGGTGTATACAGCACTGTACACTGGTGTTTTATCCCACGTTCAGCCAGAAATGCATTAAAATCAGAAGACATATTATCCCTCCCCGATCAGAACGGAGGGTGCCCATTTTACATGCTGACATATTTTCAGCCAAAACCAAAAACTGTTTGAAGCACATGAACACTTCGGACTTTGCTTTGAGTGGATATACCCATGCATGCCTGGAAAAATCATCAATGAAAGTCACAAAGTAAAGGTAATTTCCAAAAGAAGGTGTTTGCATAGGACCACAGACATCACTATGTACAAGCTGCAATTTTTGAGTAGCCCGAACTGAACCATCTTTTGGAAAGGATGAACGCTGCATTTTGCCCAAAATACAGCCTTCACAAACATGTTTTCTAGGTCCCTCAAGTTTGGGAAATGAGGACACCATTTCAGATTTCTGCAGGCATAACAAACTAGCAAAATTCAGATGACCAAAGCGTGCATGCCAAAGCTTTGCATCTGACATAGCCTGAGAATCATTTACTGCAGATGCCAAATCGTTTATAGATCTTTCATAGTCTATGAGCTTATACAGCCCACGACATAAAATGCCAGAAGCAATAATAACATCGCCATTTGACAGATCATGAACTGTACATCTATCATCAACAAATTTCACAACCAAGCCAATCTTGGCTAATGCAGAAACTGATAATAGGTTCTTTTTGATCTGGCACAAATAGAGCATCTGACAAAGTGAAAGAACTACCATCAGCAGTAGTCAAAAGGATCTTACCAACTCCCATAACAGGATAAGAGGAGTTGTTGGCGCATGTAACAGTATTCCCTGTAGGGGCATGCTCGAGTGAAGAGAAGAAACTGCGTCGCAAGGTAATATGTTTGGTCGTCCCACTATCAAAATACCAAACATCTGAGTCTACTGCAGACATGCACTGCTCATGAGAAGATGGGTCAAAACTGCAGATAGTAGTAAACACCCATTCTTCTTCCTGCACAAGATTTGCAAACTCTGGTTTTGGTGTAGAGGCCTCTGCAACAACCATTCTAGCCTCTTTCTTCTTTGCCTCTTTAGCAGCCAGTTTTGGACAGTTCTTTATGATATGATCATTCCCTTTACAGTACTTACAAAACAATTTCTGCTTTTCTGATTTCTTCTCATCTTTATCTTCCTTCTTCGAATATGCAGAATTAGCAGATTTTTGCTTACTAGTTGAAGAGCTCCATTTTCCTTTGCCCTTCTGACTAGCCAGGAAAGCTTGATCTGCAACTCGCATAATGGACCTATTTTGCCTGGACTGATCTTCCTGCAACAGAATAGAGACTAACTCCTCAAATGATAA
Organism: Ceratopteris richardii; assembly: GCA_020310875.1. Lineage (NCBI taxonomy): Eukaryota > Viridiplantae > Streptophyta > Polypodiopsida > Polypodiales > Pteridaceae > Ceratopteris > Ceratopteris richardii. Next base: position 66,235,304 of record CM035439.1, read on the forward strand.
GGCATTTGGATTGCCTTTCATCATCAACCGAAGAGTAGAAGCAAAACTCTGATATGAATTAGGAAGACCATTCAGAACGGTCTGCACAAGTGAGCTATCTTGTATAACCTCATCAACAGAAATCAAATATTCCTTCAAGTCTTTGATCTTTGTTAGGAAACTGTCCATAGAATCTCCTTCATTCATGTGCTCACTCTCCAACTGTTTTCGGAGGTAAGCAACACGAGCCTCATTCCTAGCTTGGTACAATGTAGTAAGTGTATCCCAAGCATCCTTAGCTGTTCTACAAGAGCGAATATGAGGAATAATGGCACGTTTGACAGACAAGGCTATCAATGCATGTGCCTGGGCATCTCTGCCATCCCAACGAATTTGCTCTGCAGTAGGTGCAACAGAAATAGCAGCACGAACAGGAATCTGCACAATATCATCTTTGACACCATCTTCATCAGCTCTAGCACCTGTATTTGCAGTACCTGTAGTTGCAGGTGTAACAGGACGTCTTTCAACACCCTGCACAATGTTCCACAGTCCTTTTGCAACCAATACATGTCGCATCATATAAGCCCATAATGGGTAGTTGGTACCATCCAACTTATCCTCAACAGCCAACATACGGAATACATCACTGCTTTCAGCCATGGCCAGTGACTAAAATACCTTGATGCAGAAAATTGACTGTATCTCAAAACGTTGAACATAACTGCCCAGACGAGTTCTGCTAAACCTGTAGCAGACTTCATGCAAAAACAGGTATATACCTTTGGCAGAAAAAGACGAAATAGCCTGCACAAGCACTGTGATAGTGCGTTCAGAGGTCGAAATGAGCTCAAATCGCGATTTCGGCACCACAGAATGAAGCTGTTTCGATCTCGGAAACACCTGAGTATGCTCACCAAAATTCATACAATTCTGAGACTGCAAACGGAGGAGTGTCGACGGCGCCCTAGATGAAGCGAGGACTTGCTCTGATACCAATTGTTGGAGTTAGATGTCTGCGGAAGCACGCGAACAGCACAAGGAAGAAGCAGAAGCTTGGAGCACAAACACACAATACTGAATGTATTACTAGAGAATGTACAAAGATAAGTAGCCCATTAGGGCAATAGGCATATGTACAAGCCGAGGGAAAAAAACCTCCTAAAGAGGGAAAAAAGTGCCCCCGGAGTCCTAGTGTGATCACACACATCACTACCTAAATATATCAACAAAAAAAAAACTTCTTTAGTTTTTTAATTCTTTTTTTTTTACTTTTCAACAATTTTATGGAACATTTGAAATTTGTCAAAAACATAAGCCTTATTTCAAATAAAATACACTCAGATTTTTCTACTATAATCATAAATTTTTACCAAAAAGTAAAGAGACCATGTCAAAGAAGGTGTAGATATTTTACCATAAAGATCAACATGTACTAACTCTACAGGATATTGAGCTCGATTGAACCTCTCTGTTGGACATGCCTTCCTTTGTTGCTTGCCCATCATGCAAGCTTTACATGGTTCCTAAAAATTTGAAAATGCAAGAAAATGTGCTACCATCCCTTTTCTGTGATCTGTTTGAAAACAAAAAATCCTACAATATTACTTGTTCCATCCATTATTTTTGCACCATCCTTTTTGAAATGTATTTCAAGACCATGATTTGTTATGGTAGAAACTGATAATAAATTTGTTTTTAGTGGAAAAACATACAAAACATCGGAGTTTTCTTTCAATGCCAATGGAAACAACAAAAGAGATGGTTCTATTCCTATGAGTTGGACATTAGAATTCATTTCCAACCGCTATATTCATGGGATACATATACATATACATATACATATACATATACATATACATACACATATACATATACATATACATATACATATACATATACATATACATATACATATACATATACATATACATATACATATACATATACATATACATATACATATATATATACATATACATATACATATACATATACATATACATATACATATACATATACATATACATATACATATACATATACATATACATATACATATACATATACATATACATATACATATACATATACATATACATACACACACATATATGTGTGTGTGTGCACAAATATACATGCATATACATACATACATATACATATATACAAATTATATAGGAAAAGTGAAACGAACTAAACTATTAGGACCACCAACTGCTAGAGAGATGACTCTCCTCCCCAACCTTATGCCTCTATATATAGCTACATGAATCAAATAGGATCATAATACACATATAGATACATACACATCATGCAGATACACATACATATATATCAAACACACATGCAAATATATACACATCATACATACATGCATACACATTTGTAAATGCATGCACATACACACATATATCATACACATAGATGGTTGTGATAGAAGACTCACCAACAGCCAAATCATCCATAAGGCGATTGAGCAACACACACTCAATAGCTGATGAGAATGCTATCCTATACTCAGCCTCATAAATAGAAGTGGCCACAAAAGGCTACTTCTTGCTCAAAGAAGATATGCATGAGCTACCAATCATGAAACAAAGACCACTAGTGGACACACGAGTCTCATAGCAACCAACCAATTCAGAGTAAAAAAAAAGCATGTAAATCTGGTGGTTGTGATCCCCCCTTGGGATAAAACAATCCAAATAGCCAGGCACTAGTCAAGTAGCGAAAGATGTGCTTAACCACTTGCCAATGCTTGACACCTGGGCAATGCACAAACCTCCTCATGTGTGAGACAACAAACTAAATATCTAGATGAGTAATGCATAAGTAAATCAAGCATCCAACAACCTACTGACACAGAACAACATCAAATGCATCTCTAGCATCATGAAGACTCAATCGTAAACCTATTTCCATAGAAGTGGAAATAGTTTTTCACTCTTAAGGCCAAAATTTTGCAATAACATGTCAATATGTTTTTTCTTGACACAAAGCTATTTTTCCATCAACTTGCATAAACCAAATGCCCAAACAATGATGCAAGAGCCCCAAATGTGACAATATGCATCTCATTAGGACCAGCAAGTAGCATGTCATAAACATAGATAGCAATGATCACAAGCACATCATTTGCATGCTTAACATATGAGGTGCTCTTAGTTGGAATGTTCTCAAAACCATGTATCTTTTCATACCAAGCACGTGGTGCTTGCTTCAAACCATGTAGTGCCTTTTTCAACCTGCACACTTTGTTTGCCCTTTTGCACAAAAACATGGGGTTGAAAAACATACACTTCTTCATGCAAGTCACCATTCAAAATGCAGTTATAATGCCCAACTGATGTACATTTCAACCATGATCGGCTGCAAGTGCATAGATGCTACGAATAATAGTCATTTGGCATGTAGGTGCAAAGGTCTCATCAAAATCAATGCCTCTTTCTTGAGCATAACCTTTTGTGACAAGTCTTGCCTTATACCTTTCAACTATTCCATCAGGCTTATGCTTTAGCTTGTATACCCACTTAGTGTCAGTGCCCTTCTTGCTAGGTTGCAAGTCACATAAAGGCCAGGTACCATTTTTCATAATAGCATCATATTCTCATTTGCAACCATCCAATTTTCAAAATTTTGTGCTTCATCAAATGAAACAAGAGCATTCTCATCACAAAGAGTAGAGCCAACCATAACATAGCAATCTGATGCAAAAGAAGCACTATGGGAGCCTAAACAAGTATGATATGATAGAGGTGCATTTAATTTGCTATCTCACAAAGTTTGCACGAGCCATTTAGGCATAGTTTTTGCCTCCTCTATATCAGTCCTTTCACAAACAAGTGCATCACGTAATTCTACATCAGAAATGAAATGATCTGCATCATCATGTGGAACCTGTAAAGGTTGAGAAATCGCCTCATTTGGACCAGCACTAGACTGTCCAACTGCAAAAAGAGGCACCAAAGTGTCATACACATCTTTTGAGCTAATTGATGTCTCCTTAATACATGAAAGTAATGGCTTAATTGCATCTTCCACAAGAACAACATCATTGCTAACCAAAATGCATTTAATGTGTGGATGATACAGACGATAGCCTTTGCTTTTAGAACATTACCCAATAAAAATACATTTCAATGCTTTATCATCCAATTCCATGCATTGTTGTTCAGACACTAATGCATATGCTTGATAACCAAAGACACAAAAATGAGCAATAGATGGCTTGCAACCATGCCAAGCATCATATGGAGTGATAGACTGCAATGCTTTGGTGGGACACCTGTTAAGTACATATGTTGCACACATAACAGCCTCAAGCCAAAAACTATGTGGTAAAGCCTAACTCTTGACCATACACCATGCCATCTCCATGAGTGACCTGCTCTTCCTTTCAACAAATCCATTCTCTTGAGGTGTATAGGGCACTGTACACTGATTTTGTATCCCATGTTTAGCTAGAAATGCATTAAAATTAGAAGACATATATTCGCTCCTTGATGAGAACAAATAGAGGGTGCTCATTTTACATGCTGACATATTTTCAACCAAAAGCAAAAACTTTTTGAAGCACATAAACATTTTGGACTTTGCTTTCAATGGATATACCCATGCATGCCTGGAAAAATCATCAATGGAAGTATTGAAGTAAAGATAGTTCCCAAAAGAAGGTGTTTGCATAGGAACACAAACATCACTATGAACAAGCAGCAATTTTTGAGTAGCTCATATTGAAGCATCTTTTGGGAAGGAGGAACACTACATTTTTCACAAAATATGGCCTTCACAAACATGTTTACCAAGTGCTCAAGTTTGTTGAACTACACATGTTGTATCATTCATAGAATTTGCATAATCTATGAGCTAATACAACCAATAACATCGCCATTTGATAGATTTTGAATTGTAAATCTATCATCAACGAATTTCACAACCAAGTCAACCTCGAATGATGCTCAAACTGATCCTTTGCACAAATAAAGCATTCGACAATGTAAAAGAACTACCATCAGCAGTAGTCAGAATGATCTTACCAACTCCCATGACAGAAGAAGAGGAGTTGTTGGTGCATGTGATAGTATTCCCTCTAGGGGCAGGCTCAAGTGAAGTGAAGAAACTGCATTGCAAGGTAATATGTTTGGTTGCCCCACTATCAAAGTACCAAACATCTGAGTCTATTGCAGATATAAACTATTCATGAGAAGATGGGTCATAACTGCAAACAGTAGTAAATGCCCATTCTTCATTCTACACAAGATTTGCAGACTGTCATTTGGGTGTAGAGGATTCTACAAGAACCATTCCAGCCTCTTTTTTCTTTGCCCCTTTTTGCAATGAGTTTTGGACAATTCTTTATGACATGATCATTTCCTTTACAGTATTTGCAAAAGAATTTCTACTTTTCTATTTTCTTCTCGTCTCTGTCATCCTTCTTTGATTGTGCAGAATTAGCAGATTTTTGCTTACTAGTAGATGAGCTCCATTTACCTTTGCATTTTTTACTAGCCAAGAAAGCTTGATCTACAACATGCATAATGGACCTATTGTGCTTAGAATAATCTTCCTGCAACAAAATAGAGACTAACTCCTCAAATCTTAAGGAATTTGGATTGCCTTTCATCATCAATCAATGAGTAGAAGCAAAACTCTGATATGAAGCAAAACTTTGGCCACCATATGTGGAAAAATAAGGTTCTTTCCTTCTACTCTAATAAGAGAATGAGCCTCATTATGTATCTTGATCATACGCTGTAACCATCCCCTATCCCAAGGGTTGACTTTTTTTTCTTTTCTTAATTTACTTTTTTCCTATTGTCTTCAAAAAATTCTGATATGAATTTGGAAGACCATTCATACCAGTTTGCAAAAGTGAATTGTCACGCTCCTTCAAATCAACTACTCCTTCAAATCTTTGATCTTTGTCAAAAAAGTGTCCATGGAATCTCCTTTGTTCATGTGCTCACTGTCCAAATGTTTTTGGAGGTAAGCAATATGTTTCCTTGCCTCCTATAAAGCGGTAAGTGTATCCCAATCATCCTTTGCTGTTTTGTAGGAGCAAATGTGAGGAATAATGGCATGTTTGACAGACAAGGCTATCAATGCATGTGCATGAACATCTCTGCCATCCCAACAAAGTTGCTCTGCAGTAGGTGCAACAGGAACTGCAACACGAACAATAACCTAAAGAATATGACCATCTTCAACACCATCTACATCACCTTCAGTAATTGTATTTGCAGGTGTAATAGGACGTTTTTCAACACCCTACATAATATTTCATAGTCCTTTTGCAACCAATACATGACGCATCATATAAGCCCATAATGGGTAATTGGTACCATCCAGGTGGTAGGCCAACAATGTGATTAATTGTAAAAAAAACATATTTTTGCTGAACCATTTTGATGAAGCATTGTAATTGTTCGAAGTCTCTAATACATAAAACATCACAAGGTTGAGAGTCTGTAATGATGAGTCTGCAAGGATTTGATCATTGTAGGAGGATCGACGTGCTGATAGATTTGGTGTAAATTGTTGTTCTATGTCATTGTCATTGTCGTATTGTTGCTACAATTTGTTAATATTATTGTTAAGTTTGATTACTATTGTTTTGATAGTTATTGTATTAATCTAGCAAAGAGTTGATAAGTTATTCCGAAGTTGGATATCATATAAGTGATGTTTTGAAAGTGTTTCTCACATTCTCTATTGCACGATGATTCATAGTTGTTTTTTTGGTATACTAAGAATAATCTCTATAATTAACTGCAAGTGATATGTTCATAAGTTTGCGATAGAGTTATAGTGGTGAATACTGTGAATGAATGCGGTAGCAAGAAAAACCAATAGTTTCCAGACTATTCTGGTAAACTAACATCCAAGAACCCTACTATTTAGTCATTTTGTGAAACAGAAGGCTAACATTGGTGATCTCGGCGGGGAGTGGTGACTCTTAAGTGCACGCAAAACAAGGACAGTGTATGCCAATTCTATGTTCCAGTATCATATATCCACAGTACTGGCAAGACAAAGTACATGTATGAGTGCCTCGATCTGGAGCAATTTTTGGCGATCATTATGAAAAGAAGAAATGATTGAAAAGTGAAAGCAAGGAATGAGGGACTTCGAAAGATCGATGGGAATAAAGGATGAGTCAACATTTGAAGGAGAAAGCTATAAATGCTTACAGTATGCTCTAGATACTAAGGATTTGCTTGTATATAAAGGAGAAAAGCAAGAGGAATCATACGATCTAGTTGAAACCTCAGTATTAACCGAATCTGACACCAAAGAAGCTTCGTTTATTGTGAACCGATCCGGTAATAAACAAATGGTAGATGATGAGCATAAGAGATATTACCCGATGGTTGTTTCTTACAACAAGTTTGGAGGATTGCTTACAAATGATCACATGCTCATGTGCATGCATTTGAGGTTAATTTTGATGTATTCAAAAGCATGGGTATCTTTATGGTGGACGATGACAATAAAGCCAGGATCTTCTAAACAACACCGGTGAATGAAGCAGCAAAGTGGCTCACGGAATATGAAATTCAAATTTTTACTGAATATGAACCAGTCTAGGAAGCTCTCTTACAGAGATTCCAATCCAAGAAAAATCCCACCCAAATTTTTGTTTTTTTGTAGAACAACCGACAAAAGCCTAAGTAGTCTGTTCAGGAGTATGCTACCATCTTTACGATGGAGAACAAGGTTAGTGGTTTCATTGAAGATCTCGAATGGATTGCAGTTGCAGAAGATAAAGGTACAACCATAGGTAAGAAAATTTTCTATGTGAAATGTAAGAACCAGGGACACATTGCAACGAACTGTGGATTGAATCAATTACATTGCGTAATTTGTAATACAGATAACCACAATAATACTTATTGTGTGTATAATACTAAGGCCCAAAATTAGGTCATAATGAATGTTGCCATAAGGGAATCACTACCACCAAATACTTGTTGGAGTTCAAGGTCTGCGGAAGCATGCAAACAACACAAGGAAGAATATGTTACCACTAGAATGTACAAAGATAAGTAACCCATTAGGGAAATAGGCGTATATACAATCTGGGGGGAAAAAACTCATAAAGAGGGAAAAAAGTGCCCCGATGGTCCTAGTGTGTTCACACACATCACTACCTAAATATATCAACAAATCCCCATGGGAGTGATGCAGTGAACAAAGAGCTGGCACTCATGTATAAGGAAGTGCCAAACTATGTGGAATCAATCCACAAAAGGAAGTAAGCCCAAAGCTTTGCGGAAAGCTTCAAACTTCTCCCTAGGAAGAGGCTTCGTGAAAAGGTATGCAATGTTCTCCTATGTGGGCACATAGGCCAAGCTGATCTCTCGAGTAGAGAACCTCTCCCTGACATAATGATAATGCACCTCAATGTGCTTAGTGCGAGCATGGAACATAAGGTTCCTCGCAATTGCCGATGTGCTTTGACTGTCAATGAAGATTGTGGTGGCAGAAGACTGACGAACACCCAAGCCAACCATAAGGTGTCTGCACCACACACGCTCAATAGTCACTGTGAAAGCTGCCCTATACTCAGCCTCACAACTAGAAGTGGCCACTGTAGGCTTCTTCTTGCTCAACCAAGATATACATGAGCTACCAAGCATGAAGCAAAAGCAACTAGTGTACACACAAGTGTCATAGCAACTAGCCCAGTGAGAGTAAAAGAAACCATGTAAATATGGTGGTAGTGATCCCACCTTGCAAATACCACTCAAGTAGCGAAAGATGCACTTAGCTACTTGCCAATGCATGACACCTGGGCAATGCATAAACTTACTCATCTGTGAGAGAGCAAACTAAATATCTGGCTGAGTAATGCATAAGTAAATCAAGCATCGAATAGCCTGGTGATAGAGAACAACATCAAATGCATCTCCAGCATCATGAAGACTCAATCCTAAACCTGTCTCCATACAAGCGGCGATAGGTTTACAGTCTTCAAGGCCAAAACACTACAATAATGTGTCAATATATTTTGTTTGACACAAAGCCATTCCCCCATCAACTTGCATAAAAAGAATGCTCAAATAATGATGCAAATGCCCCAAATCAGACATCTCAAATGAGGCATGCAGATCAGCCTTAAAATCAGCACTATGCTTCTCATGAGGACGAGTGAGCAGCATGTCATCAACATACACAACAATGATCAGAAGCACATCATTTGCATGCTTAACATATAAGTTGCTTTCAGTTGTATTGTTCTCAAAACCATGTGCAATCAAATTGGCATGTAACTTTTCATACCAAGCACGTGGTGCTTGCTTGAAACCATATAATGACTTTTTCAATTTGCACACTTGGTTTTTATGCCCTTTCTGCACAAAGCCATGGGCCTGAAAAACATACATTTCTTCATGTATGTCACCATTCAGAAATGCAGTTTTGATGTCAAGCTGATGTACATTCCTACCATGATGAGCTACAAGTGCATAGATGCTACAAACAGTAGTCATTCGACAAGTAGGAGCAAAGATCGCATCAAAATCAATGCCTATTTCCTAAGCATAACCCTTTGCAACAAACCTAGCCTTATACATGTCAACTGTTCCATCAGGCTTATGCTTTAGATTGTAAACCCACTTAGTGCCAATGGCCTTCTTTCAAGGAGGAAAGTCACATAAAGACTAGGTACCATTTTTCATGATAGCATCATATTCTGATTGCATAGAAGCCATCCAATTTTCATAATTTTGTGCTTCATCAAACAAAATAGGCTTATTCTCATCATAGAGACTAGAGGCAGCCATAACATAGCAATCTGGTGCAAAAGAGGCACTATAAGATCTTGAACAAGTACAATATGGCAGAGATGCATCTAATTTGCTATCATGCAAAGTCTGCATCAACCATTTTTGCATAGTTTTTTCCTCCTCAACATTAGCTCTCTCATCAAAAAGTGCATCATGTAAGTCTACATAAAAAATGGAATGATATGAATCATCACATGAAACCTATAAAGGTTGAGAAGTTGCCTCATTAGGACCAACACTAGATTGTCAACCTGTAAAAAGAGGAAGCAAAGTGTCATACATGTCCTTGGAGCTAACTGATGTCTCCTTCGTACATGAAAGTAATGGCCAAATAGTATCTTCCACAAAAACAACATCACAGCTAACTAAAATGTGTTTAGTCTATGGACGATACAAATGATAGCCTTTGTCTTCATAACTACACCCAAAAAAAAAAACATTTCACTGCTTTATCATCCAATTTCCTACATTGTTGTTCATGCACTAATGCATATGCCAAATAACCAAAAACACGTAGGTGAGCAACACTTGGTTTATGACCATGCCAAGCCTCATATGGAGTGATTGATTGCAATGCTTTAGTGGGACACCTATGAAGTACATATGTTGCACACATAATAGCCTCAAGCCAAAAGCTATGTGGTAAAGCCTTGCTCTTGATCATACACCTCACCCTCTCCATGAGTGACATGTTCTTCTGTTCAGCAACTCCATTTTGTTGAGGTGTATATGACATTGTACACTAATTTTCTATCCCAGATTTAGTGAGAAATGCATTAAAGTCAGAAGACATATACTCCTCCCCTCGATCTGGAAAACGAAGGGTGCCCATTTTACATGCTGACAAATTTTTAACTAAAACCAAAAACTATTTGAAGAACATAAACACTTAAAAATTTGCTTTCAATGGATATACCCATGCATGCTTGGAAAAATCATTAGAGAAACTCATAAAGTAAAGATAGTTCCCAAAAGAAGGTGTCTGCATAGGACCACAGACATCACTATGAACAAGCTACAATTTCTGAGTAGCTCGAACTCGACCATCTTTTGGGAAGGAGGAACACTGCATTTTGCCCAAAATACAACCTTCACATACATGTTTACGAGGGGCCTTAAGTTTGGGCAAAGACGACACCATTTCAGATTTCTGTAGGCATAACAAACTAGCAAAATTCAGATGATCAAACCGTGCATGCCAAAGCTTTGCATGACATAGCCTGAGAATCATGTATTGTACATGGCAAATCATTCATAGATTTTTGATAGTCTATGAGCTTATATAGCCCACGATATAAAATGCAAGCAACAATAACGACATCGCCATTTGGCAGATCATGAACTGTACATCTGTCATCAACAAATTTAACAACCAAACCAATGTTGGCTAAAGCTAAAACTGATAACATATTCTTCTTGATCTGTGGCACAAATAAAGCATCCGACAATGTAAAAGAACTACCATCGACAACAGTCAGAATGATCTTACCAATTCCCATGACAAGATAAGAGCAGTTGTTGGCACATGTGATAGTATTCCCTATAGGGGCAGGCTCGAGTGAAGTGAAGAAACTGCGCTGCGAGGTAATGTGTTTGGTTGCTCCACTATCAAAGTACCAAACATTTGAGTCTACTACAAACATACACTATTCATGAGAAGATGGGTCATAACTACAAACAATAGTAAATGCCCATTCTTCATTTTGCACAAGATTAGCAGACTTTGTTTTGTGAGTGAGGCCTCTGCAACAACCATTCCAACCTCTTTCCTCTGTTAATTGTTATCTTGTCGGGGTAGTTATAACTTACTTTTCGATTGTGCATGGGTTCTTGTGATGGTTAGGGGTCTGTAATACAGAGGCCCTATATATATTTTCCCATTCACTTCATTACTATAGTAGATTCTTCATTACTTATCTGACAATTCCGACGAACTTAACTACTAATCTCCATTACACAACAGAACATGACAATCACCACACCCCGAATACACAAAGTCTTAATACCTGCTAGCATACCATCACCATTATATTTGCATTTCACCAATGACTCAACGACATCAACACAGTATCGTGGTTATTCAATCATCAATAAAACAGAACGATACAACAATGTATATAACTGCACTAGAATCAACCTCCAGAAACATCGCCCAGACGCACAATCTGGCGACGCCCCTGTCGTCCTCTTCCAATCGCCTCTTCTATTATCAAAAAAGGGTTACAACAGATTGCACGACATCCTTTCGATGCACGTCTGTTCCTAATTACATTTTCTACTAAATAGAATGATATTCCTTTTCGACAGCTTAACATTGGCACGCACGGTGGACTCAAACCTAGCAGGCTATTTTACAAAGACTAAGAGTCTTCAATGATACCCTGTATATACATGGTTTGGGCTAGTTTAAAAGTACGGGAGATTTTCTGCTTCAAGGATTCTAACATGTCTTGTAAAATTTGAGGTTCTACTAGATGAGCATATGTCCATACAGAACTAGAAGCTATGACTTGTGACAACAAAATTTCAGCCTGATTCTGCAAAAAGGCTTCTTGCAAATAGAATTCATTGGCTATATCGGCATCTCTGCGTAGCCTTGCATCTTCAATCTCTACATCAATTCTGGATAGTCGATCCTGCTGTATACCTAATCGTTTCTCCCTGCGTTCCAATTCCTATTGCTGGAATTACATAGTCCAGAAGAAGTCCTGTCTTTCTTTCTAAATAGATTCAATATCTTTCTTGAGCTTGATGGTTCGTTCGATTTCTTCCTCCAAAGTTTGGCTTTTATGGAATAGTTCTTCGGTAACCTTCTTAAGTTCCGTCTCCACTTGTAACACCTTATCTGCCATCACTTGATAAGCCTTTTCTACTGTAAGAAACCTATTGTGAGTGGTATTTAACTAGGAACCTAACGCATGCATAACATTCTCTTTATCCACCACGGCCTGTTTGAGTCGGACAATCTCTGCTTCTCGGGCTCTGATAATATCATCTTTTTCGGTCAGATGTCCTTGTAAAACCGTAATTGATCGTGTAATAGATTTGCATCGGCTTTTATGGCTATAATATCTTCTTGGAGGGGTGTGATGTCTACTTCCAACAAGTCCACTTTGGCTTGATATTCGGTATGAATGGACTGATGAGTATCATGTAACTGATGAGGGAGTTGGTTAGAGAGGTGGATGAGAAAATCACCAATTTGGGCTAATTGGGTGAAAGAATCAGGTACTAGAAAGGTTGAAACGGGTCTAGAAGGATTAACAGAGACGGTGGCAGAAGAGGAAGGGGGAGAATAATCAGGAAAAGAAGGGATAGGTGAGAATGGGAAACGGCCACTGAATGATGAGGTGAGGGAGGAGGGCTAAGAGGTAATGGCACCTTAGAAGGGGAAAGGGGATGTGGCACGATAGACTCAATATGGGTATTGTGAGCCGTAGCTTTCGGTGAAGAAGGATGTACAGTAGAGGTTATCGTATCGGGTTGAACATCTTGAACCAGAAACTCCTCATTTTGTGTTTGCTCCGTTGGCTTAACAGAATCCGGGATTGTGTCGACTACTTTATCAGTAGAGTTTGCCAGTTGCTGATCAACCCTGTCATTAGGTTGAACATCTTCCATGATCGTGTCCTTAACAATTTTACTCGTAGGAGAAGGTGGGGCGGAAAGGATTTGCACAGAAGAAGCTGTGTCCTGTAGATTGACTATAGCAAAAGAGGGTTGTACGTGACTCTGTGAGGGGCTGAGTTTCCTATCCTTCCCCCAAAAAAATTGCAGGAGATCGTTGTTATCTTCATCAACCCCCATAACCTGCTTTGATTCTTCATGGAAAAGGAGGGTATTCGTCGAAGGAGGCTGAACAGGTTGAACAGCCGGAAGGAGAAAACAAAGAAGATGAGGAAGACAAGTCCGAGGGATATCACCTTTAGCTAGTTGTCGGGAGATCGCTTGACATTTACAGTGAATGCACCGGAAGAAAAATAACGCCCAATTAACAACTTTGCGGGCATCAATGTCAATCATGGAGTAAAAAGGTCGAGAGATCCCATATGTGCATTTCTGGAGGTTGAGAGTAGCCATAAGAAATTGCAAGGCAGAGCACTCCGACTTAGGTCGGCATAGAATAGCAAACTCAGTAGAAGACTGACAAGGGAATAATTGCTTCATTGTCGTCATCGGCAGTAGAGGGACATCCACAATGCCATCTTGAGGGAGATGGAATCCTTCAGCCACAGTATTCAGGGTAGCAACTACATGCGGATTGAGGCACGTGATCGGCCAACAGGTCTCTGTCTGGGGGGCATCGGCACTAGTGGAAATAACTTGAGCAAAGAAAGGGTGACATTCAACCGAATGCCAAGGCAATTCGGTGAACGCCAATTGCCCGCGTGTACGCAAGAACTCGCTCAAGTCAAGAGATAAGCCAGCACGGAAGGTGGTAATGTTGGCTACAGCTTCCATGGCGATTAACAAAACGCGAATACACATAGTATAATAGAGAGAACATAGAGTGCAAGTACACATTAGCAAAAAGAGGACGAAGATCTTGGTTAAGTAAAAACACCGAAGGGAAGCGTGGGTAGAAAATGCAATCATCACCAGTGGTTGGGAACATGCATGCATAATGACGACATTCGCGCATTGACGAAATCCCAAACGGGAGTGCGGTAGCTAATTATGGATATGTAATAAAAACGGGAAGTTTACGGTCAGATGGTAAACCAAAACACGCGTAATGTAAATAGAGGTCAGGAGATGAAACAAACATAAACCAGATGAATAATAAAAATACCATCAATGAATTAAGATGAAGTAGCCTTTGAACAATACGGACAAAGTTTCGACCCATTGATGGGTTTAAGAAGAAGAGTACCATTTAAAGTGGATAACCGGAAGGTAGCGGGTCCAACGTGATTTGCAATACGATAGGGACCAAACCACCGAAGCTTGAACTTGCTCGCTGAACGATTAGACTTAGCATTATAGAAAAGAACTAATTGTCCTTTGGTAAAGACGGGAGTCCAGAGAAATTGATCATGTGTCTTAGCTACTCAGTTGCACTTCTTGTAGCATCAGAAAACTTTCAAGATGTTGTTCGTCCAAGGACCGCAACACATCGAACCGGAAAGGAAAGGACTCTCCGGTAATAGCTTATGGTGCAATGCCACCCGTAAACTAGGTACCACCAACTCCATGGGTGCAATTGCCTCCAGCCCATATGCCAATTTAAAAGGCGTACTTCCTATAGCAACTTTGTAAGTAGTACGGTAAGCCCGTAGGACCAAAGGAAGGAATTGATCCCAACGCTCCGGACATTCCAACACAAGTTTCTTGAGCATGTTAAGAAGGGTTTTATTGGTACTTTCCGCGAGTCCATTAGTGCGAGGATAATACAGGGAGCTAAATTTATGGACAATCTTTAGTGTGAAGGTAAGCACTTGCATTAAGGTATTAACAAAATGTGTACCTTGATCAGAAACAATCTCCAAGGGAAGACCATAGCGAGGAAAAACATCACTCATCAAACATTTGACTACCACCGATGTAGTTGCAGACCGTAAAGCCTAGGCTTCAGCCCATCGAGTAGCATAGTCAGTACAGGTGAGTATATACGGATGATTAGTAACCAAAGCAGGAGGTGTAATGGGACCAATGAAATTCAAGCCCCACTTTTGAAAGGGCTCAAGGGGAGAGACAGGCTGCAGTGGGAAATGATGCTGATGTAAAGGTTGCTCCAATCATTGGCAAGCATCACACTGTTTGACATGAGCAGTAATGTCACACTGCATAGTGGGCCACCATAAGCCACTCTGCAGAATTTTTCAGTAAGTAAGATCTACCAAAAAATGACCACCGGAAGGAGGAGAATGAGCCATGTCAATAATCGAAGAAACTTCATGTGGAGAAATACATTGTAAAAGCGCACCAGATGCATCCATATAATACAACTGTCCCACAATGATCTGAAATCATCAACTATACATAGCCAGTTTACGGTGAGCAGAAGTGGAAGTATTTGTCGGGGAACATCCACTAGTTAGAAAAATCATAAGAGTATCATAGTACAATGGTGCCACAGGGAGCACCTAACAATCCTCCTGTACTGAATTAGTCGCATAGATAGCAGGGGTAGTATCATCAATACCGCTGAAAAGTTCACCGGAATCAAGTCGAGACAGAAAATCAGCAAGAGCATGCGCTGATCCCAGATGATGTAAAACCTCATAATCAAATTCTTGCAGCAACAACACCCACCTGGCTAATCTTCCCCCCTAAATGTTGTTGGCAAACAAGATAAACCAAAGCCGCATGATCCACATGAAAGGTAAATGGGCGTCTCAGTAAATAGTGTCGGAATTTCTTCATCGAATAAACCAAACCCAAACATTCACGCTCAGTTACGAAATAATTCTGTTCCGTAGTGGCTAATCGTCGACTAGCATAATAAATAGGGCGGAAACACTTATCTTGTTGTTGCATTAGCACTCTGCCGATTGCGATATCAGATGCATCCACAAAAACATGGAACGAAAGCTGCCAGTTCAGTGCTTGTAGAATAGGAGCCTGTGTTAAGAGTGTTTTCAGACGATCAAATGCAATTTGGCACTCCTCAATCCACGCAAATTGTCCAAGATTGCTAGTAATCAGCAGATTCAATGGTATAGCTACATGCGCGAGCCACCGAAGATGTCCATGCCAGCATATTTGTCCAAGGAATCGCATAACTTCCTTTGATGTTGTAGGGGCAGGTGCATTCAACACTGCTTTCACTTTATTAGGGTCCACTTGAATGCTTTGTTGTGAAATGATATGACCAAAGCAATTTGCCACAGGAAACTAAAAAGACTGACTTGTTGGGATTTAAGCACGAACGAAACTGCCTACACTTAGAAAAGTAGCAATGTAGGTGATAGAGATGAGCCGATGCGTCACCAGATAACGAAAAATCATCCAGATACACCCACATAAATGTGGTTAAGTAGGGAGAAAAGATTTCCTGCATGCATCGTTGAAAGGTACTGGGAGCATTGCGGAGACCAAACCACATCACCGTACACGCATATACGCCCCAGTTTGTAATAAACGAAGTCTTTGGGATGTCCATTTCAACCATGCACACCTGATTATAGCCACAATAGCCATCCAAAAAGGAGTACATTTCTTGTCTAGCAACATCATCTAGCATCGTATCCAAAAAGGGAAGTGGAAAGGGATCATGCACCATCGGTACATTTAACTTTCGGTAATCTACACAGATACACAACTGCTTGTTTTTCTTTGGAACAATGACAATAGGTGAAATCCGTTCCGCATGCTCAATGGGGACAATGAAGCCTATTTTTAACAAGCGATCCAATGCAGCTTTCACTTGAGCAGCATAGTTGGGATTCATTCGGTAACTGGGTTGTTTAATTGGCCGTGCATCCGGTTTCAACATCACACAGTGTTGATAGATGCAAGGGTCCAACCCTTTCATATCACGATAGTCCCACATGAATAGATCTTGAAATTCTTTCAGCAACTGTGGTAAATCGTTTTGAAAAGTTTTCGGTAGCCTAGCCTTAAGCTTAACCGGTTGCGGAGTAGCCTCATCTCCCAAATTACAAGTGATTAGCTGATCTTTTGGTACATAAAACTATCGGGGCATGGAGATATCCTCAGGTGACTGGAATAATTGGTGTATATTTGTGGCATTCAAAACTTGATGCCAAACTGGGTCCACTCCTTCGGTAAGAGGAACTACCGTACAAATGGTCGGATTCCAATTATCTACAACTGCTTGTAAATCGACTATATCCAGAGCTAGCAAATCCTGGTTAGCATTGAGGAAAGCTTCTTCTTCATCATATGAAAGTCCATCCAGCATGTGCACGGGTTCGACCACGTAAGGTCAAGCATGAAGGTCACAAGGCTTCATCTCGTCCAAGGGTACCACATATTTTTGATGATTGCTTTTGAAAATAAGTTCATGTGCAGACCAATCCTATACCACTTTTTTTTGTTTCAGCCAGGGCCTCCCAAATAGTAAGTTGTAATCCAGACTTGATTCAGGTAATTCAAGAATAACAAAAGTCATTTTGAACACTGCTCCCTGAATAGTAATGGGTATATCACGCACCAAACCCACTAGATGTACCCTAGATTGATCAGCCATTCTCACAAAAAACTGAACAGGTTCAATCTGAGTCCACCCTAACCTTTTACAAAGTGCGGCTGTAGCAATATTCACACCGGAGCCTTCACCAATTAATACTTGAGTAATTTTATGGTTTTTATACCATACCATAATTAAAGGAACAACATGGTCCACCGTAGAGTCAATTTCTGGACTAATAGTTGCCGTAGCAAGTGTTCACAAAGATCTTGGACTGAATGGTTGCTAGAATTGTTGTTGTACGCTTGGGACCAAGGCGAACAATTGCCCCAATGGCATTGTAATAGATGCTTTCGATAAAATATTCCACACAGAGTTAAGATTTGACGTATCCAATATCGAGTTTGGTGGACTTTTCGGTGACACTTTGATCGGATTTATATCTTCCGATGGTATATTCGATACTGTTTGCTAGACCAGGGGTACCGGATTGGGGAAAAAAGTTGGTTCTTGACTGGCCCACGTACTAGCTTTGGTAAAAATTCTCTATTGTTCTCGAATGCCTGGCTCAAAAATCTCAGCAGATGGTTGTAACTTCTTGCTGGACCGTCTTTGAATTGCTGCTGCTTGGGTTTCCACTGTTGAAATATATACCATATTTGCCATTGGATGTTGTCGTTCTTTTCTTCGTTTATCATACTCGGATGCCTCTTTGCAATATCTGTGGATATGTCCAATCTCACCACAAAACTGGCATCTTGGTGGTTGAAGAGATAAACCTTCACCCGATTGGCCCAAGTTCCACCGGGTCTATCCGAAATTGTTTGCTTGTGGTCCCCTGTAGGTTTTGTAACTTTGGTAAGAAGTATTTCTCAATTGTGGTGGTACATAGTGGGTAGCCTGTTGTCCTTGCTCCTATATTATGGCATTTATGGTCGGTCTGGTCTGCACTTTGGCATTATATGGACACGTTTCGGTGGAATGACTCGCCGTATTACAAATAGTGCAGTACACTTGATTTAATGCACATGCGGAAGTAGTGTGTCCCGGGTTCTTACATTTGGTGTAGTACACCTGTTTCAATGGATCCTCACTCATGCTCTTGGATGCCTTTAACCAATCCAGATCTTCAATAAAACCACCAACCTTATGCTCCAACTGCAATGCCATGGCTATTACCGCATCCAAGGTCATACCACCCACACATCGTATAATCATAACTTGTTTGAGCTGAGGGTTCAATCCATTAATGAACCACTGAGTAATCACGTCATCCGGTAGGTTAGCATGCGACGATGGTAGTTGCCGTAGATGAGTTTGGAATAAAGTTGCATACTCTTGCACATTCTGATGTGGCTTCTATCTATTGTTTTGTAAATAATCAAAGACCTCAACCGCATTTTTCTTTAACCAAAAATGTAAGAAAGCATCCTTAAATCGTCATATTGACCGAAATGATTAATGTCATATTCGTTTAACCACTGGGCAACCTCATTAACCAGAGTAGATTGGAACACTATAGCCTTATATGCCGGATCTATTGGATAGTTGAGTACAGCATAATTGTTCAAAAGTACTCACATGAGCATCAGGATCATCACCGATAAATCCTCCAAATTTCATATACATAACTCCAGCAGGTACCTGTCATGGGGGTATGATCTGCTGTTGTTGTTGTTGTTGCTGTTTCTATTGTTACTAATGATGTTGTTGTTGCTGGTGATGTTACTGATGTTGTTGTGAACCACTCATGTTGTTTAAATCAGGAGGAAGTATCCCTGCAGAATGTTTTGAACAAGTTGATCCTAATTGCTGCTGTGTCGTCTCGCCACCTTGCAAGTGTTGATGACATGATCGCTTCTACTTCATCTACATTTGTATCCGCATGAGTGCATCTCCATTTTGTATCCAGGAGGCACTCCGTTTCTAGTCTATTTCCATTTTATATTGTATTTCCTTTGTATTTGGGTACCTTGCCATGTGCTTCTACCAGTTGTATTCATTCTCCTTTCAGGAGACTTATCCCACATATGATGTACTTTTGAGTGCCCCTCCCAAATCTATATAAGGAGGGCCTCTCCCCTCATTTGTACTTGGTTAGAAGCTTGAGGAGCCTACTCCATGCTCTTGTTAAGCTCATTTCTAATCCCCATGAGTTTACCCATTTCATGGTCTACTCATTTTGTGTCTCACACATTCTTTGTTTTGTGAGAGTACTTTACTTTTCATTTTGCTTCCGCATGCGTACTCTCTACATGGTATCAGAGCGCTAGGTGGAGATCTTGGTGGTGCGTTTGGCGGTCATTTTGGTGGTGGTGGTGCTTCATTTTGGTGGTGTGCTTTCTCTTCATTGAGGGAGGCCTTTTTGCCATCAGTTTTGGGATTCATTCTGCCCATTTTCCCACCCTCCCACACATATTCTTCATTTGTTTGTTCAACATTTGATTTCATTTTCCCCTCTCTCCCACCCCTCTTTGTGGATCGAGTGCAATATGTCTTTCATTGTGAGAAATATTTACGTAGAAATTGATAGTGGTTCTCTTTGTTGATACTGTTTATAAACATTGTGTGAAGTTAAGTTGCTACTGTGTATACAAGCCCTTCACATTTGCTCCATCCCTTATTGTAGCAAAGAGCTCCGTATAGTACGTCTCAAAGTATTTGACCCTTGCCTCATTGTTCCGAGCACAACAAAATCGTTGTTTGTTCCCTCTCCAATCGCTACTCCATCACGATAACCAGTGACATCCGTTCTCCAATCCAAGTAGTAGCAAGTCTTATTTTGAGTGAGATAAAAGTCTGTTTCAAAGCCATACGATGCAGTCTGAATGTTTAAGCCTATAAAGTCAAGGGATCCGATTAGCTGTGTGTTGGCAGTATACGAGAAGAGGCAAGTACGAGCATACAAGCAGATCTAGCACTAAGGAAACCCTTTATTTTTTTCAAAACCCTTACACCATTTAAAAGTGATTCTCATCACTAAAAACCCCTGTAAATACCATTTTCACCTTTTTGTAGCTCCATTTTGTACAAGCCGAGGAGTCCTCGAGCTTGAGGAGCCTTAGAAGTAGTTGCCTACCAATTTTCGTATTTTTTAGATCTCGTTTGAGCCCTCAAATAAGCCCTGGAACCTAATTTTTAACTAGGCCGGACACTAGGTCTGGACAGGGCCAAAGCTAGTCAAAAACTATAAATAGAGCTAGAGAGCTCATTTTTGGCAGAGCCTCTTGTAGTTTTGAGGAGCTTGTATGAGAACTTTGCTGCAATAGAAGTGATTCCATTGTCTTACTCTCTTTGTTCTTGCCGTGTGTGCGCGTGTGCGTGTATGTGTGTGCATGCTTGTGTGCTTCTCACTCACGCACTTGTGCTTCCACTTGCTCGTGGTCTTCATACCATCCTCACGTCTTCCCGGATTGACATTAAAGGAGGTGCTACTCATCACTGAGCTACACCAAATTTTGGCGCCGTTGCCGGGGATCGAGCTTTGAGGACGAGCGTGTGATGGTAAGACGTAGAGGGGACGCGTTGGAATGGTAAGTAGTTGGTAAATTTCTGATTTTTCTCCATCTCCATCTCCATCTTCACCTCCTTCTCCATCTCCACCTCCACCTCCTTCTCCACTACATATTCCCTCTTCCTTATCATTCCCTCATTTGTTGTGTGCGAGTTTGAGAGAGAGCGAGCGTGTGTGTTCTTGTTTTGTGTGTTTTTTGCATGTTTCTTGCAGGTGGCAGCTCCATCAGCATCTCCAGCAAGCTCAGCAGGTACAGAATCTGTCTGCACATTCCCCGAGGCGTTGAGCTCGAGCTATCGCGACACTCCGAAAATTTCACCCAATCACGATTCTGAGTGCACCACGACACTGCGCAGGTCTAGAGCTCCCAAGATCACTAGACAGAACAGAAAAATTCACCATATCCCGAGCTATCGCGACACCTCGAGGTATCACGACACTCACGAGCTATCGCGACACTCACGACCTATCGCGACACCTCACGAGCTATCGCGACACCTCACGACCTATCGCGACACTCACGAGCTATCGCGACACCTCACGAGCTATCGCGACACCTCACGACCTATCGCGACACTCACGAGCTATCGCGACACTCACGACCTATCGCGACACCTCACGACCTATCGCGACACCTCACGACCTATCGCGACACCTCACGACCTATCGCGACACCTCACGAGCTATCGCGATACCTCACGAGCTATCGCGACACCTCACGACCTATCGCGACACTCACGAGCTATCGCGACACTCACGACCTATCGCGACACCTCACGACCTATCGCGACACCTCACGAGCTATCGCGAGACCTTACGAGCTATCGCGACACTTCGACCTATCGCGACACCTCACGAGCTATCGCGACACTTCGACCTATCGCGACACCTCACGAGCTATCGCGACACTTCGACCTATCGCGACACCTCGACCCGACCTATCGCGATACACGGCCTTTAACGCATGAAAAGTTAGGGTTATTTTTGAGTGAATTGAAGGGTAGTTGAGCTTAATTTTAGGCACCTTGGTATAACTTTAGAACCTTGGAAGTGGGCAAAAGGCCTAGAAACCAGAGAGGGATCTCCTGAACCCTGAGAGCCTGTTTTGACCCTTTAGTGCCTGAATGGTCATAACTTGACCATACGGACTCTGATTGATGAGATTTTGGTCTCGTTGGAAAGCTCGTTGAGAATCCTACGTGGACCTTGACTGGTTTTTGTAAGAATCATGCGCGGAGTTTTAGAACATGCATTTTTAAGTTGACCTTTAGGTGGAACTAAGTGGTCCTCAGATTCAGGGGGTGCAGTGAGTTACTCCAGGGGGACTGAAAATATTGATGTGTGTCTTCCAATTACTTGTGGTAATAGAGCTATACTAACTGGTGAGCTTTTGCAGGAACTTTGTGTGCACTCAAGGCAATCCAAAGCAAGCTAGCAAGGGTGAGTACCAAGCTTGGGAGAAGGCTTCCTGGGCTTGTGTAGCAGTCTGTTCAACCAACTAATTGAGGTTGGAAGATCTCTCAACCCTCCTTTGTCAATTCCTAGCCTAGGCTAAGTACGACTTAGGTGTGGTAATTAATTAGGGCAACGTTAGGCACGAATCAAGTCCAAGAGTATTAATCAACCAAGTGCAAGAAGTAAATAGGTAAAACCCTAAGGGACAAAAGGTAAACGGGAATCGATCACTTATCAAGTGCGGAAATTCACTTAAGTACTCCTGATGACGCGATTTCAGACAAGACCATAAACATAATATTCAACTCAAAAGAACAAAGTGATTGGTGCAAATTAACTTGCAACGAGAGTGTGCTTGGGTCCAAGGGGGTAAATAAATCAGGCATATGAACCTTAGATCAGGCAGACACTTAGGCCGAGACAGACAAAGCCTCAGATCTTCTGAAGCTAGTGTCAATCACACTGCCAGGTCTTGGGCCCAGCAGTTGAGTGATTACCCATACACTCCCAGATCAGAAACAAGTGATTCTGAGATGTCCTATCACATGGAGAGACCAGTAGGTAGTTCAGGGTTGGCTTATCTAGAAAAGCCAGAGGGACCTTGCAAGACTCAATTGGAATATATCAGGACGAATCGTCTAGGTGCTCGCATCTACGAAGACGGACTGAGAAGATCTGTGGTCCAGATTAAGAACCCCGATCAACCCCATGGATTAGACCACTCGGTAGTCAAGTTTGAGAATGGAGCATACCTAGATAAAAAGGGGACTATATATGTAGTCACCACTCTTCCTGATAGAACTGATGAGTTTGGAAATGTGATTGCGGAGACCGACATGGGTGATATAGAGCAAGGGAACTTAGAGAGAGAGCCAAGAACTCCCCGTGGTAAATCTGTCTTGACCAGAATCATGACTCTAGAGTGGATTCCACAGGATAATAAAAGCATAGATCTGCTTTTAAACCGAGAAACCGATGAGGCTTTTTGGAGATATAAATCTTCTCAACCTCAGGAAGTGAGTGCCCTCACAATCTATGAGTTTAAAGACCCTGATAGCCCAGGCCAAGTAACCTACCTAGACAATGCATAAGAGAGAATCTTCATGGTCACTGAGCATGGCAGGCATGCCTACACATGGAAGGGTGAATTTGTTTTTCCCCAACCAAGGTCTAATGCGTTCTTTGGTCACCAAGGAGCTGGGACCTCCCAAGCTCATGGAGCTCAAAGAGATAGAAGTAGAGACAAACCTGAGGTAAGTTTTGCCAACTCCCTGGGAAGAGAAAGACCGGGAACAGAAAGGAATAGAGTGGAACTTGAGAGGCATAGAACCCCATGGAATCAAAGGAATACTGACGATTTTCCTTTGCCAAGGCCGAGAGAACACACTAGGACCCTGCGACCAACTCAACTGGTGAAGTCCATGAAGAATTACTTCGATGGCACGGGAGACCCTTATGACCATGTGGCAGAATTTCGGCAAGTATTGAAAGCTGAACAGGTAGAGGACCTATTCACACAATATAATGCTTTCGGTCTAACCCTTAGGAACACTGCCCTTACGTGGTTTCAACCACTGAACGAGAGGCATCTCAGAAACATAGACCAGCTCTTAGAGGCATTTATTGTTGAGTTTTCTAAGAGTGGAATCAGGCATAACACCTCCTCACTAATTCACAGCTTCAAACAAACACCTCAAGAGACGGTCAGACTAGCTGGAAGAAGATTTAGGCAGTACCTGGAGAGGTGCCCGATGCCGGAGTTACCCACACCAGCCAAACAAGTGGCCTTGTTCCTAGATGGATTGTTGAGCACTAAGCTCAGGTCATATGTGTACCTGAAGGACCCCAGAACGATAGAAGAGTGCGTGCGCATG
The DNA here is from genome assembly GCA_020310875.1 of Ceratopteris richardii. Classification (NCBI taxonomy): domain Eukaryota; kingdom Viridiplantae; phylum Streptophyta; class Polypodiopsida; order Polypodiales; family Pteridaceae; genus Ceratopteris; species Ceratopteris richardii. The sequence goes on from CM035439.1 coordinate 66,260,012, forward strand.
TGCATAGACATTGAGGACAATCTAGGTGAGGAATTAGAACTATCAAAAATCTATAAGGATTCTGATAGCTCTAGTAACCTGACATCTGGTCAATCCACATCCATCGAGGAACTTGCAGAGAAGGTAGCCCGAAAACTAGGTGTCTCTAGCAAACAAATTCCGAGATTTGCCCCAGTTAAGCGGTGTTACAATTGTGGCGGTAACCATATGGCAAGTGTATGTCCCATTATGGCCCAACCCCAGGCGAATCCTAATAGCCAGTACTGCACCATAGAGCGCAGGTACACCAACCACACTGCACAAGACTGCCCATATAACAAACAAACTGTTAGGCAAAATTACCCTCAGCCATATCCACAACAGGGTAGATACCAGAATCAATACCCACTACAACAATACAACAGACCACAACAAACTTATCAGCCACCGTATCAAGGGCAGCAGAGACCTCAACCAATCCTAGTACAACAACCCCCTGCTCCCACCAATGCAATACCAGTGAAATATGCGTCTGCTGAAGAAAATCCGAATAGAGCCATAGTCCCAGTCACCCCATTGCTATCAGACAGTGATCCAAGTGACCATAGTTTTGACTCCACACATATTGATAGCCCACAGGCTTACTACATGCAGTCACCCGAGCATAACGAGTCATACTATTATGAGGACCCAAGTGAAAATAGTGGGGAACCTGAGTATGCTAATGTCATGTACACAAACCCCAACTCTAGACCTCAACCTAGGCAGGTACGACCCCCATTTCCTAGTGGACCATGCTTCAGATGTCAGGGAAATCACCTTATACGTGATTGTCCACTGCCTGCCCCTACACAACCTCAACCAGTAATCATTCAGGGTTTCTATCAAGACTACGGGAAAGAACATCTCCTACGAGATTGCCCAAAGAACCCTAATAACATGCCTAAAATCACTCCTATCAATGTCGTTGGGTTAGTTGTAGACTCCACAGGGAGTGTGACTTCCACTGCACCTGTGCAGGTGATCACAAGAGCCCAGGCACTTCAACAACACCAAGGTGTTGGTCAGGAAAAGAGCCCCGAGGTGAGTGAAACAGAGAGCATAACCAAAAAGAGGACTAGAGCCTGGAAGGATAGTCGTGAAAGAATGAAGAGGCAATGGGCAAAAAAGATAAACGAACTTGAAGAAAGCTTGAGAGAAACCAAGGCAAAAATCATAGAGATCACATCTCAACCGCACTCTCACACATTCCCACCGCTACCATCCCCATCACCCTCCATTCCTCCACCCTCTAATACACCCCACGTAACCCACCCACCACCCCGAGTAGGATCAGTATTAGCGGATCCCACTCCTGAAGGCTTGGACATGATGTTCAAGGCCTACCAGGCTCGACTTCAAGAAGGGCCAACAGCTGCAAACCTAGACAAGAGTTACCCTAGAGCAGATTTAGAGATTGAACGGATGAAAATGTGCATGAAAATGGTAGAACAAGCTCAAGCTATACTTGAGACTAGTCAAAAGTTCAATCAGACAAACTCTGTCAAGCTGGATTTGCATTTCCAAGGCTTACTAGAAAGATTAGAGCAGTTGGTAAACAAATCACAAGTTTCTTTACCTCCACAGGCTCAACCAGTTGTTGAAAGAGGAAGCTCACCATCAATGGGAGCTTATGTTCCTAATTCCACGGATGCTGGAATACCTCCTTCAATTCAACAGTACTCTCAAGAGTTCTTGCGGGAAATACAAGAAGAGAAATGGGCCAAGGAGAAGGGTGATTCCCCTCCTATTCCTGAGATTGATGATCTTCATGATCAATTTCCCCAAGACATTCCGTCTATCTATGGAGATCAAACAGAGCAACAAGAGGATGAGAAATTAGATTTTGAATCTAATTCTTTACAAGAGTTGCCTCATTTTACAAGCCCATGGGAATCTGAATCTCTCCAGATCAGAGCTCCCACAATATTGGTAAGAAATGAAGACTCAGTGATTCCAAGAAACACTGATGTTGTGAAGAACACTAAGGTTCAATGTCATCTCACTGTGGAAGAGGTGCTCAAAGCCAAACCGGAGCTCTGGAATCATGTGAAGGATCAGGTTCCAGAACTTGATTCCAATATGCCAAAAGTAGGCCCTAAGCAGAAAGTACCAGAGATACCTCTCGACAAGATAGGAGACATGAGCGAAGGTGAAGAAGGTAACACTTATCTTCCGATCACCTATCAAGGTTACACAACCAAAGCAATTGTGGATTCGGGTGCTGGTGTTGCTATTGCAACCACCTCCTTGTGGAAACGATGGGGCAAACCCACCTTAAGACCAACGAGAATGAAACTTCAAATGGCACATGGTCATTTTGAAAGACCTCTAGGATTGCTTGAAGGGATAACTCTAACCACTTGTGGTGTAGAGTTTGAACATACATTTGCTATATGTGACTTTGAGAAAAATAATGTCTACGAGATGATCCTAGGAAGACCCTTCCTACGACAATTGCAAATAGTACAGGATTGGGGAACCAACTCCTTGTACTTACAGCACTTAGGGGTCACCACCAAGGTCAATCTAAAGGATTACACCTTCAGAGATGTACCACCCCTACAGTGGAATCCTATCCACAAAGCGAAAGAAGATTCTATCTCCGTGCATTCTGGAAGTTCACCTGATCCATCATGGCTGCATGAAGATACTCACTTGTGGATGTGCAAGGTCGCAGAGGAAGAGGAAAAGCGCCTAAAAGCGAGAGAAGAAGGAACTCCCCCAGGAGATAGACCAATAAAAGACCCAGCCTATACACCGATGATATTTCCAGATGAGGAATTTGAGCCTCATGGTTGGGCAGAAATCTTAGCTACCATGGACATTGCAGTCAATGAAGAACACTGGACACCTCATTGTGATGAGGAGGGTTATGATATTTCAGTGTTCATGTGTCAGCCCCTGTTGGAAGAGTGTGATCCTAGTGAGTTCATAGAAGAAGAAGAGAATGACGATGATCTCGAATCCATTGTGATGGATACTTACTTTGACTCAGAGGAACACTACTTAGAAGACATAGGAGTGTTAACCCAAAAAGAAGAAGAACCCCTCGCGAGTATTAAAACGATAAATTCAAAGAAAGGAAGTGAAGGAGGTCAAAAGAGGAAGAAAAGAAAAGCAGTGGAACAAGAGGAGGAAGAATCATTGTTTGAAGTACCAGGAAATTTCAAGAAATATGAAGTGGAAGACCGGAAAATTTTGGTATGAATGCCTAAGAGAGAGGCCATTATAGGAGAAGCATATGACAATAAAGAAAAGACCAAAAAAATTGTAGTGACCATTGAAGGGAACGAAGAACGATGTACGTACATAGGAGATGACCTAAGTGCAAAAGAAGAAGTAGAGCTTGTAGCTCTATTAAGGGAATATAGGGATGTGTTCGCATGGCACTATAGAGACTTGAAAGGAGTAGATCCAGAGATTTGCTCTCATACGATTCCGATGACCGCTGATGCCAAGCCCACCAAACAAAAGCCCTACACATATAATGACAATTATGCAGCCAAAATAAAGGAGGAAATTGACAGGCTGATTGAAGCTGGATTCATCTATGAGATTGAGCACACTGAATGGGTGTCCCCCATTGTAGTGGTGCCCAAGAAGAATGGGAAATTGCGAGTGTGCATTAACCTTAAAAAAGTTAATGCCGCTACGATCAGAGATAGTTATCCACTTCCAATCACCGAACATCTTTTGGAGCGTGTGGCAGGCAAGGAAGTTTATAGCTTCCTTGATGAATTTTGAGGTTACAACCAAGTAGCCATTGCCCCCGAAGATCAACACAAAACGGCCTTTGCCACAGAATGGGGAATCTTTGCATTTCATGTGATGCCATTTGGGCTCACCAATGCACCTGCAACATTCCAAAGACTCATGTGTCATGTCTTCAAAGAGTTCTTGCGAAAGAGCTTAGAAGTATATGTGGATGATTTATGCGCTCATTCCCAAGAAAGAAGTCACCACATCCCTGAGCTTAGACAAATCTTCAACAAGTGTAGAGATTATCGAGTGTGTCTGAATCCAGAGAAGTGTGTGTTCATGGTACGACAAGGTAAGATCTTAGGTCACATTGTTTCTAAGAATGGAATTTCAACAGATGAAGACAAAGTAAGAGCAATAGCAGAGTTGCCAAGACCAAGGAATGTTAAAGAGGTACAAGCCTTTATGGGCCATTGTGGATATTACCGTAGGTTTATCCACATGTATGCCATCATAGCTTAACCTCTTTATGGGTTGTTAACAAATTTTGAGTGGAACGAGGAATGCGAGACTTCCTTCAACGAGCTGAAAAGACGTTTGTGCACAGCACCAATATTGACTACTCCTGATTGGAGCAAACCCTTCCATGTCCATGTAGATGCCTCCAATCATGCAATAGGATGTGTGCTAGCACAACCCACAGGTGAAGGAAACCTAGATTTGCCGATAGCATATGCTAGTAGGCAATTAAATGCAGCTGAACGAAATTACACCACAACGGAGAGAGAAGGCTTAGGCATGGTATATGCTGTGAAGAAGTTTAGACACTATCTATTGGCATATAAGTTCAAGTTTTTCACTGATCATCAAGCTTTACTATATTTGGTCAATAAACCTTGCAATACAGGCCGCTTAGTAAGATGGTTCCTCTTACTAATGGAATACGACTTTGAAGTTGTTGTCAGGAAAGGTAGAACCCATCTTAGGGCAGACCATCTTTCTCGCATCACTTCAGGAGAGCCACCGCAAGGAGTGTCTGATGAATTGCCCGATGCTTATCTGTTCAATTTAGAAGTTGTTCCTAAATGGGCAAATAAGCTGGTACCAGTCCTAACCTTCGGGCCTGCAAATAAGAATGTGAAAACAAGCAAAGAGGAAATTGTAAAATCACTAAAGTATCAAATATTGGCTGGAAGTATGTACAAGCAAGACACCGAGGGCGTATTAGCTTGTTGTGTCAAGGACGACGAACATACTAGTTGGTTGCAACAAGCCCATGAGGGATTGCTAGGAAATCACTACTCTAAACAACAAACATTGCAGAATCTAAGACACTTAGGAGTGTATTGGCCTAGCATGGACAAAGAAATACAAGAGTGGATCCACAATTGTTCAGTGTGCCAGAAGAGACCCCCAGTGGAACATGCCACTCTTTATCACGTGTCATTAATCCCAGATTGGAGTGCTCCATTGGTCGAGTTCATGAGATCGGGAACCTTACCCAAACAGGCTAGTCATGCAAGAAGACGGAGCATGGAGCAAGAGGTTCAAGACTATGCCTTAGTAGGAGACAACCTATATCGAAGAGGCAAGGATGGTTACCTAAGACTGTGCATTCATGAATCAGACTATTTGAAAGTCTTAGAAGCTGCACACAGCGGTGCTGCAGGTGGACACTTTGGGCCTGACAGAGTAATTAAGACCATTCTATTCTCAGGACTTTGGTGGCCCACTCTTCATATGGATGCACATACTTATGTGAAGAGTTGTGACACATGCCAACGTGCCCAATATCCGATAAGAAAAGATGAAATGCCTTTAAGGCCAATGATGGGAGGACGTGCATTTTCAAAGTGGGGTATAGACTTTGTAGGTCCCATCAATCCCCCAGCTAGAAACTCCCATGCAGAATATATTATTGTAGCTACAGATTACCTTACAAAGTGGGTGGAAGTAAAAGCCACGACAAAGAATGATGCTCAAACGACGGCTAAGTTCTTATTCGAAAATGTGTTCACTAGATATGGGTTACCAATAGAGTTGGTTAGTGATAGAGGTACGCACTTCTTGAATGAGGTCATTGAAAATCTCCTTCAAGAACTCATGGTGATACATAAGAAGTCTGCCCCTTATCACCCACAAGCTAACGGACAAGCCGAGAGCACGAATAAGATCCTATGTAACGTATTGATGAAACTTGTAAATAATAAACGCTCTGATTGGGAGAAACAACTTCATCATGCTGTTTGGGCATACCGAGTTGCCTACAAAACGGTACTCAATGCCACCCCATTTCAGATGGTCTTCGGACAGAATGCGGTGCTACCATTAGATTTCCTAATTCCAGCTTTAAGAGTAGCACAAGAGCATGAGTGGAATGGACATGAGTTGTCCTCTAGGATCTTTGATCTAGAACGTTTAGGTGAGACGAGGCTACGAGCAGCAGTAGGCATCTATGCTGCAAAGAAACGACAAAAGGCATACTTTGATGCCCATGTGAAGGATAAGGGCTTGAAAGCAGGAGATCTAGTTTTAGTCTACACATTGAAACAACACACAAGAAAGCTAGAAAAGAGAGGCTACGGACCTATGATCATCAATAGGATCTCCACGAGTGGAGCAGTACAATTAGCCACTCTAGAGGGGGATGTTCTCCCAAACTATATTAGCGGGTGCAGAGTCAAGCTGTATCAGGAACCCCTCACGGAGGAAATGCTAAGTCGACTCAATACTGCTAAGCAACGTAAAGAGGAGGAAAAACGAATTCGAGAAGAAGCACAGGCAGAGGCCTTAGAGCGTATCAGGCGAATGAAGCTGAGGAGACAAGGGAGGGATCAGCCTATGACTGACAATCCAGAGTCTCCAGGCTATCACATGGCCATGTGTGAGACTTCAGGCGAACGTACCCATAAGATAGTGGACCGACGACCTTTTGTGACCCTAGAAATAGGACAAAGAGACAGCACAACAAGCGTGAGAGCATTAATTGATTCAGGAGCAGCCACGAGTGCAGTTCGGCTTTCTTATTGCCAGCAGTTGCAATTGGAGGTAAAACCCCTAGAAGCATACCTGATAGGATTAGGAGGTGTTGAAACCCCTTGCATGGGAGAGGTGGATCTTCCCCTCTACATACAAGAGGTCCACATGCCAGCAAAAGTGCTAGTATGTGAAGACGAGGATCTGACCGAACCTCTTGTCTTAGGCCAAGACTGGATCTATGATCACGCAGTCAACCTCAACCTAAGAAGTGGACTTCTCCAGGCTTGGGTAGGCCAAAGCCGTCTCACGATTGAATTAGAAAATCAAGCACTCAAACCAATAGAACAGGCACCAACTCCTGGTCCCTTCAGGAATCCACATGAAGATAACAATGTTGTTCTTGTACAAACTTCTATGGTGTAGAGGATTGTCAATCTTACCGAAGGTACAGGAGCCAATAAGGAGTTCCTAACTGATCCGAAGAAGATTCTAGACGAGCAGACCGAACATCACTCAACACGAAGGAGGCTGCTGAGCAAGAGGCAGGGGCGCCAACCCATGCAACATGGAGCATCTCGTGGCACGAAGCAGATTTGGATACACAAGGATGGGAAACCCGCAACTCTAATAGCAGGCTCTCAAGGAGACAAGAAACGAGCCTCACCATCAAGTAACAAAGTGAAGAAGCCCCCTAGAATAACCCCTAGGCATACCAATTCTATTTGGGTTCCTAAGCGGTCAATGAAGGCCATCCCTAATGCTAGACAGATATGGGTGCCCAAGGCCTGCTTACGAGCCCAAATTACTTCACCTTCATGCACTAGGATGAAGCAACTTTCACAAGCACTCTTGGCCAACAACTCAGAAAATGAAAGGATACCTACACTTCTCACTGTCCCCACTCCCATCAACCCTAGGAATGTCCGAAAATGGGTACCCAAAAGGTCCCAAATACATCACACTCTCATACAGAAATCTTCACCTGTCTTTAGCTCTAAGAGCTACGACTCCTCTATCAAAGTGTGGAGAATTAAACTGTGTACTAAACCCCTTGACCCTATTCTGTAAATCCGTCCACACTAACACAGGAGCATTCCGAGCCCATTGCATAACCAAAGTATGCATCTAGGATGACACTGACCTTTAATCACCACTCACACCTATCACAAACGCTTCACCACTAACCACTGACCTCCGGGATTGTCATGTTAGTATTGTGAAGGGAACACCATTACATCTTGTTTCCTATGCAACACTAATGTGCCTTTCTTCTTCCAGCAGATAAGCAACCTACTCTCATGGCAACAACGGCAGGCACAAGCTCTCAGGCAGGCTCTGGTGCTCCAATCAATTGGGATGCCATGCCAGTGGAGGCCCCACCAACAGCTCGGCCTGAAGAGTTCGTGAATGTGCAGAGAATTCCTATTCCAGATCCACCCAATGGCCTAACCGAAAGAGTAAAGGGGCATTCTCACTGGTTCAATGAGATGCCAGGAGATTTGGGAGACGCGGATCACATCTGGGAATCCAAGATGGAATGTGGAGGAGTGTGGTGGACCTTCCAGTTCTTCTCACGAGAATTCGAAGCATTGCAAAATGCAGCTCCACTTCAAGATATCTGGCAAAAAGCAGGATTACAAACGTATTTTAGTGCAGCTCTGCCTAAACCCGATTTCCTCAGGTGCTACTACCTAATTGCCACGCTGAAGCCGACAGGGGATAAAGATCACTCAGGCACATTCTGGGTGCCCTCCTTGTTAAATCTGGAGGAAATGAGGAAGTTTGAATTGAATGTTACTTTAATTAGGGAAGCACTTCAGATGTACGGCACGCATGTACCTTCTGACCGCGACCCCTTGATACCTGAGTCGATGAAAAGCAATAGAATCAAGAAGCTAAAAGAAATGTGCGCCCTCACCCCCAACATCGCCATACCTTTGCGGATGTGCCTCCAACACTTTGCATTCCCAGCTCAGGACCGTTTCACCCAACCTCACAAGAAAATATGGTATGGGCTATATCTAGCAGAGACTGGAAGCTTGCCCATTAAGATGCCTGTATGGATCTTGGACCAAGTGTATGAGGCAGGCAAACGGGGAGTGAGGAAGCCTACTCTGCATGGCTGTTGTGCACTGACAAGAATTATCTATAGATGTCTTGCATATGATGTGCCGGTTGCCAGAGCCCTAAAGTATGCACAACTGGAGTTGTTCAAAGGGCGGAAGTCAGGGAGCCAGTCTGCAAAACGAATGCGTGGATCGCTCTCCCAGGTAACGATCCCTCAAGAAGCCACGACCGAAGCCTCTCCCCGACGAGAAGCTCAGGTCACACCTTTCACGATCCATCTTCAAGGAGCTCAAGCTGGGGAGGTGGTACAACCCGTTCCATCCGCCCCTCCACTACCTACCGATGCAGAGTTTGCATCTATGGCCACCTTCACAGAAGATCCAAACTTCGATTTTGAAAGATTCCTGCAGACGGTCCCCCTATCAGACAGTGAAGATTCCCCTGACAATGTTGATCCGGGTGCATCAGTCCAAAGAGAACAGCCACGGGGCGATACGAGCAGAGTACATGGGGAAGAAGTGGCACAACATCCTCATGACCCAAACACACAAGTTCAGGAAGGTGCACAAAGAAATGACCCAGAAGACAGTGAAGAGGAGGCCCCTGCCTACACAGCTCAACTCAGATGGCTGTACAAGACAATCAAGCAGGTACAGAGAAGACATAAGATGACAGAAGAGGCGAATAGAGCTCTAGTGAACCAGATGCTTCAAACCGAGAATGTCGACTCACACTTTGTGGAATCATTGAATCTATTGGCAGAGACATGTGGGATCGGGGAAGCATTGAGGACAATGGTCTATCAGGAAAACCCTATCTATGATCAATGAAGGATTGATACACGGCCACGACGAGGGAAAATGATTCAAATGGAAGTCTCTACTGCCTTGCCTACCATAATTTCAGAGGATGTTCACATGACGAGCCCAAGTCCCACTGACGAACAAAATGTAATTACTCAGGTACCATCTCCACCTTCACCTTCCATTCAACCCTCAGAACCCTTCTCCACTAGCTTTTCTGAACAACCGATATCCACCCATCATGAAACCATTGTACACACCTCTGTTTTTACATCCTTCCCTTTACCCACATCCATCACTTCCACCCAAAATTTTGAACCTCACACCGGTCATCCGGCCACCGATCAAACCATAATAGGTCACCCCTCCTATCTCCCCGCCCTTGGACAACCACTTGCCACTAGCCAGACCTCACCCCATCCTTTTCCATTCACCCACACCCAAACACTATCCACCACTTCCCTGGTAACTGCCTCATCCTCAACCCAAATCACCCAACCTTCATTTTGGACGAACCTTGTAAATATACTCCAGCAGGTGGATAATTATAATAAAAAGTCCCTTTCCCAACCCCACTCCCCCACATTCACTGCCACCACTATCACACCACCCACCATTCCTGTATTCACAGTTCACGAATCACACACCCTCACGTCCGATCCCATGGACATATCACCATCCACAGGATCACCCACCACCACTGTTATTCCAACATCACCACGTGTCATTTCACTCACGTCACCATTTCCAAACACTGTAGGCACAACTTCCACTTTTCCCTTTCCCATCTCCCGACCCCTTGCATCTTCCACCCTCACCCCTGCACCCACCTCATTTAGTCATGCACTCAACACCATGCTCGAAGCTGCTGCCCAACTTAAACAAGAATACAGGTTATTAGAAGAAAACAATAAAGAGCTCTGTACTTTGTCAGCCCATCTCCAGGCACGTGTCACTGCCTTGGAGTTGTCTAATACGGAATTACAGCAGGAGGTGACCACCCTCCAACAATATCAGGTGGAGCTCGAGTCCACACATACAAAGAACAGTAGGGCAACGGAAGAACAACTTAGAGATAAGCTAGCCCGTAACGCTAGACTACAACGAAACATGGCTCTACTTCGACGCCATTTAGCGGCTGCCCAAGAAGAAAACAAAAGACTACAGCAACAAAATCAAGACAATCTCGAAGCAGCCATGGAAAATACTCCAGGGGCACCCATCGACCCTGCCAAATTTCAAGCCATCCCCTCAGAGAATATACAACAAATATTAGAAACTTATGCCACTCTCTTAGAAGCTCATGATCAGCTTGCTGACCAAGTCAAAGACCTACAGAAAGCCCAAGTGCCTGCACCACACCAACAAGAACCTAAAGAGATGGCCAACGCTGCAACCTCACCAGAGCCAGAATTATCAGTAACCAATGAGGTACTTGAGCTACGACAACAGGTGGCAGAACTAAAAATTAAATTGTTACAGTATGAACGACCTCCCTCTCCACCTGATCAAACCATAGAAGAAGACACAGTAGTCATTCCAGTGGAGGAGACATTTGAAGACAATTACGAACCTCAACCCCTTCCAGGAGGCAGAATTACGGAGGAAGGCCAGGATACATATGAGGAACCCCCGTCAGCATGGATGAAGCAGGTAGAGGAGATGGGCCACACTCACGAGGAGCGCGTAGCAACTCAGATGCTAGCAATGAAGGCCATTGAAGAAACCATACTTCAATCTGAGTATTTCAGGCACCTTGCTCCTAGACGACTCATCACGAGCTCAGAATTACAATATAAGCCATATTTTGTATTGTTGGCCGACTACAACGCAGAGATCAAAAGAGTCACCAACAAGTGCCCTACCTTCGCCACCCAGTTCGAACCAGAGGACATCCCAGACGCAGCCAAAAAAGGGGCCATATTCCAGCCCATATGGAGGCAAAAGTTACTGGAAACCTATCCGGAAATGCTACGAACATGGGATCATGCTCCCATGCATCTGAAATATAACCCATGCTTCGGACCAGTACAAAGAAGACGCTCCTGGAAAGCATTCGCCATCAAGGTCCAGAACAACGTGAATTGCAAACAGTGGCTGAACTACCCCAAAATCGCACCACCGACAGGCCCACCTACAATAGCGTACATGATGGCTACCATTCGATATTGGCTTCCACGCCTCCACCCCATGCCAGATGTTGCTGCTCAGATGATGCTCAAGATATTCGATATGATGCAGGTGGTGCTCAAAACTTTCCGCAATGTATGCCATATTCAGCCTCCGATTCCCGGTTTCATCAATGGTAATTATGACCTCCTGTATGATATGAGCACAACCCCAAGCATACGAATTGCTTATGCATGGCATGCACGCATCAGATATCTCCCTGCCTGCTATAAGCAAACTTTCGACGATATGTTTACCACGGGGTTCTGGGAGTCACACTCAGAAGTGTTCGCACCACGCCCAACCCACCTGCTACATCTATTCGCGTGTGAACAAACCATGCACTCAGAACTCTACACAACGCCACAACCGGACATACCGGGTGCAGTCAATTGGGAGACCCTCCAGAGAGACTTGGTTCGGGGACTACGCATCAAGGAACAAGAAGTGGCAACCGACCTCCTGCAAGAGTACATTGATCAAACAGTGGAGCAGAGGTCTGTTAGAGGCGACAGACGCTAGGGGGGGGAGAGTGTTGGCAGTATACGAGAAGAGGCAAGTACGAGCATACAAGCAGATCTAGCACTAAGGCAACCCTTTATTTTTTTCAAAACCCTTACACCATTTAAAAGTGATTCTCATCACTAAAAACCCCTGTAAATACCATTTTCACCTTTTTGTAGCTCCATTTTGTACAAGCCGAGGAGTCCTCGAGCTTGAGGAGCCTTAGAAGTAGTTGCCTACCAATTTTCGTATTTTTTAGATCTCGCTTGAGCCCTCAAATAAGCCCTGGAACCTAATTTTTAACTAGGCCGGACACTAGGTCTGGACAGGGCCAAAGCTAGTCAAAAACTATAAATAGAGCTAGAGAGCTCATTTTTGGCAGAGCCTCTTGTAGTTTTGAGGAGCTTGTATGAGAACTTTGCTGCAATAGAAGTGATTCCATTGTCTTACTCTCTTTGTTCTTGCCGTGTGTGCGCGTGTGCGTGTATGTGTGTGCATGCTTGTGTGCTTCTCACTCACGCACTTGTGCTTCCACTTGCTCGTGGTCTTCATACCATCCTCACGTCTTCCCGGATTGACATTAAAGGAGGTGCTACTCATCACTGAGCTACACTGTGCAATCTGTTCAGCTGTGAAACTTGGGAGGCGAGATCCAACCAATTCCTGCATGGAATCAGGGTACTTCCCACTCCCAGTTTGTGCCATATCCAAGAGCTCCGCATGCTGCCTTCTCTGTTAGAGAGAGAAAGAGGGAGAGAGAGACAGAGAAAAAGACAACAGAGACCGGGAGTGACAAGGAAGCTGTAAAGCAATACACAGACAACTTTGTTCGAACTCAGACAGATCGAGAGAGACATTTGTTCCTACCGAACTGATAGCGCCATTAATTTGAAACCAGATCGGCTGGAGTGACAGTATGTTGGAAGCAGCCAGAGGCACAGACGACACGGAAGCATGTAACGACGGAGCAGGGAGCCAGTCGAATCGTTTTTCAAATAATTATGTTTTCAAATACTTTCCAAAAACCTCCAACAGTGATTTTTATCACTATTGTAACATATGTAACATAGAAAACCCCATTTTGTAATCCATAGCTCCATTTTGTGCAAGCCGAGGAGTCCTCGAGCTTGAGGAGCTTAGGTAGAATGCGCGTACCAATTTTGTTATTTTTAGATACCGTTTACCCTTCCAAATAGCATCTAGGACCTAATTTTTAACTATGTCGGTCACTAGATGTGAAACCGGTCAAAACTACTCTAGAAACTATAAAAAGAGCTAGAGAGCTCATTTTTGAGGTTGGTTAGTGTTAGCTAGTGTGAGCTTAGAGCTATTTTGAGCTTGTAATAGTGTTCTTGAGTAATAGAGCTAATTTCCCACCTTCCATTGTGTCTTGCTTGTCTCTTCATAGTGTGTGTGCATGTGTGTGTGCATTTCTATGCTTCTCACCTTCACTCTCACTTCATCTCACATTCACGATCTTCATATCACTCCTATCTCTTCCGCGGATTGACATTAAGGAGGTGAAGCTTCTTAACATGGTTCTCACCATTGTGCTAGAGCAACACCAAATTTGGCGCCGTTGCCGGGGATCGAGTTTAGGACGAATGTGTGATGGTAAGAGTATAGCAAGAAGTGGCGTTGGAAGGTAAAAATTTCAGTAATTGTTGTTGTTTTTACTTAGTTTTTAGTGTTTTTCACCTCCCCCACACTCCATCTTCATCACCGCATCATCATCTTCATCTCCAAAAAAATCAAAAAATTCACCATATCCACCCATTCTCCTCATTTCCCCTCATTTGTGCATGCGAGAGAGTGAGAGGGAGCTCTTGTGCTTGTGTGTACTTTTGTTTTCTTGAGTTTTCTTGCAGGTACAGAGCTCCAGTGCATCAGGAAGGCTGCAAAAAGGTAAAAACTTCAGTTTCTGTCAGAAATTTCCGTCTGTGTCAGACCATCGCGATGGTCTGCAAAGTTCGGAATTTGGAGAAGGCGACCACACCAGCGTGAAGAGCACACCTGCGCCTACAGGAATCCATAGCTGCATTCACAAAATTTGCATTTTGGTGGACCATCGCAACGGTCTCTGACCATCGCGATTGGCTCACGCCATCGCGACGGCTTGGCCGGACCATCGCGACGGTCTCTGACCATCGCGATTGTGTCACGCCATCGCGATTGGCTCACGCCATCGCGCCGACGGTGCCACGTGGCAATCTAGACCATCACGACGGTGCACTTCAGACCATCACGACATTTCAAAAATCCAGATCATCGCGATTGGCTCACGCCATCACGCTCAGACCATCGCGACGGTTCACTTTGGACCATCGCGATTGTCCACGTTGACCGTTGACTGACGCCATCGCGATTGTGCACTTTCAGACCATCGCGATTGTGCACTTTCAGACCATCGCAATTGTGCACTTTCAGACCATCACGATTGTGTACTCTCAGACCATCGCGACGGTGCACTTTCACGCCATCGCGATTGTGCAATTTCATGCCATCGCGACGGTGCACCCTCACGCCATCGCGACGGTCCCAGACCATCGCGATTGTCTCAGACCATCGCGATTGTGCACCCCCATCGCAAATTTTAGGGTTTCATTTTTTGGCCAATTTTGGGGCTATTTTTGGGAAATTTTTGGGTGATTAGACTCATAGGAGACCCCTTAGCTCATATTTGGAGAAACATCTGTTTGTCAGTTTTTACCCCCCAGGGCCTGAACGGTCATAACTTTTTCATCCGAAGTCCGTTTTTACCCCCCAGGGCCTGAACGGTCATAACTTTTTCATCCGAAGTCTATTTTTAGATAAGCTATTTTGAGGTTGACCTAGTTTGGGACTAGAAAGCCAGGGGGCAAACATTGAAAAGTGGGGCAAAAGGGAAGGGACTTAAAAGGTGTATATACTCAAGTGCTTGATCATTCAACTGTGAATTGGTCTAATCTTGGATTTTTCCAGGTCTAGCAAGGGCAATCAAGGGCAACCAAGGCAAGGCAGTGGAGGGCATAAAGCTTGGGAAGCGCGGCTTCTTGGGCATCAGAGCAACCAGAAAAGCTGACTCGAGGTTGGAAGATTACTCAACCCCCTCAGTCAATTCTTAGCTTAGGCTAAACGGTAGTGTTGTGGATTAACGACGATAGGAACGCCTCAAGTTCAAGATATTTAATTCTTTCAAGTTCAAGACTAAAGTAAAGGGTGTGACGAAAACCTAAAGGAAAGAGCCTAAGTCTGACGGAACGAGAACTCAAAATTATAACGGAAAGTCGAATTCCTGACGCATACATTAAGACAAGAATCTAAAGAAATTTAAAAAGAATCAAGACAGTAATAACAAAGAATCATTGACGATCTGAGCGAGTACTGAGTGTGCAAGGAAGAAAATTAATGAACCTTAGATCGGGCAAACATATAGGTAAGTCAGACCGACGAAGCCTTAGATCATCAGAGGCAAGTGTAAGAACTACTGCACGATCGTGGGCTCAACAATTGAATAGTAATTACCCCTACGAGAGCTCAGACACTAGTGAATCAGAAATGGCATTTAGCACAGATAGACCAGAAGGAGGGTCGAATGTAGCCTACTTAGAAAAACCAGAAGGACCCTATAGAACGCAACTAGAGTTTCTCCGAACCAACCGCTTAGGTGCTCGCATCTATGAGGATGGTTTGCGAAGGCAAGTGGTGCAAATGCACAACCCCGATCAACCCATTGGATTGGAACATCCAGTGGTGAAATTCGAGAGAGACGCGTACATAGACAAAGAAGGAACGATGTACATCTTAAGTACGCAGCCAAACATTACCAACGAGTTTGGAGTGATTCAACCAGAGACGGAAGCAAAATCTCAAGGAAAAGAACCATTAGAAGAGCCTAGAACACCTAGAGGGAAATCTGTACTGACACGAGTACTAATCCCGGATTGGATCCCTCAGGACAACAGAAGCATAGAGTTGTTTGTAAATAAAGAAACGGATGAAGCCTTTTGGAGATACAAGACCGAAATACTTAGTGAGGTAGGAATCATCACTATATACGAGTTCAAGGACCCGGATACACCTGGAAAGGTTGTATACCTGGATGAGACTTCAGAAAGAGTCTTTGTGGTGCCTGACCGCGCTAAAAACACGTACACATGGAGAGGTGAATTGGTATTCCCTCCATCTAGAACAAACATGAATACAAGTCAACAAGGGGCAGGAACATCCTCAGCCCATGGAAATCAAAGAGAGGGAAATAAAGAGAGACCCGAAGTAAGCTTCACTCATCCCATAGGGAGAGATAGAACAACCACAGACACTAATAGAGCGGATAGACAAAGAGATCATGGAGTACTAGGTGGTAGAGATGATTTTCCTCTACCTAGACCACGTGAACACGCAAGAATACTGAGACCCACTCAATTAGTGAAATCCATGAAGAATTATTTTGATGGGACAGGAGATCCCTATGACCATGTCGCAGAATTCAAGCAAGTACTAAGAGCAGAACAAGTCGAAGACATGTTCACACAATACAACGCATTTGGGCTAACGTTAAAGAATACCGCTTTAACTTGGTTCCAACCTTTGCAAAAAAGGCAATTTAGAGACATCCATCACTTTTTAGAGTCATTCATCACTGAATTCTCTAAAAGTGGGATTAGACATGACACATCTTCGTTGATTCATAGCTTTAAACAGACCCCTCAGGAAACAGTAAGACTGGCAGGACGTAGGTTTAGACAATATGTTGAACGATGTCCAATGCAAGAGCTACCCTCACAAGCTAAGCAAGTGTCATTGTTCTTAGATGGCTTGTTGAGCTCTAAACTACGCTCCTACGTGTACCTAAAAGAACCCAGAACGTTAGAGCAATGTATAAGAATTTGTATAGACATTGAGGACAACTTAGGAGATGAGTTGGAACTCTCCAAGGTCTATAAGGACTCAGACTGTTCATCTCTAGCATCCACAAAATTGTCTAGCTCAATAGAAGACCTAGCAGAAAAAGTGGCCCAGAAACTAGGAGTTTCTAGCAAACCTAGGGTGCTAATGAACAAGCGTTGTTACACCTGTGGTGGTGACCATATGGCAAATGTGTGCCCCAATGCACCACAACCACAAGCCAACCCTAGTGGCCAATATTGTACAATTGAGAGAAGATACACGAATCATACGGCTCAGGACTGCCCATACAACAAACAGACCGTGAGACAGAACTACCCGCAAGCATACCCGCAGCCAGGTAGGTATCAAGGCCAATACAATGCTCAGCCCTATTACTATAGGCCTCCTTAGAACTACCCATACCAGGCTCAACAGAGACCTCAACCTGTCTTAGCTCAGCAGCCACCCCCACCAGCGAATGTCATCTCAGCCAAATACGCTGCTGCAGAAGAGAACCTAAGTAGGGCCTTAGTGCCTTCTTCACCTTTGATCACAGAGAGTGACCCACACTCAAATAGTTTTGACTCTACACATGTAGATAGTCCACCCGCTTATTACACGGAGTCACCAGAACACGTAGAAACATATCATTATGATAGTCCACCAGTGGAACCTAGTTGGGAGCCAGACTATGCTAATGTGATGTACACAAACCCAAATCCACGGCCCCAATTGAGACAACAAAGACCACAGGGCCCTAGAGGACCATGCTTTAGGTGCCAAGGAGATCATTTCATAAAGGACTGTCCACATCCCCCGATAGCAGGACAATCACAGTACTATAACATACAAGGCTTTTGCGCCGATTGTGGCAAAGAGCACATAATCAAAGATTGTCCTAAGAACCCTGTTAATGCTTCGAATGTGACACCGATCAACGTGATAGGTATTGTAAATAACGCAGATGGATCCAACCCTACATACGTGCCTATCCAAGCTATAACAAGAGGCTAGGCGCTCTTACAAAACCAAAAGCTTAATCAGGAGAAAGTAGTCGGAAGTAGTGAAGTTGCAGAATCTAGCAGTAAAAAGACAAAATCTTGGAAAGATTCTAGAGAAAGAATAAAGAGAAAATGGAGTAAAAAGATAAGTGAGTTGGAAGGAAGTTTGAAGGAATCTAGAGCCAAAATCCAAGAATTGACTTCACAGGAATTGAATCAAGAGAATCCAGCTCAGAAATCAGGATCAGTTTTAGCGGAACCCATACCAGAAAATCTAGACATGATGTTTCGTGCATATCAGGCTAGATTAAAAGAGGGACCTCAGGTAGCTGAAATGAGCAAAAACTACCCTCGAGCTGATCTAGAAATTGAGAGAACTAAACTTTGCATGAAGATGGTAGAACTAGCACAAGCTTTGTTCAAAGCCTCTAGATATCTTAATTGGAATAACATGGCAAAACCGGAATTACACTTTCAAGGACTAATGGAGAGGCTAGAATATTTGATTGAAAGCAAAGAGAAAAAGGATCAGCCTAGGAACCCTATTGTCCCAGAGACACAGGAAAGGAATGCACCATCCCTGTCTCAAGTACCCAATACAGAAAGTCAAGACAACCTGTCTTCCATACATAGGTACTCACATGAATTTTTGAGAGAAATCCAAGAAGAGAAGTGGAGAAAGGAACAAGGAACCCATCCTCCTATTCAAGAAATAGACGACTTGCAAGAACAATTTCCCCAAGACATTCCCTCTATATACGATGATGTAGAGGAAGAACAACTGAGTGAACACACAGGATTTGAATCTAATTCTTTACAAGAATTACCTCAGTTCACAGGACCTTGGGAAGCAAAGTCTATTAGTATGAGAGCACCCACGATAATAGTGAGGAATGAAGAATCAGTAATCCCTAGGAACACGGAAGTGATCAAGAATACCAAGGTACAGTGTAATCTCACTCTGGAGGAGTTATTGAAGGTAAAACCAGAATTGTGGAAACATGTAGCAAATCAATTCCCCGAGCTTGCTACTACTCCCTCACAAATAGGATCACAAAATAAGGTACCAGAGATACCCGTAGAAAAGATTGGAGATGTAAGCGAAGGAGAGGAAGGTAACACTTATCTTCCAATAACCCATCAGGGCTACACCACGAAAGCCATCTTAGATTCAGGAGCCGGAGTAGCCATAGCTACCACCACTTTATGGAAACGTTGGGGTAAGCCAGCATTGAGACCCACCAGGATGAAGCTACAAATGGCTGATGGACACATAGAAAAACCATTAGGCTTACTAGAAGGCATATCACTCACCACTTGTGGTGTAGAATCTGAGCATACCTTTGCCATTTGTGACTTTGCAAAAAACCATGCTTATGAGATGATATTGGGACGACCATTCATGCGTCAGTTGCAAATTGTACAAGATTGGGGAACTAATTCGTTGTACTTGCAACATTTAGGAGTGACTACCAAAGTCAATCTTAAAGACTATTCACATAGAGATGTACCCCCAATACAATGGAATACCATCCATAAGACACCAGTAGAGACGGAATCCGTGCACTCATTAGAATCAGATCCTTCTTGGTTGCATGAGGATACTCATTTATGGATGTGTAAAGTAGCCAAACAAGAGGAAGAAAGGTTAGAAGCCAAGACCTTAGGTGCAGAACAACATCCACGAACCCTTCAAGATCCAGCCTATGCGCCTGTAGTATTCCCAGACGAAGAGTTTGAACCCCATGGTTGGGCAGAAATCCTAGCAACCATGGATGTAGCCATCAATGAAGAACAATGGACACCCCACTGTGACGAGGATGGCTATGATATTTCAGTTTTCACGATAGAGCCAATCATGTGCGAGGCGATTTTAGAAGAGTGTGAACCTAACACTGATGCTTTTGAGGATGCAAGCGATTTTGATTTAGAATCAATTATCATGGACCCACCCTTTGCATAAGAGGAAGAATATTTTTTCAAAGTAGAGACTCACACTCAGAGACACGAGGAAATTACAAATGAGGTGAGGTTAGCCACGGAAGTGACTAACAAGAGTGAAGGCAAGAAAAGAAAGAAGAAAGAAACCACGACAGAAAAAAAAGAATCTTTGTTTGAAGTACCCGAGAACTTCAAGAAATATGAAATCGAAGATAGAAGAATCATGGTACGAATGCCTAATAGAAAGGCGAATGACGGACAAGTATATGATAACCGAGAGAAAACCAAGAAAATAATAGTTGCCATAGAAGGAGAAGAAGAAAAATGTACATACATAGGGCATGATTTGACGAAGGAAGAAGAAGAAGAATTAGTTGCCTTATTGCGCGAATATAGAGATGTTTTTGCTTGGAATTACAAAGATTTGAAAGGAGTAGATCCAGATATATGTTCTCATAGAATCCCTATGACTCCAGATGCAAAACCGACAAAACAGAAACCTTACACGTACAATGATAACTACGCTGCGAAGATTAAAGAGGAGATAGATCGCTTGATAGAAGCAGGATTCATTTACGAAATTGAGCATACCGAATGGGTATCCCCCATTGTGGTTGTGCCCAAGAAGAATGGAAAATTGCGTGTGTGTATTAACCTTAAAAAAATTAATGCCGCAACGATTAGAGATAGTTATCCTCTTCCTATCACGGAACATCTATTGGAAAGAGTTGCGGGCAAGGAAGTTTATAGCTTTCTTGATGGATTCTCAGGTTATAATCAAGTAGCCATTGCTCCAGAAGATCAACACAAGACGGCATTTGCCACTGAATGGGGCATATTTGCATTTCGGGTGATGCCATTTGGCTTAACAAATGCACCCGCCACTTTCCTACGACTCATGTGTCATGTTTTTAAGGAATTCTTACGCAAGAGCTTGGAAGTTTATGTCGATGACTTATGTGCACATTCAAATGTAAGACAGACGCATATCCCAGAGTTAAGACAAATATTTGACAAATGTCGAGAATATCAGGTTTGTTTGAACCCAGAAAAGTGCGTTTTCATGGTCAGACAAGGCAAAATTCTAGGACACATTGTGTCAAAAAATGAAATCTCTACGGATGAAGAAAAGGTGAAAGTAATTGCAGAATTACCTAGATCAACTAATGTGAAAGAGGTACAGGCATTTATGGGCCATTGCGGTTATTATAGGAGATTCATACACATGTATGCAATCATAGCCAAGCCTTTGTACTCTCTTTTAACCAACTTTGAATGGACAGATGAATGTGAAAATTCATTCAATGAACTTAAACGACGCTTGTGCTCAGCACCTATATTGACAACCCCAGATTGGAGTAAGCCATTCCATGTACATGTGGATGCATCCAATTATGCCATAGGATGTGTGTTAGCACAACCCACGAATGAAGGTAACATAGATCTCCCCATAGCTTACGCGAGCAGACAATTGAACGCAGCAGAAAGAAATTACACCACAACGGAACGAGAAGGATTAGGGATGATCTACGCAGTAAAGAAGTTTAGGCACTACTTGTTGGCCAACAAATTCAAGTTCTTTACGGATCATCAAGCCCTATTGTACTTAGTCAACAAACCATGTAACACCCGACGATTGGTACGTTGGTTTCTATTACTCATGGAGTATGATTTTGAAGTCGTAGTCAGGAAAGGAAAGACACATCTTAGAGCTGACCACCTTTTGAGATTAACCTCAGGAGAAGCTCCTCAAGGAGTAGCGGATGATCTACCAGATGCATACTTGTTTAATCTTGAGATAGCACCAGAATGGGCTAAACCTATAGTCCCTATTCTCACATATGGACCCAAGAATCCTAGGATAAAGATCAAAGAAGGAGAGATTACCAAGTCTCAGAGATACCAAATAATGGCAGGAAGCATATATAAACAGGATAATCAAAAGATTCTTGCTTGTTGTGTAGATGAATCAGAACATGCGAATTGGTTGCAATTAGCACACATAGGTGCATTAAAGCAACATCATTCAAAACATCGAACATTACAGACTCTGCATAGATTAGGAGTATATTGGCCTACGACGGAAGCAGATGTCTACAGGTTGTGTAAGGAATGCAATGTTTGTTGTGAAAGACCACCAGTAGAGCATGCTACATTATATTATGTGTCTCTCACACCAGACTGGAGTGAACAATTAGTGACATATTTGAGGACGAAGACATTCCCTCAAGGCATGACCTTAGCTCGACAACGCAGTTTGGAGCAGGAAGCTCAAGACTATTCACTTATTGGCGATAACCTATACAAAAGAGGACGAGATGGATATCTAAGACAATGTGTTCATGAGAGCGATTATCTGAGCATACTAGAGACTGCACACCAAGGTGTTGCAGGAGGTCATTTTGGATCCGATAGGATAATCAAAGCCATCCTCTTTGCAGGATTATGGTGGCCCACTCTTCACATAGATGCTCATACCTATGTTAAGAGATGTGATGTGTGCCAAAGAACTCAGTTTCCTACTCGCAGAGATGAAATGCCATTGAAACCCATGATGGGCGGACGTGCATTTTCTAAGTGGGGTATAGACTTTGTAGGACCCATTAACCCCCCTGCAAAAGGTACACATGCGGAATACATTATTGTTGCCACAGATTATCTTACGAAATGGGTAGAGGCAAAAGCCATGAAAAAGAATGATGCACACACAACTGCAAAATTCTTATTTGAGAATGTCTTTACAAGATATGGACTGCCTATAGAGTTAGTGAGCGATCGAGGCACTCACTTTCTAAACCAAGTCATTGAATATTTGTTACAGGATTTTATGGTGATTCACAAGAAATCCGAACCATATCATCCTCAGGCCAATGGTCAGGCTGAAAGCACTAATAAGATCCTTTGTAACGTACTGACGAAACTCGTGAACAACAAACGTTCAGATTGGGACAAACAGTTACACCACGCTGTTTGGGCATATCGAGTGGCCTACAAGACCGTACTCAATGCAACTCCCTTTCAGATGGTTTTTGGTCAGAATGCAGTGCTTCCTTTGGACTTCTTGATACCGACCCTTAAGGTTGCACAAGAACATCAGTGGACCGGCCATGAATTATCAGCTAGAATAATGGACTTGGAACGATTAGGAGAAACCAGGCTAAAGGCAGCAGCATATGCAGCGAAGAAGCGACAGAAAGCATATTTTGATGCACATGTGAAAGATAAAGGCCTAAAAGAAGGAGATTTAGTTCTAGTATATACACTGAAACAACACGCACGTAAGTTAGAAAAGCGAGGTTATGGACCTATGATCATTAACAGACTCTCAACAAGTGGAGCAGTACAATTAGCCACTTTAGAAGGAGATATAATGCCTAATTATATTAGTGGCTGTAGAGTCAAGCTATATCAGGAACCTCTTACTGAGGATATGCTTAGACGACTCACGTTGGCAAAGAAGCGTAAGGAGGAAGAAAATAGAATACGAGCGGAAGCTCAGGCAGAAGCAATAGAACGCATTAAACGCATGAAGTTAAGAAGACAAGGACTAGGGAGAGAACATTATAACCATCTGGAAACTATACCCAGATATCCCATGGCCATGTGTCAAGTAAAGTCAACCACTCATCCTAGTATAGTGGACAGGAGACCATTCATTACAGTCAGGTTAGAGCACGGCAACCCTCGCCAAGAGCTCAGGGCTTTAATTGACTCAGGTGCTGCGACTAGTGCGATTAGATGGTCCCACTATAAGGATTCAGGAATAGAAATGCGGCCAATTGAGGCATACCTCATAGGCCTAGGAGGCATGGAAACCCCTTGCATGGGTGAGGTGGACCTTCCTATCCTCATTAAGGATGTGACCATGACAGCGAAACTACTAGTGTGCCATGATGATGACCTAATAGAACCCCTAATCCTTGGCCAAGATTGGCTATACAATCACTCAGTGGACCTAAATCTTAGACAAGGCTCCTTACAAATTGGAACCTTAGAGCAGAAGCGAGTGATACCGCTTGACTTCCCTAACGGCATTCCGATTGAGGTTTGTAACCCTAGACCCTATGAAACGCATGCGAAGGAAGACCGGAAGATCTTGGGTCAGACCAGTCACGTTATGTCTACACCAACCCACTCGGGCTTGGCTAGGGACAATTGTCAATCAGAAGAATGACAGGAGATCTTCCCTAGGGCTTCCTGCAAACTAGAAGGGACAGCTACCCAACCGCTAGGGCAGTTGAACACAATCAGCGGTCAGGTGGGTTGCATAAGCGGCCAAATGAGCACAACACCCTGCGGTGCTCATCCTTCCAAACTTGCTGCAGACTGGCCTAGATTAAAGATAAAGAACGAATCACTTCCTAATGGGCAGGTCACGCAAGTGTTGGATCTCCCTTCTTTTCCAAAGCAGAGCGTCCAATGGACCTCTCAAACCCAACCACGAAGGAGTCAACCACAACAGAGGAACCCGGACCGACGACAACACCAGACAAGGCAAGGAAAACAGCATATCAACATCACAGAACAAGTGGCACAAAACAAATATGGGTGCCAAAAGGACAGCAACCACAGGCTATTGGCAACACTGCAGACGAGAACAGGACAAAGTTTCAACAGAAGCAGAGTCAGCATCCAAAGTCCCCTTGATCTTCTTTCCCAAGTACAAATACTCGACAGATTTGGATCGCCAAGAAATACCTTATCCATAGACCCACACCCATGCAGATTTGGGTACCCAAACAATGTATTATAGCCCAACCCTCTAGCCATGTAATATATACCCCTCCGAAATCTTTTCATCCTTCAATACCACCAAACCCGATACCGCTTTTTGTCCCTCAGCAGAAACACACCACACACTCAAAGACTCTTAGGAAATGGATACCGAAACGTATCCAGACGTCTTGTTGTACCCCCTTATCTAACAATTCTCCCACCCCGTTTAAACTCCACCCTAGTAATAATTCACCCTCAACCAAACCTTGTATAAATTCATACACCCAAACCCCACATTTTGCATAATAAAAGCTCATCAAGAAATGTATGCATAATCTGAACCACGTAGGTGTCTAGAGACCTGCATTAGCTCTGCAAAAAGATAATTGCATCAATCACTTCACGACACTTGGCTACACGGGTTACACATCGGTTATGGAAAGGGATTGCGGTCTCACCTTAATGGGATCATAATTAATTTCCATACTAATGTGTTAATCTTTTGTAGCAGATCTTTTACATTAGCTCATCAGTCATCATGCAAACCGAAGCAGGACCATCAGAAGCTGGCCCCAGTGCACCGATGGCCACTATTGGAGAATTACTAGCAGAATCTTATCCTACGATGCAACCACCAGAGTTTCAAGGTTTTCCAGGACCCATGCCAATCAATGATCCTCCTAGAGGATATACCGAGAAGATTCATCGTAACTCTCATTGGTTTCAAGGCCTAGCAGGACCATTAGCAGACGCTGATTTCATATTTGAGGCCAATTTGGCATTTGATCTTCGCACATGGACCAAGTACCAGTTTTTTTCACGAGAATTTGAAGGACTGCAGAATACACAAGATCTAACGCACGTTTGGGCACGAGCGGGATTTACAGAGTATTTTAGCGACCCTCTGCCTAAACCCGATTTGTACAGATGTTTTTACTTGGTAACCACCTTGACAGCTTCAGAGAACAAGGATCTACCCGGCACATTCATGTTACCATCCTTGGTAAATGATCCTCCATTTAGAAGGTTCTATTTGTCTAAAGATTTGATTCGCGCAGCTCTGAAAATACATGGAACACACACTCCAACGGAGAAAGAACGGCTAGTCCCAGAACAGATGAAGCGTGGTGACGTAACTAAGTGGGAGGATATTTCAGCCATAACCCCTGAGCTCTCCAAGCCATTACGGATATGCATGCAGCACTTTGCCTTCCCAGCTCAGGATCGTTTTACCATGCCCCACAAAAGAATCTGGTTTGGATTATACTTAGCATGTACTGGACCTCAAACGGTTGATCTAGCTAGCTGGATCATTGATCAGCTCTATTTGGCACAACATAGGTGGGAGCGAAAGAAGGTAATCAATGGGTGCTGCGCCCTCACCAGGATCATATATATGTGCTTGGCATATGATTTACCCATAGAGCGTGCCATGACCAGTGAGGAACTGAAAGCATTCAAAGGGACCACTAGGAAGGCTAGAAAGTCTAGCAAAGGCAGAGCCGGAAAGCGGATGAGAGGTACTATCCCGTGCCTACAAGTCCCAGAATCACCCTCGCCACAACCATCTCCAGAGCAGTCACCAACAGCAGCCACTCCCACGGTACCACCAATTCGTATACGGTTATCGAGACCAGTTGCGCCGGAGGGCACCACCAGTACGGTTGCACCCCAAGCAGCCACAACCACATAACCTATCACCACAGCAGCTGAACTTCCCACCACTATTGGTGCGGAAGCTTTCTCTTTTCCAATACCGCATTTAGAACGAGGACAAGCAGAGCCACTGGACCAAACTTTTGATTTTGAGATGCCCGATGCATTCTCCAATGAGTTCCAATTTTCAGAAGGACATTTGTTTTCTCAAGAATTTGAAAGGCCTAGCTACCCTACCACACCCAGGGATCAGCCACAAGGACAGATCGTGTCCAGCTCTGATGACGAAAGAACAGCAACCGATGACGACGAAGGTGACGACGAAGCTAGCCAGGGAACACATGAATCCCAAGAGCAGGAACAGACAGATGGCCAAGGCCAACAAACAGACACACATGGCTATACAAGTACCCATGAAGATGAAACTTACGAGGCAGCAGCTTACACACTAGCTATCAAGAAGCTGTATAGAACTATGGAAAAAGTTTGGGCACGCAAAAAACTGACAGAGGAAGAGAGTCAAACAATAATAGAACAAGAACTTGTCACAGGCGGATTCGAAGATGCATACATCAAAGGATTCAAAGAGTTAGTCAAATCAGTAGGCTCCAACGAAGCACTCAGGTACTTGCAACGAAAGCCACTACCACAGTTTGACCCCCGCAGAGTACGACTACTTTCCAAGCCCGGCGAATACATTCGTGTACCAACCGGAGCACAATCTTCAGAACAAGCCAGGGAGGCACGCCTCGTCCCCGAAAGTTCGTTGGCGGTAGAAACCATCATTGTAGATTCCCCACCCCGCGCTACAACTGTACCTACCTCAGCAGTCACTGAAGTACCGACCACCCCAACCGCTCCTCTCTCACCACCCGTCCATCCAGCCTCCCCTCTTCACCCTCCTTCCCCCAGACCCACATCTTCATTCGCCGGTGGTGTTGCAGAAATTGTCTTTACGACCACTAACCCCACAATTCCCGCGCCCATTAGCCCTAGTCTACCCCCTCCCACACCCACCTTTCTACCCAACCCATTCCTTCATCAATCTTTTCCATCTTTCCCCACAACTCCAAGACCCCTCTTCCCATTCCCCCCGCCGTTAACCTTCTCCCCCGTCTCGCCTCCCCGACCCACTGTAACCCCTCTTTCCCCTTTCCACCAAGCTGCTCCAGCCAGCCCCCCTGTAAATTACCCCTCAACATTTGTAAATCCCGTATTTACACCAGCACGAGCACCCACGATCACACCCATATTCACGGTCACCGCACTAGATACGTCCACTGACATGGACATCTCACCACCCACTGCACCATCACTCACTTCACTCACGGCACAAACATTTTTAGGCACATCACAATTTTCAACAATCACTACATCATCCACCTTCCCATCCCCATTCCCCGTTCCCGTTGCATCTACACCAATTGCATCTTCATTTAGCACCCCGTTAATACTATCACCCACTGTAGATAATGCATTCCGACAGATGTTCATGTGTATGACGCAAGTAAGAGATGAGTTCACATCTCTTGGTGATAATTATCAGCAGCTGCAGAGGACAACCAATGACTTACAGTCGCAGCTTAATTTATTGTCTATTGAGAATGCCTCTCTGAACACCCGCTACCAGGAATTACGCGAGGCATATCACAAATTGGAACTAGAAAGCGAAGAAAAGACCAAGGAAGCCACTGCTGACCTGGATAATTTATTACGAGCCCAGACAGTCCGCAATGCAACGCTAACACGAAACATGGGCTTACTACGAAGACACCTAGCAGCCGCCAAGGAAGAAAACCAGCGCTTACAGGATCAAAACCGAGAAAACTTAGAAGCAGCGCTCGACCACCCAGACCAACCACTCAGTCCTAGCAGGTTCAAAGCCATTCCTTTAGACTCGATGAGGATGCTGCTAGACGATCATGTGAGACTGCTAGATGAATACGACCGCATGAACGAGGAGCTACAGAAACTCAAAGAAGATCACAAATTACTCCAGTTACGAGAACCGGCACACCAAGACATACCAGCACCTGTGGACCCCTCTCCTGACCTCCTAGAGGAACTCAACTCATTACGGGCCCAGGTATCGAACCTTGAATCAAGGATTGCAGTATATGAAGCACCACCAAGGCCAGATTCCCCACCTGAGCTTCCAACTGAGGAAGAAACGGTCACCATCCCGGTGGAGGAAACATTTGAAGAAGCGTACGAGCCACAACTCATCCCAGGCGGACACGTCACGGCCGAAGGCCAGATGACGTACGAACTTCCGACCCCCGCGTGGATGAAGACTATTGAGGAACTTGGAACAACGCACTCAGCGAGAGTAGAGGCACAATTACATGCCATGGCGATGATAGAAGAAAAGATATTACAGTCTCCATTCTTTGCTCATTTGGCCCCGCGACGATACATATCTGGGCACGAGCTACAGTATAAACCGTATTTCATGTTAATGGCCGAATACCAGTTAGCCATTGAGAAAGAGACAGGTAAGAAACCATTGCATGCAACTCAATTCGAGGCGGCGGATCTACCACCAGATGCACAGAAAGGAAGGATCTATCAACCAGAGTGGCGAAAAGATTTACTACAGCAGTATCCAGAGATGATGAGTACATGGGTAAAGGCACCTTTGCATTTGAAGTATAACCCGTGTTGGGGACCAGTGCCACGACGCCGCTCCTGGACTGCCTTTGCTATTAAGGTACAAAACAATAAGCAGTGCCAAGACTGGTTGAATTACCCCTATTTTAAGCCACCCATTGAGTTACCAACTGTTGGCTACATGATGGCCACAATTCGCCACTGGCTCCCTAGATTAAAGCATATGGATGATATAGCGACGCATATGACTGTCAAAATCTTTGACATGATGCAAATGATTTTTAAAGTCTTCCAATGCGTCAAGGCACCACATGTCAACACCCCGGGCTTTGAGCATGGCAATTTTGACCTGGTATATGATATGAGTACAACGCCATCGCTATGGGTGTGTTATGCCTGGCACTGTAGAATAAAATACCTACCGGCATGCTACAAGCAGACATTTGAAGAGATGTTCACAACCGGCTTGTGGGAATACCATTCAGAGGTATTCGTAAGCAGGCCTACACATTTATTACACTTATTTGCCTGTGAACGAATGGTCTATTCCACACATTATCAGCTCCCGCCACCGGAAGAACCGCAACCAATCGACTGGGAGAAACTCGAGGCAGATCTGGCCCGAGGCATTCGTATCTCCGAGCACACCCTCACTCAAGACCTCCTATAGAACTATATCCGACAGACCTCACAGCAAGGTTCTGTCAGGGACGACAGAAGCGAGAGGGAGGCGGGTGTTGGAAGCAGCCAGAGGCACAGACGACACGGAAGCATGTAACGACGGAGCAGGGAGCCAGTCGAATCGTTTTTCAAATAATTATGTTTTCAAATACTTTCCAAAAACCTCCAATAGGTAGAATGCGTGTACCAATTTTCGTTATTTTTAGATACCGTTTACCCTTCCAAATAGCATCTAGGACCTAATTTTTAACTATGCCGGTCACTAGATGTGAAACCAGTCAAAACTATTCTAGAAACTATAAAAAGAGCTAGAGAGCTCATTTTTGAGGTTGGTTAGTGTTAGCTAGTGTGAGCTTAGAGCTATTTTGAGCTTGTAATAGTGTTCTTGAGTAATAGAGCTAATTTCCCACCTTCCATTGTGTCTTGCTTGTCTCTTCATAGTGTGTGTGCATGTGTGTGTGCATTTCTATGCTTCTCACCTTCACTCTCACTTCATCTCACATTCACGATCTTCATATCACTCCTATCTCTTCCGCGGATTGACATTAAGGAGGTGAAGCTTCTTAACGTGGTTCTCACCATTGTGCTAGAGCAACACAGTAGCTATGAAAGAGCGAAGTGCAAGACGCGAACATTGGTCCTCGGGCTGAGAAGCGATAGATCTAACAGAAAGCATAGCCGACTTGAAGGAAACCTTCGAGGTAGCGGAGGTGGCAGAACTGTTGAGCGCAGGTGCTCGGAGACGGAACCATGCAAGGAAAGGAAGCTTGACGTGAGGAAAGCCTTTTGGAGCGGACGATTGAGCATTCAAAAATAGCAAAACGTTGGAGAGAGTATTGTGGAGCCTGGAGGAGGATTTTCAGCACTGTCTGAAGTAGGCAGGAAACTGGCAGTGACTACGAAAATGCATCACCTATGCAGAAAAAGGTAACTCTCTCTGTGATAGAAAGACAGAGAGAAAGAAGAAAGGTAACTCTCTCTATGATAGAAACACAGGGCAAGGTAACTCTCTCTCTCTCTCTGCATCACCTGACAATCAAGCAGATATCCTACACAGTGTTCATCACCTCTATGCGAAGAAAACGACAGAGCACTTAGTCGCGGAGCTGCTGCTTTCACTGCAAGTGTGCTTCCTCTTGACAGACAACCAATGATAGTGCTCCATGCCCCGGTTCGATCGATGGCGCTGGCGGCTAGACCCTGAGCAAGAAGTCTAATCTTTGGAGCACTCGGATGTCTATTGGTAGAAAGCGATTCAATTTCACCATCTCTCTATGATTTCCAAGAGTTTGAAGAGCATCAAGGATAAGTTTACCTTGGTGACAACAAGTGCATTGAAATCCAAGGAAGAGGAAAAGTTCAAGTCATCAACTCTGAAGGCGAGACCAAGGCACTAAAAGATGTTCTTTATGTACCAAGCCTCTGTAAGAATCTTCTTTCAGCCAAAGCCATCACAAAGTGCAACATGACGGTTCAGTTCGATCACAACCAAGTTCAAGTCCTTGATTGCGAATCTAATGAAGTGATAGCGCAAGGATATGAAGAAAAGGGTCTCTACAAGCTTTCAAGTTTTATGGCCAAGGATTCAAGTCTCAACTTGTGGCATTGTAGATTTGGACATAGCTCTTGCTTAGCTAAGATCTCTTCCAATCATCTTGTCAAAGGTCTACCCAGGATCGCACAAGTGGAATTGAATTGCAAAGCATGTGACAAGCAAACAACTTTCTCTTTGCCTAAAGAAGCATCCATTTCTGCAAATAAACCCTTAGCATTAGTTCGTATCGACATTTGTGGACCTATGAGTACATCTTCTCTAAGTGGGTCAATTTACTTCTTCCTGATTGTAGATGACTTCACTAGATACACATGGGTTTATTCACTCAAGCATAAAGAAGATGCTATTTCCAAGTTTAAGGAGTGGACAAAAACAGTTGAAGAAGACTTTCCAAGTTCTTTGAAGATCATCCGATCTGATGGAGATAGTAGTTTTGTCAACCCAAACTTCTCCAAGTACTTGAAGCAACATGGAATCAAGTATCACGCCAAGCAAGATACTCGGGTGAAGCAGTACAGACAACAGTACATATTCAAAACAGAGGATTTTCAGATGTTTTGAAGAACAAAACACCATTTGAGGCTTACTTTCAAAAGAAGCCAAGTGTAAGCTATTTCCGCGTCTTTGGTAGTGATGCCTACATCCAAGGCCATGATGATGATCGGCCTAAGCAGTACATTTTCATCGGGTACAGTGAGCGACAAAAGGCATACAAACTCTATGATCCAAAGAGTCTCTCAGTTACAGTAACCAAAGACTGCATCTTTGATGAAAACTTTAAGTATTCATCCCTTTTGGATCCTTTGATTTCCGATTCAGAGGGGGATCATTCCAGTATTGAACAGTCACACTATGTGGAGCATGCTCTCTTTGTACATGACTTTCCCAATCATGATACAATTTTAGCGCAGGAGGAATCAGAGATATCATCTCAGCTTGTACCTCAGATGGATATACCTATCGTACCATCAAAGACTTATATTTCCCCTCAGCTTCAGTTGGGCATTACTCCAGGATCAGTGACTCGTCATTTTCCATTACTATCTTCGAGAGTCCACTTACCTCGTCTACAACAACATTCTGAGCATGTACCTTTCCATTCATGGAGTCCAGCATCTTTTCAGTTACCACAGGACACTCCTGCATCTACTTGGATCCATCACTCAGTTGGATCCTATTTTGAGCCAGTTTCTCGGTTCAGAAGGGGCTTCCATGGTCCTACCGATACATAGCAGGACTTTGTACACTCCATGGCGGCTTACAGGATACAGATATACTTCATGCTTTATGTTTCACTCTTGCAGGACCTACTTCTTGGCACTACACATAGTGTAGTGGACATGGTGAAAGCTTTGGAGGTTCCGACATACCACATGGAGTCATCCTACCTCTCTCGCCTGGAGGCGATCTCGTCCAGTGAGATCTTGTTCTGCTCGTGTACCTCATTGGTGGCGTATCTCTAGAGCATCCGCTTGATCCATCTAGTGGACATATTATGGAGTACCTGGTGATCCCGCATGGTCGATACCACTTGGAGGCTATGGATTCCTAGACGACGACTTCCTATTTTGTGCTCGTGCTGCTACTGCTGATACATTCTTGGTGGACCTTTCTCACATACCCTAGCAGCCTCCACACCCTCCAAAATGGAGCTGCAGAGGGGGTGTTGACGACATGATCGCTTCTACTTCATCTACATTTGTATCCGCATGAGTGCATCTCCATTTTGTATCCAGGAGGCACTCCGTTTCTACTCTATTTCCATTTTATATTGTATTTCCTTTGTATTTGGGTACGTTTCCATGTGCTTCTACCAGTTGTATTCATTCTCCTTTCAGGAGACTTATCCCACATATGATGTACTTTTGAGAGCCCCTCCCAAATCTATATAAGGAGGGCCTCTCCTCTCATTTGTACTTGGTTAGAAGCTTGAGGAGCCTACTCCATGCTCTTGGCAAGCTCATTTCTAATCCACATGAGTTTACCCGTTTCATGGTCTACTCATTTTGTGTCTCACACATTCTTTGTTTTGTGAGAGTACTTTACTTTTCATTTTGCTTCCGCATGCGTACTCTCTACAGCAAGTTCCCCGGTATTCGGATATCATTAGGTCAATCACACATGCCTACACTCAACTGCCATTTCTCATAGTTGGCTTCTAAGGTAAACTTTTCACCAGAACTTTCATCCAACAATACACTAGTTTCTCCGAAATCAAAACCTGAAGTAGAGCTGTCACCGAAATTCAACAAACTGCTACCAAAATTCTCCAAACTTTCACCGGAACCAGCGATTACTTCCCCAACCCTACCTCCCACGGATGGGGTTGGTTGCACTTCTGGTATACCCTGTAGTCCTTGTATAAGGAAATACTGAGGTGGCACTCCACTAGCCCATATCTCTCACTTTCCTTTCGATGATTGTCCATCACTACTACTACCAGGAGGCATTCCCAACATGCTAGGAACTTTCAAGGATGCTGATCCCTTCTATACTTTGGGTAAGATTCTTCGGAATGCGTTATAGGCATATATCATATGATTCTTTTTCAAACCCTAATCTGCTCGTAGGCTGGCTATTCCATGCCCCATGGCCAGTGCCAGTGTTAATTGTTATCTTGTCTGGTAGTTATAACTTACTTTCTGACTGTGCATGGGCTCTTGGGATGGTCAGGGGTCTGTAATACAGAGGCCCTATATATATTTTCCCATTCACTTCATTACTATAGTAGACTCTTCATTACTTATCTGGCAATTCTGACAAACTTAACTACTAATCTCCATTACACAATAGAACATGACAATCACCACACCCGAATACACAAAGTCTTAATACTTGCTAGCATACCATCACCATTATATTTGCATTTCACCAATGACTCACCGACATCAACACAATACCGCAGTTATTCAATACCGAACATCAATAAAACAGAATGATACAACAATGTATATAACTATGCTGGAATCAACCTCTAGACACATCGCCCAGATGCATAGTCCGACGATGCCCCTATTGTCCTCTTCCAATCTCCTCTTCTATTATCAAAAAAGGGTTACACCGATTACACGACATCCTTTTGATGCGCGTCTGTTCCCAATTACATTTTCTACTAAATAGAATGATATTCCTTTCCAGCGGCCTAACACCCCGTTGCATCTTTAGCAATGACTTTTGGACAGCTCTTTATTATATGATCATTTCCTTTATAGTATTTGCAAAACAATTTTTGCTTTTCTGTTTTCTTCTCTTCTTTGTCTTCCTTCTTCAATTGTGCAAAGTTAGCAAATTTTTGCTTACTAATAGAAGAGCTCCATTTACCTTTGCCCTTCTGACTAGCCAGGAAAGCTTGATCTACAACATGCATAATGGACTTGTTCTGCCTAGAGTGATCTTATTGCAATAGAACAGAGACTAACTCCTCAAATGTTAAGGCATTTGGATTGCCTTTCATCATCAAACAAAGAGTAGAAGCAAAACTCATATATGAATTAGGAAGAACATTTAGAACAGTTTGTACAAGTGAACTATCAGGCAAGACTTCATGGGAGAAATCAACTGTTCCTTCAAATCTTTGATCTGTGTCAGAAAACTGTCCATGGAATTACCTTCATTCATGTGCTCACTCTCCAAATGTTTTCAGAGGTAAGTAACATGAGCCTTGTTCCTTGCCTAGTATAAAGTGGTAAGTGTATCCCAAGCATCCTTCGCTATTTTGCAAGAGCGAATGTGAGGAATAATGGCACGTTTGAGAGACAAGGCTATCAATGCATGTGCCTAAGCATCTCTACCATCCCAATGAATTTGCTCTACAGTATGTGTAGCAAAAACCGCAACATGAACAAAAACATTGAATATTTCCATCTTCAACGCCATTTGCATCACCTTCAGCAACTATGTTTGCAGGTGAAATAGGATGTTTTTCAGCACCTTGCACAATATTCCACAGTCCTTTTGCAATCAATATATGATGCATCATATAAGCCCACAATGGGTAATTGGTACCATCCAACTTACCCTCAATAGCCAACATAGGGAATACATCACTGCTTTCAGCCATGGCCACTGACTAAAATACCCAGATGCAAAAAAATCATTGTATCTAAAAAGTTGAACAGAACTACTCTGATGAGTTTCACTAAATATGTAGCAGACTTCGAGGCACTTATATTGGTGAATTGAAACCTGTATATATCTTTGGCACAAAAAGACAAAGTTTATTGCACAAGCACTATGTTAGTGTGTTAAGAGGCCAAAACAAGCTCAGATTGCAATTTTGGCACCACAAAGCAAAGCAATTTTGATCTCCTAAAGTCCTAGTGTGTTCACACACATCAATACCTAAATATATAATTAATATTTATGTACCACCCCACTTGAGAAACACCCAATATCCAAGGTATGATCAATAAAATCTGCAGCACAGATTTATACAACAGTCGCTCTGGTCACAGATAGGAACACTGAAATTTGCACCAAGGGGACCGATAAGATGTTACTTCTATGGAGAACTGAGACATATCTGCAAAAAGTATAAAGAGACCCAAGAGTATGATAAATGAAAGAGGGAGAGGGCAACACCCATGACTAATTTGGTCATCATCGTAGAAAAGTATACTGAGGCAGTTGTTGTACAGAGATGTTTAGGTCGAATGTTGCAGCCTATTCCCACAGTTTACAAATCCCATTTTAAAGAACAAGCAAGAATGATGAACACAACACAAAAGTGGGTAGCAGAAGAACTAACTACATTTCCTCATTGGAAACCAATTAACTAGATATAGCAACCATCTGTCATGAGGAAGGAGATAAGGAAGAGAGCTCACACACACTCTCTCACTCTCAAGGAGAAGCACACACACACAGATTGAGGCAAGGAAGAATGATCTTCTTCTTCTTCTTCTATTACATAAAAAGGAATATACAAGAATGACCTAAAAAACAAGAATACATCAAGTGTAATATATAAAGATCAGTACATAAGGAAAAACCTAATGTCCACGAATGAGTGAACTGGCAAGGAACAAATGTGCCATCACTCTCGGTAGATAAAACTAATAAAGGTAAATGAAGTATCCATGACATATACTGGCGTGACCACTATACATGTCAGAGAAACAAAAAACTAGTACGTGTCATCCTGGATCATCACATGTTGAGCTTGATATCTCAACACTCCCCCTCAAGCTCAATGCCATATCCTGTAATCCAAGCATCTCCCGAAACTTCTTCAACTTCTCAGCTCTAAGTGCTTTGGTGAAAATATCAGTAACCTACTCATCTGTTCTCACATAAACAATACCTGCTAATACCTTCTCTCTGATGAAGTGATAATGTACCTCGATATGCTTTGTTCTAGCATGGAAAATAGGATTCCATGCTAAGTGTATGCTGCTAAGATTATCACAATAAATAGTGATAGGCTTTTGCACTTCCACACCTAAATCCACAAGTAGCATCTCCAGCCATGATGCCTCACATGCTGCCATTGTAGCACCTCTATACTCAGCCTCTGTACTCGACAAAGAAACAGTGGATTGCTTCTTGCTGCTCCATGTAACAGCTGCACTCCCAAGTGAGAATAGAAAACCTTTAGTAGATCTTTTATCTGGAATGCCACCAGCCCAATCGGCATTGGTGTATCCATAAACCTGCAAATCTAAACCAGCCTCATAAAACAATGCATAATCCAAAGTAGCACTCACATAACGTAGAGTGCACCTCAGAGCATCCAAATGTGGCTTCCTGGGAACCTGCATAAACTGACTTTCAAGTCCAACAGTATAACTTAGATCAGGCCTTGTAATTGTGAGATATATAAGACTTCCCACAATTTTCCTGTATAGTAGCATTTTCCAATGCTTCACCTGCTGTAGTGTCCAACTTCAAATTCTGATCTAATGGCATAGAAATTGGCTTACAATCAGCCATACCATACTTTTGCAGCATATTCAAGGCGTATTGCCTTTGCGACATCCATATACCTGTTTCTGTATGTATAAACTTGATGCCCAAGAAATAGCACAACACACCAAGATCTTTCATGTCAAATTCTTGCATAAGAAGTTTCTTTACCTCTTTGATGCTTCCTTCATTATCACCACCTACAATTAGGTCATCAACATAAATAGCCACAATAGTGATGCCATCATCAACCTTCCTTGCATATAGTGAGTGATCTGCATCACACATAGAAAACTCAATGCTGGTTAAGTAATTAGCAATCCTTGCATGCCATGCACGAAGGGCTTGCTTCAGCCCATACAAAGCCTTTTGCAACCTGCAAACATATTCTGGATGCTTTGAATCTTCATATCCTTGTGGCTGGTCCACGTATACTTCTTCTTGTAACTCACCATGTAGGAAAGAATTCTTCACATCCATCTGATGCAAAGTCCATCCTTTTGCTGTAGCTAATGCAACAAGTGTTCTGATAGTAGACATTTTAGCTACAAGGCTGAATGTTTCCTCATAATCAATGCCATATGTCTGTGCATATCCTTTAGCTACCAATCGTGCCTTATACTTGCTTATGCTACCATCAACATTATGCTTTACCTTATAAACCCATTTGCAGCCTATGGGTTTCTTTCCTTGTGGCAATGGAACCAGCTTCCATGTATCATTTCCATAAAGTGCAGCCATCTCCTCATCCATAACTTTTTCCCAATCTGCATTACCAATTGCATCTTCAAAACAAGAAGGTTCAGCATCTTGTATTACCTTTGTCATGTAGGCACAATGACGAGCCATATAATTGTCATACGTCAATTGTTGCACTGAATTCCACATCCTCCCAGATCTTCTTGGTCTTGGGTCACTTCTCCTTGTATCATCTGCATGTGCCCTTCTTACTCTTGGAGTCTTCACAGAGGGCACTCCAAGTTCCTCATCAAGACTCTTTTCTGAACCGCTTGAATCTCCATCAACGTCTTCAAAACCTGCACATGTTTTACTGCCAGTTGAATGCTTTTCTTTATCTTTTTTGGATGTATTTGATGAATTTGCTTGAGATTCTGCACTTGAGATTTTGCACTTGCTTTTTCAACATTTTCTTTGTCATTTGGTTCAAGATTCAATCCTTCTTTGGCATCTGTATAGAAGCTTGACATTTCATCAAATACCACATCTCTGCTCACCTTTACCTGTCGTGTGAGTGGGTTATCACATTTATATCCCTTTTGCTCAAGGGAGTATCCAATGAAGACACACTTTTTTGCTTTTCGATCAAGCTTCGTCCTCAATTCATTTGGGACATGTACATATGCAATACAACAAAAAACTTTAAGATGTGATAAGTTTGGCTTTTTACCTATAAACATCTCTTCAGGTGTAACTTGATGTACAACAACAGTCGGAGTTCTGTTTATGATGTACACAACAATATGCACAGCTTTTGCCCAATAATAATGAGGCATATTCTTCTCAGCCATCAAGGCTCTTGCTATTTCTGCAATATGTCTAATTTTGCGTTCAACAACACCATTCTGTTGTGGTGTGTACCTACATGAAAACTGACGCCGAATTCCATGATTTTTTAGAAAATTGCTGAACTCATTTGACATGTATTCACCTCCTCTAGCAGATCTTAATGTCTGAATGTACTTCCCTGTCTGCTTTTCCACCATAACTTTAAAATTCTGGAAGTGAGTGAACACCTCACTCTTCTCTTTCATGAAATATACCCATACTTTGCATGTATGGTCATCAATGAAAGTAACATAAAATCTGCAACCGCCCATAGATGTGGTCTTTGCTGGACCCCAAACATTTGTATGTACTACTTCTAGTACATTTTCACTAACATGCTTGTCATGTGGAATTGATGCTCTTGACTGTTTACCAAATTGACATGCTGCACATACCTTTTGCATTTCTGCAACTTTGAAAGGTAGTCCATGGACAATATCCTTTGACGGCATCAGTTTCAGCCTTTGCAGATTTGCGTGTCCAATTCGTTTGTGCCAGATCCCTATATTAGCAATAACTCCTTCACCTTTTGCAAATATGGCTGTATTCATTTCAAGAACCTTCACATTTAAGGTGAACATCCTACCCACTTTGTTTCCTTTGGCAACCAATCGTCCATCCTGCTTGTACTCCTCTACATATAATCCATTAGCATTGAACCTCACTTGTAATTCCTGGTCAACCATTTGTCCAACAGAAACTAGATTCTTTATTATATTTGGAACATGAAGCACATGAGCAAGATGTTTTATCTTTCCATCCGCCATAAATAGTTCTATGTTTCCTGTATGCTCAATAGGATGTGATGTGTCATCACCTATTTCAACATATCTAGGAACTGGCAATTTCTGCAAAGTACTAAACCATTCTGCATGACTGTTCATGTGATTTGAAGCACCTAAATCAACATACCAGACATTATCATTCAATTTTGAAACACCAGCAGACATCGTATTCATCATGTGATGTTGAACCATAAACAACTTCTCAGAATCATCTGCACTTGATGCATAGTTGTTTTGTTGTCTTCTATTATTTTGATTCTTCAACCTGCAATCACGTTCAAAGTGTCTAGGTTTACCACAATTCCAGCATCCTTTACTATCATTACTTGAATCATTTCTTTGGAAATTTTTGCAACCTCTTTGGCTCCCCCTGCCTCAAAACTGTCCTCTTCCTCCTACATGATTTTGTTGTTGACCTTGGTCTTGGTTACTGTTTCCTCTTCCACTTCCGAAACCTCTACCTCTTCCTCTTCATCTGCTAGAGTAGAAAACCTGCTCAGAACTGGGCTTTCCTTGGGAGTTTGAATCCTCACCAAAATTCTTTTCTTCAATAATCAACATAGATACCAGATCAGAAAAATTTGGAATATTTTCCCTGGTTTGTATAGAAGGTCTGAACTGCTTATATGCAATTCCTAAACCACAAAGGCACACTTCCACCTTATCATCATCATCTACATTTATGCCAATAGATGCAAGTGACTCACATATGCTTTTGATTTTCAGAGTGTAGTCACTTATCGACATGCTCTTTTTCTCCAATGTATGCAGCTCGTTCTTGAGTTGCAATTTCCATGCCTTTGTATTGGTCTCATACAATGTGACCAAACTATTCCAAGCCTCTTTTGTAGTCTTGGCATCGTGTATGTGCCCAATCATGCTATCTTGTATGCTAACAGATAGCCAATACATTACCTTTCGTGCTCCTTGATTCCATTCCTCATATGCTCTTATTTGTTCTGCAGTCTGATTCCTCTCTGCTAACTACGGAGCATTTTCATTCTCTCCTTCTATGTAGTTCCAATAGCCTTTTCCCATTAGGAAATTCTTCATTCTGAATCTCCAAGCATGGAAGTTGTTCTTATCTAGCTTATCAATCATAAGCTGTCTCATTCCATATGCGTTTTCCATTTCTGCAGCAATTCACAACACTTCAAAACACTACAAGCAGCACTTCTGCTTGAACACTGTCGCACTATGACGTGATAGTTCGATCTCAGAAAAACACAGTTTTCGTGTATCAACAGTACACGAAATCGCTTGAAATTCTGGATATGGAATATATGAGTGTTGCCAAACACAACGCAAGTTACAATTTTTGAAACTGACCTGGTTTTTCTGCACACCAATTTTCATAGCAAACGGATATCATTTATGAATCGCATTTTCTCCACTCCTTGCTGCGTACTCTTCACCGTCGCCTTCTCCACGAGCTCTCTATAGCCACGCTGGCTCTGATACCATGTCAGGAGGAAGGAGATAAGGAAGAGAGCTCACACATACAGTCTCACTCTTAAGGAGAAGCACACACATTGAGGCAAGGAAGAATGATCTTCTTCTTCTTCTTATATTACATAAAAAGGAATGTACAAGAATGACCTAAAAACAAGAATACATCAAGTGTAATATATAAAGATCAGTACATAAGGAAAAACCTAATGTCCATGAGTGAGTGAACTGGCAAGGAACAAATGTGCCATCACTCTCGGTAGATAAATCTAATAAAGGTCAATGAAGTATCCCTGACATATTCCAGTGTGACCACTATACATGTTAGAGAAACAAAAAACTGGTACATGTCATCCTGGATCATCACATGTTGAGCTTGATATCTCAACACCATCAACGTCATAGAGTGGAACAAATTCTTAAGTATTAAGGCAGGCTTGGAAGGGTGCCCAAAACACAAAAGTGGAGGATTTATGGTCTGTGTTGAAGTCTTCTCTCATAACATCACAACTTGGGCAACTTCTAGCCTTGGTTCCGAAGGTTTGAGAACAATTTGAACAACATTTAGGTACGTTATGTGAGCCAAAAGATCACTGAGTGGCCACCATGCAGGCAACCAAAAAGACAATGGATCATGTTGTACCTCTCATAACAGTGATTAATGGAGGATACAATGGTAATTTAGTGTCCTTGGAGCTATGTAAGAGGTCTGGTTGGCTTAATTTTGAACCAGTTCAGTTTCTCATATGCATGGCTTAGACATAGTCCACCAATTTAGTTTTCCTATTACATCATAGGAAGCAATTTTCTATATGGCCTTTGTGGTCTTTGACATACCTAATAACACCTCCGACTATAATCTTTTATTCGGTAGACCATGGCTTAGACAAGCTAAAGTCCTTCAAGACTTGTTTAAGAAGGAACTAGTAATTAAATATGAACATCATGAGTATCGAGTACCTCTAGATACAATGAAATCGACCAAAGTACACACACTTTTGCACATTGCAAAACCTGTGCATATGATGGATGGGTTGACAGATGATGAAAAGGGTAAATTTTTGCGAGCGAATTTTGATTTATTGTCCTTACGGGTAGTGGATTTACAGCCACTTTTGGATCGATGGTCTCCTTCTGCCTCTATAATGAGCTGTGCCATAAACATTGTTGACCTACTAGAACATATGTTCATCCTACCAAACCCAATTGATGAGGAGGTCCAAGACTGATTGGAATTAGAGGATAAGCAATCTCAATCACATATAAGTGAAGACCAACTTGTAACCTATAATTTGGGTACCGAAGATAATCCCAAACCCGTTAGAATTAGTGCCAAACTCAATGAAGAGGAGCAGAATAAAGTTCTTCAACTATTGGAATTCCAGGATGTCTTTGCCTAGGATTACCAAGATATGATTGGTATCAATCCTCGGATTTATCAGCTCCAGATAGTTCTACAACTAGATGCTAAATCGATTAGGTAGCCAAGTTATCATATGAACCCTCGTTATGCACAATTAGTTAAAGAGGAACTTGACTATCTCTTGAAAGTTGGATTTATTATCCCAATAGAGCATGGACACTGGATATCACCCATAGTCATCATTCTTAAAAATAACAAGAAGCTTCATATCTACGTTGATTACCAAAACTTAATAAAGCCACCATACCCAATGTGTTTCCCCTCCATTTTCTTGATAGTATGCTTGATGATGTTCCCAGACATGAGATTTAATCATACTTGGATGGTTATAGTGGTTACAACTAGGTGTGCATGGATACTGTAGACATACTGAAAACTAATTTCATTACTTCCTAGGGAGTCTATGCATGTATGGTGATGTGGTTTGGACTCCGTAATGCTCCGAGTACATTTCAGCACTACATGCAGGATATTTTCTCCCCCTACCTCACCAAATTCATGAGAGTTTTCTTAGATGATTTTTTGGTCTCTGGTCGATGAGTGGATCACCTAAATGAATTACAATTATGCTTTCTCAAGTGCCAAGAATACAGATTGTGCTTGAATCCGGTGAAGTACGTGTTCTTTGTTTAGTGTGCCAAGTTGTTGGGTCATATCATCTCTGCACAAGGAATCCAGGTTGACCCAGACAAGGTCAAAGTTGTATTAGAATATCTAGCCCCACCGAATGCTAAGGAAGTCCTTCATATATTTGTATATCTAGAATCATTTACTCTTGTTTTCATATTTTATTATTATCTGGTCCTGATTGATTCGAGTAGTTAATGATTTGTGTTCAATGTAGGTGATGTGTCTGCACTTAAGGACAATGTTATTGAAATCAATGTAAACAATGATAACAAGAGGACTATACACAATATATATATATATATATATATATATATATATATATATATATATATATATATATATATATATATATATATATATATATATATATATATATATGTGTGTGTGTGTGTGTATGTGTGTGTGTGTGTTGAATGTAGGTTATTGAAATCAATGTATACGATGATAAGAAGAGGACTAGATCCAATGTGTATATATATGTGTATGTATGTATGTATATGTATGTGTGTGTTTATGCATATATGTGTATATATATATATATATATATATATATATATATATATATATATATATATATATATATATATATATATATATATATATATAAGCAATGCATACTGTGCATTGTCATGATGATGTGACATAACTAT
The DNA here is from genome assembly GCA_020310875.1 of Ceratopteris richardii. Lineage (NCBI taxonomy): Eukaryota > Viridiplantae > Streptophyta > Polypodiopsida > Polypodiales > Pteridaceae > Ceratopteris > Ceratopteris richardii. The sequence continues at coordinate 66,303,690 of CM035439.1, forward strand.
TCACATCTCTTTGAGACACAACTTATGAGAGCACCCAATGCCAAATTCTATCTCTAGTGAACTAAATACATACTTTCTGTCTCTAATGGAGCTCTTCTATTAGTAAACAGAAATGTGCTGATTTCGCACGATCAAAGAAGGAAGACAAATACAAGAAGAAAACAAAAAAGCATAAATTGTTTTGCAAATACTGTAAAGGAAATGATCATGTTATCAAGAGTTGTCCAAAAGTGGCTGCTAAAGAGGCAAGGAAGAAAGAGGGTGGAATGGTTGTTGCAGAGGCCTCTACACCCAAAACAGAGTGTGCTAATCTTATGTAGAACGAAGAATGGGTGTTTACTATTGTTTTGAGTTTTGAGCCATCTTCACATGAACAATCTATGTTTGTAGTAGACTCAGATGTTTGGTACTTTGATAGTGGGGCAACCCAACACATTACCTTGCAGTGTAGTTTCTTCACTTCACTTGAGCCTACCCCTACAAGAAATAATGTCACATGCACCAATAACTCCTCTTATCTTGTTATGGGAGTTGGTAAGGTCATTATGACTACTACTGATGGTAGTTCTTTTACATTATCAGATGCTTTATTTGTGCCAGGGATCAAGAAGAATCTGTTATCAGTTTCAGCTTTAGCCAAGATTGGCTTGGTTGTGAAATTTGTTGATGATAGATGTACAATTCATGATCTCTCAAATGGCGATGTCATTATTGCTTCTGACATTTTATGTCGTGGGCTGTATAAGCTCATAGACTATGGAAAATCTATGAATGATTCAACATGTGCAGTACATGATTCTCAGGCTATGTCAGATGCAAAGCTTTGGCATGCATTCTTTGGTCATCTAAAATTTCCTAGTTCGCTATGCCTATAGAAATCTGAAATGGTGTCCTCTTTGCCCCAACTTGAGACACTAGGTAAACATGTATGTGAAGGCTGTATTTTGGGCAAAATGCAACATTCATCCTTCCCCAAAGATGGTTCAATTTGAGCTAGTCAAAGATTGCAACTTATTCATATTGATGTTTGTGGTCCTATGCAGACACCCTCTTTTGGAAATTAAATTTAATTCATGACTTTCATCAATGATTTTCTAGGCATGCATGTGTATATCCATTGAAAGCAAACTCTGAAGCGTTTACATGCTTCAAATAGTTTCTGGTTTTGGCTAAAAATCTGTCAGCATGTAAAATGGGCACCTCCATTCTGATCGAGGGGGGGAATATATGTCTTCTGACTTTAATGCATTTATGGCTAAACGTGGGATAAAAGATCAGTGTACAATATTGTATACACCTCAATAAATAGAGTTCATGTGATGATGCAGAACATTCCATTTCAGATGCAGATTTACATGATGCACTTGTTGATGAGAGAGCTAATATTGAGGAGGCAAAAAGTATGCCAAAATGGTTGGTGCAGATTTTGCGTGATAGCAAATTAGATGAACCTCTGTCATATCATACTCCTTCAGGCCCTCACAGTGCCTCTTTTGAATCAGATTGCTATGCTATGGTTGCCTCTAGTCTGTGTGATGAGAATGAGCCTATTTCGTTTGATGAAGCACAAAATTTTGAAAATTGGATGGCTGCTATGCAATCAGAATATGATGATATCATGAAAAATGGTACCTAGCCTTTATGTGACTTGCCTCCTGGCAAGAAGGCCATTGGCACTAAGTGGGTATACAATTTGAAGCATAAGCATGATGGAACAGTTGACAAGTATAAGGATAGGCTTGTTGCAAAGATTTATGCTCAAGAAATAGGCATTGCTTCTACTTGCCAAATGACTACTGTACATAGCATCTGTGCACTGACAACTCATCATGGTTCGAATGTACATTAGTTGGACATTAAAACTACATGTCTGAATGGTGACTTACATGAAGAAGTGTATGTTTTTCAGCCCTGTGGCTTTGTGCAAAAGGGGCATGAAAATCAAGCGTGCAAGTTGAAAAAGGCATTATATGGTTTGAAACAAGCACCATCTACTTGGTATGAAAAAAATACATGCCTACCTGATTCCACATGGTTTTGAGAACATTCCAACTAAGAGCACCTTATATGTTAAGCGTGCTAATGATGTGCTTTTGATCATTGTTGTGTATGTTGATGACATGGTGCTCAATGGTCCTCATGAGAGGCATATTGTTGATTTTAAGGCCGATTTGAATGCCTCATTTGAGATGTCTAATTTGGGGCATTTGCATCATTATTTGGGCATTCAGTTTAGGCAAGTTGATGAAGGAATAGCTTTGTGTCAAATGAAATATATTGACACATTATTGCATTGTTTTGGCCTTGACAACTGTAAACCTATTGCCACTCCTATGGAGAAAGGTTTAGAATTGAGTCTTCATGATGCTGGAGATGCATTTGGTGTTGTTCTCTATTAGGAGGTTGTTGGATACTTGATTTACTTATGCATTACTTGGCCTGATATTCAATTTTTTGTCTCATAGATGAGCAGGTTTATGCATTGCCCAGGAGTTAAGCATTGGTAGGTATGTAAGCACATCTTTCGCTACTTGAGTGGTACCCAGCTACATGGATTGTTTTATCCCAAGGGGGGATCACTACTGCCACATTTACATGCTTTTTTTGACTTTGACTGGGCTGGTTGCTATGACACTTATGTGTTCAGCAGTGGCTTTTGCTTCATGCTTGGTAGGTCATGCATATCTTGGTTGATCACGAAGCAATCTACTCTGGCCACATCGATTTGTGAGGCTGAGTATAGGGTAGCTTTCACAACAACTGTTGAGTGTGTGTATCTCAGATGCCTTATGGTTGATTTAGATGTTGGTCAGTCTTCTGCCACCACCATCTTCACTGATAGTTAGAGTGCATTGGGAGTTGCGAGGAACCTTGTGTCCCATGCTTAAATTAAGCACACTGAGGTGCACTATCATTATTTTAGGGAGAGATTCTCTGCTCGAGAGATCAGTTTGGCATATGTGCCCACAAAGGAGAACATTGTAGACCTTTTCACAAAGGCTTTGACTAGGGAGAAGTTTGAAGCTTTCCGTAAAGCTTTGGGCATACTTCCTTTTGTGGATTGATTCCACATAACTTGGCACTTCCTTATACATAAGTGCTAGCTCCTTATTCACCGCGTTACTCATAGGGTGGATTTGTTGATATATTTGTTGGGATAGATGGATGGATGCTCCAAGAGACTGAGTAGGTACTGCTAAACCTGCTTTGTACCAGCCCTCTTTTGCTTCAGAGTTGATAAGTAGAACTTCTTATCTTTCCAATAACACCAAAAAATGGCCTATGTACTTTGGAAGTGATGTGTGTAATGATTGAACCAAAACAGATAACTTTGAAGTTCACAAACTCAAGAAAACCTTCTATTTATGTCTTGACACCTACTGGATGTTTTACTCAGTGTGACCAGCACAGTAGAAATTGATAAAATTCCTTCTAGGGGTATTCAATTAGCTTAGTAAGCTACCATTTGCAAGTAGAATGATGTAAAAAGATAAACTATACTAGAGAAATCAATTTAGCAAGTTTAGCTATACCCTCGACTTTTTAGGACAGTAGCAGAAATTGATCAGAGTTCACCTCGATGCCGATTTCTCTGAAATGGCTAAATAGAATTACTTCAAACTTTGATAGAATGTAGATGACTTTGAGCTGAATCCAACAAGCCTTGAATCACTTGATTTGGTGAAGAATTGACCGCGATATGCCCTTGACAAGTTGACAGACTTTTGAGTAGACTAACAGAGAACTCAGAGATTAATGATATAAATGTATCTATTAATGAACACTTGTATACAATCCCATTGGCATGAACAACATTGTCTAATGGTGTAGAGAGGTGTAGGATATGGTATAGACCTCCCACACACTCAAACTCAATAGAATGAGGCTCAGGAATGATCTATCTTACCCGCGACTTTTCATGTCCACTTTTATATGTAATGAGCAAAGATTTGAATTCAAATTCAAATTTTGTCTCCCTATGATCAAGCTCCTAAATGCTTGGAGATATTCCTTCAATCAAATGAACTACTTTTACACGACTCACTTTGGTAGGTGATTACAAAAAGATTCTAAGTCAATTTGACTTTTACAATGAGGTAAAGTGGTAATTAACCACTAGCATACGTTCCTATGCTTCTTCATGTTATGTGTAACCTTCAATGCATACTTTGAGCCAAATGTGTAGGCTTGCAATTTACACCAACAACTCCCCCTCAAGCCAAACATTTTGGCTTAAGTCTTCATCTTCAATCTTCAAGTATATCCTGCAATCCAATCATGGATTTGAACCTGCAAAGTTTTGTTCCATCCAGAGCTTTAGTCAACAAATCTGCACATTGCATGTTTGTTGATACATAGGTAAGTTGAATGTCCTTGCTTATCAACTTCTCTCTCCCATAATTGTCACGAGGAAGGAGATAAGGAAGAGAGCTCACACACACACTCTCACTCTCAAGGAGAAGCACACACACAGATTGAGGCAAGGAAGAATGATCTTCTTCTTCTTCTTCTTCTATTACATAAACGGAATGTACAAGAATGACCTAAAAACAAGAATACAACAAGTGCAATATATAAAGATCAGTACATAAGGAAAAACCTAATATCCGCGAATGAGTGAGCTGACAAGAAACAAATGTGCCATCACTCTCGGTAGATAAATCTAATAAAGCTCAATGAAGTATTCCTGACATATATCGGTATGACCACTATACATGTCAGAGAAACAAAAACTGGTACGTGTCATCTTGGATCATCACATGTTGAGCTTGATATCTCAACACTCCCCCTCAAGCTCAACGCCATATCCTGTAATCCAAGCATCTCTCGAAACTTCCTTAACTTCTCAGCTCCAAGTGATTTGGTGAAAATATCAGCAACCTGCTCATCTATTCTCACATAAACAAGATCAATATCACCTGCTAATACCTTCTCTCTGATGAAGTGATAATGTACCTCGATATGCTTTGTTGGAAAATAGGGTTCCGTGCTAACTGTATGCTGCTAAGATTATCACAATAAATAGTGATAGGCTTTTGCACTTCCACACCTTAATCTGCAAGTAACATCTCTAGCCATGATGCCTCACATGCTGCCATTGCAGCACCTCTATACTCAGCCTCTATACTCGACAAAGCAACAGTGGGTTGCTTCTTGCTGCTCCATGTAATAGTTGCACCTCCAAGTGAGAAAAGAAAGCCACTAGTAGATCTTCTATCTAGAGTACTACCAGCCCAATCTGCATCGGTGTATCCATGAACCTGCAACTCCACACCAGCTTCATAAAACAATGTATAATCCAAAGTAGCACTCACATAACATAAAGTGCGCCTCAGAGCATCCAAATGTGGCTTCCTGGGAACCTGCATAAACTGACTTTCAAGTCCAATAGTATAACTTAGATCAGGCCTTGTAATTGTGAGATTTATAAGACTTCCCACAATTTTCCTATACATAGTAGCATTTTCCAATGCTTCACCTGACGTAGTATCCAATTTCAAATTCTGATCTAATGGCATAGAAATTGGCTTACAATCAGCCACACAATACTTTTGCAGCATATTCAAGGCATATTGCCTTTGCGACATCCATATACCTGTTTCTGTATGTATAAACTCAATGCCCAAGAAATAACGCAGCACACCAAGATCTTTCATGTCGAATTCCTGCATAAGACATTTCTTTACCTCTTTGATGCTTTCTTCATTATCACCACCTACAATCAGGTCATCAACATAAATAGCCACAATAGTGATGCCATCATCAGCCTTCCTTGCATATAGTGAGTGATCTGCATCACACATAGAGAACCCAATGCTGGTTAAGTAATCTGCAATCCTTGCATGCCATGCACGAGGGGCTTGCTTCAGCCCATACAAAGCCTTTTGCAACCTGCAAACATATTTGGATGTTTTGAATCTTCATATCCTTGTGGTTGGTCCATATATACTTTTTCCTGTAACTCACCATGTAGGAAAGCATTCTTATCATCCATCTGATGCAAAGTCCATCCTTGTGCTGTAGCTAATGCAACAAGTGTTTTGACGGTAGACATTTTAGCTACATGGCTGAATGTTTCCTCATAATCAATGCCATATGTTTGTGCATAACCTTTAGCTACCAATCGTGCTTCATACCTGCTTATGCTACCATTAGCATTATGCTTTACCTTGTAAACCCATTTGCAGCCTATGGATTTCTTTCCTTATGGCAATGGAACCAGCTTCCATGTATCATTTCCATAAAGTGCAGCCATCTCCTCATCCATAGCTTTTTCCCAATCTGCATTACCAATTGCATCTTCAAAACAAGAAGGTTCAGCATCTTGTATTCCTTTGTCATGTAGGCACAATGGCGAGCCATGTAACTATCATATGTCAATCGTTGCACTGAATTACACATCCTCCGAGATCTTCTTGGTCCTGGGTCACTTCTTCTTGTATCATCTACATGTGCCCTTCTTACTCCTGGAGTCTTCACAGAGGGCAATCCAAGTTCCTCATCAATACTCTTTGTGAACCACTTGAATCTCCATCAACATCTTCAAAACCTGCACCTGTTTTACTACTAGCAGAAAGCTTTTCTTTACCTTTCTTGGATGTATTTGATGAATTTGCTGGACTGAAATTTCCATGCAATCTTCCACTCCATGGATTTGAGTTGGAACTATTGCTTGGTGATGCATCTGGTCCACTCAAAACTTGAGATTCTGCACTAGATTTTTCAGCATTTTCTTTGTCATTTGGTTCAAGATTCAGTCCTTCTTTGGCATCTGCATAGAAGCTTGACATTTCATCAAATACCACATCTCTGCTCACCTTCACCTGTCGTGTGAGTGGGTTATAACATTTGTACCCCTTTTGCTCAAGGGAATATCATTTTTTTGCTTTCAGATCAAGCTTCGTCCTCAACTCATCTGGAACATGTACATATGCAATACAGCCAAAAACTTTCAGATGTGATAAGTTTGGCTTTTTACCTGTAAACTTCTCTTCAGGTGTAACTTGATGTACAGCAGCAGTCTGAGTTCTGTTCATGATGTATACAGCAGTATGCACAACTTCTGCCCAATAACAATGAGGCATATTCTTCTCAGCCATCAAGGCTCTTGCTATTTCTGCAATATGTCTAATTTTGCGTTCAGCAACACCATTCTGTTGTGGTGTGTACCTGCATGAAAACTGATTCCGAATTCCATGATTTTTTAGAAAACTGCTGAACTCATTTGACATGTATTCACCTCCTCCATCAGATCTTAATGTTTGAATGTACTTCCCTGTCTGCTTTTCCACCATAGCTTTAAAATTCTGGAAGTGAGTGAACACCTCGCTCTTCTCTTTCATGAAATATACCCATAGTTTGCGTGTATGATCATCAATGAAGGTAACATAAAACCTGCAACCGCCCATAGATGTGGTCTTTGCTGGACCCCAAACATCTATATGTACTACTTCTAGTACATTCTCACTAACATGCTTGTCATGTGGAAATGATGCTCTTGATTGTTTACCAAATTGACATGCTGCACATACCTTTTGCATTTCTGCAACTTTGAAATTTGGTAGTCCATGGACAATCTCCTTTCACTGCATCATTTTCAGCCTTTGCAAGTTTGCATGTCCAATCCGTTTGTGCCATATCTCTATATCTGCAATAACTCCTGCACCTTTTGCAAACATGGCTGCATTCATTTCAGGAATCTTTACATTTAAGGTGAACATCCTACCCACTTTGTTTCCTTTGGCAACCAATCGTCCATCTTGCTTGTACTCTTCTACATATAATCCATCAGCATTGAACCTGACTTGTAATCCCTGGTCAACCATTTGTCCAACAGAAACCAGATTCTTTGTTATATTTGGAACATGCAACACATCAGCAAGATGTTTTACCTTCCCGTCCTCCATAGACAATGCTATGTTTCCTGTATGCTCAATAGGATGCGATGTATCATCACCTGTTTCAACATATCCAGGAACTGGCATTTTTTGCAAACTACTAAACCATTCTGCATGACTGGTCATGTGATTTGAAGCACCTGAATCAACATACCAGACATTATCATTCGATTTTGAAACACCAGCAGACATCGTATTCATCATGTGATGTTGAACCATAAACAGCTTCTCAGAATCATCTGCACTTGTGGATGCATAGTTGTTTTGCTGCCTTCTGTTATTTTGATTCTTTAACCTACAATCACGTTCAAAGTGTCCAGGTTTACCACAATTCCAACATCCTTTACTATCATTACCTGAATCATTTCTTTGGAAATTTCTGTGACCTCTTTGGCTCCCCCTGCCTCGAAACTGTCCTCTTCTTCCTGCATGATTCTGTTGTTGACCTTGGTCTTGGTTACTGTTTCCTCTTCCACTTCCAAAACCTCTACCTATGCCTCTTCTTCTGCCAGAGTAGAATACCTGTTCAGAATTGGGCTTTCCTTGGGAGTTTGAGTCCTCACCAAGATTCTTTTCTTCAATAATCAGCATAGATACCAGATCAGCAAAATTCGGAATATTTTCCCTGGTCTGTATGGAAGTTCTGAACTGCTTATATGCAGCTCCTAAACCACGAAGGCACACTTCCACCTTATCATCATCATCTACATTCACGCCAATAGATGCAAGTGACTCACATATGCCTTTGATTTTAAGAGTGTAGTCACTTACCGTCATGCTCTTCTTTTCCAATGTATGCAACTCATTCTTGAGTTGCAATTTCCGTGCCTTTGTATTAGTCTTATACAAGGTGACCAAGCTGTTCCAAGCCTCTTTTGGAGTCTTGGCATCCTATATGTGTCCAATCATGCTATCCTGTATGCTAATAGATAGCCAATACATTACCTTTCGTGCTCCTTGATTCCATTCCTCATATGCTCTTAACTGATCTGCAGTCCGATTCCTTTCTGGTAACTGTGGAGCATTTTCATTCTCTCCTTTGATATACTTCCAGTAGCCTTTTCCCATCAGGAAATTCGTCATTCTGAATCTCCAAGCATGGAAGTTGTTCTTGTCCAGCTTATCGCTCATAAGCTGACTCATTCCATCTGTGTTTGCCATTTCTGCAACAATTCATAACACTGCAAAACACTACAAGCAACACTTCTGCTTGAACACTGTCGCACTATGACGTGACAGTTCGATCTCAGAAAAACACAATTTTTGTGTATCAACAGTACACGGAATCGCTTGAAATTCTGGATTTGGAATATATGAGTGTCGTGGAACACAAGGCAAGTTACAATTTCTAAAACTGGCCTGGTTTTTCTGTGGGCCCCACCTTGCGGGCTCGAAAAGGAGGTCGAGATGGCCCTGAAACTTCGATTTTCGTAGCAAATAGAGGCCTTCACGATGATTTTTGTAGCAAACAGAGGCCGTTTGTGAAATCACATTTTCTCCACGCCTTGCCGCGTAGTCTTCACCGTCGCCTTCTCCATGAGCTCTCTACAGCCACGCTGGCTCTGATACCATGTCACGAGGAAGGAGATAAGGAAGAGAGCTCACACACACACTCTCACTCTCAAGAAGAAGCACACACACAGATTGAGGCAAGGAAGAATGATCTTCTTCTTCTTCTTCTTCTATTACATAAAAGGAATGTACAAGAATGACCTAAAAACAAGAATACAACAAGTGCAATATATAAAGATCAGTACATAAGGAAAAACCTAATATCCGCGAATGAGTGAGCTGGCAAGAAACAAATGTGCCATCACTCTCGGTAGATAAATCTAATAAAGCTCAATGAAATATTCCTGACATATAACGGTATGACCACTATATATGTTAGAGAAACGAAAAACTGGTACGTGTCATCCTGGATCATTACATGTTGAGCTTGATATCTCAACAATAATGATAGTGGACCTCTATGTGTTTGGTCCTAGCATGATAGATAGGATTGACTGCAAGGTGAAGAGAACTTGTATTATCTCCAAAGATTATTGGAGACCTAGTATATAAGCCCAATTCTGTATACAAAAGCTTAATCCAAATTGCTTCTTGTGTGGCATTAGCTAGTCCTCTATACTCTGCCTCTGTGGAAGACAAAGCAACAGTAGGTTGCTTCTTTGAAGACCATGAAATTGGTTTGTCACCTGCAAAGGAAATATATCCAGAAGTGCTCCTTCTATCATCCTTGCATCCTGCCCAATCTGCATCTGAATAAATTTTGATATCAATATCTAAAGTGTAAGGGAAATACAAACCATGGTTCTGTGTACCCTTGAGATACTTCAAGATTCTCTTCGCAGCCTCTAAGTGAGGTATCCTTGGCTTGTGCATAAATTGACTTAGCACACTTACACCATATGCAATATCAATTCTTGTAAGAGTAGCATAGTTCAAGCTACCCACCATACTTTGATAACCTGTAATGTCTTTGACTTCATCACCTTCATGGGCACTTAGCTTTAGGTTTACCTCCATTGGAGTGCTTGCTACTTTAGCATCTTGCAAGTGAAACTTCTTCAACATATCCTGTACATACTTTTTCTGAGTAATGTATATCCCTGAATTAGTGTAAACTAATTCAAGCCCTAGAAAATACTTCAATAAACCAAGATCATTGATCTTGAACTCCTTCATCATCTGGCTTTTGATATACCCCATTGACATCATTACCTGTAATGATGATGTCATCAACATAAACACAGAGATATATTACCTCTGAATTACTTCTCTTAATGAACAGAGAAGTGTCAGCCTTGCTCATGACAAAACCTTGGTCTTGGAGGTATGTAGTTAACCTGTAATTCCATGCCCTAGGTGCCTGCTTCAATCCATATAAAGCCTTCTTTAATTTGCAAACATAAGTTACCTTCTTAGGGTCCTCATAGCCAGGAGGTTGTGACATATAAACTTCTTCTGAAATCCATCCATTCAAGAAAGCATTCTTGACATCCAATTGGTACATGTTCCAATTCTTTGATGCAGCCATACTTACCAACACTCTGATTGTTGGCATCTTGGCCACAGGAGAAAATGTCTCTTCATAGTCAATGCCTTGGGTTTGTGCAAAACCCTTGGCTACCAATCTGGCTTTGTACCTATTAATTGTTCCATCAGAATTTCTTTTCAACTTATAGATCCATCTGGATCCTATTACCTTCATAGAATCCTTGTTGGGTACTAACTCCCATGTGTCACTCTCCTTGAGTGCTTCAATCTCCTCATCCATAGCTTCTTTCCATTCTGATTTGGTTATTGCTTCGTCATATGAACCTGGTTCTTCATTTGACAAATCTTTGGCAAGATAAACTGAATGTTTAGTAACAAGAGATGTATCATACCCATATCTGATAGTTTTCTTGCTTTCTCTTTGAGATCTTCTGATTGATTGAGTTGATGATTCAGGTATGTCTTCAAGCTTCTTCATCTTCATTTTGCCCTTGGACTTCCATGCCTTGAATTCTTCAAGGTTGATAGTGTCTTCATCATCTAAACTTGAGTCTTCATTCTGAGTAGGTTCCTCCTTTGCAAGTTTTGGAAATTCCTCTTCCAAGTCATAGGGTAGTTTCACCTTCCTGCATTCATTCTCATACCAAGAATCATTTTCATCAAAGATCACATCTCTGCTTACCATAAATCCCTTATTGGTAGGGTTATAAAACCTGTAACCTTTTTTGTTTAAATCATACCCAATGAAAATGCATTTTTCAGCCTTTGGATCTAGCTTACCTCTTATCTAAGAAGGAATGTGCACATATGCTACACACCCAAATATTTTGCAGTGATCTAATGATGGTCTCTTACCATGCCATGCTTCATAGGGTGTCATACCATCAAGTGACTTAGATGGTAACCTATTTATGAGGTAAGTGGTAGTAGAAACACTCTCTGCCCATAGATAATTAGGTAACTTCTTCTCATTAAGCATAGATCTAGCTGTCTCAACAATTAACCTATTTCTTCTCTCAGCTACCCCATTCTGTTCAGGAGAATACCTTGTGGTTATCTCTCTTTTAATGGCTCTGTCCTACAAGAAGTCTTCAAATTCATTGGAGAGGTACTCACCTCCTCCATCTGACCTTAGCCTCTTCAAATTCCTTCCTATCTGGTTTTCAACTAATGCAAGATATTTCTTAAACAATTAAATACCTCATCCTTGTGCTTCATGAAGTATAATACAGTCCATCTGCTATAATCATCAATGAAAGACACATAGTACCTTGATCCTGAGACTGAGGGATCTTTGCTAGGTCCCCATACATCTGTGTGTACAAGCTCTAGGTAGTCTTCATGCATATATCCTTTCTTGGAGAAGGGTAACCTGTGAGACCTACCAAATTGACAAGCACCACACTTGTAAATCATATGTTGCTTGGATACATTAGGTATCCCAAGCACACATTGGTCCCTGCACATTTGTTTCAAGGTTCTTTCTCCTTTGTGCCCTAACCTTTTGTGCCAAATCTCAAGTTCTGAAAGTGCTTGATCTTTATAACTGTATAGAGCAATATTCTTTGTATCTTCCAACTCAAAAGTGAAAAGTCTACCTGATTTTTCTCCTTTAGCAATCCTCTTGAACCCATGTCTTGGTTCCTCCACATATGCTTCATATTGATTGAATTTGACCTGCAAACCTTTCTCCACAATCTGACCAACACTCATCAAATTTTTGGTAATGGTTGGTACATAGAGTACCCTGCTCAACAAATTCTGATTACCATCACAAGTCTTAACATTTCCAACTTTAACTACTGAATGCTTTGTATCATCACCTGTTTGGACTTGATGTTTACCTTTTGGTTCCTCAAGATCAGAGAGTAGTGCCACATTGCCAGCCACATGATTTGAGCACCCTGAGTCAATGTAGAATAAGTGGTCATCATTTGTACCTGACTTTGAAGTCATGTTCATGATCAAAAGAGAGTCATCGTGCTCCTCTGTGTAGTTGTTGTAGTCCTTTCTGGTTTTGAATCCTCCTTGGTAGTTGCCATTGTAATTGTTGTTGTAATTGTGGTTGTGGCCTTGGTGATGGTTGAACCTTCCTCTTGACTGTGAATATCCACCTCTTTGGTAACCTCTTCCTCTCTGATTTTTGTAATTCCTGAAACACTCATCTGTAGTATGATTTGATAAACCACAAATGTTGCATGGTGATGAGTTATAGGGTCTCCTCCTACCTTGCTTACCTCCTCTGCCCCTTCCTCTTGAAGATCTACCTCTCCCGGCATAGTTGGCTTGGGAGGTAGAGCCTTCATCTTCCATTTTTTTGCTCTTCCCTTTATCCTTAGACTTCTTATCAGTGTATAGGGTAGAAGAGTTATTACCTTTGGATGTATCTCCATTCTTTGTGAGCTTTGCTTCATGTGTAAATAGTTGTCCCATGAGAGTTGTAAGATCTGGAGTATGCATGTCCATGTAGAGATCCATTGCAGTGGTGAACCTTTCCCATTTGTCATCAGCCTTGATTCCATTGATGACTTGCCTTACAATTTGTTCTTCTTCAATCTCTTCTCCTATGCTTGCTAACTAATCTGCAACATCTTTGATCTTGGTCACAAATTCTGAAACAGCTTGCTTAGGTTGCTTCCTTAGTGTTGTGAATTCAATCCACAACTGATTTTTCCTAGCCCTTGTATTGGAGGAAAAATATGATGATAAGGTTTCCCAAGTTTCTTGGGATGTCTTACAATTTTTGATATGAGGCAAAAGAAAGTCAAAGATAGATTTGAGTAAATATGACCTTGCCAATGCATCCTTAGCACACCATGTGTTGAGTTTTTCTTGTTCTTCCTTGGTTGGCAATCCTCTTGCTTTGAATGAGGGCAATTCCTCATCTCCTGAGATGTATCCATAGAGACTCCTTCCTTGTAAGTAGGTCTTCATCCTTAGAGACCAAGCTTGATAGTTGTTCCTGTCCAATTTATCAATAAATGAAGGAAAACCATCTCCCATTTTACCTCTATAGCTCTGATACCACTGTTGGGATAGATGGATGGATGCTCCAAGAGACTGAGTAGGTACTGCTAAACCTGCTTTGTACGAGCCCTCTTTTGCTTCAGAGTTCATAAGTAGACCTTCTTAGCTTTCCAATAACACCAAAAAATGGCCTATGTACTTTGGAAGTGATGTGTGTAATGATTGAACCAAAACAGATAACTTTGAAGTTCACAAACTCAAGAAAACCTTCTATTTATGTCTTGACACATGTTTTACTCAGTGTGACCAACACAGTAGAAATTGATAAAATTCCTTCTAGGGGTATTCAATTAGCTTAGTAAGCTACCATTTGCAAGTAGAATGATGTATAAAGATAAACTATACTAAGAGAAATCAATTTAGCAAGTTTAGCTATACCCCCGACTTTTTAGGACAGTAGAAGAAATTGACCAGAGTTCACCTCGACGTAGACTTCTCTGAAATGGCTGAATAGAATTACTTCAACCCTTGATAGCATGTAGATGACTTTGAGCTGAATCCAACAAGCCTTGAATCACTTGATTTGGTGAAGAATTGACCGAGATATGCCCTTGACAAGTTGACAGGCTTTTGAGTAGACTAACAGAGAACTCAGAGATTAATGATATAAATGTATCTATTAATGAACACTTGTATACAATCCCATTGGCATGAACAACATTGCCTAATGGTGTAGAGAGGTGTAGGCTATAGTATAGACCTCACACACACTCAAACTCAGTAGAATGAGGCTCAGGAATGATCTCTCTTACCCGCGACTTTTCATGTCCACTTTTATATGTAATGAGCAAAGATTTGAATTCAAATTCAAATTTTGGCTCCCTATGATCAAGCTCCTAAATGCTTGGAGATATTCCTTCAATCAAATGAACTACTTTTCCACGACTCACTTTGGTAGGTGATTACAAAAAGATTCTAAGTCAACTTGACTTTTACAATGAGGTAAAGTGGTAATTAACCACTAGCATATGTTCCTATGCTTCTTCATGTTATGTGTAACCTTCAATGCATACTTTGAGCCAAATGTGTAGGCTTGCAATTTACACCAACAATATTTAGGTAGTGATATGTGTGAACACACTAGGACCGCCATGGCACTTTTTTTTCCTCTTTAGGAGGTTTTGTCCCCGGCTTGTATGCCTATAATGCTAAGGGGTCACTTATCTTTGTACATTCTAGTGGTAATACATTCAGTATTTGTCTTATGCTCCAAGCTTCTTCTTCTTCCTTGTGCTATTCGTGTGCTTCCACAGACCTCAAACTCCAACAATAAGAAAGGAAAAAGTAAGATGGTGTTGGATTTCAAGGACTATAGAAGCAAGAAAACAACATGAGTAGGAGAAGAAGAAGAAGATTGGATGACAATGCTGGATGTATTACTAAGTGAGTGTACAAAGATAAGAAGTCCATCAAGGTTATATGCACACATACAAGTAGGGGAAACCTCCACAGGAAGGAAAAAAGTGCCCTTGATAGTTCTAAGTGTGCTCGCACACATCAATACTAAAATATATCAACAAAAGCAAGGGCATTAAAAAAGGGATGGAGGGAAGAGAGAGGAAATTTTTCTTTTTTTTTGGAGGGACAATTGCACACATGACAAGATAGGCAGGCATGGGATACACACAGAGAGGGAGAGAGAGAGAGAGAGAGAGAGAGAGAGAGAGAGAGAGAGAGAGAGAGAGAGAGAGATGGGGGGATTCTGAGGGGAATGGGAGCATGGTGGGTTATTTGATAAAATTAATAAAATAATAGGGGTTTTCCTTTTTTATTATATAGAAATAATAAAATAAGGGATATTTTATTTTCAATAAAATTTTGACTTTAAAATGCCTTTAAAAAAAGAAAAAAAGTAGACAAAATCTCAGAAAAATCTAGATTTTTTTAAGGGTGCAAACTTTTGCACCCAAAAGCACTGAAAAATTAGAGGATCTAAGTGGAGAATCCTTAAAATTTTATAAAAAAAAAATTAATTTTGAATAATCTTAGAAAAATAACAAACATTATTCAAAAATTATGGACGGATTACAGAGGCATGGACCTTTTGTGGATGAGGCTTTGATTTAACATGTTCCTTCCTAGTGAATTAGCCATTTCCCTCTCAATTTTGTTCATAAGTACTATCAACTTGCATGTCTTCATGTCATCATGCTTTACATATGTTGGAGTTTGAGGTCTATGGAAGCACACAAACACCACAAGGAAGAAGAAGAAGCTTGGAGTAGAACACACAACACTGAATGTATTACCAAGAGAATGTACAAAGATAAGTAGCCCAGTAGGGTAATAGGCATATATACAAGCCAGGGAGAGAAAACCTCCTAAAGAGGGAAAAAGTTTCCCTGGCACTCCTAGTGTGTTCACACACATTACTAAGTAAATATATCAGCAAATCCCCCTTGGGAGTGATGCCATGAACAAGGATCTCAAACTCATGTATAAGGAAGCGCCAAGCAAAAAGGAAGTAAGCCCAATGCTTTGCAAAAAGCTTCAAACTTCTCCCTAGACAAAGCCTTTGTGAAAAGGTATGCAATGTTCTCCTATGTAGGCACATATGCCAAACTGATCTCTCCAGCAAAGAACCTCTCCCTAACATAATGATAGTCCACCTCAATGTGCTTCGTGCAAGCATGGAACATAGCGTTCCTTGCAACTGCCAATGCACTCTGACTGTCAACGAAGATGGTGGTGGAAGAAGACTAGCCAACATCCAAATCAGCCATAAGGTGTCTTAGCCACACACTAAAAAATCCTTGTGAAAGTTTTCCTATACTCAACCTCACAACTTGAAGTGGCCATAGTAGGCTGCTTCTTGCTTAACCAAGATATACATGAGCTACCAAGAATGAAGTAAAAGCCACTAGTGGACACATGAGTATCATAGCAACCAACCCCGTGGGAGTCACAAACGTCATGTAAATCTAGTGGTAGTGATCCCTACTTGGGATAAAACAGTCCAAGTAGCCGGGTACCACTCAAGTAGGGAAAGATGCACTTAACCGCTCCCAATGCTTGACACCTCCGCAATGCATAAAGGTGCTCATCTGTGAGACAACAAATTGAATATGTGGGCAAGTAATGCATAAGTAAATCAAGCATCCAACAACCTTCTGATAGAGAAAAACATCAAGCGAATCTCCAACATCATGAAGACTCAATCATAAACCTATCTCCATAGGAGTGGCAATATGTTTACAGTATTCAAGGCCAAAACATTGCAATAATGTGTCAATATATTTTGTTTGACACAAAGCTATTCTGCATCAACTTGCATAAAATGAATGCACAAATATCTTGGAGTTAGAAGTCTGCGGAAGCACACGAACAGCACAAGGAAGAAGAAGAAGCTTGGAGCACAACACACAATACTGAATGTATTACCAATCGAATGTACAAAGATAAGTAACCCGTTAGGGTTATAGGCGTATATACAAGCCAAGGGAAAAAACCTCATAAAGAGGGAAAAAAGTACACCGACAGTTGTTCACACACATCACTACCTAAATATATCAACAAATCCCCCTTGGGAGTGATGGTGAACAAGGAGTTGGCACTCATGTATAAGGAAGTGCGAAGCTATGTGGAATCAATCCACAAAAGGAAGTAAGGCCAAAGCTTTGTGGAAAGCTTCAAAATTCTCCTGAGGCAGAGCCTTTGTGAACAGGTCCGCAATGTTCTCTTGCGTGGGTGCATATGCCAAGCTGATCTCTCTAGTAGAGAACCTCTCCTTACATAATGATAATGCACTTCAATGTGCTTAGTGCGAGCATGGAACACAAGGTTCCTCGCAACTGTCAATGCACTTTGATTGTCAATGAAATGGTTGTGGTAGAAGACTGACCAACACCCAAATCAACCATAAGGTTTCTGAGCCACACACACTCAAGAGTGGCTGTGAAAGTTGCCCTATACTCAACCTCGGAACTGGAAGTGGCCACAGTACGCTGCTTATTGCTCAACCAAGATATACATGAGCAACGAAGCATGAAGCAAAAGCCACTAGTGTACACACGAGTGTCATAGCAACCAACCCAGTCAGAGTCAGAAAAAGCATGCAAATCTGGTGATAGTGATCCCCCCTTGGGATAAAATAACCCAAGTAGCTGCGTACCACTTAAGTAGCAAAAGATGTGTTTAATCGCCTCCCAATGCTTGACACCTAGGCAATGGATAAACTTGCTCATCTGTGAGACAACAAACAGAACATATGGCTAAGTAATGCATAAGTAAATCAAGCATCCAATAGCCTGATGATAGAGAACAACATCAAATGCATCTCCAACATCATGAAGACTCAATCGTAAACCTGTCTCCATAGGAGTGGCAATAGGCTAACAGTTTTGAAGGCCAAAGCGCTGCAATAATGTGTCAATATATTCCATTTCACACAAAGCCATTCCACCATCAACTTGCATAAATTGAATGCCCAAATAATGATGCAAATGCCCTAAATCAGACATCTCAAATGAGGCATGAAAGTCAGCAATATGCTTGTCATAAGGACAAGTGAGTAGCATATCATCAACATAAACAACAATGATCAGAAGCACATCATTAGCATGCTTAACATATAAGGTGCTCTTAGTTGGACTGTTCTCAAAACCATGTGCAATCAAATAGGCATGTATCTTTTCATACCAAGCACGTGGTGACTGCTTTAAACCATATAATGTGTTCTTTAACCTGCACACCTGGTTCTCATGCCCTTTCTACACAAATCCATGAGGCTGAAAAACATACACTTCTTCATGCAAGCCACCATTTAAAACTACAGTTTTAATGTCCAACTGATGTACATTCCAACCATGATGGGCTGCAAGTGCACAAGTGCTATGAGCAGTAGTCATACGGCATGTAGGTGCAAAGGTCTCATCAAAATCAATGCCTCTTTCCTACGCATAACCCTTTGCAACAAGCCTAGTCTTATATTTTTCAATTGTTCCATCAGGCTTATGCTTCAGGTTGTAAACCAACGTAGTGCCAATGGCCTTCTTGCCAAGAAGCAAGTCACATAAAGACCAAGTACCATTTGTCATGATATCATTATATTCAAATTGCATTACACCCATCCAATGTTCAAAATTTTGTGCTTCATCAAACAAAATAGGTTCAGTCTCATCACAAAGACTAGAGGCAGCCATAGCATAGCATTCTAATGCAAAATAGGCACTATGAGAGCCTAACGGAGTATGATATGACAAAGGTGCATCTAATTTGTTGTCACGCATCTACATGAGCCATTTTGGCATAGTTTTTGCCTAATCAATATCAGCTCTCTCATCAACAAGTGCATCATGTAAATTTGCATCATCACATGAAACCTGCAAGGGTTGAGAAGTTGCCTCATTAAAACAAGCACTAGATTGTCCACCTGTAAAAAGAGGGAGCAAAGTATCATACACGTCTTTGGAGCTAATAGATGTCTCCTTAGTACATGAAAGTAAGGGCTGAATAGCATCTTCCACAAAAACATCACAGCTAACCAGAATGCATTTAGCGTATGGACGATACAAACGATGGCCTTTCCTTTTAGAACTGTATCCAACAAAAATACATTTTACTGCTTTATCATCCAATTTTTTGCGATGTTGTTCAGACACTAATGCATATGCCAAACAACCAAAAACATGCAGATGAGCAACAGATGGCTTGTGACCATGCCAAGCCTCATGTGGAGTGATAAATTGTAGTGCTTTAGTGGGACACTTGTTAAGTACATATGCTGCACACATAATAGCCTCAAGCTAGAAACTATGTGGTAAAACTTGACTCTTGACCATACACCTTGCCATCTCCATGAGTGACCTCTTCTTCCATTCAACAACTCCATTCTGTTGATGTGTATACGGCACTGTACATTGAAGTATTCCCACATTCAACAAAAAATACATTAAAGTCAAAACACATATATTCCCCCCCTCGATTAGAATGGAGGGTGCCATTTTACATGCTAACAGATTTTCAGCCAAAACCAAAAATTGTTTGAAGCACGTAAACACTTCAGACTTTGCCTTCAATGGGTATACCCATGCATGCCTGTGAAAATCATCGATGAAAGTCACAAAGTAAAGATAATTTCCAAAAGAGGGTGTCTGCATAGGACCACAGACATCGCTTTGAACAAGCAGCAATTTTTGAGTAGCTTGAACTGAACTATCTTTTGGAAAAGAGGAATGTTGCATTTTGCCCAAAATAAGTGCCCCGGTGGTCCTAGTGTGTTCACACACATCACTACCTAAATATATCAATACCATTATCAAGCTTACTACCATTGAAAGGATATTGACATGGATCCCTCAATTCCTTTCCTTGCTTACTCATCAATTCTTTGCAAGGCACTTACCAATTATCTTCATGTTTCTAGATCTAATTTGGCCTATCTTTAGCCTTTTTTTTTGGGCCACTACTTATTTGATCCCCATAGATTTATGATTTCCTTTGATTTAAGAGCCTCTACAAATACTTTCAAATCATCTTGGATTCCATAGTTTTCTTCCTCCTCTTTACAAATACTCTTTTCAACCATATGTTATGTTTCATCCTCTTCCTCAACTATATCTATAAGCTGAATTATCCTATCATTTGAAGTATTTTGGACATTCACTACAAGAAAAAAGGGGGTGTAGTGATGCCCCCTCTCACTCTAACACAATGGCAAGTACCAACGTCAGGAGCTTCACCTCATAAATGTCAATCCGTGGAGACGTGAGGACCGGTATGAAGACCGTGAGCAAGTGATGGCACAAGTGTGTCACAAGCATGCACACACATACACACACATGCGCACAAGGTAAGATCAAAGAGTGGAACAATGGAAAGCTTCGATAACAAAAGAACTCTCTTACAAAGCTCAAATCTACAACAAGTTACCCTCAAAAATGAGCTCTCTAGCCCTTTTTATAGTTTTTTGAGCGGTTTTGGCCCTGTCCAGACCTAGTGTCCGACCTAGTTAAAAATTAGGTTCCAGGGCTTATTTGGGGGCTCAAACGAAGTCTAAAAAACATGAAAATTGGTAGGGTGATACTTCTAATAGTCCTCAGGCTTGAGGACTCCTCGGCTTGAACAAAATGGAGTTACAAAAATGGAAAATGGTATTTACAATGGTTTTTTAGTGATAAAAATCACTATTTTTATAGGGATTTCTTCTGAAAATTTGATAGTTGCTTCTTGAAGCTCCCTACTTGCTCCTTCTTCTTGTGTGTCTACTTTCTTGATGCGCTTCCCTGCTTTGTCCTTGACCTTGAGCTTCAACACTCTCCCCCCCCCTCTTGAGTCTGTCGTCCCTGACAGACCCTTGTAGTGGTTGTTCCATGTAGTACATTGAGAGGTAGTGTCCTTCATGTATCAACAGGGGTGGTCCATCTTCCCAGTGTATCCTGGTCGATTGTTGGGTTCTTCAGTTTTCCACTACTAGCCTATTTGAGATTTGTTCCCAATGTATGTACTTCTTCCTTGGATTTGAGCTAGAGCGTATACTTCGTGGCTTTCAAAGGTTGTTAGTTGCTCAAAAGAGGTTGTCAATGTTGATCTTGAGCAACTATCTACTGTGAATTGCTTCCTGGGTACTAATGTACCCTAGATGTCCTTGAATCTTCAAAACATGAGTTTCATAGTATGAGGTCAAGTACTTGTGACCCATAATGATTGATGGTTAAGTGCATTAGTTCATGGGTTGGAAAAAATAGGTGCCTTGTGCATGGCCTTGTAATGTAGCCCTATGCATGCATACTTGGGAAATGCATTGGAAGAATTATGGTGCAAGAAGTTGGGTCTTGAGCTCAGTGCTCAAGGGTATGCCGACGAAGAGGTTTCCTAATCGATCATGGTTATAGCATCATTGAAGCATACAATTCTTACCATGGTGAAAGGTCTATCGATCTTTATCTCTTCATGTTGTACTTCCATCATGGTGATTGACCAGTGGCTTGTCTTTCTTGTCGATGGATGTCCGTTCTGATGGTTCACTTTAAGAGATTCTTCAAGCACACAGTCTTGTCTCTCTTTATCTCCTTTTTTTTTTGGGTGCTCGTGATGGCATAAAACAAGAAGAAAGAGGTTAGTATCAATAAAATATTTTACATATAGTAAGCATATAGTAAGTGTGTCTCATGTGCCTGGGATTTCTCAATGGTGTTTATGCACGGCCGTGTAATGTGGCCCTATGTTGATGCATACTTTGGAAGTGCATGACCTCAATGGTGCAAAAGACAAGGTTATGCCAAAGGCACATGGTTGTTGCATGTCGAGGCTTTCAATGTTCTTGCAGACGTTGATGCAGCCTTTGTTGGAGGTATCCATTGGATGTCAAAAGGAGAACTGATTTTAGGGACCCATTTCAAAACAGTGTTGGGCTGCATACAAGTCCTTGTTGACTTCTTCATCTTTGGTTGGTTCCTTAAATTTTGTATTCGGAGTGGTTCATTCTTTGGTGATGTGGATGCTATTGGTACCTTAGGCTTCCAAACCCATATCCTGGATGATTGTCTTCTTACTTTTGCCGAAGGGTTGAGTTGATCTTCTTTTGGTCTTTGTGCTCTATTCTTACCCCTTCCTCTCCTTGGCTTCTTTGTTGAGACCTTTTGCATGGTGGGGAGCATAGGCCATTGTGTATGTAAGAGCTTCTTGGGTACCCACATCTGTAATCGCCCTAGTTGACCTGCAGCTAATTTTTTTGATATGCAAATTTGTCGAAGACCTTTTGGTTGAGCTAGTCTTGGTTGCTTGGTTCTTATCTTCCCATGGTTGGCATGCCTGGGTGGGAATTGTGTTGGCCGGGCTAGTGGTTGCTCTCCCTTTCGTACCCAGATCTGTTTCATGCCCCGAACTACTTTTTTCTTGAAATCTCCTTGTCTATTTGATATAGCGGTGGTCATGTACTGTCTTGCTTTCCTTTTTGTTTAAGATGTTGTGACGGATTTAGTTGTTGCATTAGAGGAGGAGGTGGTTTGTCTTTGAGCCTGTTCTTCCATGGTTGAGTTCTTCTAGAACATAGAGCTTTTGACACATACAACATCCTTTTTGCTAAGATTACTCCTAGAAGAACTAAGAGAGTGTGTGGTGCCATGATCTGTGAGCATGCAGTTGTCTAATTCTAATGTAATACATTGTTCATGTACCCAAACTTGAAGAAGTTGACTTCTTAGGTTCAAGTTGACTGCATGGTCATAAATCCAACCTTGACCCAAGACAAGTGGCTCTGTAAGGTCCTCAACCTGACACACCAGCATTTTGAGTTTCATTGGAATATCTTGAAGGTAAATGGGAAGCTCCACCTCACTGAAGCAAGGGGTTTCCACACCTCCCAACCCTATGAGATAGGCTTCTACGGGCTTGATGTCCAATTGTAGGTCTTGGCAGTATGAAAGTCTAACTCCACTAGTTGTTGAACCTGAGTCAACCAATGCTCTCACAGTCCTTACACTCTTTCCTTGTCCTACCTCTATGGTTACAAAGGGGTGTTGGTCGATGATTCGAGAAGTAATTGTGTCCGATTTTTGGCACATGTCCATGTGATATTTTGGGGCTTTCGGGTTGACATCTAGGCCTAGTCGCCTTAACTTATTTCTTCTGATGCACTCTCTAGCCTCTGCTTGTGCTTCTTCTCTAACCCTTAACTCCTCTTCTTTTCGCTTCTTAGCAGTGTTGAGTCTCATGAGCATATCCTCTGTAAGAGGTTCTTGATATAACTTGACTCGACAACCACTGATATAGTTTGGCAAGATATCACCTTCTAAAGTAGCCAATTGAACCGCACCGCTAGTGGAAATTCTATTAATGATCATGGGTCCATATCCTCGTTTTTCCAACCTACGGGCATGTTGCTTTATCGTGTAAACCAACACTAGGTCTCCCTCTTTCAATCCTTTGTCTTTGATGTGTGCATCAAAGTATGCCTTTTGTCTTTTCTTTGCAGCATAGATGCCTGCTGCCGCTCATAGCCTCGTCTCACCTAAGCATTCTAGATCAAAGATCCTAGAGGACAACTCATGTCCATTCCACTCATGCTCTTGTGCTACTCTCAAGGCTGGGATTAGGAAGACAAATGGTAGCACAACATTCTGTCCGAAGACCATCTGAAATGGTGTGGCATTGAGTACCGTTTTGTAAGCAACTCGGTAAGCCCAAACAACATGATGAAGCTATTTGTCCCAATCAGAGCATTTATTATTTATGAGTTTTGTCAATACGTTACATAGGATCTTATTTGTGATCTCGGCTTGTCCGTTAGCTTGTAAATGATAGGGAGCAGACTTCTTATGTATTACCAAGAATGCTTGGAGAAGGTTTTCAATGACTTCATTCAAGAAGTGCATGCCTCTATCACTTACTAACTCTATTGTTAACCCATATCTGGTGAACACATTCTGGAATAAGAACTTAGCCGTCGTTTGAGCATCATTCTTTGTCGTGGTTTTTACTTCTACCCACTTTGTAAGGTAATTTGTGGCTACAATAATGTATTCTGCATGGGAGTTTCTAGCTAGAGGGTTAGTAGGACCTACAAAGTCTATACCCCACTTCGAGAATGCACGTCCTCCCATCATTGGCCTCAAAGGCATCTCATCTTTTATGATCGGATATTGTGCACATTGACATGTGTCACATTTCTTCACATAGGTATGTGCATCCATATGAAGAGTGGGCCACCAGAGTCCTGAGAATAGAATGGTCTTAATTACTCGGTTAGGACCAAAGTTTCCACCTACAACACCACTATGTGCAGTTTCTAAGACCTTCAAATAATTTGATTCATGAATGCACAGACTTAAGTAACCATCTTTTCCTCTTCAGTATAGGTTGTTTCCTACCAGGGCATAGTCTTGAGCCTCTTGTTCCATGCTTGGTTTTCTTGCAAGACTAGCCTCATTGGGTAGTGTTCCCGATCTCATGAATTCTACCAATGGAGCACTCCAATCTGGAATCAATGATACGTGATAAAGAGTCGCATGCTCCACTAGGGGTCTCTTTTGACACACTGGACAATTCCTAATCCACTCATGTATTTCTTTGTCCATGCTAGGCCAACACACTCCTAAACGTTTTAGGTTCTGCAAGGTTTGTTGTTTGGAGTAGTGATTTCCTAGCAATCCTTCATGGGCTTGTTGCAACCAACTGCTATGTTCATCATCTTTGACACAACAAGCTAATACACCCTCTGTATCTTGTTTGTACATGTTTCATGCCAATATGTGATATTTTTGTGCTTTCACAATTTCTTCCTTGTTTGTTTTTATGTTCTTATTTGCAGGTCCGAAGGTTAGGACAGGTACCAGCTTATTTGTCCATTTAGGTACAAATTCTAAACTGAACAGATAAGCATCAGGTAGTTCGTCAGACACTCCTTGTGGTGACTCTCCTGAAGTTATGCGAGAAAGGTGATCCGCCCTGAGGTGGGTCCTACCTTTCCTTACAACAACTTCGAAGTGATATTCCATTAGTAAGAGGAACCACCTTACTAAGCGTCCTGTATTGCAAAGTTTATTGATCAAATATAATAAAGCTTGATGATCGGTGAAAAACTTGAACTTGCTACCCAATAAGTAGTGTCTAAACTTTTTCATAGCATATACCATGCCTAAACCTTCTTGCTCAGTTGTGGTATAGTTTTGTTCAGCAGCGTTCAATTGCCTGCTAGCATATGCTATCGGCAAATCTAGGTTTCCTTCACCTGTGGGTTGTGCTAGCACACATCCTATTGCATGATTGGATGCATCCACGTGGACATGGAATGGCTTATTCCAATCAAGAGTGGTCAGTATTGGTGTTGAGCACAAACGTCTCTTTAGCGCACTGAAGGAATTCTCGCATTCATCATTCCACTCAAAATTTGTCAACAACCCATAAAGAGGTTTAGCTATGATGGCATACATGTGGATAAACCTGTGGTAATATCCGCAATGGCCCATAAAGGCTTGTACCTCTTTAATGTTCCTTGGTCTCGACAACTCTGCTATGGCTCTTACCTTGTCCTCATCTGTTGATATTCCATTTTTAGAAATAATATAACCTAAGATTTTACCTTGTCGTACCATGAACACACACTTCTCTGGGTTCAGACACACTCGATATTCTCTACATTTGTTGAAGATCTGTCTGAGCTCAGGGATGTGGTATCTTCTTTCTTGGGAATGAGCACATAAATCATCCACATATACTTCTAAGCTCTTTCACAAGAACTCCTTGAAGACATGTGTAGCTCAGTGATGAGTAGCACCTCCTTTAATGTCAATCCGGGAAGACGTGAGGATGGTATGAAGACCTCGAGCAAGTGGCGGCACAAGTGCGTGAGTGAGAAGCACACTAGCATGCACACACATACACACACACACGCACACACGGCAAGACAAAGAGTGAAATGCAATGGGGTTCTTAGATTACTTTCAAAAAGCTCTTACAAGTTTGTTTCAATTACAATCTAACCCCAAAAATGAGCTCTCTAGCTCCTTTTATAGTTTTTGACTAGCTTTGGCCCTGTTCAGACCTAGTGTCCGGTCTAGTTGAAAATTAGGTTCCAGGGCTTATTTGAGGGCTCAAACGAGATCTAAAAATTGCGAAAATTGGCAGGTAGATACTTCTAAAGCTCCTCAAGCTCAAGGACTCCTTGGCTTGCACAAAATGGAGCTACAAAAATATGAAATGGTATTTACAATGGTGTTTAGTGATGAGAATCACTTTTAATTGGTGTAAGGGTTTTTGAAAAGTTAAAGGGTTGCCTAAGTGCTAGATTTGCGTGAATGCTCATACTTGCTTCTTCATGAGGAAAATTATTGGCCTATTTGCCAGATCTTCTTTGACTGCCATGTCTGCTTGTGCTGTCCCTTCGCTCTGACTCTCTTCGTCTTGTGGCTCCTTCGGTTCCCTGACTGCTGCCAACACCCCCCCCACTCTCGCGTCTGTCGCCCCTGACAGACCCTTGTCTAGAGGATTTTTGAACATAATATTGGACGACATCGGAGGCTAGGTGGTGTTCTTCGAGTCGCAAGCCGCGTGCTAGATCTGTGAGCAATTCATCCCAATTCACAGGTCCGGGAACATCTGGATGAGGCACCCTTAATTGTTCTGAGTAAATAGTTCTCCCCACAGCAAATAATTGGAGGAGATGTGATGGTCTGGGTATAAAGATTTTGGAGTGATATTCCCAGAATCCTGTGATGAACATCTCCTCAAATGTCTGTTTAAAGCAAGCTGGGAGGTACTTGATTCTGGCGTGCCAAGCATATATTACTTCAATTGACGGGGTGGTACTCATATCGTACACTAGATCCTGGTTTCCTGTCACAAAGCCTGCACCTGAGAAGTGAGGGTCCTTAATGTTCTTAAACGTCCTGAAAGTGATCAGCATTAATTCAAATATTTTCATACACATCTGGGCCATCACATCAGGATTATTGCGTAGCCGAGTACTCCAGTGACGGATTGTAGAAATCATGTAGTTGACCGTGGGGGGTCCTCGTGGAGGTGCTAGATAAACATAATTCAACCATTTTGCACAGGCTTTGATGTCTTTGACGGCAATAGTGAATTCAGGCCAGGTGCGTCGTCGAAGAACTGGAATGTAACAAGGGTTATACTTAATAAACAACGGCATATTATTCCAGGTTCGGACCATTTCTGGATACGTTTCCAGAAGCCTGATTCTC
The DNA here is from genome assembly GCA_020310875.1 of Ceratopteris richardii. NCBI lineage: Eukaryota > Viridiplantae > Streptophyta > Polypodiopsida > Polypodiales > Pteridaceae > Ceratopteris > Ceratopteris richardii. The sequence goes on from CM035439.1 coordinate 66,331,255, forward strand.
CAGGTGGGTTGATGGATGGACCCACGCTGAGCACTTTCCGGAATATCATCTGGACCAAATTGTGTAGCAAATGTGGGAGGCTTGCCACATTGTCGTTGAATCTCCGCGTTGTAATCGGCCAAAAGTATACAGAATGGCACATATTGGTCATTATTGGTGCCGATCCATCTATGATGAGACATGCTTCTGAAATATTCAGACTTTATGCTAGTTTCTTCTAAGTTCGCTAGTGATTGGATCTGAATGGCCACTCGTTCTTCGTGGGTGTTCGCTGTCCTTTCCAGTGTTTGAAGCCACTCGGGTGCTTCCACTTCCAATGTGTCTAGTCCCTCTGAGGTTCGTCGCCCACCTGGCATTGGCATAGGAACATAAGGTTCCTCGTACGAATCATCCACCTCAATAGGGACCAACTCTTCTTGCTCTGGTTCGACCACTGGAGATGGCTGCCTCTCGTATGTCAGTAACCTCTTTTGTAATTCTGCTACCTGCTCAGTTAAGGCCTTTACTTCATCTGAGGTGGAGGTTGAGGGGACACTCTTCGGTTGTTCCTGTTCCTTAAGCCTGCTCTGAAGTGTGTCACGCTCTCTTTCCAAGTCATCATGGGCTTCCAGGAGATCTGCATAGCTTTCCAAAATGGTTTTCATCGTCTCCGTGGGAACTGCTTTGAACTGCTCTGGATCTATCTCGTGAGGGGAGCTTTCCATTGCTGCTTCCAGATTCTCTTCATTTTGTTTTTGCAGTCTTTTGTTCTCCTCCAGTGCTGTGGCCATATGTTTTCGCAGTAGTGCCAAGTTGCGTCTGACTCGTAGGTTATCGGCCTGGTATACTTCGAGCAAAGCTTCTAGTTGTTTGACACCTGATTCTGTTGATGGTTGGGGTGCCTCCAATAGTGTTTGGTGAGCCTGCTCAAGCGTTGTATAGCGTTGATTCACTTCTGCATTTTCCTCTTGTAGAATGTGAAATTGCCTTTGTAAGTTCTGATGGTGTGTTGTTAGTTGCTGATACCGGCCGTCCAGAGCTCTGTACTCATTCTGGAGCTGATATACACATTGATTTAGTGCTAAAAATATGCTATTTACATTAAATAATGATGGGAGGGGTGAAGATGCAGGGGGAATGGGGGCGGGAAGGGGAGTTGTGAATGATGTGGATGCAAGTGGAGATGTGGGTGGCGGGGGTATGGGAGATGAAGGTGGCATGGGGGGAGGGAGCGGTGCTGTGGCAGGAGATGTTTCCATAGTGTCAATTGTTTGAGTGACAGTGTAGATGGGGATAGTGGGTGGAGTGGATGTGACGTCAGTGAAAAGAGTGGTGAAAGTGGGCATGGTGACTCCCCCGAATTGGATTCCCGGAGAGAGTGGGATGCCCATGACAATGGTGGTGGTAGTGGACGTGGTAGTGCTAGTGTCATGTGGTGGAGTGAATTGTGTAGTGCGAGGTGGGGATGGTGGTGACAGTGGTGCTTCTTGATGTTCTTCTGCTTGCGTTGTCTCTCCTGGTGCTGATACATTGATGTGAATTTGTTTCCCGGACCTCCTGGGACGAACGGGAACCCTCTTCTCAAATCTGTGAATGTAGGCCATTGCCTCATGGATGGCCTCATCCACTCCTACTGCGTCGGCATGAAGGTTTATGGACTCAATGAACAAATCGTCCACATCTTCCTCAGCTAGCAACTGGTTCATGAGTTTCTTGCCCGATTCCAGTGACATCTTATGCTGTTCTTGAATGAGTTGCATGGTTCGATATAGTCTTTTGATTTGTGCCGAATACGCAGGGGCACTTGCCAGCTCGGAAAGCTCGTCATATTCTTGTTCCTCGTAGGCTTCTTCCTCTTGTTCTGTCTCTTGTTCCTCGACGTCGACTTCTACCACTTCTGGTCGGGTGGGGGCTGCTGTTGTTGTCTGGGGTTGTGGTTCCTGAGCTCGTTCTGTTTCCGTCTCGAGATTAGAGTCATAGATCAGTCTAGCCACTTCTTCATCCGTGAGATCATTGAGAGTAAAACCTTGTGGGAATTCCAGATCTGATGGGACGGGTGGAAATACCAGATTAGGTCCATCTGTGCTTGGTCTTGGTAGCCGGATTGTGAATGGCCTAACGCGTCGTGTCTGGGGAGGGGTAATTTCTGGTGTGGTGGTGGCTCCCCTTGGTTGAGCGCAGGGTAACTGTACTCCCCCCCTCATCTTTTTTGATGGGGGACCTGCTGCTGATAGTCTTCTCTGGAATTCCTGGGCGCGGGGCCATATGAGTGCCCGCTGAATAGGCACGTCATAGGCCAGACATCGGTAGATTATCTTTGTTAGAGCGCAACATCCATGAAGCACATTTTTCTGCTTCTTGTTCCACCTTTGATGGGCTAGGTGGATCTGATCTATGATCCAATGTGGCACGTTGATGGGAAGGCTTTCTGTCTCTGCTAGATACAAGCTGAACCAAATTTTCTTTGGGGGCATGGTGAATCTTTCCTGGGCGGGGAAAGCAAAATGTTGCATGATGGTCCGCAGGTGAAGCGCAATGGTAGGTGTCATCGCTACCATATCCTTCAGCTTATTAAGATCTTTGTGTTTCATTCTACTTGGAACCATGGTTTCCTTTTCAGTGGGGATGTGCATGCCATACATGCCCAACGCTTCTCGTACCAGATTAAGGGTCAACTTGAATCTTTTGAGTTCATGACCCGGCAGCAGAGAGGGTAACACAAAGGTGCTGTCGCCTCCCTTGGCTCTGCTTGGTGTGATGGTACTTATAAGATATGAACAACGTAAGAAATCCGGCTTTGGTAAGTGAGCCCTGAAATAACTGTCCACACCGGCTTTGGTCCATACTGATCGCATGACCTCGGCGTTCTGATAGCTTTCAAACTCGCGCGTGAAAAAGTGGTATCGTCCCCATTTACCATTAAATTCCAATTCTGCTTCCCAGAAATAGGTTCCATCGCCCAATGGTCCAGCGACATCACTGAACCAGTGAGCGTGTTTACCTACTTGAGAAGTGTGCCCTTGAGGAGGATCCTGAATGGGGAGCACATGCACGGCTTGAAGTTCTTGCGGCCTTGCGATGAGATGTGGCTCGAGGAGGAGTGTTTCTATGTCCACAATCTGTGCACCGGATCCGGCTTGAGAACTAGCACCTCCTGCTTCTGCCATGGCCCTGTTTGCTGGTTGGTTCTGTGAGAATATAGAACCACGTGTTAACATCGTAATGGACAGAATAAATCCGTTGTTGTCCCCGTTACAACATTAACATGAGGTAGATGGTGAGTTAGTGGTTAGTAAGTGCACGAAGACAGTGTGTGTAGTTAATGCTTGGGTAGTCCTAGGAGACTAATGCAGTTAGTAAGTGGGGATGAATTTACAAATTGGGGTCGGGGGGTTTATTACAGGTCTTAGGCTGCCAAATGCAGTGGATGGTCTTGTTCTTGGTTTTGTAGAGGCTCTAGAGAGCTTTATAGGTGTATCGGCTTGAAAATGAGGCCTTTTAGGGACCCATTTACAAGCGATTATGTTCGTGCTCATGGGCCTTTGTGTGTTCTTGAGTGTTGAAAACGAGTGAATGCTGGCTGTGCGAGTGAATGGGTTACGCTGTATAGGTTGTGGCTTCGGCGTAGCTATTTGAGCCCGCAAGCAAGCCTTAGGCACCCAAATTTGTCTTGATTGTGGGCTAGCCTTCATCGACTTCTTGGGCACCCAAATAGATTTCACGTTAGCAGAAGAATTTCTGAAAGACTTCTTATTAGTGTCGTGTTGTTGGTTACTAATAAGAGGCTTCGCCCGTGTGGTTGGCTTGAGTGCAACCGGGTGTTCGCCTTTCTGCACCCATACTTGGTTTACTTGCTGAGATATTTTGCTGCGCAGGTACTTTTGATTTCCGGCATAGGTAGTACTCTGCCTCTTCTGCCTTTGATCCACCTTTGGTCGCTGCCTCCTTCTGGCCTTTGGAAAAGAAGGGAGTTCCGTTGCATCCCTGACTCCTTTTTTGAGAATATCATTCCTCTGCAACACATAGTTTTGGACAAGAACAGCATAGTCAACTTCATGTGCACCCCTGGAGGGACCAGGAGTCTGTGCCTTTCCTAGTTCCTTGAGTGCTCCATTCTCTAACTCTACTGTAATTCGACTATGATTGACCCATACCTGAAGAAGTCCACTTCTTAGGTTGAAGTTGACTGCTTGGTCATAGATCCAGTCTTGACCCAAGACAAGGGGTTCCGTGAGGTCCTCATCTTGACACACTAGTACTTTAACTGTCATTACCTCATCATGAATGTAGAGAGGAAGTTCCACCTCGCCCATGCAAGGGGTTTCCACACCTCCCAATCCTATGAGATATGCTTCCACAGGATTGACAGCTAACTGCAACTCTTGACAGTAAGACACTCTAACAGCACTAGTGGCTGCACCTGAGTCAATCAAGGCTCTTACGGTCCTTGCACTCTTTCCTTGTCCTATATCCAAGGTTATGAAAGGTCGTCGATCAGTTATCCTATGTGAGCTTGTTCCTACGACTTCACACATTGCCATGTCATATCTTTGATCTGCGTATGCATCTTGCCTAGGGTGCTCTCTGCCTTGTCTTCTTAATTTCATCCTTCTGATGCGTTCTAAAGCTTCTGCTTGAGCTTCTTCTCGAATTCGCTTTTCTTCCTCCTTGCGTTTTTTAGCAGTGTTGAGTCGACTGAGCATTTCCTCCGTGAGGGGTTCTTGATACAACTTGACTCTGCATCCGCTAATATAGTTTTGAAGAATATCACCCTCTAATGTGGCCAGTTGTACTGCTCCACTCGTGGAGATCCTATTGATGATCATAGGTCCGTAGCCTCTCTTTTCTAGCTTCCTTGCGTGTTGCTTCAGTGTATAGACTAAAACTAGATCTCCTGCTTTCAAGCCCTTATCCTTCACATGGGCATCAAAGTATGCCTTCTGTCTCTTCTTAGCTGCATATATTCCTGCAGCTGCTCTCAGTCTTGTTTCTCCTAATCGTTCAAGGTCAAAAAGTCTAGAGGAGAGTTCATGACCCGTCCATTCGTGCTCTTGTGCTACTCTCAATGTAGGAATCAAGAAGTCCAAGGGTAGCACAGCGTTTTGGCCAAATACCATCTGAAAGGGTGTGGCCTGGAGTACCGTTTTATAGGCGACTCGGTATGCCCAAACAGCATGGTGTAGCTATTTGTCCCAATCAGAGCGTTTAGTGTTTACTAATTTTGTCAGTACATTGCATAAGATCTTATTGGTGCTCTCAGCTTGTCCATTAGCTTGAGGGTGATAGGGGGCAGATTTCTTATGTATTACTAAGAATTCTTGGAGTAGATTCTCAATCACTTCCTTCAAGAAGTGAGTGCCTCTATCACTTACAAGCTCTATAGGTAGCCCATATCTTGTGAATACATTCTCAAACAAGAATTTGGCAGTTGTTTGAGCATCGTTCTTCGTCGTGGCTTTTACCTCTACCCACTTAGTTAGATAGTCTGTTGCAACAATAATGTATTCCGCATGAGAACCCTTAGCTGGGGGATTAATAGGACCTACGAAGTCTATTCCCCACTTAGAGAATGCACGTCCACCCATCACAGGTTTCAGTGGCATCTCATCTTTACGTATAGGATACTGAGTTCTCTGACAGACATCACACCGTTTCACATAGGTATGTGCATCCATGTGAAGGGTAGGCCACCAGAAGCCTGCAAATAGTATTGCCTTGATCACTCGATCTGGTCCAAAGTGTCCTCCTGCTACGCCTTGGTGAGCAGTTTCCAAGATCTTAAGATATTCGCTTTCATGGACACATAGCCTCAAGTAACCATCTTTACCACGCTTGTATAGATTATCACCAATGAGTGAGTAATCCTGGGCTTCTTGTTCTAAACTCCTTTTCCTAGCCAGAGTCATGTCTGGAGGGAATGTGTTTGTCCTCAGGAAGGATACTAGAGGTTCACTCCAATCTGGCACTATGGACACTTGATAAAGAGTGGCGTGTTCCACAGGTGGTTTATTACAACAGATTGGGCATTCCTTGCACAACTTTTGGACATCAGCTTCCATAGTTGGCCAATGCACTCCGAGTCTCTTTAGAGTCTGTAAAGTTCGTTGCTTTGAGTAGTGTTGCTCTAACGCACCTACATGTGCTAATTGCAACCATTTAGCGTACTCATCCTCTTCTACGCAACAAGCCAAGATCCCTTGATCTGTGTGCTTGTACATGCTTCCAGCCATGATGTGGTACTTTTGGGCTTTTACAACCTCTCTATTCCGTGTGTTTACCACTGGATGGTTAGGCCCGTACGTCAATACTGGTACCAATGGCTTAGCCCACTGCGGTACAACTTCCAAATTAAACAAGTAGGCATCAGGAAGATCATCCGATACTCCTTGTGGGGCTTCTCCCGATGTGAGCCTAGAGAGATGATCTGCTCTTAAATGAGTCCTCCCTTTCCTTACCACAACCTCAAAATCATATTCCATTAGTAAAAGAAACCATCTTACTAATCTTCCTGTATTGCATGGCTTGTTTACGAGGTATAGCAATGCTTGATGATCAGTAAAAAATTTAAACTTATTTGCAAGCAAATAGTGTCTAAATTTCTTAACTGCATATACCATGCCTAAGCCTTCTCTTTCCGTAGTGGTGTAATTTCGTTCAGCTGCATTCAACTGTCTACTGGCATAGGCAATTGGAAGATCCATATTACCTTCACCAGTAGGTTGTGCAAGCACACATCCAATAGCATGATTGGATGCATCCACATGAACATGGAATGGCTTATTCCAATCTGGTGTGGTCAAGATTGGTGCTGAACATAATCTTCGTTTAAGCTCCTGGAAGGAATTCTCACATTCCTCCGTCCACTCAAAGTTTGTCAGAAGTCCGTACATGGGCTTTGCAATGACGGCATACATGTGTATAAATCGTCGGTAATAACCACAATGCCCCATGAAAGCTTGTACTTCCTTGACATTCTTTGGCCTAGGTAGCTCTGCTATAGCTCTCACTTTCTCTTCGTCAGTAGATATGCCATTCTTTGACACTATGTGTCCTAGAATCTTGCCTTGCCTGACCATAAAAACGCACTTTTCTGGGTTCAGGCAGACTTGATATTCTCTACATTTGTCAAAGATCTGTCTGAGTTCAGGGATATGGGTTTGTCTAATGTTGGAGTGAGCGCAGAGATCATCAACATAGACCTCTAAATTCTTCCTCAGGAACTCCTTAAACACATGGCACATCAGCCTCTGGAAGGTAGCGGGTGCATTGGTAAGCCCGAATGGCATTACTCTAAAGGCAAAAATGCCCCATTCAGTGGCAAATGCTGTCTTATGTTGATCCTCTGGAGCAATGGCCACTTGATTGTAGCCCGAAAATCCATCAAGGAAGCTGTACACTTCCTTGCCTGCTACTCTTTCTAAGAGATGTTCTGTGATGGGAAGCGGATAGTTATCTCGAATTGTGGCTGCATTAACCTTCTTCAAGTTAATGCATACGCGCAGCTTTCCATTTTTCTTGGGCACCACTACGATGGGGGATACCCACTCAGTGTGCTCAATTTCATAGATAAATCCAGCTTCAACCAGTCTATCTATCTCTTCTTTGATCTTAGCAGCGTAATTATCATTATATGTATAGAGCTTTTGCTTAGAGGGTTTAGCATCTGAGGTCATGGGAATGGTGTGTGAGCATATGTCCGGGTCAACACCTTTCAAATCCTTGTAACTCCAAGCGAATACATCTCTGTATTCTCTTAGCAAGGCAATCAACGCATGCTCTTCTTCTTCTGTTAGGTCATGGCCTATGTACGTGCATCTCTCCTCTCCTTCTTCTAGGGCCACTACTATTTTCTTGGTGGTTTCTTTGTTATCATAGGCCTCCCCTGATTGTGCCTCTCGTTTAGGCATTCTTATCATGACCCTCCTGTCATCTATCTCATATTTCTTAAAATTTTCTGGGACCTCAAACAAAGATTCTCCCTCTTCTGGTGAGACTTCTCGCTTTTTTCGTTTCTTTTCGTCTTCCTTCGGGGTCACATGTGTTGTTAATCTTACATCATTTGTAAGCTCTCCATGCCTCTGGGGTTGAAATTCTACTTCATGGAACTATTCTTCATCTGATGCAAATGGTGGGTCCATAATGATTGACTCTAGATCGGAGTCACTTGCATCCTCAAATGCATCAGGGCTAGGTTCGCATTCTTCTAGAACTGCCTCTCCCATGATTGGCTCTATGGAGAAGACTGAAAGGTCATAGCCATCCTCATCACAGTGGGGTGTCCATTGTTCTTCATTGATGGCTACGTCCATTGTTGCTAAGATTTCTGCCCAACCGTGAGGTTCAAATTCTTCGTCTGGAAAAACTACAGGTGCATAGGCTAGGTCTTGGATTGATCTATGGGTTTCTTTTGCACCTACCTCTCTGGCTTTTTCTCTCTTCTCTTCGTCTACTGCTACTTTGCACATCCATAAGTGGGTGTCTTCATGCATCCATGAGGATCCTGATCCTATGGAATGCACCGATTCCGTATCATCTTTGGCTCTATGGATGGGATTCCATTGGATGGGAGGGACATCTCTATGAGAGTAATCTTTGAGATTTACTTTGGTTGTAACACCTAAGTGTTGCAAATACAAGGAGTTGGTTCCCCAGTCCTGTACCACTTGCAACTGTCGCATAAATGGTCTTCCCAAAATCATCTCATAGGCATGATTTTTGCTAAAGTCACATATAGCAAATGTATGCTCAAACTCGACACCACAAGTGGTGAGAGTTATTCCTTCTAGCAATCCTAAGGGTCTCTCAATATGACCATCTGCCATCTGCAATTTCATTCTCGTTGGCCTGAGTGCTGGCTTGCCCCAACGCTTCCATAGGGAAGTGGTAGCAATTGCAACTCCTGCGCCTGAGTCCAAATTTGCCTTGGTGGTGTAGTCCTGGTAGGTGATGGGAAGATAGGTATTACCTTCTTCACCTTCACACATATCTCCTATCTTATCCAAGGGTATTTCTGGCACTGTCCTATGTGATCCTACCTGGGAACGAGGTTTTGCTATCCCTGGTACTTGATTGGCTACATGTTTCCATACTTCAGGTCTTTCCTTGAGTAGCTCTTCTAACTTGAGATTACACTGCACTTTGGTGTTCTTCACTACCTCTGTGTTCCTAGGTATGATTGAATCTTCGTTCCTTACCATGACTGTAGGTGCTCTCATACAGGTGGACTTTGCTTCCCATGGGCCTGTAAAATGGGGTAGTTCTTGTAAAGAATTAGACTCGAAGTCTAATTTTTCTTGAGATTGGGTACTCTCCTGCTCTCCATAAATGGATGGGATGTCTTGTGGGAATTGGTCATGTGCAGCATCCACAAGTTCAATGGGAGGAGGGACTTCACTTTCCTTAGCCCATTTGTCTTCTTGAATCTCGCGTAGGAATTCTGGTGTGAACTGATTCATAGAAGATGATGTGTCCGGCTCCGTAGAGTTAGGCACATAGGCTTCTTGAGCAGGAATGCTTACTCTTTCACTTGCCTTGCCCTTGTGTTGAAAGGCAGGTTCCTTATGTGATTGTGCCATTAGATTCTCTATTCTTTCTAGGGAGGGGGAATTGTCTGGTTCAATAGAAATTGGCACGTAAGCTTTCGGTGGGGAATGGGTCATATTTTTGCTTGCGTTATCTCTTTCTTGGTTTTTTTCTTCTTTGGCAGATCTTGCAATTATGCCCTCTAACTTCTCTAGAAGTCCATCCAAGTGTAATTGCGTCTTGGCTGAGCCCGAGTAATTGAAAAGGAGGCTGGCTTCAAACATAGTCTGAGCCAATGCGACCATTTTCGCACAAAGCTTGGTTCTTTCTATCTCTAGGTCAGCTCTAGGGTAACACTTGTCATGATCCGTGACATTTGGCCCTTCTTGGATTCTGGCCTGATATGTTTTCAGCATCATGTCTATATCTTCAGGAGTGGGATCAGCTAATACGGATCCTACTCTAGGGGGTGGTGGAATCATATGAGGTGGGTTGGAAGGTGGCGGGTCGGATGGCGATGGGAATGGTGGTGGTGGGATAGTGTGAGAGGGAGGTTGAGATGTGAGTTCAGTTATCCTGGCTTTGGTTTCTCTTATGCTTTCCTCAAGTTCACTCATCTTTTTAGCCCATTGTCTTTTCATTCTTTCCCGACTATCTTTCCACGCTCTAGTCCTTTTCTTTGTCACGCTCTCGGTTTCACTAGTCTCTGGGTTCTTATCCTGGTTTACCCCTTGATTCTGCTGCAATGCTTGAGCTCTAGTGACTACCTGTACGGGAGCAGTGGAAGTGACACTTCCTGTGGAATCTACCACTAACCCAATAACATTGATAGGCGTGATTTTTGGCATATTATTGGGGTTCTTTGGGCAATCTCGTAAGAGATGTTCTTTTCCACAATCTTGGCAAAAGCCTTGGATCGTCACTGACTGGGTTTGTGTAGGTGGAGGTAAGGGACAATCACGAATGAGGTGATCTCCTTGGCATCTCTAGCACGGTCCTCTTGGGAATGGGGGTCTTACTTGCCTAGGTTGAGGCCTAGGATTGGGGTTTGCGTACATGACGTTTGTGTAATCTGACTCCCAACTAGGTTCATTTGGCTCTTCGCTGTAATAGGACTCACCATGTTCTGGAGACTGCATGTAGTAAGCCTGGGGACTATCGAAATGTGTAGAATCAAAGCTATGGTCACTGGGGTCACTCTCGGAAAGCAGTGGGGTTACAGGGACTATAGCTCTATTCAGGTTTTCTTCTGCAACAGCATACTTTACCGGAATCACATTAGCTGGGGCTGGGGGTTGTTGTGCTAGCACAGGCTGAGGCCTTTGTTGGTTTTGATATTGTGGTTGATAATTTTGTTGTGGCCTGCCATATGGCTGTGGAGGGTACTGGTTCTGGTATCTTCCCTGTGGTGGATAGGGTTGAGGATAGGTTTGCCTAACTGCTTGCTTGTTGTAGGGGCAATCTTGTGCGGTGTGATTGGTGTACCTCCGTTCTATGGTGCAGTACTGGCTACTAGGATTTACTTGGGGTTGAGCCATAATGGGACACTCGTTTGCCATGTGGTCGCCACCACAAGTATAGCACCTTTTCACAGGGGCAAACCTTGGGATTTGTTTGCTAGTTACACCTAATTTCTGAGCTACTTTCTCTGCAAGTTCCTCAATTGATGTGGATTGCGTGGAAGAGAGGCTAGAGGCACTATCCGAATCTTTGTATATCTTAGCAAGCTCCAACTCCTCCCCTAGGTTATCCTCAATGTCAATACACATGCGTACACACTCTTCTATGGTCCTAGGGTCCTTCAAGTACACATAAGATCTCAATTTAGTACTTAGCAATCCATCCAGGAATAAAGCCACTTGTTTAGCTGGTGTGGGTAACTCCGAAACAGGGCACCTTTCAAGATATTGCCTAAATCTCCTTCCTGCAAGTCTCACGGTCTCTTGCGGGGTTTGCTTGAAGCTGTGAATCAACGAGGAGGTATTATGCCTTATGCCACTCTTAGAGAATTCAATAATGAAGGCTTCTAGGAGTTGGTCTATGCTCCTGAACTGCCTCTCATTTAGTGGCTGAAACCATGTCAGGGCCGTGTTCCTAAGGGTCAGACCAAAGGCATTGTATTGCGTGAATAGATCCTCCACTTGTTCAGCTCTCAGGACTTGTCTAAACTCAGCCACATGATCGTATGGATCTCCCGTGCCATCGAAGTAGTTCTTCATGGACTTAACTAACTGAGTCGGTCTCAACGTCCTTGTGTGCTCTCTAGGTCGTGGTAGAGGGAACTCATCCGCATTTCTCTGATTCCTATGAGCTCTAAGTATCTCAGGTTCTACTCTATTCGTTTCCGTCCTCGTTCTTTCTCTACCCACTGGGTTAGCAAAACTTACTTCTGGTCTATCCCTACTTCTGTCTCTTTGCATTCCATGAGCTTGGGATGTTCCAGCTCCAGGGTGACCATAGGATACATTCGATCTCGGTTGGGGGAAAATGAATTCACCCTTCCAAGTGTAAGCATGCCTATCATTTTCTGTAACCACAAAGATCCGTTCTGAAGCGTGGTCTAAGTAGGTCACTCTGCCTGGGCTATCAGGATCCTTAAACTCATAGATCATGATAGTTCCTATATCAGTTGGCTGATTAGATTTATACCTCCAAAAGGCTTCGTCGGTTTCTCGATTGAGGAGCAGCTCTATGCTCTTATTATCCTGGGGAATCCATTCCGGTGTGATAATCCTAGTGAGAACCGATTTACCTCGAGGGGTTCTAGGTTCTGCACCCATGTTTCCTTGCTCTAGGTCACCTAACTCTGCTTCTGAGATCACATTTCCGAATTCGTCCGTCCTATCTGGGTAACTAGTGACTACGTATATGGTTCCTTCTTTGTCCAAGTATGCTCCGTTTTCAAACTTGACAGCTGGGTGCTCTAGTCCAATGGATTGATCAGGATTCTTAATCTGTACTACAGACCTTCCTAGGCCGTCCTCATAGATGCTAGCACCTAATCGGTTGGTCCTAAGGTATTCCAACTGTGTTTTGTAAGGGCCTTCTACCCTGTGCAAGTATGGCATACCTGAACTTCCTGTAGGTATGTCCATGCCTTGAGACATCCCTGATTCACTGGTATCCGAGCTAGGGTAATGCGAGTGGTGACTCAACTGCTGGGCCCAAGACCTTGCAGTATGATTGACACTAGCCTCAGAAGACCTAAGGCTTTGTCTCTCTCTTACTAGGTGTCGTCCTGATCTAAGGTTCATATGCTTAACTGATTAACCCAATTTTTTCAGGTACACCCACATTTCTGAGTCCTTTTGTATCGGTTACTTGATTCTTTTTATGTTGATTATCGTGTTTATATTCTTGTCTGATATCACGTCGTTAGGAATACTTGAGTTTAATTTTGCATTTGAGTTTGGTCGTTTCACGTTAGGTTCTTTTCCTTTAAAGTTGTCGTTCACACACACACAGGTTATCTCTTGACTTGCACTGGATTTCTTAGATAGTCTTTGATTTATCTTGTGCCTATCATTGCCTGGAATTACTTCTAACACTACCCGCACTTAGCCTAAACTAAGAATTGATAGAGGGTGTTGCGGGTTTTCCAACCTGGAGTTCCTTTCCTTGTATCGTTGCCCTGGTGTGCCCAGGACGCGTATTCCCAAGCCTGCACTTACTCTTGCCCTGCATACCCTTTGCTGCTCTCAACGGACCTGTAAGAGGCCCACGGTTAGCTCAAGACTTAAATTCAAAAGACAGAACCAATCACTTTCATTCATGTAACACTTCACCAATTTTGCACTATGACTTTTTGGACACAACTCTAGAGACCCCTGAACTTTGTTCCCCCTGGGTATGGTCAACTTCAAAATACCCTAGCTAATATTCCCCACGAGCTTTCCAACAAAACAGAAATCACCGCAAACGGATTTCGTATGAGAAAGTTATGCCAGTTCAAGGTTTTGGGGCTAAAACAGGATTCAAAACAGTTCAATCAAGCAGGCAAAAATTCTTGAATTACTTGGGTTGCGGCCTCAACATGCAATGCTAACCCCGAGTGTTTGTCCCACACTTGGCCAAAATTTAGACCACTATGTTTGCCTTAAAAATTTGACCTAATTTGCCCTTCTAACGTGTTCGCAAAGTCTGTCGGTCGCGATTGACAGGTCAGTCGCGATTGACGTGTCGATCGCGATTGATAGGTCCGTCGTGGCTGTCAGTCGCGATTGACAAGTGATCTGAATTTTCAGTCGATCGTGGTCAAACCATCGTTGACTCTGTCAGTCGCGATTGATGGGTCGATCGCGATTGACAGGTCGGTCGCGAGGTCTGTCCGTCGTGGTCAAACAGTCGTTGACTGTGTCGGTCACGAGGTCTGTCCGTCGTGGTCAAACAGTCGTTGACTGTGTCGGTCGCGATTGACAGAGCCGTCGTGGGCTGTCAATCGTGGTCAAACAGTCGTTGACTACGTCGGTCGCGATTGATGAGTCGATCGCGATTGATGAGTCGATCGCGATTGATGACTCGATCACGATTGACACGTGTCATGCGTATGGTCCGTCGGTCGTGGTCAATCGGTCGTTGACTCTGTCGATCGCGATTGACAGAGCCGTCGTGGGCTGTCGATCGCGATTGACGTGTCGATCGCGATTGACAGATCTGTCCGTCGTGGTTTGTCGGTCGCGATTGACAGAGCGATCGCGATTGACAGAAATCTGAGGAATTTCAAGAAACTAAGCACATTTTTGGGAAGCTCTAGGCCTGTAGATCATGGTTTTGCACTTTGTTTGGTAATTTGAGCGTTTTTTCTGTCGGTCGCGATTGACAAAAGTCGGTGACACACAGACAGTTACTTCGAATTCTGTACCTGCGCAGAGTGCTGGGGACGATGATGTGACCTGTACCTGCAAGACAGCTCAAGAAACATGCAAAAACAACACACGCAATTTCACTCTCTCGCTCTCTCTCACAAGTGAAATGAGGGAAATGAGGTGGAGATGGGGATATAGTCAGAAAACTGCAATTTTCGTGATGATGGAGATGGAGGTGGAAGATGGTGATGATGATGATGGTGATGAGGATGGTGAAGAAAAAACAAGAAAATAGATGAAAGTGAAGAAAATACCTACAACTCCAACGCGTCAACTCTACGTCTTACCATCACACGCTCGTCCTCAAAGCTCGATCCCCGGCAACGGCGCCAAAATTTGGTGTAGCTCAGTGATGAGTAGCACCTCCTTTAATGTCAATCCGGGAAGACGTGAGGATGGTATGAAGACCTCGAGCAAGTGGCGGCACAAGTGCGTGAGTGAGAAGCACACTAGCATGCACACACATACACACACACGCACACACGGCAAGACAAAGAGTGAAATGCAATGGAGTTCTTAGATTACTTTCAAAAAGCTCTTACAAGTTTGTTTCAATTACAATCTAACCCCAAAAATGAGCTCTCTAGCTCCTTTTATAGTTTTTGACTAGCTTTGGCCCTGTTCAGACCTAGTGTCCGGTCTAGTTGAAAATTAGGTTCCAGGGCTTATTTGAGGGCTCAAACGAGATCTAAAAATTGCGAAAATTGGCAGGTAGATACTTCTAAAGCTCCTCAAGCTCAAGGACTCCTTGGCTTGCACAAAATGGAGCTAGAAAAATATGAAATGGTATTTACAATGGTGTTTAGTGATGAGAATCACTTTTAATTGGTGTAAGGGTTTTTGAAAAGTTAAAGGGTTGCCTAAGTGCTAGATTTGCGTGAATGCTCATACTTGCTTCTTCATGAGGAAAATTATTGGCCTATTTGCCAGATCTTCTTTGACTGCCATGTTTGCTTGTGCTGTCCCTTCGCTCTGACTCTCTTCGTCTTGTGGCTCCTTCGGTTCCCTGACTGCTGCCAACAACATGACACATGAGCCTCTGGAATGTTGCAGGTGCATTGGTGAGCCCAAATGGCATCACACGAAATGCAAAGATTCCCCATTCTATGGCAAAAGTTGTTTTGTGTTGATCTTCTGGGGAAATGGCTACTTGGTTGTAACCTAAAAATCCATCAAGGAAGCTATAAACTTCCTTGCTTGCAACACGCTCCAATAAATGTTCAGTGATTGGAAGTGGATAACTATCTCTGATCGTAGCGGCATTAACTTTTTTAAGGTTAATACACACTCGCAATTTTCCATTCTTCTTGGGCACCACTACAATGGGGGACACCCATTCAGTATGCTCAATCTCATAGATAAATTCAGCTTCAATCAACTTGTCCATCTCTTCTTTTATTTTAGTTGCATAAGTGTCATTATATGTGCAGGGCTTTTTTTGGGTGGGCTTGGCATCAGCCGTCATGGGGATAGTATGAGAGCAAATTTTTGGATCTACTCCCTTCAAGTCTCTATAGTGCCATGCAAACACGTCCCTATATTCTCTTAATAGAGCTACAAGCTCCACTTCTTCTTTTGCACTTAGGTCATCTCCTATGTATGTGCATCTCTCTTCGTTCTCTTCAACGGTCACTACAATCTTTTTGGTCTTTTCTTTATTATCATACGCTTCTCCTATGGTGGCCTCTCTCTTAGGCATTCGTACCAAAATTTTTCGGTCTTCCACTTCGTATTTCTTGAAATTTTCTAGTACTTCGAACAATGATTCCCCCTCTTCTTGTTTCACTGCTTTTCTCTTTTCCTTTTGACCTCCTTCACTTACATCCTTTGAATTTATAGTTTTAATGCTTGTGAGAGGTTCTTCTTCTTTTTGTTTGAACACTCCTACATCCTCTAAATAGTGCTTTTCTGAGTTAAAGAAACTATCCATCAGAATGGACTCTAGATCTTCATCGTTTTCTTCTTCTTCTATGACATCACTAGGGTCACATTCTTCCAACAAGGGTTGACACATGAACACTAAAATATCATAACCCTCCTCATCACAATGAGATGTCCATTGTTCTTCATGGATTGCAATGTCCATGGTAGCTAAGATTTCAGCCCAACCACGAGGCTCGAATTCCTCATCTGGAAATATCATCGGTGTATAGGCTGGGTCTTTAACTGGTCTAGCTCCTGGGGGAGTTCCTTCTTCTCTTGCTTTTAGGCGCTTTCCTCTTCCTCTGTGACCTTGCACATCCACAAGTGAGTATCTTCATGCAGCCATGATGGATCAGGTGAACTTCCAGAATGCACAGAGATAGAATCTTCTTTCGCTTTGTGGATAGGATTCCATTATAGGGGTGGTACATCTCTGAAGGTGTAATCCTTCAAATTGACCTTGGTGGTGACCCCTAAGTGTTGTAAGTACAAGGAGTTGGTGCCCCAATCCTGTACTATTTGCAGTTGTCGTAGGAAGGGTCTTCCTAGGATCATCTCATAGACATTATTTTTCTCAAAGTCACATATAGCAAATGTATGTTCAAACTCTACACCACAAGTGGTTAGAGTTATCCCTTCGAGCAATGCTAGAGGTCTTTTAAAATGACCGTCTGCCATTTGAAGCTTCATTCTAGTTGGTCTTAATGTGGGTTTGCCCCATCACTTCCACAAGGAGGTGGTCACAATAGCAACACCAGCACCTGAACCTACGATTGCTTTGGTTTTGTAACCTTGATAGGTGATCGGAAGATAAGTATTACCTTCTTCATCTTCGCTCATGTCTCCTATTTTATCTAGAGGTATCTCTGGAAATTTTTGCTTAGAGCCTGCTTTTGGCATATTGGAATCAAGTTCTAGAACCTGATCCTTCACATGATTCCATAGCTGAGGTTTTGCTTTGAGCAGCTCCTCTACAGTGAGATGACACTGAACCTTAGTTTTCTTCACGACATCAGTGTTTCTTGGAACCACTAAATCCTCATTTCTTACCAATATTGTGGGAGCTCTGATATGAAGAGATTCAGATTCCCATGGGCTTGTGAATTGACGCAACTCTTGTAAAGAATTAGATTCAAAATCTAATCTTTCATCTTCTTGTTGCTCTGCTTGTTCTCCATAAATGGATGGAATGTCTTGGGGAAATTGATCATGAAGGTCATCAATTTTAGGAATGGGAGGGGGATTACCCTTCTCCTTGGCCCATTTCTCCTCTTGTATTTCTCGCAAGAACTCTTGAGAGTATTGTTGAATTGAAAGAGGTGTTCCGTCATCTATGGAATCAGGAATGTAAGCTTTTCTTGGCGGTGAGCTTTCTCTTTCAATAATTGGTTGAGCCTGTGGAGGTAACGAAACCTGGGGCTTGTTTACCAACTGCTCTAATCTTTCTAGTAAGCCATAGAAATGCAAATCTGGCTTGATAGAGTTTGTCTGGTTGAATTTTTCACTGGTTTCGAGCATAGCCTGAGCTAGCTCTACCATTTTCATGCACATTTTTGTCCGTTCAATCTCTAAATCTACTCTAGGGTAACTCTTATCCAGGTTTGCAACTGTTGGCCCTTCTTGAAATTGAGCCTGGTAGGCCTTGAACATCATGTCCAAGCCTTCTGGGGTTGGATCTGCAAGAACAGACCCTGGTTGTGGTTTATTTATAGTGGGTGTGGGGTGGGATGAGGTGGAGTGGATGGAACATCGGCATGGGAGGGGTTTTGAGATGCAATATCTTCTATTTTTGTTTTTGCATCTTTCAGGCTTTCTTCTAGTTCAGATAACTTTTTATTCCACTTGCGATTAGCTTTCTCTCTAGTATCCTTCCAAGTTCTGGTTTTCCTCTTACTAGGCTCTCCTGATTCACTTGACTCTGATTGTTCAATCGACTTATCCTGGTTCAATGCTTGTGCCCTGGTGACTGCCTGTACAGGAGCCACATTACTACTACTTGAACTTGAATCAGCCACTAAGCCTACCACATTGATGGGTGTAACCTTGGGTGCACTAGAGGGATTCCTAGGACACTCTTGGAAGGTGTTCTTTGCCACATTCAGGACAAAAGCCTTGTATTGTGATGTTTTGTCCTTGTCCCAAAGTAGATGGGCAAGGACATTCACAAATGAAATGGTCTCCTTGACATCTAAAACATGGTCCTCTAGGGGATTGTGGTCATACCTATCTCAATTGGGGTCTGGGGTTGGAATTTGTGTACATGACATTGGAGTATTCTGGCTCCCAATTTTGTTCCATAGGTGGTGCCTCATATTGATACGAATAAGTCTCACTATGCTCAGGTGACTCCGTGTAATAACCATGTGGACTACCTTCATGGGAGTAGTATGAACTATGAGCATGAGAGTCATTTTCTGGGACCAATGGGGTTAGTGGCACCAATGCTCTATTAAGGTTCTCCTCTACCATTGCATACTTAACTAGGATCACATTGGTAGGAGCTGGTGGCTGGTTTCCTAGGACTGGTTGTGGCCTATATGGTGCCTGATATTGTTGTTGCATTCTACAATATGGTTGTTGGTATTGATTCTGATACCTACCTTGCTAGTACGGTTGCTGATAATTTTGTCTGATAGCCTGCCTGTTGTAAGGACAATCTTGAGACGTGTGGTTCATGTATTTCCTCTCAATAATGCAATATGGAGCATTAGGGTTTCCTTGGGGCTGAGCCATTATTGGGCAAACATTAGCCATGTGGTCTCCTCCGCATGTATAACATTGCTTCAATGAGGTGACCCTTTGTGGTTGTCTATTTTGAACTCCTAGCTTTTTGGCCACCAGCTCTACTATCTCATCTATCTCATTGGAGACTCTAGAGGTATGATTAGTAGAACTGTAAGAATCCTTGTAGAGTTTACAGTCCTAACTCCTCACCCAAGTTGTCTTCTATGTCAATGCACATCCGCACACACTCTTCTATGGATCTAGGCTCTTTCAAGTATACATATGACCTTAACTTTGTGCTCAGTAAGCCATCTAAGAACAAAGCCACTTGTTTGGCTGGTGTGGGCAACTCTGGAATAGGGCATCGTTTTATGTACTGCCTGAACTGTCTTCTTGCAAGTCGCACTATTTCTTGGGGTGTCTGCTTGAAGCTGTGGATCAAGGATGATGTGTTATGTCTGATACCACTCTTGGAAAATTCCACAATGAATTCCTCTAGCAGTTGACCTATCTCTCGGTAGTTGCGACTATTCAGGGGTTGAAACCAAGCTAAGGTGGTACCCTTAAGAGTCAAACCAAATGCCTCGAATTGTGTGAACAAGTCCTCAACCTATTCAGCTCTTAACACTTGTTTGAACTCGGCCACATGATCATAAGGATCTTCGAATCCATCAAAATAGTTCTTCATGGCCTTGACCACTTGAGAGGGTCTAAGGGTTCTCGAATGCTCTCTAGGTCTGGGCACTGGAAACTCATGTTCATCTCTTTGATGCCTATGTGCCCTGTGTCTCTCACTTTTCGGCCTTTCATCCTCATGTCCTGATTTGTCTCTACCCATAGTGTGTGCGAAGCTTACCTCTGGTCTCTCTCTAGTTCTTTCCCTTTGGGTTTCATGGGCCTTGGATGATCTTGCTCCTTGGAGACCATGGGAAACACTAAATCTTGATGGAGGGAAAATTGATTCACCTTGCCAAGTGTATGCATGCCTATCTTGCTCTGTTATCAAGAACAGTTTCTCTAATGTGTGATCTAGATAGAAAACTTTCCTTGGTATCTCCGGATCCTTGAATTCATAGATGGTGACTACTGGGTTGGGTCGATCTGGCCTGAATCTCCAAAAGGCTTTGTCTGTTTCTCTATTCAAGAATAGCTCTATGCTTTTGTTGTCTTTGGGAATCCATTCTGGAGTGATCACTCTGGTGAAAACTGACTTACCTCTAGGGGTCTTGGGTTCTCATCCTATGTCTCCTTGCTCCAGATCTCCTAGCTCATTCTCAGGAATGATGTTTCCTAACTCACATGTCCTATCTGGTAGGTTGGTGACCACATACATGGTTCCTTCCTTATCAATGTATGAACCCTATTCGAACTTGACCACTGGGTGTTCCAGTCCAAAAGGTTGATCTAGATTTTTGAGTTGGACCACTGATTGTCTTAGGCCATCCTCATAGATGTGTGCACCTAGTTGGTTGGTCCTCATATACTCCAATTGTGTTTTATAAGGACCTTCTGGTGCCTGTAAATAGGAAGTACCTGAGCTACGTATGGATCTCTCCATGTTGAAGGACATTTCTGAGTCACTTGTGTCAAAACTTAGCACATAGGGATAACCACTTAGTTGTTGTGCCCAAGACTTAGTTGTATGGTTGACACTAGCCTCAGATGATCTAATGCTTTGCCTATCCTTGCCTAAGTGTCTGCCAGATCTTAGGTTCATAAGCTTTGTCTACAAGTCCAAAATTTCCCCTTGTATTGCTCAAAATCCTTTGGAACTCCTTGGTTTCCTAGTCCACCTGAGGATCAACTTCAAAATCACTGCAAATGGATTTCGTATGAGAAAGTTATGCCAGTTCAGGGTTTTGGGGGTTAAAACAGGGAAACAGGACCTCTCTGGGATTGCTTCAAAGCAGACGCCACACGACACTTAGTAAATATCGGTGATACTTGGAAGCAGATGATACACGATATTCGGTAGATGTCGTGACACTTGGCCCTTAGCACAACACTCGACACTTGGGAAATATCACGACACTTGGATATTGCAGATATTGCGACACTTGGAGCTCACAACATTCGACACTTGTCAGATGTCGACATTTGATGTCAACGACACTCAACACCTGATCAGTCACGACACACAACATGTGGTAGATGTCGTGACACTCGATCACATGACACTCGACACCTGATTGGTCATGACATTCGATACCTGAGGGATATCGCAATACTTGGCCCTACACGACACTCAATACTTTATCAGATGTCGCAATACTTGGCCACACGACACCTGAGATCACGACACACGACACTTGTCAGGTATCACGACACTTGATCTCCACGACACTCGACACTTGTCAAATGTCACTAGACAAACACGATATTTGACACTTGTTGAATGTCGCGATGCAGCCACGACACTCGACACTTGTCAAATGTCGCGAGACAAACACGATATTCGACACTTGTTGAATGTCGCGATGCAACCACGACACTCGACACTTGTCAAATGTCACGGGATAAACACGATATTTGACAAGGGTAAATATCACGATGCTCAACCGTGGGAAATCACGACACCTAAATGTCGCGACACTCAACCGTGGGAAATCATGACACCTGGATTTTTTGGAGTCCTAATTCAAAAATTTTTGCAAATATGAGTACCTTGTGTCCTCCTTGTCACTCCTATGTGTCTGTAGATGCAAAATCTCTCTTCAAACCCGCGATATCACACTCACAACATTTGGCGCAGGTTTGTTCACGTTCGAGACTGATCGCTCAATTTTTTGGGTATTTTGGTAGTATTTCTCCAGCGTTTCAGCTCTGCACCCCCTCTAAGCTTCTTGCTTGTAGCCACAAATGAAAAATGAGGTGAATGTACTCTAGAAAATGGAAAAAACTAAGAAGATGAAGGTGGGTGGAGATGGTGATGATGATGAAGAAGAAGAAGAAAACTTGAAAACTGAACTGAAAATGGTGATTTTTTTACCTTCGAACATTGCTACTCTACGTTTTACTGTCACACACTCATCCTCCAAGCTCTCTCCCTGGCAACAACGCCAAATTTGGTATCACTCTAGCACAATGGCAAGTACCAACGTGAGGAGCTTCACCTCATAAATGTCAATCCGTGGAGATGTTAGGAGTGGTATGAAGATCGTGAGCAAGTGATGGTAGAAGTGCGTGAGTGAAAGCACACAAGCATGCACACACATACACACACATGTGCACAAGGTAAGAGCAAAGAGTGGAACAATGGAAAGGTTCGATTACAAAATAACTCTCTTACAAAGCTCAAATCTACAACAAGCTACCCTCAAAAATGAGCTCTCCAACCCTTTTTATAGTTTTTTGAGTGGTTTTGGCCCTATCCAGACCTATTGTCCGGCTTAATTAAAAATTAGGTTCCAGGGCTTATTTGGGGGCTCAAACGGAGTCTAAAAATTATGAAAATTGGTAGGGTGATACTTCTAATACTCCTCAAGCTCGAGGACCCCTCGACTTGAACAAAATGGGGTTACAAAATGGAAAATGGTATTTACAATGGTTTTTTAGTGATAAAAATCACTATTTTTATAGGGATTTCTTCTGAAAATTTGATGGGTGCTTCTTGAAGCTCCCTACTTGCTCCTTCTTCTTGTGTGTCTACTTTCTTGATGTGCTTCCTTGCTTTGTCCTTGACCTTGAGCTTCAACAACCCCCCTCCAAAAAAAGCGGGGAGCATCACTTATGTGACGTTATTTCCACATGTTGTTGCATAAGCAATGCTCAGAACAAAAGAAGAGTTGGTCGCATAAGTAACAATTACCATCACTTATGCGATGCATAAAATTAGCGTCGCTAAGAGCGACGCAAGAGCATCGCATAAGCGACATCATCGGAATACAAAAAAGAAAATTTGATTTCTCCCGGCACATTTGTGCCAAGATCTGATGAACAAAGGATCAATCTTGAGAGAGAGGGGGTGAGCACACATGCGTAGACAATCAATCTCGAGAGATAGAGAGGGAGAGCACACACAATTGGGTATGTATACACAGGCATACATAGACACACACATACACTCACATGCATACATACACACACATATACACTCACATACACACATACATACACATGCATACACACACATACACATATGCATACACACACATATTCATGCAAACACATACACATACACATATACACATGCACATACACATACAAACACATATACATTACACACATACACAACACAGACATATACATACACTCATAGACACACACATACAAACACATACACATACACACACATACACACATATACATACACATGCATACACACACATACACATACACACACATATGCATACACACGCATAGACACATACACATACACACACATGTACATACATACACATAGACACACATATACACATACACACACATGTACATACACACACATAGACACACACACATGTACATACACACACATAGAAACACATACATACACATATACACACATGCATATAATCACATGCATACACACATATACACATACACTTACACATAAAGTAACATACACACATATATATACACATACATACACACAAATACACATACACACACATATACATACACACACATACACATATACATACGCACACATAGACACACACAAACATACAATCACATGCATACATACACACACATGCATGCACATGCATATGCATACATACATACATACACAAATGCATACACGCACATGCACATACACACACATATGCATACACACATACACTTATACATATACACATGCACATATACACACATACACATATACATACACACACATAGAAACACACACACACTAACATGCATACATACACATGCATACACACATGTATACATACACATGCACATATACATACACACATAAACATATACACATGCATATACACACATACACATACACACATATAAATACATACACATATACATACACACACATATGCTCACATGCATACATACACACACATGCATACATACATACACATGCATACACACACATGCACATACACACACATTTACACACACATGCACATACACAGACATACACATATATACACACACATACACATACATAAACATATACATACACACACATAGACACACATGTACACTCACATGCATACATACACACACATGCATACACATGCATATGCATACACACACATCCAAATACACACACATATGTATATACATACGTACACACACACATACACACACACTATGCATACACATGCATAGACACACGTGTATACGTACACACGCACATATACATACACACACATATACATACACACATGCATGCACAAAAAGTCACATACACACATACATATACACATGCATAGACACACATACACATCCACACATATATACGTACACACACATACACATACCCACATACACACATACAGATACAGAAACCCACACGTATGCTCACATGCATATGCATTATACATAAACACATGCATACACACACTTGCACATACACACACATACACATACATACACACATAGACACACACACATACACTCACATGCATACATACTGACACATGCATACATACATACATGCATATGCATACATACATACACATGCATACAGACATATACACATACACACACATATGCATACACACACATACATACACACATATACACACACTATACATACACATGCATACACACACATACATACATGTACACATACACACACATATACATACACACACATAGAGACGCACATACACATACACACACATGCATACACATACATATGCATACACATTCATATGCATACATACATACACACATGTATACAGACACATACACGCCTACGTACACAGATACACACACATACACTCACGTACACATATAGATACACATGCATAAATACACATACACACATACACATATACATACAAACACATACATACACACATAAACACACATATACATACACACATATACATACACACATACATACAAACACATACACATGCAAGCACATACACACACACATATGCATACACACATATACCTACATGTTGGAGAAACACCGCACTAATTAGACATATATTTGAAGGTTAAAGCTTTAGAAGAAAATCACATGCCTATGTGAAGGGACAAATTCACAAGTGTATTATATTTGTAAAGTTAGTTCACTTTAGTTCTAGAAGTTTTTTAAAAGTCACGAGAATGAGAAAATCTATACAAGTTAGTTTGTATCAACTGACGTGATGAGAGAGAAGAAGTGGAAGAGAGTGATAGAATGTGAGAAGGAGTTCATTTTGTACGACTGAGTATAGTCGGGCTTCTCTGAGTGAGAAAGCATCTGCAAACTTCTGAGTTTTTCATAGCTATGAGAAGAAATAGTTAAAGTTCTGTGTATGAGACTCTCTCCATCACCTCCATGTTTGTCTACTATGTGATGAGTTCAAAAGTTCAAGTTTTCTGAGCAACTCGATGTCTGGCACCGAGTTTGTGCTGATAAGTCTGTGTTTTACTTTCTGAGTTCTAACTTCTGCTAAATCTTCTTGAAAAGATGATGTTTGTGGAGCAACTCGATGCCTCGCATCAAGTTTCAGCATAAAGTCGATGCTTGGCATCGACTTCTAGTGGTCTTGCTCATGTTTGTTCGTAGGCTAATTCTGGTGCTAAAAAAGTGGCTGAAAAAGCTCAAAATCGATGCCCGGCATCGACCTTTGGTTGAAAGTCGATGCTAGGCATCGAATTTTCATTTTTAGACAGCGAAATTTACTAAAACAGGCAAAATTTCTAGTTTTGGAAAGTCATACAGGGTAATCTTGTGAAGGCCATAACTTGAGTTCTAGAGATCCATTTCTTGCATATGATAGCTTGTTGGAAAGCTCTTTCACCCACCAAAAGATCTTGGAGAAATAATATTTGAGCTAAGAGAAATTAGCAAACTACTGAAGGTATGTCATTTTAGTGAATGGAAAGTTCTGAAGAAGTAAAGTTCTTGGTTTTGGCTATCATTTCTCAAAGTTTGGAGTGGCAATGAGTTAATGGTGACCATAGAGGTGTTCTAGTGTCACATTAATTCATTTCTTGTGGTGTTTTACACATCAACAAGTGGTATCAGAGCAGAAAGGTCCTAAAGAGCAGAAGGCGGCAAAGGTACGAGAAGTTTTTGAAAAGTTTTTCATTAAAGGTGGAAAGGTGAAGCATTTGAAGACACAAGGCATCAAAAGGTTACTTCAAAACTATCCTCATACACAAAGAACTCCAAAAGGTATTATTCTTTATCCTTTAAGCTCAAAGGTTGCAGCAGAAGGAAAGGAGTATGGCAGATCATATCTCCATTGACAAACTGGACAGAGATAATTACCCCGCATGGGTAATGAGAATGGAATCCTTACTTATGAGTAAGGATCTCATGATATATGTAACAGGTGAAGAAGAGAAGCCAGTATTTGAAGATGAAAACCGACCAAAGAAAGAAGAACTTGATGCTTTAAAGCATTGGCAGAAGAAGGATGCAAGTGCAAAAGCATACATCTACAATACAATCTCAGATCATTTGCTACCACACATCAGAGGATTGGAATCATCTAAAGATATATGGAATGCATTGGAGTATCATTTCCAAAGCACTACTAAAGCAAGGAAAGCAAGTCTATGGTCAAAGTTTACAACATTCAAGAAGAAGCCAAGTCAAAGTATTAGTGATTATGTTACTAAGATGAAGGATCTAGCAGATAGTCTTGGATCCATAGATGAAGATATTGAGGATCACAAGTTGATTTCTCAATTAATTACAGGTTTGAGAGGAGATGAAAGGTGGAAACCTTTTGTCTTATCAACAGAACTTTCATTAAATCATTATGTTCCAGATTTGAATCAATTACTTGGTTTGATGCTCACATATGAGCAAGACTTGAAGGGAGATGGAGATAAAGGACAAAGTTCTGCAATGTACATGAAGAACAAGAAGAAAGGAGATAAAGGTAAAGCAAAGGATGAAGAAGAGTCGATTTCTCAAGTTTATTATGCAAGAGGTAAAGGCATAGGCAGAGGAAGAGCAAGAGGTTTTGGAAGAGGAAGAGGTAATCAAAATAACAACAAGAAGGCTTGCTGGATCTGTGGATTGAGTAATCATTTGGCTCACGACTATTGGCACAATCAACAAGGATCAAATCAAAATCAGAACAACAATAGCAGAGGTCGAGGTGGAAGATATCAAAGTAATCTTCAGAGAGGTAGACAAAGTCAAAGAGGAGGCTATGGTAGAGGTGGAGGACAAAGTCAAAGAGGAGGCTATGGTAGAGGTGGAGGACAAAGTCAAAGAGGAGGCTATGGTAGAGGTGGAGGACCTAGTGTCCGGCCTAGTTAAAAATTAGGTTCCAGGGCTTATTTGAGGACTTAAACGAGCTTTAAAAATTATGAAAATTGGCAGGTAACAACTTCTAAGGCTCCCCAAGCTCGAGGACTCCTCAGCTTGTACAAAATGGAGCTACAAAAAGGTGAAACAATATTTACAAGGGTTTTTAGTGATGAGAATCACTTTTAACATGGTGTAAGGTTTGGAAAAATTTAATGGGTTGCCTTAGTGCTAGATCTGCATTTATGCTCGTACTTGCTTCATATGCCAACACTCTCCCCCCCCCTAGGGTCTGTCGCCTCTGACAGACCTTTGCTCTGCGGTTTGGTCAATGTAGTTCTGGATAATGTCGGTTGCCAAGTCATGTTCTTTGATCCGTAGCCCTCTGATCAGGTCTCTCTGAAGGGCATCCCAATTGACTGCTCCCGGTATGTTCGGTTGTGGCGTTGTGTAGATCTCTGAATGCATCGTTTGTTCGCATGCGAAGAGCTGTAGCAAATGAGTGGGCCGTGGCGCGAACACCTCTGAGTGCCTCCCAAAACCCCGTGGTGAACATATCATCAAAAGTTTGCTTGTAGCAGGCAGGGAGATATCTGATTCGTGCATGCCATGCATAAGCAACTCGTATGCTCGGGGTTGTGCTCATATCATATAGTAGTTCATAATTACCATTAACGAACCCGGGAATCGGAGGCTGAATGTGACATACATTGCGGAAGGTTTTGAGCACTACCTGCATCATATCCAATATTTTGAGCATCATTTGGGCAGCTACGTCTGGCATAGGGTGGAGGCATGGAAGCCAATGTCGGATAGTAGCCATCATATATGCTACTGTAGGTGTGCCTGTTGGGGGTGCAATGGAGGGATAATTTAGCCATTGTTTACAATTTGCATTGTTCTGAACCTTGATGGCGAATGCTTTCCATGATCTCCTTCTTTGAACTGGCCCAAAGCAAGGGTTATGTTTTAAATGCATGGGAGCATGGTCCCATGTCCGTAGCATTTCCGGATATGTTTCCAGTAATTTCTGCCTCCAGATAGGTTGGAATATGGCCCCCTTTTTGGCTGCCTCTGGGATATCCTCTGGTTTGAACTGAGTTGCGAAGATGGGGTA
This sequence comes from Ceratopteris richardii, assembly GCA_020310875.1. Lineage (NCBI taxonomy): Eukaryota > Viridiplantae > Streptophyta > Polypodiopsida > Polypodiales > Pteridaceae > Ceratopteris > Ceratopteris richardii. Next base: position 66,359,774 of record CM035439.1, read on the forward strand.
TTTGTTGGTGAGGCGTTTGATTTCAGCATTATAGTCAGCCAACAGTACAAAATATGGTTTATACTGTAACTCTGAACTAGTTATCAGCCTTCTAGGGGCCAGATGTCTGAAGTATTCTGATTGAAGTATGGTTTCTTCAATGGTCTTCATGGCCAACATCTGGTTGGAGATACGTTCTTCATGAGTCCGCCCCATTTCTTCTACCTGTTTCATCCATGCCGATGGGGGTTCCTCATATGTATCCTGTCCCTCTTCAGTGATTCTGCCTCCTGGAAGAGGTTGTGGCTCATAATTATCTTCAAACATTTCTTCCACCGGAATGACAATGGTCTCCTCTTCGTTTGGCTGATCAGGTGGAGAGGGGGGTCGTTCATATTGTAATAGCTTAATCTTTAATTCAGCCACCTGCTGTCGTAGCTCCAGTACTTCATTGGTTATTGATGATTCAGGCTCTGGTGAGGTTGCAGCATTGACCATCTCTTTAGTTGTTGGTGGTTGTGGTGTATGCACTTGGGATCTTCGTAGGTCCTTTACCTGATCTACTAACTGGTCGTGTGCCTCCAAGAGGGTAGCATATTCTTCTAATGCCTACTGAATGTGTGCTGAGGGAATAGCCATGAATTTGGCAGGGTCTATAGGTGCTCCAGGGGTATTTTCCATGGCTGCTTCTAGATTCTCCTGGTTTTGTTGCTGTAGCCTTCTGTTTTCTTCTTGAGCCGCTGCTAAGTGGCGACGAAGTAGAGTCATGTTTCTTTGTAGTCTAGCATTGCGGCCCAACTGATCTCTGAGTTGTTCCTCCATAGCTTTACGTGTCTCCATATACTTGGCTTCCATCTCTGCATTCGATTGTTGGAGGACAGTCACTTCGTGTTGTAATGTTGTATTACTTAGCTCCAAGGCATTGACACGTGCCTGGAGTTGAGCCAAGAGGTTGCATAGCTCTGTGTTGTTTTCTTCGAGTAACTTATATTCTTGCTTAAGTAGAGTGGCCGCTTCGAACATAGTGTCTAGTGCATTACTAAATGATGTGGATGCAGGGGTAGAGGTGGAAAATGCAAAGGGTCGGGAAATGGGGAAGGGAAAAGTGGATGATGTGCCTATGAGTGAAGTGAAATGTGATGATGTTGGAACAACCGTGGTGGTGGGTGCTTCTGTGGGTGGTGAAATGTCCATGGGCTCGGACGTGATAGTGTGTGAAGTGTGAATTGTGAACACGGGAATGGTAGGTGGTGTGTTAGTGGTGGCCGTGAATGTGGGGGAGTTGGGTTGGGGAAGGGACTTTTTATTATAATTCTCAACTTGTTGGAGTATATTTACAAGGTTTGTCCAGAATGAAGGTTGGGTGACTTGGGTTGATTCCGAGGGGGTAAAAAGGGGTACAATGGGTAGGGGTTGGGAGGGAGGAAATGTATTGGTGGATGGAAGTGGGTGTGTTAAGGTTTGGCTAGTGGCAAGTGGCTGTCTGAGGGCTGGGAGATATGAAGGGTGACCTATTATAGTTTGATCGGTGGCAGGATGACCTATATGGGGTTTAGAAATTCGGGTGGAAGTGGTGGATGTAGGTAGAGGGAAGGATAGATGAGTAGTGGTGTGTATAATGGTTTCATCATGGGTGGATACTGGTTGTTCAGGAAGACTAGTGGGGAAGGGTTCTGAGGGCTGGATGGGAGGTGATGGTGGAGATGGTATCTGTGTATTTACATCTGGTTCCTCACTGGGAGTTGGGCTGGCCATGTGAACATCTTCTGAAGTTGTGGTAGGCAGTGCGGTAGAGGCTTCCATTTGAATCATTTTTCCCCGTCATGGTCTTGTATCAATCCTTCGTTGGTCATATGGAGGGGTATTACGATAGACCATGGTCCTCATGGCCTCCCCTATTCCGCATGTTTCCGCCAAGAGATTCAATGATTCTACGAAATGCGGGTCGACATTCTCCGCTTGCAGCATCTGGTTCACTAGTGCTCTATTTGCCTCTTCTGATAACTTGTGTCTTTTTTGTACCTGCTTGATTGTCTTGTAGAGCCGTTTGAGTTGTGCCGTGTAGGCAGGAGCTTCCTCTTCACTCTCCTCTGGTTCATTCCCCCGTGCTTCTTCCTGATTCTGTGTGCTTTGAGCATGAGGATGTTGTGTCTCATCTTCCCAATGTACCCTTCTTGCCTCACTCTGTGGCTGTTCTCTTTGGGATGATGATCCGGGACCGGCATTGTCAGAAAAACACTCACTATCAGATAAGTGGGAAGTCTGTAGGAAGTTTTCAAAGTCAAAATTTGGATCCTCTGCTAATGTGGCCATGGATGCAAACTCAGCATCGGTGGGTAGTGGAGGGGCAGATGGAGTGGGCTGTACCATATCCCCTGATTGTGTGCCTTGGAGTTGGATGGTGAAAGGGGCTACTTGGGCCTCTTCTCTAGGGGAAGCTTCTGTTGTGGCCTCACGAGGGATCAGAACCTGTGAAAGTGATCCACGCATTCTTTTCGCAGGTTGAACCCCTGACTTCTGCCCCTTGAAGAATTCCAATTGTGAGTATTTAAGGGCCCTTGCAATCGGCACATCATAGGCAAGGCATCTATAGATAATTCTTGTAATCGCACAACAGCCATTTAAGGTATGCTTCCTCACGCCTCGCTTGCCTGCTTCATATAACTGGTCCAGTATCCATACGGGCATTTTAATTGGCAAGCCTCCAGTCTCTGCTAGGTATAATCCATACCATATTTTCTTATGAGGTTGGGTGAAGCGGTCTTGAGCTGGAAATGCGAAGTGTTGAAGGCACATCCGCAGTGGTATGGCAATGTTGGGGGTGAGGGTACACATTTCTTTCAACTTCTTGATTTTGTTGTTCTTCATCGACTCTGGTATCAAGGGATCTCGATCGGAGGGTACATGGGTGCCATACATCTAAAGGGCTTCCCTGATTAAAGTAATATTCAATTCAAACTTCTTCATTTCTTCCTGGTTTGATAGAGAGGGCACCATGAATGTGCCTGAATGATCTTTATCTCCTGACGGCTTCAGTGTGGCAATCAAGTAGTAGCACCTGAGAAAATCCGGTCTAGGCAAACCTGCACTAAAGTAATCTTGCAAACCCGCTTTCTGCCAGATATCCTGAAGAGGAGCTGCATTCTGTAATGTTTCAAATTCTCTTGAGAAGAATTGGAATGTCCACCATACTCCTCCTGATCTGCATCTCCCAAGTCTCCTGGCATCTCATTGAACCAATGAGAATGCCCCTTTACTCTTTCTGTTAAGCCACTTGGTGGATCCGAAATGGGAATTCTTCTCACGTTCAAAAACTCTTCAGACCTAGCTGTCGGTGGAGCCTCCACAGGCATGGTATCCCAATTGCTTTGAGTGTTAGTGCCTGCCTGAGAGCTCGTGCCTGCTGCTGTTGCCATGGGAATTGGGTGCTTATCTGCTAGAAGAAGAAAGGCACATTAGTGTTGCATAGGAAACAAGATGTAATGGTGTTCCCTTCACAATACTAACATGACAATCCGAAGGTTAGTGGTTAGAGGTGAAGTGTTTGTGATCGATGTGAGTGGTGATTAGAGGTTAGTGTCATCCTAGATGCATACTTTGGTTATGCAATGGACTCAGAATGCACCTATGTCAGAGTGGATGGATTTACAAAATTGGGTCAGGGGGTTTGATACATGGTTTAAGTCTCCAAACTTTGATAGAGGATTCGTAGCTCTTAGAGCTAAAGACAGGTAGAGATTTATGAACTAGAGTGTGATGGATTTGGGACCTTTTGGGCACCCATTTCCAGACATTCCTCGGTTGGACTGAGTGTGGGTCAGGGGGGTATTTAGGTAGAGTTCTTGCGTTGTTAGTCGAGAGGACTTGTGAGTGTTGAATTATGCCAGTAACTAGAGTTGGAGCTATTTGGGCTCGTAAACAGGCCTTGGGCACCCATATGTGTCTAGCATTGGGGCTAGCCTTCATTAACCGCTTAGGGACCCAAATAGATGTGGTGCGCCTAGGAGGTTGCCTAGGGTACTCCTTCAATTTTGTCCCTGATGGTGTGGCTTGTTTTTTGGCTCCTCGAGAACCTGCTTTTAGAGTTGTGGGTTTTCCATCCTTGCGTATCCAGATTTGCTTCGCGCCACGAGGTACTCCGTGTTGCACTGGTTGGCGCTCCTGCCTCTTGATCAACGGCCTCCTTCGTGTTGAGTGATGTTCGGTCTGCCTGTTTAGAATCTTCTTTGGATCAGCTGGGAACTCCTTATTGGCTCCTGTACGTTCGGTAAGCTGGACACTCCTCTGCACCCTAGAACTCTGGACAAGAACAACATTGTTACCTTCATGTGGATTCCTGGAGAGACCAGGAGTTGGTGCCATACCTACTAGTTTGAGTGCTTGATTTTGTAATTCAATCGTAAGATAGCTTTCGCCTGCCCAAGCCTGAAGAATTCCACTTCTTAGGTTGAGGTTGACTGCGTGATCATAGATCCAGTCTTGGCCCAAGACAAGAGGTTCGGTAAGATCCTCGTCTTCACACACTAGCACTTTTGCTGGCATGAGGACCTCTTGAATGTAGAGGGGAAGTTCCACCTCTCCCATGCAAGGGGTTTCAACACCTCCTAATCCTATCAGATATGCTTCTAGGGGTTTTACCTCCGATTGTAGCTGCTGGCAGTAAGAAAGCCAAACTGCACTAGTGGCGGCACCTGAATCAATTAAAGCTCTTACGGTCCTTGTACTGTCTCCTTGTCCAACTTCTAGGGTCACAAAAGGTCGTCGATCTACTATCCTATGGGTACGTTCACCCGAAGCCTCACACATGGCCATGTGATAGCCTGGAGACTCTTGAGTGTCAATCATAGGCTGATCTCTCCCTTGCCTCCTCAATTTCATTCGTCGGATGCGCTCTAAGGCCTCTGCTTGTGCTTCCTCTCGAATTCGTTTTTCCTCCTCTTTACGTTTCTTGGCAGTGTTGAGCCGATTTAACATCTCTTCAGTCAGGGGTTCTTGGTATAACTTGACTCTACATCCGCTTATGTAGCTAGGGAGAATATCACCTTCCAAAGTGGCTAGTTGTACTGCCCCACTAGTTGAAATCCTATTTATGATCATAGGTCCATAGCCTCTTTTCTCTAATTTTCGTGCATGCTGCTTCAATGTGTAGACTAGGACTAGGTCTCTTGCTTTCAAGCCTTTATCCTTCACATGTGTATCAAAATATGCCTTTTGCCTCTTCTTCGCTGCATAGATTCCTGCTGCAGCTCTCAATCGTGTCTCACTTAGACGTTCAAGATCAAAGATTCGAGAGGAGAGTTCATGGCCTCTCCAGTCATGCTCTTGTGCTACTTTCAATGTAGGTATCAAAAAGTCCAAGGGTAGCACCACATTCTGACTGAACACCATCTGAAAGGGTGTGGCTTGGAGTACCGTTTTATAGGCCACTTGGTATGCCCAAACACCATGGTGCAGCTGTTTGTCCCAATCAGAGCGTTTATTGTTCACTAATTTCGTCAGTACATTGCATAAGATCTTATTTGTACTCTCAGCCTGGCCATTAGCTTGGGGGTGATAGGGGGCAAACTTCTTATCTACTACCAAGAATTCTTGGAGCAGATTTTCAATAACTTCATTCAAGAAGTGAGTCCCTCTATCACTGACTAGCTCTATAGGTAATCCATACCTGGTGAACACATTCTCAAACAAGAACTTAGCAGTTGTTTGTGCATCGTTCTTTGTTGTGGCTTTTACCTCTACCCACTTAGTTAGATAGTCAGTGGCCACAATGATATACTCAGCATGTGAACCCTTAGCTGGGGGGTTAATAGGGCCTACAAAGTCTATTCCCCACTTAGAGAATGCACGTCCACCCATCATAGGTTTCAGTGGAATCTCATCTTTGCGTATAGGATACTGAGTTCTCTGACACACATCACACCGTTTCACATAGGCATGTGCATCCATGTGAAGGGTCGGCCATCAGAAGCCCGCAAATAGTATTACCTTGATCACCCGATCTGGTCCAAAGTGTCCTCCTGCTACACCTTGGTGAGCAGTTTCCAAGATCTTTAGATATTCACTCTCATGAACACAAAGTCTTAGGTAACCATCTTTTCCACGCTTGTATAGATTATCACCAATGAGTGAGTAATCTAGGGCTTCTTGTTCTAGACTTCTTTGCCTCGTCATAGTCATGTCTGGAGGGAATGTTTTCGTCCTCAGGAAGGATACTAGGGGTTCACTCCAATCCGGCACTATGGACACTTGATAAAGAGTGGCATGTTCCACAGGTGGTTTAGTGCAGCAGATTGGGCATTCCTTGCACAACTTCTGGACATCAGCTTCCATAGTCGGCCAATGCACTCCTAGTCTCCTCAGGGTCTGTAGGGTTCGTTGTTGTGAGTAGTGTTGCTTTAATGCACCTACATGTGCTAATTGCAACCACTTAGCGTACTCGTCCTCTTCTACACAACAAGTCAAGATCCCTTGATCTGTGTGCTTATACATACTTCCAACCATGATGTGGTACTTCTGGGCTTTTACTACCTCTCTATCCTGTGTGGCTATTACTGGGTGGTTAGGCCCGTATGTCAATACTGGCACTAATGGCTTAGCCCACTGCGGCACCACTTCCAAATTAAACAAGTAAGCATCAGGTAAGTCATCTGATACTCCTTGTGGGGCCTCTCCAGATGTGAGCCTAGAGAGATGGTCTGCTCTCAAATGAGTCGTGCCTTTCCTCACTACTACCTCAAAGTCATATTCCATTAGTAAGAGAAACCATCTTACTAGTCTGCTTGTATTACACGGCTTGTTTACCAGGTACAATAGAGCTTGGTGATCAGTAAAAAATTTGAACTTATTTGCAAGCAAATAGTGTCTAAACTTTTTAACCGCGTACACCATGCCTAATCCTTCTCGTTCGGTGGTTGTATAGTTCCATTCAGCAGCATTCAATTGTCTACTGGCATAGGCAATAGGGAGATCCATATTACCTTCACCCGTAGGTTGTGCAAGTACACATCCAATAGCATAATTGGAGGCATCCACATGAACATGGAATGGCTTGTTCCAATCTGGTGTGGTCAAGATTGGTGTTGAACATAATCTTCGTTTAAGCTCCTGAAAGGAATTCTCACATTCATCAGTCCACTCAAAGTTAGTCAGAAGTCCGTACATGGGCTTTGCAATGACAGCATACATGTGAATGAACCGGCGGTAGTAACCACAATGCCCCATGAAAGCCTGTACTTCCTTGACGTTCTTTGGCCTCGGTAGCTCCGCTATGGCTCTCACTTTCTCTTCATCAGTGGATATGCCATTCTTTGACACTATGTGTCCTAGAATCTTGCCTTGCCTGACCATAAAAACGCACTTTTCTGGGTTTAGGCAGACTTGATATTCCCTACATTTATCAAAGATCTGTCTGAGTTCAGGTATATGGGTCTGTCTAATGTTGGAATGTGCGCACAGATCATCAACATAGACTTCCAAATTCCTCCTCAAGAACTCTTTAAATACATGACACATCAATCTTTGAAAGGTAGCAGGTGCATTGGTAAGCCCGAATGGCATTACCCGAAAGGCAAATATGCCCCACTCTGTGGCAAAAGCCGTCTTATGCTGATCCTCTGGAGCAATGGCTACTTGATTGTAGCCCGAGAACCCATCTAGGAAGTTGTACACTTCCTTGCCTGTTACCCTTTCTAATAGATGCTCAGTGATAGGAAGCCGATAACTATCTCTGATAGTGGTTGCGTTAACCTTCTTCAAGTTAATGCATACTCGTAATTTGTCGTTCTTCTTGGGCACCACTACAATGCGGGATACCCATTCAGTGTGCTCAATTTCATAGATAAACCCGGCTTCCACCAAGCGGTCTATCTCCTCTTTAATCTTGGCGGCATAGTTGTCATTGTATGTGTAGGGCTTCTGCTTAGAGGGTTTGGCATCTGAGGTCATGGGGATTGTGTGTGAGCATATGTCTGGTTCAACACCCTTCAGATCCTTGTAGCTCCAAGCGAATGCATCTTTGTATTCTCTTAGCAAGGCTATCAATTCATGCTCTTCGTCTTCCGTCAGGTGCAATCTCTCCTCTCCTCCTTCCACAACTACCACAATTTTCTTGGTGGTTTCTTTGTTATCATAGGCCTCCCCTGATTGCGCCTCTTGTTTAGGCATTCTGATCATGACTCTCCTGTCATCTATCTCATACTTCTTAGAATTTTCCGGAACCTCAAACAAAGATTCTTCCTCTTCTGGTGTGACTTCTCTCTTTTTTCTTTTCTTTCCTTCCTCCTTCAGGGTCACATGTGTGGCTAGCCTTACATCATTTGTAAGCTCTCCATGCCTCTGGGGTTGAAATTCTACTTCATAGAAGTATTCTTCATCTGATGCAAAGGGTGGGTCCATAATGATTGACTCTAGATCGGAGTCACTTGCATCCTCAAATGCATCAGGGCTAGGTTCACACTCTTCTAACGTTGCCTCTCCCATGATTGGCTCTATGGAGAAGATTGAAATGTCATAGCCATCTTCATCACAGTGAGGTGTCCATCGTTCTTCATTGATGGCTACATCCATTGTTGCTAGGATTTCTGCCCAGCCGTGGGGTTCAAATTCCTCGTCAGGAAAGACTACAGGTGCATAGGCTGGGTCTTGAATTGATCTATGTGTTTCTTTTGCACCTACCTCTCTGGCTTTTTCTCTTTTCTCTTCTTCTACTACCACTTTGCACATCCATAAGTGGTTGTCTTCATGCATCCATGAGGATCCTGATCCTATGGAATGCACAGATTCCATATCATCTTTGGCTCTATGGATGGGATTCCATTGGATAGGAGGGACATCTCTATGAGAGTAATCTTTGAGATTCACTTTGGTCGTAACACCTAAGTGTTGCAGGTACAAGGAGTTGGTTCCCCAGTCCTATACCACTTGCAACTGTCGCATAAATGGTCTTCCCAAGATCATTTCATATGCATGATTTTTGCTAAAATCACATATAGCAAATGTATGCTCGAACTCGACACCACATGTAGTGAGAGTTATGCCTTCTAGCAATCCCAAGGGCCTCTCAATATGGCCATCGGCCATCTGCAATTTCATTCTCGTCGGTCTGAGTGCTAGCTTGCCCCAACGCTTCCAGAGGGAAGTTGTAGCAATTGCAACTCCTGCACCTGAGTCCAAAATTGCCTTGGTTGTGTATCCCTGATGGGTAACTGGGAGATAGGTATTTTCTTCTTCTCCTTCACTCATGTCTCCTATCTTATCCAACGGTATTTCAGGCACTGTTCTATGAGATCCTACCTGGGAACGCGATTTCGCTATGTCTGGAACTTGCTTGGCTACGTGTTTCCACACTTCTGGCTTAACTTTGAGTAGCTCTTCTAAAGTGAGATTGCACTGCACCTTAGTGTTCTTTACTACCTCTGTATTCCTAGGTATGATTGAATCTTCGTTTCTTATCATGACTGTGGGCGCTCTCAGGCAAGTAGACTTGGTTTCCCATGGGCCAGTGAAATGGGGTAATTCCTGCAGGGAGTTAGACTCGAAGTCTAACCTCTCTTGGTTTTGTGCATTCTCCTGCTCTCCATAAATGGAAGGAATATCTTGAGGGAATTGATCATGTGTGTCATCCACAAGTTCAATGGGAGGAGGGGCTTCACTTTCATTAGCCCATTTGTCTTCTTGAATCTCTCGTAGGAATTCTGGAGTGAACCTATTCATAGAAGAGGAGGTGTCTGGTTCAGTGGAATTGGGCACATAAGCTTCCTATGGGGAATGGCTTATGTTTTTGCTCGCCTCATCTCTTTCTCTATTTTTTTCTTCCTTGGCAGATCTTGCAATTATGCTCTCTAACTTCTCTAGGAGTCCATCCAAGTGCAATTGTGTCTTAGCTGAGCCTGAGTGGTTGAAAACGTGACTGGCTTCAAACATGGTCTGAGCCAATGCGACCATTTTCGCACACAGCTTGGTTCTCTCTATCTCTAGGTCAGCTCTAGGGTAGCACTTGTCATGATCCGCCACATTTGGCCCTTCTTGGATTCTGGCCTGATATGCTTTAAGCATCATATCTAGATCTTCAAGAGTGGGGTCGACTAGGACTGATCCTACTCTGGGTGGTGGGTGGGTTAAGGGTGGTGTATTGAACGGTTGGGGAATGGAAGAAGATGGATTGGTGGTTAAAGGGAAAGGTGGTGGAGGGGTGGTGTGAGAGTGGTTTTGAGATGCAAGTTCACTTATCTTTGCTTTGGTTTCTCTCAAGCTTGCTTCAAGTTCGCTCATTTTCTGTGACCATTGTCTTTTCATTCTCTCCCGGCTATCTCTCCATGCTCTTGTCCTTTTCTTGGTTATACTCTCTGTCTCACTAACCTCAACACTCTTTTCCTGCCCTACTCCTTGAGTTTGCTGCAAGGCTTGGGCTCTAGTGACCACATGCACTAGGGTTGTGGAAGTTATACTTCCCGTAGAGTCTACCACTAACCCAATGACGTTGATAGGAGTGATTTTAGGCATGTTATTAGGGTTCTTTGGGCAATCTCGTAGGAGATGCTCTTTTTCGCAGTCTTGACAGAAACCCTGAATTGTCATTGGTTGGGGTTGTGTAGAGGCAGGCAGTGGACAATCACGTATAAGGTGATCTCCCTGACATCTGAAGCATGGTCCTCTAGGGAATGGGGGTCGTACCTGCCTAGGTTGAGGTCTAGAGTTGGGGTTTGTGTACATGACATTAGCATACTCAAGCTCCCCACTATTTTCACTTGGATCCTCATAATAGTATGACTTGTTATGCTCGGGCGACTGCATGTAGTAAGCCTGTGGGCTATCAATATGTGTGGAGTCAAAACTATGGTCACTTGGATCACTGTCTGATAGCAATGGGGTGACTGGGACTATGGCTCTGTTCTTATTTTCTTCAGCAGATGCATATTTCACTGGGATTACATTGGTTGGAGCAGGGGGTTGCTGCACTAGGACTGGTTGAGGTCTCTGCTGCCCTTGATAAGGTGGCTGATAAGGTTGCTGTGGTCTGTTGTATTGTTGTGGTGGGTATTGATTCTGGTATCTACCTTGCTGTGGATATGGCTGAGGGTAATTTTGCCTAACATTTTGTTTGTTATATGGGCAGTCCTGTGCAATGTGGTTGGTGTACCTTCGCTCTATGGTGTAGTACTGCCTACTAGGATTCACCTGGGTTTGGGCCATAATGGGACATACGTTTGCCATATGGTCACCTCCACAAGTGTAGCACCGCTTAACTGGGGCAAATCTTGGAATTTGTTTGCTAGAGACACCTAGTTTTTGAGCTACCTTCTCTGCAAGTTCCTCAATGGATGTGGATTGACCAGATGTGAGGCTACTAGAGCTATCCGAATCCTTATAGATTTTTGATAGTTCTAACTCCTCACCTAGATTATCCTCAATGTCTATGCACATGCGCACGCACTCTTCTATAGTTCTGGGGTCCTTCAGATACACATATGACCTGAGCTTGGTGCTCAGCAATCCATCTAAGAACAAAGCCACTTGCTTGGCTGGTGTGGGTAACTCTCGCATCGGGCACCTCTCTAGGTATTGCCTAAACCGTCTTCCTGCTAGTCTGACCATCTTTTGAGGTGTTTGCTTGAAGCTATGAATTAGTGAGGAAGTGTTGTGCCTTATGCCACTCTTAGAAAACTCAATGATAAATGCCTCTAGGAGCTGGTCTATGTTTCTGAAATGCCTCTCGTTCAGTGGTTGAAACCACGTAAGGGCAGTGTTCCTAAGGGTTAGACCAAAAGCATTATATTGTGTGAATAGGTCCTCTACCTGTTCAGCTTTCAAGACTTGCCTAAATTCTGCCACATGGTCATAAGGGTCTCCAGTGCCATCGAAGTAATTCTTCATGGACTTCACCAGTTGAGTTGGCCTCAGAGTCCTAGTGTGTTCTCTCGGCCTTGGCAAAGGAAAATCATCAGCATTTCTTTGGTTCCTTGGGTCTCTAAATCTCTCGGTTTCTTCTCTATCCGTCCCCGTTCTCCTTCTTTCTCTTCCCTGGGGGTTGGCAAAGCTTACTTCAGGTCTATCTCTACTTCTATCTCCTTGAGCTCCGTGAGCCTGGGAGGTCCCGGCTCCTTGGTGACCATAGGACACATTAGACCGTGGTTGGGGAAAAACAAATTCACCCTTCCATGTGTAGGCATGTCTGCCATGCTCGGTGACCATGAAGATTCTCTCCGATGTATTGTCTAGGTATGTTACTTTGCCGGGGCTGTCAAGGTCTTTAAACTCATAGATTGTGAGAGCACTCACTTCTTGAGGGTGAGCAGGTTTATATCTCCAAAAGGCCTCATCGGTTTCTCGGTTTAAAAGCAAATCTATGCTTTTATTATCCTGTGGAATCCACTCTGGAGTCATGATTCTGGTCAAGACAGATTTACCACGGGGAGTTATTGGCTCTCTCTCTAAATTCCCTTGCTCTATATCACCCATGTCGGTCTCCGCAATCACATTTCCAAACTCATCAGTTCTATCAGGAAGAGTGGTGACTACATATATAGTCCCCTCTTTATCTAGGTATGCTCCATTCTCAAACTTGACTACCGGGTGTTCTAGTCCATGGGGTTGATCGGGGTTCTTAATCTGGACCACAGATCTTCTCAGTCCGTCTTCATAGATGCGAGCACCTAGACGATTAGTCCTGATGTATTCCAATTGAGTCTTGTAAGGTCCCTCTGGCTTTTCTAGATAAGCTACCCCTGAACTACCTACTGGTCTCTCCATGTGATAGGACATTTCAGAATCACTTCTTTCTGATCGTGGAGTGTATGGGTAATCACTCAACTGCTGGGCCCAAGACCTAGCAGTGTGATTGACACTAGCTTCAGAAGATCTGAGGCTTTGTCTGTCTCGGCCTAAGTGTCTGCCTGACCTAAGGTTCATATGCCTGGTTTATCTACCCCCTTTGGTCCCAAGTACACTCTCGTTGCAGGTTATTTTGCACCAATCACTTTGTTCTTTTTAGTTGATTATTATGTTTATGAACTTGTCTGATATCTCGGCGTCCGGAATACTTAAGTGAATTTCGCACTTGATAATTGATCGATTCAAGTTTACTTTTTTTCCTTAGGGTTTCCACACTTAAGTCCTACTTAATGCTTGCACTTGGTTGATTAGTTCTCTTAGACTTATTTTGTGCCTGATGCTGACCTAATTAATTACCACACCTAAGTCGTACTTAGCCTAGGCTAGGAATTGACAAAGGAGGGTTGAGAGAACTCCCAACCTCAATACTCTGGTTGCTCAGACTTCTACACCAGCCCAGGAAGCCTTCTCCCAAGCTTGGTACTCACCCTTGCTAGCCTGCCTTGGAATACCTTGAGTGCACGCAATGTTCCTGCAAAATTTCACAAGTTAATGTAGCTCATTTACCACAATGAATTGAAAGAAACACACCAACAATTATGGACCCCCCTTGGAGTAACTCACTGATCCCCCAAAATCTTATGACCACCTAGTTCCACCTAATGGTCAACTTAAAAATACATGTTCTAAAACTCCGCGTATGATTCTTACAAAAACCAGTCGAGGTCCACGTAGGATTCTCAACGAGCTTTACAACGAGACCAAAATCTCATCAATCGGAGTTCGTATGGTGAAGTTATGACCAATCAAGCACTTAGGGGTCAAAACAGGCTCTCAGGGTTCAGGAGATCCCTCTCTGGTTTCTAGGTCTTTTGCCCACTCCTAAGGCTCTAATGTTATCCCAATGTGTCTAAAATTAAGCCCAAATATACCTCAATTCACTCAAAAATTCACTCTAAAATTTTCATGCGTTAAGGCCGTGTATCGCGATAGGTTGGGTCGGTGTGTCGCGATAGGTCGAGGTGTCGTGATAGGTCGGGGTGTCGTGATACTTGGGAGTGTCGCGATACTTGGGAGTGTCACGATAGGTCGAGGTGTCACGATACTTGGGAGTGTCACGATAGGTCGAGGTGTCGCGATAAGTCGGGTCGGTGTGTCGCGATAGGTCGAGGTGTCGCGATACTTGGGAGTGTCGCGATACTCCGAGGTGTCGCGATAGGTCGGGAGTGTCGCGATACTTCGAGGTGTCGCGATAGGTGGGGTCGGTGTGTTGCGATACTCGGAGGTGTCGCGATAGGTCGGGGGTATCGCGATACTTCGAGGTGTCGCGATAGGTCGGGGGTATCGCAATACTTCGAGGTGTCGCGATACTTCGAGGTGTCGCGATACTTCGAGGTGTCGCGATACTTCGAGGTGTCGCGATAAGTCGTGGGTATCGCGATACTTCGAGGTGTCGCGATAGGTCGGGTTATGGTGAATTTTGTTGTTCTGTCTAGTGATCCTAGGAGCTCTAGGCCTGCGCAGTGTCGTGGTGCACTCAGAATCGTGATCGGGTGAAGTTTTCGGAGTGTCGCGATAGCTCGAGCTCGACGCCTCGGGGCTTGCGCAGACAAAATCCGTACCTGCTGAGCTTGCTGGAGATGATGATGGAGCTGCAACCTGCAAGAAACATGCAAAAAAAACACACACAAGCAAGAACACACACTCGCTCTCTCTCAAACTCGCACAAAGCAAATGAGGAAATGGTTTGGAAATGAGAATATAAGGTGGAGAAGGAGATGAAGGTGGAGATGAAGATGGATATGGAGATGGAGAAAAATCAGAAATTTACCTACTACTTACCATTCCAACGCGTCCTCTCTACATCTTACCATCACACGCTCGTCCTCAAAGCTCGAATCTCCGGCAACGGTGCCAAAATTTGGTGTAGCTCAGTGATGAGTAGCACCTCCTTTAATGTCAATCCGGGAAGACATGAGGATGGTATGAAGACCTTGAGCAAGTGAAGGCACAAATGTGTGAGTGCGAAGCACACTAACATGCACACACATACACACACACGCGCACACACAGCAAGAACAAAGAGAAATAGACAATGGAATCACTTCTATTGCAACAAAATTCTCATACAAGCTCAAAACTACAAGAAGCTAGCCCAAAAATGAGCTCTCTAGCTCTATTTATAGTTTTTGACTAGCTTTGGCCCTGTCCAGACCTAGTGTCCGGCCTAGTTAAAAATTAGGTTCCAGGGCTTATTTGAGGACTTAAACGAGATTTAAAAATTATGAAAATTGGCAGGCAACTACTTCTAAGGCTCCCCAAGCTCGAGGACTCCTCGGCTTGTACAAAATGGAGCTACAAAAAGGTGAAACAATATTTACAAGGGTTTTTAGTGATGAGAATCACTTTTAACATGGTGTAAGGTTTGGAAAAATTTAATGGGTTGCCTTAGTGCTAGATCTGCATGTATGCTCGTACTTGCTTCATCTGCCAACATAGATTTACATGATGCACTTGTTGATGAGAGAGCTAATATTGAATAGGCAAAAACTATGCCAAAATGGATGGCACAAACTTTGTGTGATAGCAAATTAGATGCAGATGTGCATATCGTACTTGTTCAAGCTCTCATAATGCTTCTTTTGCATGAGATTGATATGCTATGGCTGCCTCGAGTCTTTGGGATGAGAATGAGCTAGTCTCATTTGATGAAGCACAAAATTTAGAAAATTGGATGGTTGTTATGCAATTAGAATATGATGCTATCATGAAAAATGGTACCTAGTCTTTATGTGGGTTGTCTCCTAGCAAGAAGGCCATTGGCAATAAGTGGATATACAAGTTGAAGCATAAGCTTGATGGAACAATTGACCGTATAAGGCTAGGCTTGTTGCAAAGGGTTATGCTCAGGAAAGAGGCATTGATTTTGATGAGACCTTTGCTCCTACATGCGGAATGACTACTATTCGCAGCATCTGTGCACTTCCAGCTCATCATAGTTTTTTTTTAATAAAGGAAGTTCGGCATTAGCCTACTCTCCCGGACTTGAATTAATAAAGAAAAGTACAAGAGAAGGGGAGTAGTGCCCACGGGACCCCCCGAGTCCCACAAAGCAGGGGAAGCTTTTACAAAGTTTAGATGGCACTACAAAGAAGGCTAATCACCCTCTCATCACCCTCATCTAGGGCCCACTTGGGTTTAAGTTTGTTATTGATCAAAAGGAGCACTCCGTCCATCAAGAAATAGCTCACCATAGTTGGAATGTACATCAGTTGGATATTAAAACTGCATTTATGAATCAGGTGACTTACATGAAGAAGTGTATGTTTTTTAGCCGAGTGACTTTGTGCACAAAGGGCATGAAAACAAAGTCCGCAGGTTGAAAAAGGCATTATATGGTTTGAAGCAAGGAACACGTGCTTGGTATGAAAAAATACAAGCCTACCTGTTTGCACATGCTTTTGAGAAAATTCCAACTGAGAGCACCTTATATGTTAAGCATGCAAATGATGCGCTTCCGATCACTATTGTCTATGTTGATGGCATGCTCCTCACTAGTCCTCATGAGAAGCATATTGTTGATTTTAAGGGTGATTTGCATGCCTCATTTGAGATGTCAGATTTGGGGCATTTGCATCATTATTTGGGCATTGAGTTTATGCAAGTTGATGGTGGAATAGCTTTGTGTCAAACAAAATATATTGACACATTATTGCAGCATTTTGGCCTTGAATACTGTACACCTATTGCCACTCCTATGGAGATAGGTTTACGGTTGAGTTCATGATGTTGGAGATGCATTTGATGTTGTTCTCTATCAGAAGGCTGTTGGATGGTTGATTTACTTATGCATTACTTGCCCACATATTCAATTTGTTGTCTAATAGATGAGCAAGTTTATGCATTGCCGATATATCAAGCCTTGGCAGCGGTTAGGCGCATCTTTCCCTACTTGATTTGTACCTAGCTACTTGGAATGTTTTATCCCAAGGGGGTATCACTACCACCAAATTTACATGTTGTTTCTGACCGTGATGGTGCTAGTTGCTAGTTCACTCATATGTCCACTAGTGGCTTTTGCTTCATTCTTCGTAGCTAATGTATATCTTGGTTGAGCAAGAAGCAACCTACTATGGACACTTCAAGTTGTGGGGCTGAGTATAGGACAACTTTCACAAGGACTGTTGAGATTTGGATGTTAGCCAGTCTTTTGCCACCACCATCTTTGTTGACAGTCAGAGTGCATTGGCAGTTGCAAGGAACCCTGTGTTCCATGCTCGCATGAAGCACATTGAGGTGGACTATCATTATGTCAGAGAGAGGTTCTTTGCTGGAGAGATCAATTTGGCATATGTGCCTACACAGGAGAACATTACAGACCTTTTCACAAAGGCTCTGTCTAGGGAGAAGTTTGAAGCTTTCCGCAAAGCTTTGGGCTTACTTACTTTTGTGGATTAATTCCACATTGGTTGGCACTTCCTTATACATGAGTGTGAGATCCTTGTTCATGGCATCACTCCCAAGGGGGATTTGCTGATATATTTAGCAAGTAATGAATGTGAACACACTAGGACTGTCGAGGAAATTTTTTCCCTCTTTAGGAGGTTTTTTTCCCCTCGCTTGTATATACGCCTATTACCCTCATGGGCTACTTATCTTTGTACATTCTCTTGGTAATACATCCAGTATTGTGTGTTCTACTCCAAGCTTCTTTTTCTTCCTTGTGTTGTTCGCGTGCTTCCAAAGACCTCAAACTCCAATAGTTGGAAAGCATGATGACATGAAGACATGCAAGTTTATAGTAGTTACGAACAAAATTGAGAGGGTAATGATTAATTCACTAGGAAGGAACACGTTAAAGCAAAGCCTCCATCCACAAAAGGTCCATGCCTCTGTAATCCCTCCATAATTTTTGAACAATGTTTGTTATTTTCCTAAGACTATTCAAAATTACTTTCCATAAATTTTTAAGGATTCTCCACTTAGATCTTCTCATTTTTTTATGCTTTTGGGTGCAAAAGTTTGTGCCCTTAAAAAAATCTAGATTATTTTAGGATTTTTTCTACTTTTTTACCTTTTTTAAAGGCATTTTAAAGTCAAAATTTTATTGAAAATTAAACTCCCCTTATTTTGTTATTTTTAAAATAATAAAAAAGGAACACCCCTATTATTTTATCAATTTTATTAAATAACCCACCCCGCTCCCCTTCCCCTCACAATCCCCCCATCTCTCTCTCTCTCTCTCTCTCTCTCTCTCTCTCTCTCTCTCTCTCTCTCTCTCTCTCTCTCTCTCTCTCTCTCTCTCTCTCTCTCTCTCTCTCTCTCTCTCTCTCTCTCTCTCTCTCTCTCTCTCTCTCTCTCTCTCTATATATATATATATATATATATATATATATATATATATATATATATATATATATATATATATATATATATATATATATATATATATATATATATATATATATATATATATATATATATATCCATGCCTGCCTCCCTTGTCATGTGTGCAGTTGTCCCTCCAAAAAAGAAAGAAAAATTTCCTCTCTCTTTCCTCCATCCTTTTTTAATGCCCTTGCTTTTATTGACATATTTTAGTACTGATGTGTGAAAGCACACTTAGAACTATCAGAGGCACTTTTTTCCTTCCCGTGGAGGTTTCCCCTCCTTGTATGTGTGCAAGTAACCTTGATGGACTTCTTATCTTTGTACATTCACTTAGTAATATACTCAGCATTTTCATCCAAGATTCTTCTTCTTCTTCCTCCTCATGTTGTTTGCTTGCTTCTGTAGTCCTTGAACTCCAACAACATCTTACTTTTTCGTTTCTTATTGTTGGAGTTGGAGGTCTGTGAAAGCACGCGATCATTACAATGAAGAAGAAGAAGCTTGGAGCACAACACACAATACTGAATGTATTGCCACTAGAATGTAAAAAGATAAGTGACCCATCAGCATTATAGGCATACAAAAGAGGGGAAAAAGCCTCCTAAAGAGGGAAAAAGGTGCCAGGGTGGTCCTAGTGTGTTCACACATATCACTACCTAAATATATCAATAAATCCCCCCTAGAAGTGATGCAGTGAACAAGGAGTTGACATCATGTATAAGGAAGTGCCAAGCTATGTGGAATCAATCCACAAAAGGAAGTAAGCCCAAAGCTTTGTGGAAAGCTTCAAACTTCTCCCTAGGCAGAGCCTTTGTGAAAAGGTATGCAATGTTCTCCTCTATGGGCACATCTACCAAACTGATCTCTTAGCAACCTCTCCCTGACATAATGATAGTGCACCTCAATGTGCTTAATGCAAGCATGGAACACAAGGTTCCTCGCAACTTCCAATGCACTCTGACTATCAGTGAAGATGGTGGTGGAAAAAGACTAACCAACACCCAAATCAGCCGTAAGGCATATGAGCTACATACACTCAACAATCATTGTGAAAGCTACCCTAGACTCAGCCTCACGATTGGAAGTGGTCACAGTAGGTTGCTTCTTCCTCAACTAAGATATGCATGATCTACCAAGAATGAAGCAAAAGTCACTACTGGACACATGAATGTCATAGCAACGCGCCTAGTCAGTGTTAAAATAAGCATGTAAATCTGGCGGTAGTGATCCACCCTTGGGATAAAACAATCCAAGTAGTCGGGTACCACTCCAGTAGCGAAAGATGTGCTTAACCGCCTGTCAATGCTTGACACGTGGGCAATGCATAAATCTGCTCATCTGTGATATAGCAAATCGAATATCTAGCCGAGTAATGCATAAGTAAATCAAGCATCCAACAACCTCCTGATAGAGAACAAACATCAAATGCATGTCCAGCATCATGAAGACTCAATCGTAAACCTATCTCCATAGGAGTGGCAATAGGTTTACAATCTTCAAGGCCAAAATGTTGCAATAATGTCTCAATATATTTCATTTGACACAAAACTATTCTGCCATGAACTTGCATAAATCGAATGCCCAAATAATGATGAAAATGCCCCAAATCAGACATCTCAAATGAGGCATTCAAATCAGCCTTAAAATCAACAATATGCTCCTCATGAGGACTAGTGAGCACCATGTTGTCAACATACACAACAATGATCAGAAGCAGATCATTAGCATGCTTAAGATATAAGGTTCTCTCAGTTGCAATCTCAACCACATATTAGTGAAGACTAACTTCTAACCTATAATTTGGGTACCGAAGATAATCCCAAACCCATTAGAATTAGTGCCAAACTCAATGAAGAGGAGCCAAATAAAGTTCTTCAACTACTCACAGAATTTGAGGATGTCTTTGCCTAGGATTACAAAGATATAAAGGGTATCGATCCTCGTAATTATGAGCACCGGATAGTTCTACAACTGGATGCTAAACCGATTAGGCATCCAAGTTATCATATGAATCCTCATTATGCACAATTAGTTAAAGAGGAACTTGATTGTCTCTTGAAAGTTGGATTTATTATCCCAATAGAGCATGCACAGTGGATATCACCCATAGTCATCATTCTTAAAAATAACAAGAAGCTTCGTATCTATGTTGATTATCGGAAACTTAATAAAGACACCATACTCGATGTGTTTCCCCTCCCTTTTCTTGATAGCATGCTCGATGATGTTCTCGGACATGAGATTTAATCATACTTGGACGGTTATAGTGGTTACAACTAGGTGCACATGGATACTGCAGATATACCAAAAACAACTTTCATTACTTCCTAGGGATTCTATGCGTGTATGGTAATGTGGTATGGACTCCATAATGCTCTGAGTACATTTCAGCACTACATGCAAGATATTTTCTCCCCCTACCTCACCACATTCATGAGAGTTTTATAAGATGATTTTTTGGTCTCTAGTCGACAAGTGGATCACCTAAATGAATTATGGTTATGCTTTCTCAAGTGCCAGAAATATAGATTGTGCTTGAATCCAGCAAAGTATGTGCTGTTTGTTTAGTGTGGAAAGTTGTTGGGTCATCTCAACTCGGCACAAGGAATCCATGTTGACCCTTGCAAGGTCAAAGTTCTATTAGAATCTCCAGCCCAGCAGAATTCTAAGGAATTCGTTTGTATATTTGGATACATAGAATCATTTACTCTTATTTTCATATTTTATTATTATATTGTCCTCATTGATTCGAGTAGTCAATGATTTGTGATCAATGTAGGTGATGTGTTTGCACTTTAAGATGGTGTTATTCAAATCAATGTATACAATGATAACAAGAGGACTAGACACAATGTATGTGTGTGTGTGTTTGTGTGTGTGTGTATATATATATATATATATATATGTTGGAAGTGAGGTAGGCCCTTAGGCTCATGTCACAGGTCCATGGTTCCATAGTTCCAGTCATGTACAACATTAATTCCAGCAATCTTCCATATTGACAAAACATGAACATACCACAACTTAATCATACAAATGATGAGATAAAGATAGAGAAAGAATAGACGTCATGTGTAAGGTGTTACGTAAGCCAGCACTTACTCATAGTATCATATATACCAATGTTCAATGTACAATGTGGGAGCAAAATTCTCAACCATTCTATGTGATGAGAAATAGATGAATGAGTGAATGTACAATGTAACAAACATATTCAGATGTATGGGCAGTAATCTGAATATATATGAGATGTGTGACCTTATAGGTTATAGAAGAGTGAATATGAGTGACTGAAAGAGGAAGGATCAGTGTGAACGGAAATCCTCAAACTCATGTGAACACACCTTCTTAAACACCTCATAAAATATGCATAAAGCATATAAGTACTGATTCTCTTGTACCTATGCCAAATAGGACTCCTCCTGATATGAACGCCACGTCCTCCATAAACTTCAAGTAGTACCTGTGTGCATAAAGAGAATATGTACCTGAATACTTTAACGTAAGATGTGAATCTTATGTTAAACTCCATCTAATGTCTTTGAAGTAGCTAGATATCTTCTTGTAGAAGACAATCTTCAACCTAATATCTTCCTGTAGAAGATAATCTTCAAAATCATGTAGATGGTCCCATCCAATGTCTTTGAAGTAGCCAGACATCTTCTTGTAGAAGATAATCTTCAACCTAATATCTTCCTGTAGAAGACAATCTTCAAATACATCATGTAGATGGGCGATCCTCACCATCAAGCTGCTAATGACCAAGTCTTCTTGCCATGAACAAGAGATAACCTCCTCTCCATGAGGTAGAGTGTGAGCACACCCTTCATCTTCTCCAAGAAGAATCACAAGAAGAACTCCATAGCTGCTCCTCAACATGCTTCAAGTTAGCACCATGGCTGCCCCATGTGCTAGAAGAAACACCACCTCTACTGAGGTCCAAGCTCTAGAAAGCTTGTGTTGATCCTAGGTGAAGGATCCATACAAGTGAGCCCAAGCACTTGTTATATAGTATTTGGTTGTCCTTGAAAAGCAGATAATAAAGCACTTTTCTCAAAGAAAGCCACGATCGTAGAACGATTAAAAAAAAAACTTCGCGATCATCTCCGTCCGTCGTCTGAGTTCCAAAAGCTAATTTCGTGGATTGCTGTTTCAAAAAGCTACGCGTTTCGCGCTGCCGTTCACGGGTATTGAACCCTGGTGGGTTACATGGGAGGATGTTTGCTTATCCACGGCGCCCGTCGTCCTTTCTTGTACAAGGGAGTGAACAGATTCTATACACATGCTTTAAAGAATGGACAAAATTGACCAATCCTTGACCAATGGGACATTGTTTTCCAACAATCCCCCCTGCAATGTCATATTGGTACAACCTGGACTGAATCTGCAAACTTCATAAGCTGCAAACTATTACAAGCTTCAAATAGCTTGTCAGAATCTTCAAGCTTGTACTCCCGAACTTCAGAATTTTTCTTCAAAAAGTCTTCTTCAAAACTGAATTTGACTTTCCTTCAAAAGAACCTGAACTTGCTGAATATGAACCATAATACTTGAGAAAATATGCAAACTAGATATCCAATAGTGTACACATCAAGCAATCACTGCTTGACAACAAATGTAGCATGTACTGACTCTGAACCTGCTATCTCTTGTCTTCAAAAACCTAAAAACATACACTAGGATCCATATATTTGCATTTACCTTCCAAAAAAGGTTTCTCAACGTACTTCTGCTGCGTCATGTAAATACACTAAACAAATCAAGAACTGAATCCTGGAACCTGTGACTGTCAACTCACAACTTAGTGTAGTATGAACACTGCTGGTTCATCTCTGACTGTACTCAAGTCAAATCAACTCAACTCAATTGAAATCAACTGAAATATGAGTCAAAGAAGCTATGATATCATCATGTCTTCATCCTTTAAATCCTTCATACCTCTTTCCTTCAGAACTTGGTATAACCATATATGTGCGCACTTCTGAAATAAACCTTTCTGAAATATCAAGCTTCTCTTCAATAGAATTTTGGAACCTTTTCCTGAACAGGAACATCCTAACAGGAACTTTCTCCAAACATTCTTCTTCTTCCTTCTTCTTTCAAAGCTGGAACATAAAGAGAACCTGACAAAGGAAATATAGGAATACCTGAAATAGGAATACCTGTAGGTATGACTTTGCATTCTTTTACATATGGCTGAAAATAAGTCTTCATGTTTCATCACCCCCTGGATGACTTAACACTAGTATCCAGTATTCTTCAAATATATCAGACTTTATGAAATGTGGAACGTCTTCCTTCTTTCAATAAATTTGATCTTTAGTGATCAATACTTGTATCTGAAACAAAAGTTTAGGATCCATATTTTTCTGTAACATAACAAGTATCTTCTTTTTCTCTGCAACACAAATCTGATAGAATCTGAATCTTTGACTTACTTCTTCCAATGCTAAGAACCTTATCAAACAAAGGATAGACAATTGAATCATAAATACTCAAGATCATACAAGATCTATCCAAGATCAATGATCTCTCCTGTGTAGAATCTGCTCTTATCAAACCTTCATGTCTGAATGTTTGATTTGTTTACCTGAATGTCTCCAAGTGTCCATGCTTCTCAAAAAGTTGTAAAACTTTTCTTCAAACAAATCCTTTAAGGAATCTGAAATTCCTACTTGAACCATAAGTGGACAAACTTCTCACCTTGAGAACTCCAAAAGTTGCAAGTTGATACTTCATAACTTTCATATTTTACCCGGGTGAAATGTGATAGTACCTGCTTGATTTTCTTTTGGCTAACTCCACTTTTCAATCAAGTGATAGGATATGATGGAACACCTTTTTGAATACAAACATGTATCCAAAAGTCTAGACAATCATAAAAAGTAGATTCTTCAACTGACTGGTACATCAACAAGTCTGAATTTTCTGAAGTTTCTGAAAGTACTGAATATGAGGTAACCTTTTCCAAACATAAAACCTCAACCCAAGTCTTCAACATCTGCTACAAAAAACTCTTTTACCTCAAGAGTTAGATAAAGAAGAAATATACTTCTCTGCAACTTGTCATATACCAAGTAGCTCTGTATTGACACTCCAAGAATTCTTTGAGGGAACATATAAGCTGCCTGCTTAAAAGCTTCAACATAACTCATACACATATGAGTGCTTTTGTTTCTCTCGATGCAATTCTTTGTCGAATCTACTAAATCATGACCAAGTGTAATGCAAAACAAGAAACTGCTTCTTCTTTAAACAAGATGTTCTCGTAGACTTGTCTTTGGATGTAGAGGATAATATAGGAAAAGTATATGGAAAATATATGAGAAAAGGAAGCCTTACTTTTCTTTTGGAAATGATGGACTTTCTTCTTCTGCATCTTTCTTCCACCTGATGATGTCAACATCTTCAAACTTCTCTTCCATACCTTTTGTTCTCTTCATCTTGAAGTAGCAAGCACTCTTGACTTCTTCAAACGAACTTTTCTCTTCCTCTAATGCTAAGAGTAAGAGATAAAACAAACATGGTATATAAATGGAAGTGAATATAGAAACATGTTTTACCATCTCCTCATATCTCTGAATTCTGCTTCAAATGTCTGAAACAACTAAATTCACCAATCGTTTGTCTGAATGATGAATTGCCCTTCTAGAGTTACCTTCTCTAGATACATTTGTACCTTGATATCCAACCAACTTACAACAGAAAATTGGCTGAAAAAACTCATCTCATCTCTGCACTTGTCTTCTTAGATGAACTTTCTTGCCATGAAAGAGATTTCTCAAAACTCTCTAGAAAAACCTCTAGATACCTGTTTTGATGTAGCCTTTAACTTTCAAATGATGAAAGCGTATAAAAGCACTCCTTGAATTTCTTCAAATCTCTTCATAACTGCTCTTCTAAGATATGACCTGCAAATGATAATCTGATAGTAGAAAGTGATACCTGTGATTTGATGTTGATCTGATTTCTTCATCTTCTCTAAAACATTGTTCTTCCTTGAATTTGAAGTAGTCTTCTCTTCATCAATTCTGGGTCTTCAAACAATACTTTTGTAAAGTATTTGCATACTCTTCAAAAATATTCGGATGCTAACAGATCATCAACTTCATACTCCACATTGATGAATGTAACTGAAGTGTCTAATTCTCAAATCTCTACTTATCTAGATTAAGTGTGTATGTCAAATGTCAAATGTTAGAAGATGCTTTCAAATCATATGTTGTAAATCTGGAAGTCTAGGAACCTGGGATTATGAATGAGCCTTAATGCATTGATGCCAAAGATCTAAAGTTCTGTAACCAAAACCTTAGTGCTCTGATACCAAATGTTGGAAGTGAGGTAGGCCCTTAGGCTCATGTCACAGGTCCATGGTTCCATAGTTACAGTCATGTACAACATTAATTCCAGCAATCTTCCATATTGACAAAACATGAACATACCACAACTTAATCATACAAATGATGAGATAAAGATAGAGAAAGAATAGACGTCATGTGTAACGTGTTACGTAAGCCAGCGCTTACTCATAGTATCATATATACCAATGTTCAATGTACAATGTGGGAGCAAAATTCTCAACCATTCTATGTGATGAGAAATAGATGAATGAGTGAATGTACAATGTAACAAACATATTCAGATGTATGGGCAGTAATCTGAATATATATGAGATGTGTGACCTTATAGGTTATAGAAGAGTGAATATGAGTGACTGAAAGAGGAAGGATCAGTGTGAACGGAAATCCTCAAACTCATGTGAACACACCTTCTTAAACACCTCATAAAATATGCATAAAGCATATAAGTACTGATTCTCTTGTACCTATGCCAAATAGGACTCCTCCTGATATGAACGCCACGTCCTCCATAAACTTCAAGTAGTACCTGTGTGCATAAAGAGAATATGTACCTGAATACTTTAACATAAGATGTGAATCTTATGTTAAACTCCATCTAATGTCTTTGAAGTAGCCAGATATCTTCTTGTAGAAGACAATCTTCAACCTAATATCTTCCTGTAGAAGATAATCTTCAAAATCATGTAGATGGTCCCATCCAATGTCTTTAAAGTAGCCAGACATCTTCTTGTAGAAGATAATCTTCAACCTAATATCTTCCTGTAGAAGACAATCTTCAAATACATCATGTAGATGGGCGATCCTCACCATCAAGCTGCTAATGACCAAGTCTTCTTGCCATGAACAAGAGATAACCTCCTCTCCATGAGGTAGAGTGTGAGCACACCCTTCATCTTCTCCAAGAAGAATCACCAAGAAGAACTCCATAGCTGCTCCTCAACATGCTTCAAGTTAGCACCATGGCTGCCCCATGTGCTAGAAGAAACACCACCTCTACTGAGGTCCAAGCTCTAGAAAGCTTGTGTTGATCCTAGGTGAAGGATCCATACAAGTGAGCCCAAGCACTTGTTATATAGTATTTGGTTGTCCTTGAAAAGCAGATAATAAAGCACTTTTCTCAAAGAAAGCCACGATCGTAGAACGATTAAAAAAAAAACTTCGCGATCATCTCCGTCCGTCGTCTGAGTTCCAAAAGCTAATTTCGTGGATTGCTGTTTCAAAAAGCTACGCGTTTCGCGCTGCCGTTCACGGGTATTGAACCCTGGTGGGTTACATGGGGGGATGTTTGCTTATCCACGGCGCCCGTCGTCCTTTCTTGTACAAGGGAGTGAACAGATTCTATACACATGCTTTAAAGAATGGACAAAATTGACCAATCCTTGACCAATGGGACATTGTTTTCCAACAATATATATATATATATATATATATATATATATATATATATATATATATATATATATATATATATATATATATATATATATATATATATATATATATATATATATGTATGTATGTATGTGTGTGTGTGTGTGTGTTTGTGTGTGTGTGTGTTGAATGTAAGTGATACATCTCCACTTGAAGACGAGGTTAGTGAAATCAACGTATATGATGATAAGAAGAGGACTAGATGCAATGTGTATATATATGGGTATGTATGTATGTATATGTGTGTGTGTGCATGTGTGTGTGTGTGCATGTGTGTGTGTGTGCATGTGTGTCAAAGCAATGCATATTGTGCATTGTCACAACAATGTGACATAACTATTCACATCTCTTTTAGACACCACTTGTGAGAGCACCCAATTCCGAATTCTATCTCTAGTTAACTAAATACGTACTTTTTGTCTCTCTCATCAAATTCACTACAAAAACAAAAGATCATATAAGTAAAACATAAAATATATATTTCAATTTATATGTAAAATTTATACTTATTCCCATTTTAAGTGAACAAAACAAAGGTAGGAGTCATATAAAGATCTCATTCCTTTTTTTTAACCCCAACCCATGTTTGATGTATATTGTATTGCCCTCAGGTGCTATGTCACACTCCAGCCCTAGGCATGTCCTCATAGGTACCTTGATATGCTCTCACAAGTTGGAGGTGATATAGGTGTCCTAAAAAAAACAAATAAAAATGAATAAAAACATAATATCATTAAAAATATTAAATTATAAAAAGAAAACATACATATGGGCAAACAACTCTCTTCTTGCAAATGGAGCCATAGAGAAGCATTCCTTTGGCCATTGGGTAAGCATCTACATCGTATAGTCTAATTCCTAATCGTGCATGTTTGCATACTCATGCATGACAACCCCTAAGGAATGAGATGGAACTTTTCCTCTCATAAGAGTTTATGAGAGTAAACTTCATCTTTCGCTCTCTACAATCCATAATATCTATACTTATAAAACAAAATGGATTATATATATATATATATATATATATATATATATATATATATATATATATATATATATATATATATATATATATATATATATATATATACATATATATATATATGTGTGTGTGTGTGTACGTGTATGTGTGTGTATATGCATGTATTTATATGTGTGTAGTGTTGATGTGTAAAACACCACAAGAAATGAATTAATGTGACACTAGAACACCTCTATGGTCACCATTAACTCATTGCCACTCCAAACTTTGAGAAATGATAGCCAAAACCAAGAACTTTACTTCTTTAGAACTTTCCAGTCACTAAAATGACATACCTTCAGTATTTTGCTAATTTCTGTTAGCTCAAATATTATTTCTCCAAGATCTTTTGGTGGATGAAAGTAGAAGAGTAGAGCTTTCCAACAAGCTATCATATCCAAGAAACGAATCTCTAGAACTCAAGTTATGGCCTTCACAAGATCACCCTGTATGACTTTCCAAAACTAGAAAATTTGCCTGTTTTAGTAAATTTCGCTGTCTAAAAATAAAAATTCGATGCCTAGCATCGACTTGCAACCAAAAGTTGATGTCGAGCATCGACTTTGAGCTTTTTCAACCACTTTTTCAGCACCAAAATTAGCCTATGAACACAAGACATGAGCAAGACCACTTTTATGCTAGAAGTCGATGCCAGGCATCAACTTTATGCTGAAACTCGATGCCAGGCATCGAGTTGCTCCACAAACATCATCTTTTCAAGAAGATTTAGCAGAATTTAGAACTCAGAAAGTAAAACACAGACTTATGAGCACAAACTCGATGCTAGGCATCGAGTTGCTCAGAAAACTTGAACTTTTGAACTCATCACATAGTAGACAAACATGGAGATGATGGAGAGAGTCTCATACACAGAACTTTAACTATTTCTTCTCATAGCTATGAAAAACTCAAAAGTTTACAGATGCTTTCTCACTCAGAGAAGCCCGACTATACTCAGTCGTACAAAATGAACTCCTTCTCACATTCTATCACTCTGTTCCACTTCTTCTCTCTCATCGCGTCAGTTGATACAAACTAACTTATATATATTTTCTCACTCTCGTGACTTTTAAAAAACTTCTAGAACTAAAGTGAACTAACTTTACAAATATAATACACTTGTGAATTTTTCCCTTCACATAGGCATGTGATTTTCTTCTAAATCTTTAACCTTCAAATATATGTCTAATTAGTGAGTGTTTCTCCAACATCTCCCCCTCAATCACTAATTGACATTCCGTGTTTCTTCATATCATCTTCTTTTCTTTCACTCCTACCATGCTTTTGAATCTGCTGGTCTTCACACCATCCAAGCTCTTTGTCATTATGTTTGCTATCTGATCTTTTGTAGAAATGTACTCCACTTCAATTTCTTTCTCCATTACCTTTTCTCTCAGGAAATGATAATGTATCTCTATGTGCTTTGTCCTTGCATGAAAAACTGGATTTGCTGCAAGATAAAGTGAACTCATATCATCTCCATGTATTGTAGGTGTACCTTGATCAATGCCCAAGCTTTTGAACAATGTCTGCATCCATATGACCTCCTTAGTTGCTTCCACAAGTCCTTTGTACTCAGCTTCAGTTGATGATAATGCTACTGTATGTTGTTTCTTTGAACACCCACTTACAAGCTTATCACCAATGTATATCATGTAACCATGAGTTGATCTCCTGTCATCTTGATTACTTGCCCAGTCTGAGTCACTATATGCTCTCAACTTCAAATCTGATGCAAAAGGATAATATAATCCTTCCTTTATAGTTCCTTTGATATATTCGAGAACTCTTTGACCTGCAATCCAATATGGGTCCTTTGGACAATGCATGAATTGTGACAAAACTCCCACTGCATAACTAAGATCAGATCTTGTTAGTGTAGCATAAATCAAACTACCCACAAGAGATTGATACTTCCTCATATCTTTGTATTCTGCACCATCATATTTACTGAGCTTGTGATTAACTTCAAGTGGAGTTGAAGCTTCCTTGCAATTTTCCATATCAAACTTCTTCAATAGATTCAGAAGATACCTTTCTTGTGATACATATATGCCATGCTCTGTATAGGTGACTTCCATACCAAGAAAGTATGATAACTTTCCTAGATCACTGATCTTGGATTCTTTTTCAAGTAATCTCTTTACCTCCTTGATTCCTTCATCTGAAGTACCTGTGATTATAATGTCATCTACATAAATACAAATGTAGATTGTACCTTCCTCTGTTCTTTTGATAAGTAGACTTGGATCTGCTTTTGAACTTTGATATCCAAGTTCATTCAGATACTTCACCAGTCGATAGTTCCATGCTCTTGGAGCTTGCTTCAATCCATACAATGCTCTTCTCAACCTGCAAACAAAATTTGGATACCTGGAATCTATAAACCCTTGAGGTTGTTCCATGTATACCTCATCTGATATGTATCCATTCAAGAATGCATTCTTTATATCCAGTTGACTCAAAATCCATCCTTTTGAAGCTGCAATAGCAATGATTGTCCTTATAGTTGACATCTTAGCTACAGGACTGAATGTCTCATCATAATCTATGCCATAGGTTTGGGCATAGCCTTTCACCACCAGTCTAGCTTTGTATCTGGCTATACTTCCATCTGCAAGCTTCTTCACTTTATAAACCCATTTATTTCCAATTACTTTCTTACCATTTGGTTTAGGAACAAGTTCCCATGTCTTGTTCTCCTCCAGTGCATTGAATTGTTCCTTCATTGCATCTTCCCATTGCTTCTTACCTTTTGCTTCATCATAGTTATGAGGTTCTTCATCATCGTTGACCATATATGCATAGTTCTTCTGAGTTATGTAAGAAGTATCATAAGAATACCTTTCTGGTTGTCTTCTAGTCCTGCTTGACCTTCTTGGTTCACGTTCTTCATAAGTGTCTGGATACACCTCTTCATCAAATATAGGAGCTTCTTCATTCCTTCTTGTTAATCCACTTTTGGATGTACTTGCTTGCATATAATCTTCATCTCTATTTACCCGCACAATTGATTTTCCTTTCTCACATCTTCTTACTTCTTCTTGAAATTCTTCAACTATATGACTTTGATCTGCATACCAACTTTTCTGTTCATCAAATGTAACATCTCTAGAAACAATAAATTGTTTGGTTAGAGGATTCCACAATCTGTAACCCATCTGCTTTTCATCATAACCAATGAACACATATTTTTCTGCCTTTGGTTCAAGTTTATGTCTAAGTTGTGATGGCACATAAGCATATGCAATTGATCCAAACACTCTAACAATGATCTAGTGTTGGTTTCTTACCCCACCAAGCTTCATATGGAGTCATTCCATTGACAGCTGCACATTGTTGTGGTGTATACCTGCAAGTTATTTCTCTCTTAATACCTGCATTCCAAAGATAATCATTGAACTCTTGGGAGAAGTATTCTCCCCCTCCATCAGACCTCAGTCTCTTAAGCTTTTGACCTGTGACTCTCTCTGCATATGCATGAAAATGCTTGAAGGCTCCAAACACTTCTGATCTTTCCTTCAAAACATATTATGTTATCCATCTTGTAGCATCATCAATGAAAAGAACATAGTACCTTGAGCCACTGATAGATCCTTCTTTTGTTGGTCCCCATACATCTGTATGAATGAGCTATAGTAATCCATCATGTTTAAAACCTTTCTTCTGAAATGGTAACCTGTGTGCTTTAACCATTTGACATGCTTCACATTTATAAACCATATGTTAATTCTGCACATTTGGTAATCCTAGTACAGATTGATTAGCAACCATAGCTTTAATTCCTCTTGCATTGAAGTGACCTAATCTCTTATGCCAGAGATCAAGTTCTGTAATCACTCCTTCACCATGTGTGAGCAAAGCTTGACCAATGTTCCCTTGTACTCTTAAAGTAAAGAGTCTACCTTCTTTCTTACCAGAGACAATCTGATTATATCCATTCTCTAGATCTTCAACAAATACTCCTTCATTTGTAAACCTGACTTGAAAACCTTTTTCAACTATTTGTCCCACACTAATCAAGTTTTTAGGTATTGTAGGAACATACAAAACATTGGTTAGCAAATCTGCTCTACTCTTGCATTTCACTTTTCCAATTGAATGTACACTATGTCTTGTATTGTCACCTATTTGAACTGTATGACTAGAAATACCTTTTTCCAATTCTGACATCAATTCTATGTTTCCTGACAAATGATTAGAACATCTAGAGTCAATGTAAAATACCTTCAGATCTTCTTTATCTGATGTGCTGATTGAATTCATCATCAATGATGTATGACTTTCATTTTGTGTGTCATTTGCATAGTTGTAGTAGGTGGTGTTGTAGGATTGATTCTGTCCCCAAGTCAAAAACTATAAATAGAGCTAGAGAGCTCATTTTTGGGCTAGCTTCTTGTAGTTTTGAGCTTGTATGAGAATTTTGTTGCAATAGAAGTGATTCCATTGTCTTACTCTCTTTGTTCTTGCTGTGTGTGCATGTGTGTGTATGTGTGTGCATGTTAGTGTGCTTCGCACTCACACATTTGTGCCTTCACTTGCTCAAGGTCTTCATACCATCCTCATGTCTTCCCGGATTGACATTAAAGGAGGTGCTACTCATCACTGAGCTACAATCTACATTAGAAATGGAATGATCTGCATCATCGCATGAAACCTGTAAAGGCTGAAACATTGCTTCATTAGGACCAGCACTAGATTTTCCACCTATAAAAAGAGGAAACAAAGTGTCATACATGTCTTTGGAGCTAATTAATGTCTCTTTAGTACATGAAAGTAGTGGCTGAATAACATCTTCCACAAAAACAACATCAGGGCTAACCAAAATGTGTTTACTCTGTGGATGATACAGACTAGGGCCATTGCTTTCAGAACTATGCCCAACAAAAATACATTTCACTGCTTTATCATCCAATTTCCTGTGTTGTTGTTCAGGCACTAATGTATATGCCAGACAACCAAAAACGCACAGGTGAGCAACATATTTCCTTTACAATATTTGCCAAACAATTTCTGCTTTTCTCTTTTCTTTTTTTCTATGTCATCCTTCTTTGATTGTGCAAAATTAGCATATTTTTGCTTACTGGTAGAAGAGCGCCATTTACATTTGCCCTTCTAACTAGCCATGAAAACTTGATCTTCAACATGCATAATGGACCTATTCTGCATAGATTGATCTTCCTGCAACAAAACAAATACTGACTCCTCAAATGTTAAGGCATTTGGATTGCCTTACATCATCAATCAAAGAGTAGAAGCAAAACTCTAATATGAATCTCAAAGACCATTCAGAACACTCTACACAAGTGAACTATCAGGCAAGAATTCATGAGTAGCAATCAACCACTCCTTCAAATCTTTGATCTTTGTCAAAAAACTATACATGGAATATCCTTCATTCATGTGCTCACTCTCTAATTGTTTTTGGAGTTGAGCAACATGAGCCTCATTCCTTGCCTGTTATAATGTGGTAAGTGTATCCCAAGAATCCTTTGCTACTACATGAGCGAATGTGAGGAATAATGGCACATTTGACACACAAGGTTATCAATGCATGTGCCTAAGCATCTCTACCATCCCAAAAAATTTTCTTTGTAGTAGGTGCAACAAAAACCCCAACACAAACAGGAACATGAAGAATATTGCCATTTTTAATGCCATATGCATCACCTTCAGTAACTATATTTGCAGGTGTAATAGGATGTTTTTCAATACCCTGCACAATATTCCACAGTCCTTTTGCAACCAATACATGATGCATCATATAAGAACATAATGGGCAATTGGTACCATCCAACTTATCCTCAATAGCCAACATATGGAATACATCACTCCTTTCAACCATGGCCATTGACTAAAATACCATGATGCAAAAAAATCATTGTATCTCAAAAAGTTGAACAGAACTACCCTATCAAGTTTTGCTAAACCTGTAGCAGACTTTGAGATGCTTCTACTAGCAAACTAAAACCTGTATATATTTTTGGCATAAAAAGACAAAATTGCCCACACAAGCACTGTGATAGTGCATTCGAAGGCCAAAATGAGCTTAGATTTTGTGTGATCTTGAGACTATGACCGGAGGTGTGTCGACAATGCCCTAGATGAAGCAAAAACCTGCTCTAATACCAATTGTTGGAGTTTGAGGTCTGTGGAAGCACATGAACAACACAAGGAAGAAGAAGAAGCTTGGAGTACAACACACAATATTGAATGTATTACCAAGGGAATGTACTAAGATAAGTAGCCCATTAGGGTAATAGTCGTATATACAATGGGGGGGAACCTCCTAAAGAGGGAAAAAAGTGCCCTCATGGTCCTAGTGTGTTCACACACATCACTACCTAAATATATCAACACCATTATCAATATTACTAACCTTGAAAGGATATTGAGATGGATCCCTCAATTCCTTTCCTTGCTTACTCATCAATTCTTTGTAGGGCACTTACCAATTATCTGCATAGTTTCTAAATCTAATTTGGCCAATCTTTAGCCATTTTTTTTTAAGGCCATTACTTGTTTGATCCCCATAGATTCATGATTTCCTTTTATTTTAAGAGCCTCTACAAATACTTTCAAATCATCTTGGATTCCATAGTTTTCTTCCTCCTCTTTACAAATACTCTTTTCAACCATATGTTGTGTTTCGTCCTCTTCCTCAACTATATCTATAGGTTGTATTATCCTTTCATTTGAAGTATTTTGGACATTCACTACAAGAAAAAAGGGGGTCTAGTGACGACCCCCCAAAAAAATCAAGGAGCATCACTTATGTAACGTTCTTTCCACATGGCGTCGCATAAGTAATGCTCAGAAAAAAAGCAGAGTTGGTCGCATAAGCAATGATTACTGTCACTTATGTGATGCATAAAATCATAGTCGCTAAGATCAATGCAAGAGCATTGCATAAGCGACATCATCCAAATACAAAAAAAAATGATTTCTCCTGGCACATTTGTGCCGAGATCTGATGAACGAAGGATCAATCTTGAGAAAGAGAGAGGTGATCACACATGCACAAACAATCAATCTTGAGAGATAGAGAGGGAGAGCACACATAGTTGGGTATGTATACACATGCATACATAGACACACACATGCGCTCACATGCATACATACACACACACATATACACTCACATGCACACATACATACACATGCATACACACACATACACATATGCACACATATGCATACACACACATATTCATACACACACATACACACATATATACGTACATACACATATACACATGCACATACACATACAAACACATATACATACACACACATAGACACACATGCACAACACACACATATACATACACTCATAGACACACACACACATACACATATACACACACATACAAACACATACACATAAACACATACACTCACATACATACATATACATACACATGCATACACACACATACACACACATATGCATACTCACACATAGACACATACACATACACACACATGTACATACATACACATAGACACACATATGCACATACACACACATGTACATACACACATAGACACACACACACACATACACACACATGTACATACACACACATAAACACACACATAGACACACATACATACACATATACACACATGCATATAGTCACATGCATACACAAGTATATGCATACATACATATACACATGTACACATACACACACATGCGCATAAACTAACACACACACATATACATACACATACATACACACACATACACATACATACACATACACGCATATATACATACACACACACATACACATACATACACATATACATACACACACATAGACACACACAAACATACATTCACATGCATACATACACACACATGCATACACACATACATATGCATGCACATGCATATGCATACATACATACACAAATGCATACATGCACATGCACATACACACACATATGCATACACACATACACATATACACATACACATACACATATACACACATACACATATACATACACACACATACACTGACATGCATACATACACACACATGCATATGCATACATACACACATGCATGCACACATATACACACATATGCATGCACACATACATAACACACTATACATACACATGCATACACACACGTATACATACACATGCACATATACATACACACATACACACATATGCATACACACACACACACATATCAAGTCACATACACACATATATATATACACATGCATATACACACATACACAGACACATACACACATATAGATACATACACCAATGCAAACATACACATACACAGACACATACACACATATAGATACATACACATATACATACACACACAAACAACACACACATACACTCACATGCATACATACACACATGCATATGCATACATAAATACACACATGCATACACGCACATGCACATACACACACACACATTTACACACACATGCACATACACATATATAACATACACATATACATACACACATATAGACACGCACATGCATACATACACACATATAGACACACACATACACTCACATGCATACATACACACACATGCATATGCATACACACACATCCACATACACACACATATGTATACACATACATACACACACATACACACACACTATGCATACGCATGCATACACATACGTGTATACATACACACCCTATATACATACACACACGTACACATAGATATACATACACACACATGCATGCACATAAAGTCACATACACATATATATATACACATGCATACACACACATACACATACACACAGATAGACGTACACACACACATACACATACCCACATGCACACATACAGGTACATACACCCACACATAAGCTCACATGCATATGCATTATACATAAACACATGTGTACACACACTTACACATACACACACATACACACACATACACATACACACACACATACACATACATACACTTTCATGCACACATACATACACATGCATACATATGGACACATGCATACATACACACATGTGTATGCATATACACATACACATGCATATACACACATACACATACACACACATATGCATACATACACATACATACACACATATACACACACACTCTATACATACACACACATACACTCACATACACACACATATACATACACACACATATAAATACACACACAAAGAGACACACATACACACAACACACATATACACACACATACACTCACATACACATATAGATACACATGCATAAACACATATACACATACACACATATACATACAGACACATACATACACACATACGCACACATATACATACAAACACATACACATGCAAACACATACACACACATACAGACACACATGCACACACATATGCATACACACATATACATACACACATATACCTACACACACATATAAATACATGCATATACACACACATATAGGCATACATACACACATGCACTACAAGGAATACGGGGGCATAGCGATGGTTAAGGCGACACAATTTCATCGCTATAAAATTGCACAAAGCATCACAACAAGCATCAAGCACGGATGGTCGATTAAACGACGAGAAAAACGACATTTTTTTCGATGTGTGGCGCAATGGGATATGCGACACTTGCAATGAGCGTCGCTAAAGCAATGGTTTAAAAAAGCGACAATTTTTTGTGTCACATAAGCGACGGTAAATAATGTCGCTTATGTGATGTCAATTGCAATGGTTTTTATGATGCCTTACCATCGCTTACATGATGGCCTGTTGGCGAAAAAATTAAAATGTTGGAGGCTCTTCGATCGGCATGATCACACATCTGATCGAGAAGCTCTCCAACATTCGCAATTGTGCTGTGCTTATAAGCTGAAACAAGTATATGCAGAATTGTTGTTTTGCCTAATCTCTATATTATTGTCTCTCTCTGTCTCTGTTTCTTTTTTCTACCTCTTTCTCTCTTTGAATTCTCTCTCTCTCTCTCTCTCTCTCTCTCTCTCTCTCTCTCTCTCTCTCTCTCTCTCTCTCTCTCTCTCTCTCTCTCTCTCTCTCTCTCTCTCTCTTTCTTTATTGCAGGTTATTCAAGAAGCTAACCAAGCAAAAAATATGGCTAACTATTGTAAGTACTACTTCCATTCTTTGTATATCATTTGATTTTTGTTATTTTCATTAGTTAGCATACTCACACTTATTGATATGCACATATACACTTATACATGATGAAGATGCACGTTCACACATATACACATATACACATGCACATACACACATATATATACACACACATACATGTGCACATACACTTACACATACACATGCATATGCACAAACATTTCTACAATCAACTTGCATGCATGCATTATTGCATATATATATATATATATATATATATATATATATATATATATATATATATATATATATATATATATATATATATATATATATATATATATATATACACACACATGACATATACTTAAATACATGTATTTGCACATCCACATGCATGCACATGGATGCAAATGGAAATGCATCCACACACACATGCATGTTTCATACATATACACATGCATATGCATACACTTGTATATGTTTATACACATACACATACATATGCACATATGTATATATACACATACAAACACATATATATGCACATACGTACACACACATATACACATACACACACATGCACATACATACATCTACACATATACATGCACATACATACATATACACATACACTTACACATATACATGCACATACATATACACACATACACATGCACATGCACATACACATATGCACACGTATACACTTACACATGCACATGCACATACATACATATACACACACATACACATGCACATGCACATACACATACATACACATATACACTCACACATGCACATACATACACATATACACTTACACATGCACATACATACATATACACACACATGCACATGCACATACACATACACTTACACATGCACATGCATATACACATATACATATGTACATACATTCATATACACACATATATTACACACATATACATGCACATACGTACACACACATATTACACACATATACATGCACATACGTACACACATATGAATGAATTATATAATTAAAGTACTAAAACACATGCTTAATATAAACAATAATAACAATCAATAGAACAAAAATTTGCATTACTTAATACCATACACACAATTCAAAACATAACTAAAATGAACTATATATATATATATATATATATATATATATATATATATATATATATATATATATATATATATATATATATATATATATATATATATATATATATATATATCAATGTAAATACATATCCAATTTCATAATCAAGAATCCTAATCATCATCATCATGATCATCATCATCATCATCAAGAGCATCATGATTATCCTCATCCTCATCCTCATCATCATGATCACCCTGTGACGATCGAGATCATCCCTCCTGTGTCTGCCTCTCCACCTCATCCATATCTGCCTCTCCATAATACTCATGTATTACATATAACAAACATAAATAAGTAAAATAATTAAAACATCCATAGAAATAAAATAATTATATAAAATTTAATAATACTCACAAAGGCATCCGGATGATCTCGCATATACTCACTCAAACACCGATATCCAAAATGTGTAGCATACTCGAGCTCATGTTTCATAGGATATCGGCCATAATCCTTTCGCTACATTGAAACAAATAAAAAAGATTAGTTTCTTGCATTCTAACTAAAATAAAAAATATACTCACAATAACACATATTCTTACAAATGTAGCTACAAAACCATGATGGCCCATTCGGCTTAGGTGCGATGTGTGGCCCGACTCATCTCTCTTCTTTGCAGCAGCCTGTTTATTTAAAGAAAAAAGAAATACATAAATTAAATGTAAAAAATTACTAAAATATATGAAAATTATAAATATAAACTATTAATTTGTTTATCTTCTGCTGAGGAAATGACTCTTGAAGACGTAGCTATCTACGAAAAAACTGCCATGTCTCAGGTGGTATGTTAGGTCGCCTCTTATTTTTTTCCACCATACAATATCTCCTGTTAATTTAATGTCAACAGAAAAAAAGAATCAGAATACATACACATATATAAACACATACACATATATAAATACATACACATACACATACCCACATACACATATACATGCAAACATATACACATACATATATGCATACATATACACATATACATGTATATAACATAAGCACACATATACATATCCACATATATATGTACACACATACACATGCATGCATATACACTCATTCATACAAAATACATGCATTTATCCCACAATAATGTGTATTTGTGTACATGTGAATATGTGTGTATGTGTAAATGTGTATATGTGAATATGTGTGTATGTGTAAATATGTATATGTGAATGTTTATGTATGTAAATAATCAGATTATTAATATCAAATGCCATTATTTGTAGATTTCGATCAATCAGATGGAACGCCACCACCATCTCCTAATCATGCAAGGACTATATACTATAAGTATATCAAACTTTTAATTTTAAATATATTTGATAGATACATAACTGATATATTTTTTTGTTTCTTGTTATGATCAGATTCTGATCAATTAG
This sequence comes from Ceratopteris richardii, assembly GCA_020310875.1. Taxonomy (NCBI): domain Eukaryota; kingdom Viridiplantae; phylum Streptophyta; class Polypodiopsida; order Polypodiales; family Pteridaceae; genus Ceratopteris; species Ceratopteris richardii. Next base: position 66,400,474 of record CM035439.1, read on the forward strand.
AGGGCACTCCACGACCTCCTACCCTTGCAATGACTTCACATGTGTCCTCCAATAGGAATTATGATGAATTTTACTATCAAGAGCATATTATATGTTGGTGTAACTCTTGCTATGGCACGTATCGAAGACCACGATTAGAATGTATTGAACATAAGGCAGAGAATGGTACTTTTGAGCATGCACCATCACCTGGTCAACGTGATAATGCTTGGATATGTATTTTTTCTATAAATTAATATCATTATTTTATTTAAAAACCATATACAAAATCATATTATTGTTGATATACAAGAATATTTGCTCTATGATGATGATGATGATAATTCTTCTCATAATGTTAATATACTTCGTACACGTCACGGACTTGTTGTTCATCAATTGCAAGTAGAGGTTTCTAGAAATCCTCTACCTCCTGGTTTAGAGACTAAAACGGCTGGAGATTATCCATTGCCAGCTCGTGATCATTCTCTAGTACAAACATATGATAGAAGAAGATATGGAGGATGGAATAGAGGACCACTTCCTTTAGATGGAGAGGTTTTCAAATTTTGGGGTAATCGCTATATGATTGCTCCATCCACTATTACTAATGTTGGTCGTGGTCTCTTTATTGTAGAGGATTTATATGTGCCTCCGAACTCTGAAGTCACTCTGAAGTCACTCTAGATGGGGAGATTGGCATCGACTTGCATGTTATGTTCAAAGCATGAGCACTTATGGAATATGCTTGAATGCAGCATCCCTTACTAGTAGAAGGATTTTACATGCAAAAAATGAAAGATTATATATTGATGGAAGACCTTACACGCATGGAAATATAGCAGGTTTAATAAATAGTAGTCGAGGGTTACATAATAGTTCAAGGACTAATTGCACATTTGAGGAGCATGAAAATAGTCATGAATCACCATACATGAGTAGAGATGTATCAAGATACATAGTTGTCAATGCTATTACTACATTACATGCTGGTGATGAATTATTAGTGAATTATGGATGGTGTAGACCTCCACGAGCACCTTTTAGCTAGAGAGAGAATGAAAATTTTCTATCCATATTTAATAACTTATATATTTAATTTTATGTTTAAAGTTTACTTTTTATTCATTGATGGAATACTAATGATTTTTATTCATGTGTGTAGATTCCAATGTATGATGTTGATGATATTCCTCCACACCATTCACAATTGCCAGTAAGACCTCATTTATCAGAAGCTTCTATGAGGAGGCTATGCAAAAGTGATCTTGTGAAATATGCAAGGTTGAAATATCTATATTCAAAACAAGATAAAGTACAAGATTTGTGTGACAATGATGAAGATGATGGCATGGCAAATTTTATTGAGGATTGGTATCAAAATGACAGTGAGAGCATTGATATTTCTGAAAATGAGAAATATCTTCGAGAGGAATGTCTAAAGCATGTATATGAAGGAAGTCGCTTGACATGACTAAGTGTGACCGTACTTATTCTCAATCTTCAAAATCATTTTGGATGGAGTGATGTATCTGTTTTGGCACTATCAAGGTATAATTTTCAATTTTCTATCTATTTATATATATACATGCATAAATATATACATATAAATACATGCATATATAGACATACACATAATTATACATGAATGCATGCACACATATAAACATACACACACACATATAAACATACACACACACATACACATGTTATGAGAGTAAGGTCAAATTATACATACCTGTATCGAATGAAGATGTTTTGTCCATCTAGCCTTTAGAATTGTCCACCCAACCTTTAGAATCTTCTGGACACATCTATTTCTCCTATTCTAGTAGACCTAATACCTGTGCTGCTAACTCTTTTAAGAACTTTGCATACAAATATTAAGTATCAGTTAGCTATGGAGGTATTAGGTCGTTAGGAAAATGGGAGGACCAAATTTATCTCAAAGATTTTGAAGGATGGAAAAATAATTTTAAAAGATGGACACTTTCTGTCCGCCCATCCTTTAAAACTATTCATGCATCTTTCAAAATATTCGAGATAAATTTGGTCCTCCTATTTTCCAAATGACCTAATACCTCCATAACTTATATTTTATATTTGTAAACAAATATGTAAGCCTTAGTTAGCAAGGTAGGTAATAGATTGACTATAAAATGGGAGACAGCCAGACAATTCAGTGGTCTAGATATCTATATGAAAGTCTACAAACCACAATAAAGAAAAAAAAAATTAGAAATGAAATCAAATTTACACAGCTACACATGCATACATACATACACATATATATACACATAGACATACATATACACATGTTATGAGAGTAAAGTCAAATTATACATACCTGTATCGAATGAAGACATTTTGTACATCTAACCTTTGGAATTGTCCGCCCAACCTTTAGAATCTTCCTGATACATCTGATTCTCCTATTCTAGTCGACCTAATACTTGTGCTGCTAACTCTTTATGAACTTTGCATAGAAATATTAAGTATGAGTTAGCTATGAGGTATTAAGTCATTTGAAAAATAGGAGAAGTAAATTTACCTCGAAGAATTTGAAGGATGGAAGAATAATTTTAAAGGATGGGCGGACACAAAGTGTTCATCCACTGCAGGTTTTTGTTTTTACCTTAGCTACAGTAAGAATAAGAACTTGCATTGAATGAACACTTCATGTCTGCCCATGCTTTAGAATTATTCATCCATTTTCCAAAATCATCGAGAGAAATTCGCTTGTCTTATTTTCAAACAACATAATACCTCCATAGTTAGCTGATACTTAATCCTTGTAAACAAATATGTAAGTCTTAGTTAGCAAGGCAGGTAATAGATTGCCTATAAAATGGGAGACAACCAAACGATTCAGTGCTCTAGATATGAAAGTCTGCAAACCACAATATACAAAAAAAAATTAAAAATGAAATCAAATATACACAGCTACACATGCATACATACATACACATTCATACATACATACACATACATACATACATACATACATACACATATATACACACATACACATACATATATGCATACACATATGCATATGTATATATACATACATATACACCTATAAAACACATATACACACATACATACATATACACATACGCATACATATACACACATACATACATATACACATATGCATACATATACGCATGCACGTGCATATACACATCCACATACACATACACATAAGCATACACATATATAAAATTATATGCATATATATATGTATGTTTATTTATTTAATTTTATTAATATGTCTTTTTTTATGAACTTATAGGTTATTATCTGCAAAGATTTCACCAAGTCAGAATATTCTTCCTACCTCACATGATGAAATGAAGAAGATAATCAACAATCTTGGTATAGATTATCAATGTATAATTGTATGTCCTTACGATTATAGAGGTGAATATGCAAGCTCTTTGACATGTCCCAAATGTCAATCTCCTCGATATAAGGATGAAGAAGGTAAAATCCCAAAAAAGGTATTGAGACATTTTCCATTGGCTCCACGGATTAGACATATGTTTCAAAGCCCCGAATTATCAAATTTTTTGATGGGGACATGATCATAAAAGCACTGATGGAATAATCAGAATTCCTCACGATAGTGTTTCTTTTCAGCATATTGATTCTACATGGCATGAATTTGCACAAAATCCACAGAATCTAAAGTTAGAAGTTGCATTAGATGGGGTTAATCCATTCTCCATGAAATCTAGTAAATGGTCAACATGGCCAATGGTAGTCATAAACTACAATCTTCCGCCATATCTTAGCATTAAAAAGAAACATTTAATGCTTTCACTTTTAATCCCAGGAAAAAGACAAGTTAAAGATATGAATATATATCTTGCTCCTCTCATTGACGATCTGCAAGAGTTATGGAGAGGTATTAATGTCATTGATGTATCGAAAAACATCAATGAAAGACATATTACGGTTCGTGGTATTGTGGCTTGGACTATTCACGATTTTCCAGGATATGGTGTTTGTTCAAGTATTGATATAATTTTGTTATTCAATATGCATACAAATAAATGTGATTTATATTTTTATCGTTTTCATGATGCAAGAATATCTACTAAGGGTTATAAATCTTGTCCATATTGTGGTGATTGGTTGAGATCAATCTATAGTAAGAATCTCAACAAAAATATTTATCTTTGACATCGACGATTCTTGCCTGATGATCATCCATTAAGATCTAAAAGAGAAGCAATATATTTTAATGGAAATCTTGAAACATGTCAGTGTTCAAAACCTATGACGCCTATGGATTGGTATAAAAAATGGATAGATGGACTTCTAATAGATCCAAAATCAGAAATCTTCAATGATGATGAAGATAATGAGTATGTGAAGAGAGGTAAATGAAAATTGGCACTCGTAGAGAACATATCAATATGGTATTCTTTGGAGTATTGGAAAGAGTTAAAAGTATGTCATCTTCTTGATCCTATGCATGTATTCAAGAATATTGATTATTCACTATGGCAGCATCTTCTTGGACTAAAAGATACCATAGCATCAAGGAATGATTTGAAAGATCAAAACTCAAAACCAAAGTTATGGCCAATTTTTGATAGACATCGACAGGAAACGACTTATGCACCTGCTCCTTGGGTACTTACAACAAAAGAGATACAGACTATCAAGAATAGGATTCAATTGATTCAGACTCCTACAGGATATGGAGCATCTTTCCAAAACATGTTTACTATGGATGATAAGAGCTTATCTAGGTTAAAGACCCATGACTGGCATAAATTTTTGAAACATATTTTACCTTTGGTTATCGATGGATGTACAATGAAAGGAGTATGAGATGTGATCTATCGTCTTGGATCGCTTATAAGGTAATTATGATACTTTTATATTTAATATATATGAATATCTGATATCTTTTATTTCTTAATTAACTTCTTTATAATTTTTTTTATGATATGTATAGGTGGATTACCTCAAAAGAGATTGACAAAAACTCGATCCCACAAGAAAAACATGAATGCAAAGAGCTACTATGTTTGATGGAGAAAGAGCTTCCTACTTCATTTTTTGATATTCAGGTTCATTTATTAGTCCATCTTGTAGATGAAATAGAGATTACAAAACTCAATTGATGTTTTGGGTCGAGCGATTTATGGGAATATTAAAAGGTTATGTGCAACAAAGAGCAAAACCAGAAGGATCCATGGCAAAGTGTTGGATGCTTGAAGAGTGCATGTATTATGTTAGTGAGTATCTTGAAAGAGTTCATGAATAAGCTCCATGTACATGGACCAACGAGTCTTCTTCAAAAATAACAGATGAGGTATTATGAGGTAAGGGAGTTTCATTTTTATTTACATTTCAAGAAAAAAAAAATCTACTTTTTTAGCATATAATAGCAAATGCATGCAAGCATTCCTTAGCAAGTATGAACAGGACCTTCAAAATCTCCGAAGTAAAAGGCAAAGAAACAAAAGATATAGACGTAATCTTGATAATAATGAGATTACAAATATATCTTCTTTCACGGATTGTCTATATAGTCGTTTGCAACGCGCCAATGCAAATAATGAAGAAATCTCAGATGAGCAGATAGAGTTGATGATAGATTGTGAATGAACGGTAATTTTATTTTAATAATATTTTGTTTTACTCATATATGTATATTAGTTTCTATTTACTAATTTAATTTATTTTGCAGGCTCAAATGTTCACTAATATGTGGGCTTTTGGACAGCATATTAGAATCAAAGCCATTGATTCTTTACGTAAAACAGAGGATTCTAGTATTGTTGCTTCTTTCAAATAACTATCACGTGCTAGCTCAAAAGACACGAACCTTATAGATGGCGAACTTGGTTACATGGGAACTGTTGTTGGTATCTACGAAATATTATTTCATACACTCAAACATGTAGAAAAAAGTTTATACTTTTTATGATAGAGTTAGTTATTTTTTTAAGCACCTAGTAATGGGTTTTTGTTTTTATATATTTTGATAGGTCATTTTGAAGGTTGACTGGTTTCGAGCCGAGTATAAAGGTAGTAATTCCACATTAAGAGAGGAATTATCTGGGTTTTGGGCAATTGATTCTTCCAAGGTAATGCGATCTACTAAAGAACCATATATTCTTCCTAGGCATATTGAACAAGCATTTTTTTATAAAAACTCATATGCTCACCCTTGCCGGCAAGTCATTCATGTTCAACCTAGAGGTAGGTCATTGTTTGAGCAGTTTATTGTTAGAGAGATCAAAGAAAGTCCTCTAGATGATTCACCATCACATACTGATGCATCAACATCTGAAAGAGAAATTAGAATCATTATACGTGATAATGATACTAATCTTTTTGATGAAGAGGATAATACTCTACATGCTGATTCTATTGATGATGAAGAAGAATTACCAAAAATCAATATTAATCCATCAATAGATGATGTGACTCATAAGAACATAGATTTAACAATAGAAGAAATAAATGAAATCGATAAGGATAATGAAGATGAGACTATATTGATGTCTTACCAAAATGATGGCAATAATGAAAACATATGAGCAGATTAGATAGTAAATTCTACTCTAGTTATCGATCAATAACTTGAAGCTTCTGAATGGATATCAGATAATAGATTCTTTATTCAACTTGAATATCGATGAATCCTACTCGAGAGATGAAATCATGTTCTTTTAAGTTAGAACATGAAGCTCGGGGGGTATGCATAATTATTTCATATATAGCTTTATCTTCGAGGAGCAAATTTTTCTCATGTATGTATGCATATGTGTGTGTATCTATGTGTATTATATGTATACATGTGTTAGTATGCATATATATGTGTTTCATGTATATGTATGTGTGTGCATGTGTGTGATATATGTATACATGTGTTAGTATGCATATGTGTATATATGCATATACATTTGTGTAAAATAGTCATGTATTCATGTAATATATGCAAGTGTTTATAATTGTGTATGCATGTATAAGTATACATGTGTGTATGTCGGCATGTATATGTGATGTGTACATGTATATATGTATATGTGTCTATGTGTAAATGTGTACATGTAAATATGTATGCATGTATATATATTTATGTGTCCATTTAGGCATGCATCCATTTTATATTTATGTATGTGTATCTACATGATGTGTATATATCTTTATATATATTATGATCCTCATTGATTCGAGTAGCTATATATAGAGGCTTAAGGTTGGGAGGAGAGACATCTCTCTAGTAGGACGTAGAAGTAATAGATGCAATGTGTACATATACTTCAATCATATGGGATAAAAGGCTAAATTAGAGTTTCTAAATTAGGGGTTTAAAACCCTAATATCAAAATTAGTGTTTTTGAATTAGGATTTTTGAAATAGGATTTCTGAATTAGAATATTTATAATAGGGTTTTTGAATTAGGATATGTGTGTGTGTGCATATATATATATATATTTTATTTATTTATAGATATATAAGTATATATATATATATATATATATATATATATATATATATATGTGTGTGTGTGTGTGTGTGTGTGTGTGTGTGTGTGTGTGTGTGTGTATGTATATATGTATTGTTATAAAATGAGATATATATACTGTAATTTAATATATATATATATATATATATATATATATATATATATATATATATATATATATATATATATATATATATATATATATATATATATATATATATATATATATATATATATATATATATATATATATATATATATATATATATATGCATGTGTGTGTATGTATGTGCATCTATATGTGTGTATGCATGTGTGTGTATGTATGTGTATCTATATGTGCATATGCATGTGTTGTGTGTGTATGTGTATGCAAGTGTATATGTATATATGCATGTAAATATGATTATGTGAGTCTATGTGTGTGTACATATGATTATGTATGTGTATGTGTATGTGAGTATGTGTATGTGTCTATGTGTGTATTCATTATATTTGTGTAATTGCATGCATGTGTATATGTGTGTAAAAATGTGAATGTATCTGTGCATGTATAAATGTGCATGTATGTGTATATGGTGAGCCATAAGTGTTTGCATCTCTTTTAGACACCACTTATACGACCATCTTGTCCCAAACTCTGTCTCAAGTGAACTAAGTACATATTTTTTATCCCTCTCATCATGCTCATTACAAAAATAAAAAAAATCATGTAAATAAAACATAAGATATTTATTTCAATTTATATGTAAAATTTATAATTACTTCCACTGTAAGTGGACAAGGCGTAGGTAAGAGTCAAATAATGCTCACATTCTTCTCCTGAACTCCAATCCATTCCCTATGTACACAATGTTCCCCTCTGGCTCTATATCGCACTCTAGCCCTAAGGTGCCTATGCATGTCCTCATAGGCACCTGTGCTCTGCTATCATGATCTGGAGGTGGTATAGGTGTCATGAAAATAGATTGATAAAAATAAATAAAAATATGTGCTATAATATCATTAAAAAATTTTGTGAAAAAAAAACATACCTATGAGGAGATAGTTGTCTTCCTGCATGTGGAGCCGCAGAAGAGCCCTCCTCTGATCGTTGGGTAAGCATCTGGAACATATAATCCAGCTCATCATTAGGCATCTTTGAGTACTCATGCATGATGATCCCTAGAGTATCAGGTGGGACTTTTGCTCTCATAAGACTTTTTATGAGAGTGAGTTTTGCCTTTCTCTCTCTATTAGGATCCATAATACCTGTACATATAAAACAAAATGGGTTAGAAATCAATATATATATATATATATATATATATATATATATATATATATATATATATATATATATATATATATATATATATATATATATATATATATATATATATATATATATATATATATGTATGTGTGTGTGTGTGTGTACATATGTATGTGTGTATATGTGTATGTAGGTGTATATGTGAGTGTGTGTATGCATGTAAGCATGTATGTATGCGTATGCACGTGCATTATGTATGCAAATGTATGCATGTGTGTGCATGTGTGTATGCATGTAAGTATGTATGTATGCATATGCATATGCATTATGTATGCATATGTATGTATGCATATGTATGTATGCATATGCATATGCATTATTTATGCATGCATGTGTATGTGTGTGTGTATGTGTCGCTATGTGTGTGTGTATGCATATATATATATATATGTGTGTGTATGTCTCTATGTGTCTGCCTATGCATATCTGTGTGTATATGTGTCCATGTGTGTGTGTATGTGTGTGTATGTGTGTGTATGTGTGTGTATGTGTGTGTATGTGTGTGTATGTGTGTGTATGTGTGTGTATGTGTGTGTATGTGTGTGTATGTGTGTGTATGTGTGTGTATGTGTGTGTATGTGTGTGTATGTGTGTGTATTTGTGTGTGTGTGTGTCTATGTGTGTGTGTCTATGTGTGTGTCTATGTGTGTGTCTATGTGTGTGTCTATGTGTGTATATACGTGTGTATCTGTATATATGTGTCTATATCCATGTGTATGTATGTGTGTAAATGTGTGTGGATGTGTGTATGTGTATGTGTGTGTGTAAGTGTATGTGTCTATGTGTGTATGTGTGTGTATATGTGTGTGTCTATGTGAGTATATACATGTGTATCTG
>CM035439.1:66415105-66427605 GCA_020310875.1 Ceratopteris richardii
TAAGCATATATTTTACAGATGAATTGAAATATATATTTTATGTTTCTTATATGATTTTTCTTTCTTCTAGTGACTTTGAATGTGAGGAATAATGGCATGTTGGCATAAAAGACTATCAATGCATGTGCATGACCAAGTCTTCCATCCCAACAAATTCCGTTTATAAAAGATGCAGCAAAAACCGCAACACGAACAAGAACATGAAGAATATCACCATCTGCATCACCTTTAGGAACTGCATTTCCAAGTGAAATAGGACGTTTTTGAGCACCTTACACAATATTCAACAATCGATTTTGCAACCAATACATGATGCATCATATAATCCCACAATGGGTAATTGGTACCATCCAACTTATCCTAAACAGCCAACATATGGAATACATCACTGTTTTTAGCCATAGCCACTGACTAAAATACCTTGATGCAAAAAAATGATTGTATCTGAAAAAGTTGAATAGAACTACCCTATTGAGTTCTATTAGACCTATAGCAGACTTTGAGATGCTTATGGTGGTGAACCGAAACCTGTATATATGTTTGGGACAAAAAGACAAAATTGCATGTAGAAGCGCTATGATAGTGTGTTCGGAGGCTGAAACGAGTTGAGACTACGACTTTGGCACCTTGAGTATGCTCATCAAATTTCGTGCGATTTTGAGATTGTGATTGGAGGGGTGTTGACAATGCCCTAGATGAAGCAACGACCTGCTTTGATACCAATTGTTGGAGTTCGAGGTCTGAGGAAGCATGCAAACAGCACAAGGAAGAAGAAGAAGCTTGGAGCACAACACACAATATTGAATGTATTACCACTATAATGTACAAAGATAAGTGACCCATTAGGGTTATAGGTATATTTAGAAGTCTCGGGAAAAAAACCTCCTAAAGAGGGAAAAAATTGCCCCAATGATTCTGGTGTGGTCACACACATCACTACATAAATATATCAACATGTATCTCCTCTACACTCTTTATTATCCTATTACCTTTAGTCCGCCTCATCGTTAGCAAGTTGCATTTGCGCATGTAGAATCCCTTGTATGGTCCCATATAGTTTGGTGGAGTTTGTACTCTTATAGTACTTCATCAAGGATTTTAAATGGATGTAGTACTCCATATTTGGGAATAGATTCTTCAAATTCTTAGCATGGCTGGAAGCTTATCTCAAAGAAAGATGGTTTGGTTTGATTTCCCTTATTCCATCCAAGTTCTTGAAGTTTATGCTAGAGATATTATGGACATTCATATTCTACTTTTGGAATCATTGGTTCATTGGTTCATATTCACTTTCCTTGATCTTTTGGTTCTTCTTGATCTTGTTAGATTCTCACGATGTGATTTCCCAATGTATTTGAAATTTTATTTAAAAATTTCTAGTGTTTTGAATGGAATATTACATTCTTTTAATTACAAAGCTTGGGAAACATTCATGATCCATTGGCACACGTCCAATCTTTCCTTCTCTAGGTCATCTATACGCTCCACTATGTCTCATAATTTTTTATTCATCATTTAGGACTTAGGTTCTTATTACTGCTTAAAGTGAAAGAATCCATTCTTGATCATAATTTGATGATTTTAACACTTCCAATACATTGATTTGTGTATTCTTACAGACATTCATTAGATTCTCTAAGTAGTCTGATGAAATGGCCTCTATTGCACCTATTGTTATTATTGATGGAATTATGATTCTTTTTTTTCCATGTACTAGTGACTTCTTGCATGTGTAAACATGCGATGTCAACCATAGTATGCTTGCTAACTAGATGAATTTATTGTGGTTTGTGTTTTGGTTGCAAGAATCATATGCATAAGTCACATCACAACGACATCATTAAAGAGGGGACTCAAAACCAATATGTCATATCTATGTGCGCCAAACTAGAGCATAAAACTTCTCATCAACTCCCCAAAATGATCCAAGAGCATGTGAAAAATCTTGCAAAAATGTTTCTATTTTTTGGTTTTCTTGTCATCTTTATATTCCTTCTTTGATTGTGCAACATTAATAGATTTTTGCTTACTAGTAGATGAACTTCATTTACATTTGCCCTTGTGACTAACCAAGAAAGCTTGATATACACATAATTGAATTGTTCCGCATGGAATTATCTTCCTGCAACAAAAATATACTAAATCCTCAAATGTTAAGGCATTTAGATAGCCTTTCATCATCTATCAAAGAGTAGAACTAAAACTCTAATATGAATGTAGAAGAACATTATGAAGAAGCAAAAATCCATCGGTCCTTCAAATATTCAATCTTTGTCAAAAAAACTATCCATAGAATCTCCTTCATTGATATGCTCACTATTAAACTAGAGATAGAAGTGTTCTGTATTTGCAATAACTTAGTTGCACAATTATAATACTACTCAGTTGAATGTTATGTAGGTTTGCTAAGTCGGATATGTACTGAATCAGATTTTTCTCAATTGGATTCTATCAAAGGTGTAGTTGTATTCAGATGTACATGAAAGTCATGTGGCTTAATTGTTGTATTTGTGGATACTAGATGGTTCTTCCTATTTAAGAAGGGAGCACAAGGAAAGAAGAGAGTGATATGAGAATGATGTATTGCCGAATGTATTATGTTTTTCTCCATAATATACCAAAGTCTATGGTATTTCCAGTTCTCATCTATTATTTTCAATGTGTCTTTGACCTGATAATCATTATGTCGATTCAATTTGTTTTGTAGTGTGTGTTGTTTGTTATGTTTGATTTCAAAGTACGCAGCATATGTGTTGTTCCAGATCAACAAGTCTTCAAACTTTGTGCTATTGGACCCCAACACATTTAGAAATCCTATTGATCTTGTTGGGAATGAGGCAAGAAATGAATGTCAGAACAAACAAGGAAGTTTTTCAAGGTCTATTACATGAGGTCTTAGACTTATGTGGCTCAATTAGATGTGTTGAATGATCCGGACAAGTGGCATGATACACTAGAAGACCAAAATATTGAAGAAACTATTGAAGACCAAGAAGTCAAATGTACTATTGGATTCGAAGCAAGGCTAGTGGGAGGATATTTAGGAGCGTTGATCCTTACAGGAGGGACTACAGGGACAAGAAGGCAAATCCAATTCGACCCACTTGGGGGAACCACTAGACAAAGATCTAGCACATCTCCTAAGCTAGATAATATGGTGCAACCAACCCCTAACCCCAAATTCAAGGTAGCTAAATTCAGAGGAGGATCTAGAGAAGATGCAAATTACCATGCTGCTCAATTTGTAATTAAATGGACAACTAATAGTTATACAACATTATATGGTGATGATGTTAAATTGAGTAGTTTACGATGACACCAAAAGGTAAAGCCATGATTTGCTTTAGCCAGTATGGCCTTGCACATTTTGCTAATTATAGTTCCTTTAGAACAACAGTTTTATAACAACTTAGAAGAGAAACAACTCTGAACAATATTCTTAGGAAACTTAGATCAATCATGCAAAAGAATATGTTGGTAGAGATTATGATAAGAAGTTTCGGATCTTAGTAGAAAGATTGCAGGGTAATGAAAGATTGACTGATGAGATGTTAATAGGATGTTTCCTAAAAGGATTAAGGAGCAGTTTGAGAAATGCGGCTGCTAGTATAAATATTGTTGGCAAATTTAATGATTTGGTGTTAGCAGCTGCCAGAGTAGAAAAAAGATTTGGTAGAACAAAAGGGAACTATGGAAGACATGAGAATTCTTAATCAGAGGAAGGATAAAAATTGAGTCAGATTCAAGTCATGAAGTGACAAGTACAGATTCAGATAGTGGGTTGAGGAAGTCAAAGTGAAGAAAAAACATAAGTCAAAGAGTAAACATATTAAAGAGGAAGATTTGATAGTAGATTAAAAAAGTATGATTATTCCATGCTTCCACCAAAGGGGAGAAAATTACTTGAAATATGTGATAAGGAAGGGCATAGTATGGATCGATGTTGGTATAATCCAAAGAATAGAGGTCAATCTTCAAGGTATGAAGATAGAGGTAAAGGTGAAGTTGCAGCAAATCAAGCAGTTTAGTTTAGAGGACGAGAGGGATTTCAAAGGCAACGACAAGGAAGACCTCCATGGCGGGAGCAAGAAAATCAAGATGGTAGATCAACAAGAACAATTTCATGTGTATTGGTCCACTCCAGATCATTGGATAGGACCAAATTACCCATTATGGGTAAAGCATAGGGAAGAACAACGAGTGCCCGTGATTAGATATAATCAAGCAAACCAACATGTGCAGCCACAAGAACAACATCAATTGGAAGCTCAGGCGAATGTGATTGTAATTGAACTCACTGACAAAAAGGAATAGGTTAGTCAGATACTGGAAGTGCAGGTATATAGAAAGAAAGATTTTATGCAAGAATGGAGTTCTTATTGCAATCATTGTTCAACATCAAATGAAGTATAGGTTTTCATAGTGACAAGGTCCAAACAAAAAGGATCAATAGATTGAAAGGAGCAAAAGGTAATTAGGGATCAAGTATAGAGACCGATTCAGCAAAATCAGGACAAGCAGGAAGCATTTGATGCAAATAATGAAAATCGATCGATTACTCGACAAAAAGAAGGAAACAATAAAATCAAGAGTGATACAAATATTGATTGGTTTGAGGTAATTATTAATGCTCTGATATAAATATAATTAGATAATTTGTTAGCTCTTGTTCCGATATTTAAGGAAAAGCTATTAAACAAACTTAAGGGACAATAAGCATCCTTCGCTTTGCTAGGATATACCCAAACTTTTCTAGTAGCATCATCTATGAAAGTGACAAAATAAAGGGAACCACCTAATGATATTGTGGGCATAGGACCACAGGCATCTGTATGAATTAGATCTAAAGGCTGAATTGGAGAGTCAATGTACATCTTGTGCACATTCCGAGTTTGCTTTCCATATTGACAATGCTCACAAAATGAAAAATCAGAGAAAGATAACACAAGTAAGTAGCCAAAACGAGAAAGATTTTCCATTCGACTACGTGATATATAGCCCAAATGATCATGCCATAGAAGCCATACGTTGTTCAATAATAGCTAACAAGTGTCTTTTCTATGATACAAATAAAGGATAAAGTGAGCCAATTTTTCTTCCTTTTGCAATAACCATATTTCCCTTTGATATGTGAAAGGATTGAGCATAGAATACCACCTTGTAACCAAGGTCATCAAGTTGACCAACTAACATCAAACAGCATGATAATCGAGGAACATGGTGCACATTATGCATAATAAATTTTGAACCATCGATGAATTGCACAACCACATCTCCGATCCCCAGAATGTCACACTGGTAAGAGTCACCAAGTCTCACGGTACCAAGAGACTTTGCGGCATCATTAGAGAACCGTTCTCTGTGTGGTGTCACATGGAAACAAGCACCAGAGTCTAACAGCCACGTGTGGGAAAGAGAATCAGCCATGAAAGCCTCAATTAGCACAATACTATCAAGTGTCAACACATCAAAATCATCATAAATAGCATTGATTTCTTCAATCTTCATTGTCGAAGTAGATGATGCATGTCGCTGTTTAACATGCCCATCAACATTTTATCCTTTACCTTTAGCATTCTTTAATGCATAACACGTTTTCTTTATGTGTCCTTTCTTATGACAATAATAGCATTCGATATCCCTCTTCCTTGATTTACTGCTACTCTTATTCCATTGACCATTCTTTTCCTTGTTCTCACTCTTGCCACGTTGTTGATTCTTTCCTTGGTAAGAATCACGAACATTATATGCATCTCCACTCTGAGTGTAAACCATAGATTTTCTACAAATCTCCTCACTCAAGAGTGCTCCACATATGTCATCATAGGCTAGTTTACCATCGGGTGCACTAGTGCTAATAGCTATGCAAAACGTATCCCATGATAATGGCATGCATAACAACAAGACTACTTTCATTTCATTATCCTATTTTCTAAGCTTGTAACTGGGAGAATATAGTAGAAAACTCATTTAGATGAGCACCAACACTATCTGCGTGCTTCATGCAAAGGTCGTATAACTTTCTCATCAGATACACTTTATTTGATGTCGTCTCTTGTTCATATGTATTACATAACTTCTTCCAAAGATCCTCTACACTTTCACAGTCTAATACTATAAATAAACATTGTCTTCCATGTGCAATTGAATGGTAGACCTAGCCATTTCATCTAACTCATCCCAATCATCTTCATCCATGTCCATAGGCTTCTTTGAGATTCCATTCATTGGCTTCCATTGCCTGCCCTGAACTAGCACATCTTTAATCTGATTCTTCCATAGAGCAAAGTTTGTGTCATAACTCATCCCAATCATCTTCATCCATGTCCACACGCTTCTTTGAGATTCCATTTACTGGCTTCCATTGCCTCCTTTGAATTAGCACATCTTTAATCTGATTCTTCCATAGAGCAAAGTTTGTGCCATGAAATTTTTAGATCTCAAAATGGTCTTTACCCTGCAAGTTATAGTTCCTCTTTGGAACACTTGCACTAGACCCTTGATCCACTAGATGTGCTTGAGACCTATGATGCCATGATGGTAGAGAATTGAATAGAATGATAATGGAGCTAGAAGAGTCCAAACCCCACTAAGGCTCAAAGAAGGATGACCAGTGTGAGATTTTGGGAGAGAATTTCAGTAGTCTTCTAGAAAAATGAATTAATGAACACTAATGACCCACCAAATGGAGTATGTGACAATAAATGTGCTCGCACCAATAAGTGTATCAAGGATTAAATCGACCACTATTTAGTTGACAAAACCAAAAACCTGGAAAAATTTGAGAGAGTATCCTCTACAAAACAAGCATATGACCAATATCAAAATCTCATAAAACTAGAAGTAGTGACATTTTTACTTGCATAGCGAATCATTGACTCCACTGCATATAATCAGTTACCTGAAAGAAGCCAACTAGGCTTATCGAGCACCTATGAACAACTATCATACATCTCCTATGGCAAATCTGGGTAAGTCTTCCACCTGCATCACCGAAGAGACCCCAACATCGGGGTGTCTCCCAGTTAAGAAAACCTCACCATGACCCTCTTTATCAAACGTAAAAGGCTTTATGCAAAAAACGTAATTGTTATATCAATGACCATATGGACGTACATAAGCGGTATCCACAAAAGCATACATAGGGTGTATGTGCTCAATATATGCAGTAAAATGGCACAGAAAGGCTGAATTTAGTGCCCAAACACTGGCCAACAACACCTGTAAGTGTTTGTCAACTCTATTCTTTAGGCTCAAAATCTGCATAGACTTGCGGTGGCTGCTTCCACCACAACTAAAACCTTTCAAGAAACCTGTAGATTAACTAGTGTGGCTGAAAACATAGCGCCAAAAGGTGAACATTTGTTGTTGAAGAAATACAAAGAACACTCTTCTTGATGTTATTGGACTTCTATGAAGAGAACTATGCATGAAAGTACTCCAAAATGGCTCAAAAAACATCCCAAAAATGCTTCAAAAATAGGCTTTGAAAACAAAGAATGAAGCTTTTAGAACCCAAAACTTGTTGAAGATAATGTCAACCTTAGTCTTTCTCCTTCTTCAAGCACCACAAGAGTGTAGCTTAGTGGCAAGAGATTGCCACGGTTAAGTGAACTCTAGGGGAAACAGTACTGGGATGAGTGACCTCCCAAGAAGTACCAGGAGCCTTTGTCTTCCTTGATCCTTGAGGTCCACCCTCACGCACAGCCAACCGCACCAATGGTAATTTTGGTGACCAAATCCATAAGCACTTGATTGTTCTTGGCTTACATGTAGTCCAATTGAGACCACACTCTATGTATGCAAAGATGGGGCTGATCTTACAGTGCTTGTTCTTTATGTCGATGACATACTCTTGACCTCGTCATGTGATGCAAAACTTGACATCCTTATGATTGAGGGGTCTTTCGAGCTATTATGTTGGCATCCGATTTGTATCCATTGAGGGTTACTATGTTGGCATCCGATTTTGGTCTTTCGAGCTACTATGTTGGCATCTGATTTGTATCCATTGAGGGGGGAATTATTATGCATCAAGCAAACTATGTTGAAAAACTTCTTCAATGTTTTGACTTTAAGGATTGCAAGCCAGTTTCCACACCAATTGGGACAGGATTTAGGTTCTCCGTTGAGGATTCCAGTGATGCATTTGACACTTCTCTTTATCAGCAAGATGTGGTATGTCTTATATATGCATGCAACACAAGGTCGGATATATAGTATGCAGTTTCCCAGTTGAGTCGATTCATGCATAGCCCTGGCACTAAGCATTGGCAAGCGGTGAAACATGTGTTTAAATATCTCAAAGGCACTTTGATTTTAGGTCTCTTTTATGCAAGAGATATTCTGCCATGCTTGCATGCTTTTACAGATAGTGATTGGGTTGTTGTTATGATACTTGCATGCCCACTAGCAATAATTGCTTTTTCCTTGGCGACTCATGCATATCTTGGTTGAGTAAGAAGCAACCTACAGTAGTGACATCAAGTTGTGAAGCTAATTACAGGGCAATTTTCACAACTACAATGGAGTGTATATGGATGAGACACGTATTGATGGATCTTTGCATGGAGATTGATGTTGCTACGCATATTCTCATCGATAGTCTAACTCCATTGGTCGTTGCATGAAACCTACAGACCAAACATATTGAGCTGCATTATCACTATGTGAGAGAGCATTTTCATGCAGAAGATATTGATTTGGTATATTGCCTACACAATACTGTGGTAGACACATTCACAAAAGCTCTTCCACGAGAAAAGTTTGAAGCTTTTTGCAAATCTTTAGGCTTATTGCCTAGTGGGGATTGATGTGTCACTCCCTGTATGTGTTCACATTATTCGCTCAAGGGGGGTTTGTTACACTTATGTGTTCCTCGAGTTTCTTTGATGTGAACCTTTTCTCTATACATGGGCACTTTTTACTCTAGTGCTGGCTAAAAGTTTTTTCCCCATCTTACCACATAAATGATTCACTCATATGTGGTGGTACTTTGTACTTATGGATATTCTTGAGCTCTTACTTCAGTTCTATTCATCGTCAATAGACAGAGCTATTTCATCCATCCTTCTTCTCCATGTGTCTTGTTGCATATGTCCTCCTTGTGTATGCTCCTCGTGTGTCTCTCGCACTTCTACACACACCCAACAACATTTAATCCAAAAGCTTTGGAGAAAAAGCATTAATTTGTAGTCAAACACTCCAACAAACAAACTCTAACTCTAATGAAAAAGCATTTGTATAGAACTTGTGAGGTAAGTCCAACCATAAAGAATGCTTAGCTTGAAAATGTGTTTACAATTCTTATAGTGCATAATATGATATTTACTACAATGTCATGCTCATGAATTTCCTTCAAAAAAAAGCCAACAATGAAACAATCTTCTAGATAATTATGATAGACGAATGCAACATCCTCTACTGAAACGAGATAATAGTCCCAGTAATCACACAAAGCCCTATTCATAATAATATACTACAAGATTGACTCTACAAACTTAAGGGGAGTAAAAATATACATGTTTCCAAAATTCCTTTAAAAACTTAGTCCTTGGATGGTGACATGCATGTTGGCTATGAGCTTATTGTAGTTTGTGTGTGAACACTCCCTTAGGAAGAGAGCAATCTTATCCTTCTCTTTATCCTCTATTTGATTGGTTGAAAGCCTTCATGATCTTGTATAAAAGATGTTGCGTGTAATGAAAAGAAAAGGCACATTTGGCTCGTTATCATCCGTGCATGTATACGAGGAGAGCTCTCTCTCTTATCTTCTATGTATGAATGAGAGCTCTCTCTCTCTCTACCTTATCTCAGAGTATCGCTATCTCTACGCCATTTCGTGAGTCTAGACCTTCTTTGTCTGCGCTGTAGCATTCTCAGGCTTGCTCAATTGCTGTGCCATCAAGAACGAAGTCAACAGTTGGTATCAGAGCACCAGGGCAGTGCGTGCGCAAGTTCTTGCCTGCTGAATATATGGAGCTACGTACGTGATTCCAGAGGTGCTATCGCTAACAACGGCACAACCGTGAGAAGATTGGAGGGAGCGCAAGCTATCGTGTAAGTTCTGTCAATAATGCCCGTGCACACGCTTGGATATGTGTATTCTTGCAGACTTACAACTCAGAGTGTACAAGAGGAGACGCATCTATTTCCAGAGCAGGAGACAAGTGTCTATTTCAGAAGAAGATAAGTATATTGCGTCCGCAGCCAAAAGAAGTAAAATCAAGATGTTGTGTTGAAGGAACAGCGCGTTGGAGAAGCGATCTCTACTGATCATTAATCTCCACCATTCAGTTTTTCTCTGAAGAATTTGGTGAAGAAGGTGATGCTTCCTGTTTCCGTCGTCCTTGCTTCTGCGCAGATCCATATCCGAGCATGGCGCAATACATGCTGGCACCTTCTCAATAAGCGTAGCTGTCCGAGCATGGTGCAATTGGCTTCTTCTTGACTATTCTATGATTCTGCCTCTTTTTAACTCTATGACTATTCATAATGTCGTCTGTGCCACTATTCATGTCTCACAGCATATGTATCTTGAGTACTCACCCTCTTAAGGATGAAATCTTTGCTAATTGGTTGAGCATCATATGTATATAAACCTTCTTAAATCTTTCCATGGCATAAGACACTATCCTCAACCTGGAGTGGTAAGACTTTTCTAATAGCCCTACAAGATTAAAGTTGTTGTAAGGAGTTAGACACTGCCAAAAGTGAGTCACTTTGGTAAGACCTCTCCAAAAATGAGTGAAAACCCACTAGATAAGTTCAATGGACAAGGTTTTCACACATGGCAAACAAAAATCAAGGGACATCTCATGACAAAACAATTATGGTCGGTCACAAAACCATTAGCACCAAATGAAACACTTGAACATAGAAGAGAGTTACCATATTTCATGGAAAAAGATGAGCAAGCACTTGGAATGTTACTCACGTGTTTAGACGATAACTATGTGCATTTCTTGGATGATTGCACTACGGCAAATCAAGCATGGATTACTTTAGAACAAAATTTTGGAGCTATTTCTAGAAACTCCAAAATAGCTCTTAAAATGCAACTTTATTCTCTAAACATGTCTCCAGGAGAAGATATACCTACTCTTGTAAACAAGCTAAAAAGCATATGTACCCAATTAGTTTATGTGCAATGCCCCATTGAAAATGAGGATCAAGTAGCCGTTCTACTTAAAGCGGTTCTCGATGATAAATTTGGACAAATTGTAATTGTTCTCAAAGAAAAAGACCCTATCCCTAGGTTAGAGGATGTCATAAATTCTCTACAACAGCATGAAAATAAGTTGACAAATTATGATGAATTCACAACAAAAGCCTTGGTTGTAAGAGCTACAAAATGCATTCATTGTAATCGCACCAACCATTTGTCGAAGGATTGTTATCAAGTCAACCCTTGCAAAATATGTGGTAAAACCAACCATGCTACAAAGCATTGTCGTCTATGCAACAACAACATCAACAACAACAAAGGAGCTTTCAACAAAAATTCAAGCAATGTCAACATAGCAGAGGAGACATATGAAGAAGAGGCTCAAGTCAACTTTGTCTATGATTATGCGTTCTAAAAACATCCCCTTTGTACCATCGTCATATGTATAGGGAAGGATTTGTACCACCCATGAGTTTGTTGAAGGAAGGATATAAAGATTGTACCACCTTCTTTGTACATGGAAAGGAATATATACACTTGTACCACCCTAGCTTAGTTGTGAGGAAAGGATAGTCCCTATAAGAGCTATGTACAATCAGCTCAAGGGGGGGATTGTTGGCTATGAGCTTATTGTAGTTTGTGTGTGAACACTCTCTTAGGAAGAGAGCAATCTTATCCTTCTCTTTATCCTCTATTTGATTGGTTGAAAGCCTTCATTATCTTGTATAAAAGATGTTGCGTGTAATGAAAAGAAAAGGCACATTTGGCTCATTATCATCCGTGCATGTATACGAGGAGAGCTCTCTCTCTTATCTTCTATGTATGAATGAGAGCTCTCTCTCTCTCTACCTTATCTCAAAGTATCGCTATCTCTTCGCCATTTCGTGAGTCTAGACCTTCTTTGTCTGCGCTCAGGCTTGCTCAATTGCTGTGCCATCAAGAACGAAGTCAACAATGCAAACTATATTTATTCATAAGTTAAGAGTTATCCAAACTTAGGAACTCGAGATAAAGAGCACAAGCACAAACACATGAGAAAAAACTAACAAAAGCAAGAGACTACACAAAAAATAAGATAAATAAATGTCATTAAAATTACAAACAAATAGGAAAGCCAATACAAAATGAAGAATTAAAATATTTATTAAATAAATTTTATATTACAAAATCAAAAAAGAACAAAACAAAACAAATAAACCAAATAAGTAAAACTAAAATTTAAAAGAAAGTAGATATACAACTTAAACAAAAAAATAAAATAAAAAGAAAAAACTAATATTGTACTGAGCAAGTAATAAAACAAAAGATATATATGCTTAAAAATAATAATAAT
>CM035439.1:66435105-66617605 GCA_020310875.1 Ceratopteris richardii
ACACATACCTATCGAAATGATCTACGTGCTATAAATAACAGATTCAGAAAACAGCAGCAGCTAAATTCCATGCTCAAGGAGAACCCTGAGTGTAGCCGTAATGCAAAAGCCTCTGATGAGGGTGTAATTAAAAACCACTAATTTCTGGAACAATAAAAGTACTAAACCAATAAAACCCCAGGCCATATGATGGGCACATAAACTTCCTATTCTCTGAGCTCTGAACAAATAGACGATCAAAAAAAACATGGCAAATGTACCTGCTTGCAAGTTATATAATATACTCAAAAGCTTACAAACTTCAATATCTAGCAAAATCAGGTTCAGCTTGAGGTGGCTTCAGTTTAAAAAGAACCAATCAAGCTGAAGAAATAGATAATTCGGTAACAAAGACAAGGTTAATTCATCCTCCGGATCAAAGCATTGATGTAATCCTCACGATTTCCTGCATCTCCAGATTCAATGAAATGGTTCCTCTTCTTTTTCAAACCACCAAGAGGAGCACTCAGCTTAAATGGCCATAAGAAGTTGTTGGCCTCCTTAAAATGAGGCCCTACAGTGTAAATTTCATGAATAAGATCCTCGATGCAGATGATGCCAGATTTCCCAAGAACCTTAAGTCAAAAACCAAAACCAAGTCAGATGTAAGTCAAACTCATCAAATTGGTAAGGTAAATCAATAAGATCAAGGATATCACCTGTTCAATGAGAGAGTTATCAGTCAAAGGGATCCTCCTCTTCTCAATTTTGCCAAATCCCCTCTTATATATCAGCTCTTTTACACTCTTTAGGTTGGGATACCTAAAAATGGAGAAGTCAACTCACAAAACATTTAACCACAGTAACTGGAACAATAGCTTCTGCGTAGCGTACCCATATGTAACATATGGCTCCACCCTTCTGAGCATGTTTATTGTAGCCTTGTTTACTTTCAGAAAGACACCATTGAAGATCTGGCAAACCATGTAAGCCGTCAGTTAATCAAAATCAGTCAAAACTACACTCGGCTAGTAAATATAAGCACAAATTTCCACCTGTCTCAAACGAAGCAGCTGCAGAATCTTTCGTGTCTTCGGATGCATGTCATTGATACTGCGAAACATAAATGAAGCACGCGCACGATCACGCACTAGCAGAAAACAATCAACTTGCAACACGGCTTCACGGATAAATCATCATCAAGCGTGTGACGAAAATGAACGAATTCTCATCCAAGCTTTGTCAAAATAATTCGTACCCTCGTATGCGAATGACAAAAAGTAGTTTGGCCTCCGGGTTGACATAAAAGCCACCCTTTAACTTTGCCTCTCGCTTCAATCTAATCAGATCTGCCTCCTGAACAAGATATGGGTTTAGATAAATGTCAAAGACAAAAACGTTAAATACAACATCGCTGAGGTCACCTGCTGTCTATACTCTTTAATGTACTGCTCGGCTCTCTTAAAAATGGCCTTCCTATTAGCAATGATCTTTACTTTAAGCTGCTTCTCCTGTTCCTTCTTAGCGAGCGCCCACTGCTCATCACGCTTCCTCTTCTTCAGCACCGTCTCCGGAACAGTAGGCTGTGGTGCAGCAGCAGCCTCTGAAGTCATGACGAACGTCTCCTGTGCGAGAGAACCGCACGTCTGAAACCCTACGACCGAAAGAAGAGACTCCCAAAAGCCCTACACAGCTTCATATATTACGAGGACAAATTTTTTCCCTTCACATTTTTTGAACCTTGAAGGCTTCAACCACCAAAGATCCGGAAACACCATCTAATTACCAAATCCTTCTATGTAAAAGCCAAAAATTTGCATTGTAAAACTCTCGTAGCATCAATTTTACCACCTCCTAGCGAGTTCCGCCTTCATTTTTAAGGGTGCGTTCAGATAGGGCAGTAGAGTTTTACTCATGTAAATAGAGTTCCATCATGTTCAGTTCAGGGTAATCTCTCAAAAACAAACCATAGATTTGATATTATTGATTGAATCATGAGATTGGCCAATAACCATGATTTGTTAGAGAGAAACAAATTTGTTCCAAGGCGGGGAGGCCACCTCAATGAATGGTGAACCCAAAAGTACTTTTTTGTTTCATCGAATAAAAGCTTGACATTTGGACAACACAGTTGTGTCATCTTGGTTGTGTGAATCCAACCTAAGGTAGATGGTCAAGGTTCAAGTCCCACTCTAGAACAAATGTTTCAGTCCTATGGGAGAGTCTATGGTCTAAATGATCTTTTCACTACAAGATGAGGTGCCCTTTCCCATTTATGAGGGAAATAGGTGTGTGAATGCTACATTTCCTATTTCACATGTAACTTTGATGTTCAAACTTTGAAACTTGATTTTTAGCATCACCATGAGTGATCCCTAAAAGTAACTGGTGTAGTCAACAAGAAAAACGCACATTGGAGATTGATTGAAAATTAATCATATGTGCAACATTGTGCTCAATCATGCACAAATAGAGGTTACGTTTGTATTGTGTGAATTGGGTTTAAAATTTCAAGTGCAACACATGAACCACCCAAATAACGAGTCATATTGACTTGCCTACATGGACATGATGCATGGATTCATTGATTGTTTTTCTAATGCTTTACTTCTTTTAGTATCTTAACCTCCCAATATATATATATATATATATATATATATATATATATATATATATATATAGGGAGAGAGAGAGAGATGCATAAATGGATATATAGGAAGATATAGATAGATAGATAGATAGATAGTTATATAAAGAGAGTTTGGGGAGAGAGAGAGAGGGGAAGGTTACATAATCATACATTGGAGTGCAATATCAACTTCTACAAAAGCTAATGCCTTTTTTTTTAAGCATATAGAATAGATTCAAGATTCTTTACCACATGCTTGGTTTATATTTTGGTGCTTGACTTCATGTGATCCTACACCAAGAGTTGTTTCCAACATATTTCATGTGATCCTACACCAAGAGTAGTTTCCAACATATGGAGGGAACCCCCTTCAAATAGTGCAGCTTGTAGGTGCACATCAATGTGATGTAGTCTATACACGGAGATGTTGAGAAGCCATTTAGTGATGCTTGTTGTCCCACACTGTACGATGTGTGACATGCCTCAACTCACATGAATTCTATTTTTTGTCGATCGATCAGATGATCTCATTGATAAGGTAATTTCCTTTGCACAATATCTCAAATTACCAAATCAAACATTGTCATTGAAAATTTCAACAACTTTAATTCTTTCTACAACTTTTATAGTCCAAACAGGTGTAGCGATATGCCTTGAATATCGTGGGGTAGAGTGCTTGGGTTCAAGTTTCACTCAATGAACATTTCAAACTTCCTGTACTCTATTAAGAAAAAAAAGTTCACTTTCTTTGGTTCATATCATAATTAGTATTTTCCATATGGCATAATCAACCCAGACTAGTGATAGAATCTTTCCAAATACTGCCATCATCTTGAACTATGACTTTCCTGTTTATAAATATATGAGGATTACCAGTCGAGTAGGTAGAAAAAAAGGTGTAGATGATGTACATTTTGATGCACCCACAATTCCACTCCATTTAGTTCATTGGGTGCATTTTGATGCATCCACAATTCCACTCCATTTAGTTCATTTAGTCAATGCCCACAAGGTCATGAAGTGTAGCATTATATTTTTTTCTTATGTCCATTGATGACGGCATATAAAAGGTATGATATATCCCTTGACGTTCAAGGATGAAGTGTTCTTGATAGTTAAGATTGGCTTTTAGCAACAGAGATTAAGAAAGAAAGCAAAGTTAATGCCTATTGCTAAGAAACGGTTGTTCCTTGTAGATAATCCAAAATGGAGTAGAAAATTGCATGAAATGACCTATTCAAGAAATATTGGTGTTCATGTTGGATCGTGCAAACTTCACGTGTAGTTTTTGAGCCAAAGTAGTGTGCTCATTATTGTTGGAGATAGAGACTCATCGATGTGCTTTGGACAACAAAAAGAGGGAGAAGATGATGGAGATTGTGGAAATTTTAATCTGAGGACTTTGGTGGACATCCTCAAGCGATGAGAGGACTAGTGAAGGCCATAAAAATTCCAAAATTGCCCATGAATTTGGTCATTTATTCATAAAACCCACCTCATAGGAAATATGTCTATGAGCCCAACTTGTAAAAAACTTTATATTTGTGCGATCCAAGGAGTCCTTGAGTGTTAATATATGTCAATAGTGATGTGCGTGAACACACTTAGGACCGCAAGGGCACATTCTTTCATCCTTTAGAGGTTTTTTTCTCCAACCTTGTATGTACACCTATAACGCTAATGGGTCAGTTATCTTTGTACATCCACTTGGTAATACATTTTGTATTATGTTGTGCTCCAAGATTCTTCTTCTTCTTTGTGTTATTTCTATGCTTCCACATATCCCAAACTCTGAAAATTGGTATCAGAGTAGGTTGTCGCTTCATCTAGGGCATCGTCGACACCCTTCCAATCACAGTCTCAAAATCACAACAGAATTGGTAAGCATACTTGAGGTGATTAGAAGTTCAAAACATCTTCGTTCTATGGCATCCAAATTTTGATTGAGCTCTTTTTTGGCCTCCAAGTGCACTATCACAATGACTGTGTAGGAATTTATTTCCTTTTGTGTCAAACATATATACATGTTTCAGTTTGCCACTACAAGCAACTCAAAGTTATCCACAAGTTTAGCAGAGCTCGACATGGTGCTTTTATTCAGCTTTTTGAGATACAGTCAATTTTTTGCATCATTATATTAATTCACTTGCCATGGCTGAAAGTGATGATGTATTCAGTATGTTCGTTGTTGAGGATAAGTTGAATGGTACTAATTATCCATTCTGGGCATATATGATGCATCATGTATTGGTGGCAAAAGGGTTGTGTAATATTGTGCAGGGTGTTGAAAAACATCCTACTACACCTACAAATATTTTATTGAAGGTGATGTAGATGGTGTTGATTATAATCTTCAATTTCTTGGTTGCATTGTGGCTCATGTTGCACCTACTATAAAGCAACTTCATTGGGATGGTAGAGATGCATAGGCACATGCATTGATAGCCTTGTTTGTCAAATGTTCCATTATTCCTCATACTCACTCTTGTAAAACAACAAAAAGATGCTTGGGATATTCTTACAACACAATACCAAACAAGCAATGAGGACCGTGTTCCTTACCTCCGAAAATAATTGAAGAGTGAGTGTCGAGGTTCAAGAACATATGCAAATAGCACAAAGTTTGAAGACTCGCTAATCTGGAACAACATGTATGCTGCTTACTCTGAAATCAAACATAACAGACAACACCATAATATAGAACAAAGTGAACTGATAGAAAGATTATCAGATCAAAGACACGTTCAGAATAACAAAGAAGAAGTGGGAATACCATAGACTTTTGTATATTTTTGAGAAAAACACGATACATTCAGCAATACATCATTCTCATATCACTCTCTTATTTCCTCGAGCCCCCTTCTTAAATAGAAAGAACCATCCAGTATTTGTGAATACAACAATTAAGTCACGTGACTTTCACGTACATCCGAATACAACTACTAAAATCCGATTGGAAAAATCTGACTCAATACATATCCGAGTTAGCAAACCTAACATATGACTCAGTAGTATTTTAATTGTGCAACTAAGTTATTACAATTACAAAACACTTTTATCTCTAGTTTAACATCTGACATTTTTGGGGTTAGACGTCTGCGGAAGCACGCGAACAGCACAAGGAAGAAGAAGAAGCTTGGAGCACAACACACAATACTAAATGTATTACCACTAGAATGTACAAAGATAAGTAACCTGTTAGGGCTATAGGCATATATACAAGCTGGGGGAAAAAACCTCCTAAAGAAGAAAAAAAGTGCCCTAGCGGTCCTAGTGTGTTCAAACACATCACTACCAAAAAATATCAACAAATCGCCCCTGGGAATGATGCGATGAAGGAGTTGACACTCATGTAAAGGAAGTGTTAAGCTATGTGGAAATCACTCCACAAAAGGAAGTAAGCCCAAAGCTTTGCGGAAAGCTTCAAACTTCTCCTTAGGCAAAGCCTTTGTGAAAAGGTCTGCAATGTTCTCTTGCGTGGGCACATATGCCAAGCTAATCTCTCCAGTAGAGAACCTCTCCCTGACAGAATGATAATGCACCTCAATGTGCTTAGTGCAAGCATGGAACACAAGGTTCCTCGAAACTGCCAATGCTCTATGACTATCAGTGAAGATGGTGGTGGCAGAAGACTAGCCAACACCCAAATCAGCCATAAGACGTCTCAGCCTTATACACTCAACAATCTTTGTGAAAGCTACCCTATACTCAACCTCACAACTAGAAGTGGCCACAGTAGGCTGCTTCTTGTTCAGCCAAGATATGCATGAGCTACCAAGCAAGAAGCAAAAACCACTAGTGGACACACGAGTGTCATAGCAACCAGCCCTGTCAGAGTCAGAAAAAGCATGCAAATCTAGCGGTAGGGATCCCCCTTGGGATAAAACAACCCAAGTAGCCCGGTACCACTCAAGTACCAAAAGATGCGCTTAACCGCCTACCAATTCTTTACACCTAGACAATGCATAAACCTGCTCAACTGTGAGACAGCAAACTGAATATCCAACCGAGTAATACATAAGTAAATCAAGCATCCAACGGCCTGCTGATAGAGAACAGCATCAAATGCATCTCCAGCATCATGAAGACTCAATCATAAACATGTCTCCATAGGAGTGGCAATAGGTTTACAATCTTCAAGGCCAACATCCTACAACAATGTGTCAATATATTTCGTTTGAGACAAAGCCATTCCACCATCAACGTGCATAAACTGAATGCCCAAATAATGATGCAAATGCCCCAAATCAGACATCTCAAATGTGGCATGCAAATCAGCCTTAAAATCAGAAATATGCTTCTCATGAGGACCAGCGAGCAGCATGTCATCAACATACACCACAATGATCAGAAGTACATCGTTAGCATGCTTAACATATAAGGTGCTTTCAATTGGATTGTTCTCAAAACCATGTGCAATCAGATAGGCATGTATCTTTTCATACCAAGCACATGGTGCTTGCTTCCAACCATATAAATCCTTTCTTAACCTACAAACCTGGCTTTCATGCCCTTTCTGCACAAAGCCACGGGGCTGAAAAACTTACACCTCTTCATGCAAGTCACCATTAGGAAATGCAGTTTTAATGTCCAACTGGTGGACATTCCAACCATGATGAGCTGCAAGTGCACAGATGCTACATGTCATGGACACAAAGGAAACCATCTTGAACCTTAGATTCCATGTCAATGTCTATATCTCATGATTGGCTCAGAGTTTGGAGAAACTAAGGCTTCCATTGTGTCCGGAATGTGCCAAAGCCCGAAGATTGACTATCTATTTGCTGAATTCTGACATCGGGAGGCCTCGTTTCCAATTGATGACATCATGATGACATCATCAAGTCGTAACCGCCATGGAGAATTGCCTTTGAACACCTATAAAAGGAGAGATTCACCACATTCATTCTCAGTCTTGCCAATGCTAGTCTTGGGAACTCAAGGGGTCGTGATCACCAAGTAAGTACTCTCAAGTTCCAGTTCAAGTTCTAGTATTGTTCCTTGTTCTAGTCTTCTTTAGTCTTGTATCCTAGACATCTAGCCTTGTCCTCTTGTAATATCGTAATACGAGATCCTTTCTAGTTATTTATTGTATCTAATTCATATCCCTGAAGGGAATTCTTGTAATTGAGATATCTTGTTTCATACTTATAGTCCCGGGTTGTGGGATCTCCTGTATCATCTTTAGTCCAGTTATCCATACCTATCAGTCCTGGGTTGTGGGACATATTGTATCAGTTACATATCCTTGTATTATTTTCTCTATGTGGGTGTTCTTGTAATCAAAAGTATATTTCTGAAATCTTTTCTAGTGTAGTTATTCTCGATCGTGAACACTTAATCTTCTTCTCTTGTTTTCTCTCAAACAACCTATTGTCACACTCAATTGCTTGATTCATGAATTCATTCAAAGTATTTACCTTGGGCATGGTTAACATGAGGTCCTTAACATCGTCACGTAAGCCCCATCGAAATTGGTTGATAAAATAACCCTCATGCCATGTGAGATCACAAATGATTTGTCTGAATTCTGATGCATAGGTAGATGCAGGCCTATTTCCTTGATGTAGCTTCCTTAGCTTTGTTTCGACAGCACGTGAACAATTGGTATCTCCAAACAAAGATGTGAACTCTCGAATAAAGGCCTTGAAATCATGCAAAATATCCATATCCTTCTCAAGGATAGGCGCAAACCAGGAAAGAGCAGGACCACATAATAGAGTTCCTATGAGTCCTACTTGAGAAGCATCATTTGGGTACCTATCTGGTTTCATCCTTATGAATAGCTTCACTTGTTGCACAAATCCTCGAAACTTTGATCTTGTCCCATCAAATTTCTTAGGCATGCTCACTTTTGGACTTTTCTTGGTGTTAGTTATCATGGGGGTACTTGAAGAAGATTGATTTACAATGATCTGCAGCTCTTGGATTTGCCTTTGAAGTTTTGTGATTACATCTTGAATATTCTGTTGTTGAATCCTTTGTTGGTTTTCTCGTATCTCTTGGAATTGTTGTTGAATGACTTTAAGTACAGAAAAAAATTATTCTCGAATAATCTCCATGGTTCCTGGTCTTAATGAAGGTAATCTTGCCAAAATGTCAGGGGAGCACTAGATCGTGCTCTCTGAAACTTTATCTCAGTTCATGAACAACATATGTTGGAAGAATTTCAACCAGAACCCATGCAGTTGGATAACATTAAGGTCAGACGACTTACACAAAAGGAAAGAAAACATCGAAAAGACAATGGGTTATGCTTTTATTGTGGAGATCATGATCATATGGTATTTGAATGTCCTAAGAAGAAGAAGAAGCAAGTTGGAATTAGGACTTCTACAATCACCATCCCACATTAGAAGGATCATCATCGAAATCAGAAGAGGAGTACTACCCATCATGAGAATCATGGCTATGATTTTGTACCTAGATATACTACAAACCCTTTTCAGTTTCATCATGGATATCCATCATCATCATGTTCCAGTACCACATATCAAGGACTCTATAAAGACCAAGAGCTATGAAGATTCAAGTCTTAGAAGATCTCAGATTCACATAACCGCTCCTCATGGAACTGTCGCTTGAGGGGGAGGTGATGTCATGGACACAAAGGAAACCATCTTGAACCTTAGATTCCATGTCAATTTCTATATCTCATGATTGGCTCAGAGTTTGGAGAAACTAAGGCTTCCATTGCGTCTGGAACATACCAAAATGCGAAGATTGATTGTCTATTTGCTGAATTCTGACATGACATCATGATGACATCATCAAGTCGTAACTGCCATGGAGAACTGCCTTTGAACACCTATAAAAGGAGGGATTCACCACATTCATTCTCAGTCTTGCCAATGCCAGTCTTGGTAGCTCAAGGGGTCATGATCACCAAGTAAGTACTCTCAAGTTCCAGTTCAAGTTCTAGTATTGTTCCTTGTTCTAGTCTTGTTTAGTCTTGTATCCTAGACATCTAGCCTTGTCCTCTTGTAATCTCGTAGTACGAGATCCTTTCTAGTTATTTCTTGTATCTAATTCATATCCCTGAAGGGAATTCTTGTAATCAAGATATCTTGTTCCATACCTACAGTCTCGGGTTGTGGGATCTCCTCTATCATCTTTAGTCTAGTTATCCATACCTATCAGTCCCGGGTTGTGGTACATCTTGTATCAGTTACATATCCTTGTATTATTTTCTCTATGTGGGTGTTATTGTAATCAAAACTATATTCCCGAAATCTTGTCTAATGTAGTTAGAGAGCACGATCTAGTGCTCCCCTGACACTACAAACAGTAGTCATTCGACAAGTAGGTGCAAAGGTCTCATCAAAATCAATGCCTCTTTCTTGTGCATAACCCTTTGCAACAAGCCTAGCCTTATACCTAGATGTCAACTGTTCCATCAATCTTATGCTTCAGCTTGTATACCCACTTAGTGCTAATGGCCTTCTTGCCAGGAGGCAAGTCACATAAAGACCAAGTACCATTCTTCATTATAGCATCATATTCAGATTGCCTAGCAGCCATCCAATTGTCTAAACTTTGCGCTTCATCAAATGAAACAAGCTCATTCTCATCCCAAAGACTAAATGCAGCCATAGCATAGCAATCTGATGCAAAAGAGGCACTATGAGAGCCTCAACGAGTACGATATGACAAAGGTGCATCTAATTTGCTGTCATGCAAAGTCTGCACCAGCCATTTTGGCATAGTTTTTGCATGCTCAATATTAGCTCTCTCATCAACAAGTGCATCATGTAAATCTGCATCAGAAATGGAATGATCTGCATCATCACATGAAACTTGCAAAGGCTCACAAGTTGCCTCATTAGGACCAACACTAGACTGTCCACCTATAAAAAGAGGCAC
Source organism: Ceratopteris richardii (assembly GCA_020310875.1). Taxonomy (NCBI): domain Eukaryota; kingdom Viridiplantae; phylum Streptophyta; class Polypodiopsida; order Polypodiales; family Pteridaceae; genus Ceratopteris; species Ceratopteris richardii. The sequence continues at coordinate 66,445,577 of CM035439.1, forward strand.
ATGTCTTTGGAGCTGATAGATGTCTCCTTAGTACATGAAAGTAAGGGCTGAATAACATCTTCCACAAAAGCAACATCACTTCTAACTAGAATGTGTTTAGTTTGTGGATGATAGAGACGATAGCATTTGCTTTCAGAATTGTACCCAACAAAAATACATTTTACTGTTTTATCATCTAATTTTATGCGATGTTGTTCAAGCACTAATGCATATGTCAAATAACCAAAAAAATGCAGATGAGCAACAGATGGCTTGTGATCATGCCAAGCTTCATATGGAGTGATAGACTGCAGTGCTTTAGTGGGACGCTTGTTAAGTACATTTGTTGCACACATAAAACCCTCAAGCCAGAAACTATGTGGTAAAGTTTGATTCTTGACCATACACCTCACCATCTCCATGAGTGATCTCTTCTTTCATTTAGTGACTCCATTTTGTTGAGATATATATGACACTGTACATTGATGTTTTATCCCACGTTCAGCCAAAAATGCGTTAAAGTCAAAAGATATATACTCCCCCCCTCGATCAGAATGGAGGGTGCCCATTTTACATGTTGACAAATTCTCAGCCAAAGCCAAAAACTGTTTGAAGCACATAAACACTTCGGACTTTGCTTTGAGTGGATATACCCATGCATGCCTGGAAAGATCATCAATGAAAGTCACGAAGTAAAGATAGTTTCCAAAAGAAGTTGTTTGCATAGGACCATAAACATCACTATGTACAAGCTGAAATTTATGAGTAGCCCCAATTGAACCATCTTTTGGAAAGGAGGAACGCTGCATTTTGCCCAAAATACAGCCTTCACAAACATGTTTTCCAGGTTCCTCAAGTTTGGGCAAAGAGGACACCATTTCATATTTTTGTAGGCATAGCAAACTAGCGAAAACTGCAAACAGTAGTAAACTCCCATTCTTCTTCCTGCACAAGATTAGCAGACTCTGTTTTCGGTGTAGAGGCCTCTGCAACAACCATTCCGGCCTCTTTCTTCTTTGCCTCTTTAGACAGTTCTTAATGACATGATCATACAATATTTGCAAAACAATTTCTGCTTTTCTGATTTCTTCTCATCTTTGTCTTTCTTCTTCGATTGTGCAGAATTAGCAAATTTGTGCTTACTAGTTGAAGAGCTCCATTTTCCTTTGCCCTTCTGACTAGCCAAGAAAGCTTGATCTGCAACACGCATAATAGATGTGTTCTACCTAGACTGATCTTCCTCCAACAGAACATAAACTAACTCTTCAAATATTAAGGCATTTGGATTGTCATTTAATCATCAAAAGAAAAGTAGATGCAAAACTCTGATATGAGTTAGGAAGACCATTCAAAATAGTCTGCACAAGTGAACTGTCATGAAGGACTTCATGAGCAGAAATCAATTGTTCCTTCAAATCCTTGATCTTTGTCAAAAAATTGTCCATAGAATCACCTTCATTCATGTGTAATACATTCAATATTGTGTATTGTGCTCCAAGCTTCTTCTTCTTCCTTGTGTTGTTTGCATGCTTCCTCAGACCTCAAACTCCAACAATTGGTATCAGAGCAGGTCGTCGCTTCATCTAGGGTATTGTCGACACCCCTCCAATCACAATCTCAAAATCGCATGAAATTTGGTGAGCATACTCAGGGTGCCAAAGTCGCAATCTCAGCTCGTTTCGGCCTTCGAACACACTATCATAGCGCTTCTACAGGCAATTTTGTCTTTTTTTCCCAAACATATATACAAGTTTCGATTCGCCACTATAAGCATCTCAAAGTCTGCAATAGATTTAACAGAACTCAATAGGGTAGTTCTATTCAACTTTTTGAGATACAATCATTTTTTTGCATCAAGGTATTTTAGTCAGTGGCCATGGCTAAAAGCAGTGATGTATTCCATATGTTGGATGTTGAGGATAAGTTGGATGGTACCAATTACCCATTGTGGGCTTATATGATGCATCATGTATTGGTTGCAAAATGATTGTTGAATATTGTGTAAGGTGCTCAAAAACGTCCTATTTCACTTGCAAATGCAGTTCTTGAAGGTGATGCAGATGGCATTGAAGATAGTGATATTCTTCATTTTCTTGTTCGTGTTGCGGTTTTGCTACACCTTCTATAAAGCGAATTTGTTGGGATGACAGAGTTGCTCATGCACATGCATTGATAGCATTGTATGCCAACATGCCATTATTCCTCACATTCAAAGTCACTACAAAAAAAAAAATCATATAAGAAACATAAAATATATATTTCAATTCATCTGTAAAATTTATACTTATGCCCATTTTTAAGTGAACAAAACAAAGGTAGGAGTCATATAAAGGTCTCATTCTTTTTTTTATCTCCAAACCATGTTTGATGTATATTATATTGCTCTCTGGTGCTATGTCACACTCCAGCCCTAGACTACCTATGCATGTCCTCATAGGTACCTTTGATGTGCTCTCACGAGTTGGAGGTGGTATAGGTGTCCTAAAAATAAACAAATAAAAATGAATAAAAACATAATATCATTAAAAATATTAAATTATAAAAAGAAAACATACATATGGGCAGACAACTCTCTTCTTGCAAATGGAGCCCTAGAGGAGTGTTCCTTTGACCGTTGGGTAAGCATCTACATCATATAGTCTAATTCCTCATTGTGCATGTTTGCATACTCATGCATGACAACCCCTAAGGAACGAGATGGATCTTTTCCTCTCATAAGACTCTTTATGAGAGTAAGTTTCATCTTTCGCCCTCTACAATCGATAATATATGTACATATAAAACAAAATGGACTACACACACACATATATGTGTGTGTGTATATATGTGTGTGTGTATATATGTGTGTGTGTATGTATGTGTTTGTGAGTGTGTATGCATGTATGTGTGTGTATATGCATGTGTGTATGTATGCATGTACGTGTGTGTATATGCATGTATGCATGTGTGAATGTATGCCTATGTGTGTGTATATGCATGTATTTATATGTGTGTGTAGGTGTATGTGTGTATGTATGTGTGTATGCATGTGTGTGTGTATGTGTGTGTATGTGTTTGCATGTGTATGTGTTTGTACGTATATGTATGTATGTATATGTGTGTGTATGTGTGTGTGTATGTGTGTATGTATGTGTTTGTATGTATATGTGTGTATGTGTATATGTGTTTATGCATGTGTATCTATATGTGTATGTGAGTGTATGTGTGTGTATATGTGTACGTAGGTGTGTATGTGTGTGTATGTATGTATGCATATGCATGTGCATGCATATGTATGTGTATGCATGTGTGTGTGTGTGTCTATGTGTGTGTATTTATATGTGTGTGTATGTATATGTGTATGTATATATGTGTGTATGTGTGTGTATGCATGTGTATGTATAGTGTGTGTGTATATGTGTGTATGTATGTGTATGTATGCATATGCATATGTGTATGTATGCATATGCATATGTGTATGTATGCATATGCGTATGTGTATGTGTGTATATGCATGTGTATGTATATATGCCTATGCATGTGTGTATGTATGTATGTATGTGTGCATGAAAGTGTATGTGTGTGTATGTATATGTGTGTGTATATGTCTGTATGTGCAAGTGTGTTTACACATGTGTTTATGTATAATGCATATGCATGTGAGCTTATGTGTGGGTGTATGTATCTATATGTGTGTATGTGTATGTGTGTGTGCACATATATCTGTGTGTATGTGTATGTGTATGTATGCATGTGTATATATATGTGTGTATGTGACTTTATGTGCATGCATGTGTGTGTATGTATATCTATGTGTACGTGTGTGTATGTATATAGGGTGTGTATGTATACACGTATGTGTATGCAGTGTGTGTGTATGTGCGTGTATGTATGTGTATGTATGTGTATACATGTGTGTGTGTATGCATATGCATGTGTGTGTATGTATGCATGTGAGTGTATGTGTGTGTCTATATGTGTGTATGTATATGTGTATGTGTATGTGTGTATGTGTGTATGTGTGTGTATATATGTGTATGTGTGCGTATGTGCACGTGTGTGTGTATCTGTGTGTAAATGTGTGTGTATGTGCATGTGTGTGTATGCATGTGTGTATGTATGTATGCATATGCATGTGTATGCATGTGTGTATGTATGCATGTGAGTGTATGTGTGTGTTGTTTGTGTGTGTATGTATCTATATGTGTGTATGTGTGTATGTGTCTATGTGTATGTGTATGTTTGCATAGTTTGTGTGTGTGTATATGTGTATGTGTGTGCATGTATGTGTATACATATGTGTGTGTATGCATATGCATGTGTGTGTATGTATATGTGTATGTGTGTGTATGTATATGTGTATGTGTATGTGTGTGTATATATGTGTATGTGTGTGTATGTGCATGTGTGTGTATGTGCATGTGTGTGTATGTGCATGTGTGTGTATGCATGTGTGTATGTATGTATGCATATGCATGTGTATGCATGTGTGTGTATGTATGCATGTGAGTGTATGTGTGTGTGTTTGTGTGTGTATGTATATGTGTATGTATCTATATGTGTGTATGTGTCTATGCATATGTGTATGTATATATGTGTATGTGTATGTGTGTATATGCATGTGTATATATATGTGTATGTGTCTTGATATGTGTGTGTGTGTATGCATATGTGTGTGTATGTGTATGTGTGTATGTATATGTGCATGTGTATGCATGTGTATGTATAGTGTGTGTATGTGTGTGTATGTATGTGTGCATGCATATGTGTGTATATGTGTATGTGTGTGCATGCATGTGTGTATGTATGTATTCATATGCATGTGTGTATGTATGTATGCATATGCATGTGTGTGTATGTATGCATGTCAGTGTATGTGTATGTCTATGTGTGTGTATATATATGTGTATGTGTGTATATGTGTATGTGTATGTGTGTATGCATATGTGTGTGTATGTGCATGTGCATGTATGCATTTGTGTATGAATGTATGCATATGCATGTGCATGCATGTGTGTGTATGTATGCATGTGTGTGTATGTATGCATGTGAGTGTATGTATGCATGTGAGTGTATGTTTGTGTGTGTCTATGTGTGCATATGTATATGTGTATGTATGTGTATGTGTGTGTATGTATATGTGTGTGTATGTGTATGTGTGTGTATGTATGTGTATGTATATGTGTGTGTTACTTTACGTGTATGTGTACATGTGTATATGTATGTATGCATATACTTGTGTATGCATGTGACTATATGCATGTGTGTATATGTGTATGTATGTGCATCTATGTGTGTCTATGTGTGTGTGTATGTATGTGTTTATGTGTGTGTATGTGTGTGTGTGTCTATGTGTGTATGTACATGTGTGTGTATGTGTATATGTGTGTGTATGTGTATGTGTATGTATGTACATGTGTGTGTATGTGTATGTGTCTATGTGTGTGTATGCATATGTGTGTGTATATGTATGTGTGTGTATGCATGTGTATGTATATGTATGTATGTGAGTGTATGTGTGTGTATGTGTATGTGTTTGTATGTGTGTGTGTCTATGAGTGTATGTATATGTGTGTGTTGTGTATATGTGTCTATGTGTGTGTATGTATATGTGTTTGTATGTGTATGTGCATGTGTATATGTGTATGTATGTATATATGTGTGTATGTGTGTATATGAATATGTGTGTATGCATATGTGTGCCTATGTCTATGTGTGTGTATGCTGTATGTGAGTGTATATGTGTGTGTATGTATGCATGTGAGTGTATGTGTGTGTCTATGTATGCATGTGTATACATACCCAACTGTGTGTGCTCTCCCTCTCTATCTCTCAAGATTGATTGTTTGTGCATGTGTGCTCACCTCTCTCTCTCTCTCAAGATTGATCCTTCGTTCATGAGATCTCGGCACAAATTTGCCAAGAGAAATCAATTTTTTTTTGTATTTGGATGATGTCGCTTATGCAATGCTCTTGCATTGCTCTTAGCGACTGTGATTTTATGCATCACATAAGTGACAATAATCATCACTTATGCGATCAACTCTTCTTTTTTTTTGAGCATTACTTATGTGACGCCATGTGGAAATAACGTCACATAAGTGATGCTCCTTGCTTTTTTGGGGGGGGGCATCACTACACCCCCTTTTTTCTTGTAGTGAATGTCCAAATTACTTCAAATGATAGGATAATGTAGCCTATAGATATGGTTGAGGAAGAGGATGAAACACAACATATGGTTGAAAAGAGTATTTGTAAAGAGAAGGAAGAAAACTATGGAATCCAAGATGATTTGACAGTATTTGTAGAGGCTCTTAAAATCAAAGGAAATCATGAATCTATGGGGATCAAACAAGTAGTGGCCCAAAAAAAAAAGGCTAAAGATAGGCCAAACTAGATCTAGAAACCATGAAGATAATTGGTAAGTGCCCTGCAAAGAATTGATGAGTAAGCAAGGAAAGGAATTGAGGGATCCATCTCAATATCCTTTCAAGGTTAGTAAGATTGATAATGGTGTTGATATATTTAGGTAGTGATGTGTGTGAACACACTAGGACCAGGGGGGCACTTTTTTCCCTCGTTAGGAGGTTCCCCCCCCATTGGATATACGCCTATGACCCTAACGGGCTACTTATCTTAGTACATTCCCTTGGTAATACATTCAATATTGTGTGTTGTACTCCAAGCTTCTTCTTCTTCCTTGTGTTGTTCATGTGCTTCCACAGACCTCAAACTCCAACAATTGGTATTAGAGCAGGTCGTCGCTTCATCTAGGGCATCGTCGACAACCCTCCAATCACAGTCTCAAGATCCCACAAAATCTAACCTCATTTTGGCCTCCGAATGCACTATCGCAGTGCTTGTGTAGGAAATTTTGTCTTTTTGTGCCAAAGATATATACAAGTTTTAGTTCGCCAGTATAAGCGTCTCAAAGTCTGCTACAAGTTTAGCAAAACTTGACAAGGTAGTTCTGTTCAACTGAGATACAATCATTTTTTTGCATCACGGTATTTTAGTCAATGGCCATGGTTGAAAGGAGTGATGTATTCCATATGTTGGCTATTGAGGATAAGTTGGATGGTACCAATTGCCCATTATGTTCTTATATGATGCATCATGTATTGGTTGCAAAAGGACTATGGAATATTGTGCAGGGCATTGAAAAACATCCTATTACACCTACAAATATAGTTACTGAAGGTGATGCAGGTGGTGTTGAAGATGGCAATATTCTTCATGTTCCTGTTCATGTTGCGGTTTTTGCTTCACCTACTATAGAGCAAAATTCGTTGGGATGGCAGAGATGCTTAGGCACATGCATTGATAGCCTTGTCTGTCAAACGTGTCATTATTCCTCACATTCGCTCATGTAATAGCAAAGGATTCTTGGGATACACTTACCACTTTATACCAGGCAAGGAATGAGGCTCGTGTTGCTTAACTCTAAAAACAAACAGAGAGTGAGCACATGAATGAAGGAGATTCCATGGATAATTTTTTGACAAAGATAAAAGATTTGAAGGAGTAGTTGATTGCTACTCATGAAGTCTTGCCTGATAGTTCACTTGTGTAGACTATTTTGAATGGTCTTTGAGATTCATATTAGAGTTTTGCTTCTACTCTTTGATTGATGATGTAAGGCAATCCAAATGCCTTAACATTTGAGGAGCCAATCTTTGTTTTGTTGTGAGAAGATCAGTCTAGGCAGTATAGGTCCATTATGCATGTTGAAGATCAAGTTTTCATGGCTAGTCAGAAGGGCAAATGTAAATGGCGCTCTTCTACCAGTAAGCAAAAATATGCTAATTTTGCACAATCAAAGAAGGATGACACAGACAAAAAGAAAAGAGAAAAGCAAAAATTGTTTTGCAAATATGTATGTGTACATTTGTGTATGTGTGTGTATGCATGTGTATGTATAGTGTGTGTGTATGTGTGTATGTACGTGTGTGTATGCATATGTGTGTATGTGTATATGTGTGTATGTATGTGTATGTATGTATGCATATGCATGTATGTATGTATGCATGTGTCCGTATGTATGCATGTGTGTCTATGTGTGTATGTATGTGTATGTGTGCATATTTGCAAGTGTGTGTATCATGTGTTTTTGTATAATGAATATGCATGTGAGCATATGTGTGGGTGTATGTATCTATATGTGTGCATGTGGGTATATGTATGTGTATGTGTGTGTATGTATATCTGTGTGTGTGTATGTGTTTATGCATGTGTATATGTATGTGTGTATGTGACTTTTGTGCATGCATGTGTGTATGGGACTTTTTGTGCATGCATGTGTGTATGTATATGTGTGTGTATGTATATGTGCATGTGTATGTATACACGTGTGTGTATGCATGTGTATGCATAATGTGTGTGTATGTGTGTGTATGTATGTGTATACATATGTGTGTGTATGCATAAAGTGTGTGTGTATGTATGTGTATACATATGTGTGTCTGCATATGCATGTGTATGCATGTGTGTGTATGTATGCATGTGAGTGTACGTGTGTGTCTATGTGTGTGTATGTATATGTGTATGAATGTGTATTGATCTCAAAATCTATTTCTTTGATCATTTTTAAAGAGTTTTGTCACCATTATATCAAATTTTAAATCTTACTTGGGATCAAGTGTACATCAAGCTTCAAACAAGCAAATTTTAGCACTTTGAATGAATATTCTCAAAGTTGTTAGTTCAATTATTTGTATTTCCTTATATTAACATATATGTTTATGTAATGATTCAAAGGAGGTAGAAAAAATCATTATGTGGTCATACAAAAGAATTAAGTGTTACAAATGATGATGGATATACAAAATTAAATAAAATCAAATTACCATTTCAAATGACCAATGGACGAGTTTTTCTCTCAAATTTAAAGCCTAAAGTAAGAATAGTTCAAAGACGGAATTTCAAATTAAAAAAAAAAAAGAACAATCATATGACTATTTCTATCATTTAAGGACCATTTTAAAACGTGTTAGTATGATAATTGTTATTTCTTCACAGGTGTGTGATGATGCAAAGGAGGTAGCATATATTATTATGGTCTTACAAAAGAATCAAGTCTTTTGAATGACACGGTAAAATTGATTCAAATAAACATTTTTAACATTCATCTACATTTAGTAGGTTATTTTAATTGTGCACTCATCTGAATGAATTATGACGTGTTATGCATGACCTTGAAAAGAAATAAATAAGGCATAAAAAATCATCCTAAAAATCAAGATATTCTTGTTGGACGTTTGGTTGCCCACTTATACACCCAAGGGACCAAACGTATACACCCAAGGGACCTCCTTCATCCCCCATGTTTTAGGTGTTATTATAAATCGTGTATAGGGTTTGGAACTTGGACCTTCCATCCAAGGTCCAGAGTGTTTATCACTACACACACTCAAGGCATAAAAGCCAAAAGATTGATTATTCCTATTCCTTCATATCAAAGACTCGCATTTATGATACTTTCATTCCACGGAGCTAACAATGACCATTACATGTCCTTATGAAATCAACTCGTTTCATGAATGTTGATGAATGGACAATATCAAATCAAATGGAAATTTCTATGATTCACATACATTTGGTGGATAATGTTTAATTTATTGTGTGACATATGGTATGTTTCCAAAAAGTATTTCAATGCGTTGTTTTCATAGTTATAAGCTTAGAAATGCTAATTAATATAATAACATGAGGATCATCATGATATTATGCATAATGCCTAGTTCATGGGTTACTCTTGCATAACCACAAGGAAACCAACATGACACTTGCTTACAATAAGGTATATGGTGCATGCTTACTAAGAGATTTCCAAGGTTGTGATTACCACACAAGGGAATGCATATAATGTTTAGTAATACTACCACATTTATACAAAGCGCTTAGCATGTAACAGTTGTTACACTTATGTGTTCCTTGATTTGCTTTGATGTGAAACTTTTCCCTATACATGGGCACTTTTTACTCTAGTGTTGGCTAGAGGTCTTTCCCCCATGTTATCACATACATGGTTCACTCATATGTGGTGGTACTTTGTGCTTAGGAATATTATTCACCTCTTACTTTAGTTTTGTTCACAATAGAGAGATCTATTCCAGCCATCCTTCTTCTCTGTCTGTCTTGCTATGTGTGTGATCCTTGTGTGCTCTTCTCGTGTGTCTCTCACACTTCTACACACACCCAACAGTGGTATCAGAGTAGGTTCAACTCCTCAAGATTTGATTTTTCATGTTGCAGCCATTGTCTAGGGGACTTTTTAAGTCCATATAAGCTCTTCTTGAACTTACAAACTAGACTTTCTTTGCCATGAACTAGATAACACTTTGGTTTTTCTATATAGATCTCATCTATAAGATCTCCGTGCAAGAAAGCAATTTTCACATCCATTTGGACTAGCTCTAAATCCTCCATTGCAACAAATCCAAACAACATGTGCAGAGTAGTCATCTTGACCACTAGAGAGAAGATTTCCTCAAAATCAACACCATGTTGTTGCTTAAAACCCTTTGCAACAAGTCATGCTTTATACTTTGGAGAACACTATCTAATGTGAATTTCAGCTTATATACCCATTTACATGGTAAAGCTTTCCTGCCCTTTGGCAAAGGTACTAAATCCCAAGTACAATTGTTATGAATAGAATCCAACTCACTCTTCATGGCACGCTCCCACTTGACATGATCCGTTGTCTGCATAGCTTCTTTGTAGCAAGAAGGCTCACCGGCATCTGTTAGCATAACAAAATCAAAACCTAGAACAGATCTATCAGGTGGATGTGAGACACGTGTAGATCATCTCAATGGTTGCTGAATAGGAACATTTACAGACTAATCTGATCAGACATTGTTTTGAACATCCCTATGTACAACACTTTTATGCATGCTAACTAGAGGACTAGTATCCTCAAACACACTCTTCTCACTTGAAAATGACATCACTACTTCTTATTATTGATCGTGCTTCAGGATCACATAAGCGATATCCAAATTGTCCTTCTCGACCATATCCAAGAAAAATGCATTTCTTTGACTTATGGTCGAACTTTTGTCTAAGATTCTTGGGTATACGAACATATGCTTCACACACAAAAAATTGAAGATTATCATAACATGGTGGCTTCCGTGTCCGTAACTCTTATGCCACTTTCAAACCTTGGGCAATACTAGGTGAAAGGTTAATCACATGAATTGCAATCAATACTGCTTCTGCCCAAAAGCCCTGTGAAAGGTTTGCATGATGTAGCAAAGAAAATACTCTATCTTGAATAGTTCTATTCATCCTTTCAGCCACACCATTCTGTACTAGGGTATAAGGAGCCATAAACTCTCTATGAATTCCTCTAGAGTGACTGAAAAGGTTGAATTCATGTGAGGTATACTCACCCCCATTATCTGAATATAAAGCCTTAAGCTTAATTCCTTTTTGAGTCTCAACTAAAGCAAGCCATTTCTTGAAAGTAGGGAATACCTCATCCTTTGCTTTGCTACGATATACCCAAACTTTTCTAGTAGCATCATCTACGAAAGTGACCAATTAAAGGGAACCACCTAATGATCTTATGGGCATAAGACCACACACATCTGTATGAATTAGATCTAGAGGCTCAATTGAAGAGTCAATGTGCATCTTGTGCACATTCCTAGTTTGCTTTCCATATTGAAAATGCTCACAAAATGAAAAATCAGAGAAATATAACACAGGTAAGTTGCCAAAATGAGAAATATTTTTCATTCCACTACATCATATATGGCCCAAATGACCATGCCAAGTACAAGTCATACATTGTTCAATAATAGCAAACAAGTGTTCTTTCTGTGATAGAAATAAAGGATAAAGTGAGCCAACTTTTCTTCCTTTTGCAATAACCATATTGTCCTTTGATATGTGAAAGGACTAAGCATAGACGACCGCCTTGTAACCAAGGTCATCAAGTTGACCAACTGACATCAAAAAACATGATAACCAAGGTACATGGTGCACATTATGCATAGTAAATTTTGAACCATCGATGAATTGCAGAACCACATCTGCAATCCCCACAATGTCACACTAATAAGGTCACCAAGTCTCATGGTACCAAGAGACTTTGTTGCATCATTAGAGAACCATTCTCTGTGTGGTGTCACATGGAAAGAAGCAGCAGAATCTACAGCCACATGTGGGAAAGAGAATCAGCCACAAGAGCCTCAGTTGGCATAGTACTATCAAGTGTCAACACATCAACATCATCAGAAATAGCATTGATTTCTTCAATCTTCATTGTCGAATTAGATGGTGCAGGTAGCTATTTAACATGCCCATCAACATTCTGTCCTTTACCTTTATCATTCTTTAACACATAACAATCTTTCTCCATGTGTCCTTCCTTATGACAATAATGGCATTCGATATCCCTCTTCCTTGATTTACTTCTACTCTTATTCCGTTGACCATTCTTTTCCTTGTTCTTGCTCTTGCCACGTTGTTGATTCTTTCCTTGGTAAGAATCATGAACATTATATGCATCTCCACTTTGAGTGTCAACCATAGATTTTCTACAAATCTCCTCACTCAAGAGTGCTCCACATATGTCATCATAGACCAGTTTACCACTGGGTGCACTAGTGCTAATATCTGTGAAAAACATATCCCATGATGATGGCAAGGTGCATAACAACAAGACTACTTTCATTTCATTATCCATATCTATTTTCTAAGCCTATAACTGGGAGAATATAGTAGAAAACTCATTTAGATGAGCACCAACACTATCTATGTGCTTCATGCAAAGGTCGTATAACTTTCTCATCAGATACACTTTATTTGATGCCCTCTCTTTTTCATATGTATTACATAACTTCTTCCAAAGCTCCTTTGCACTTTCACAGTCTAATAATATAAAGTAAACATTGTCTGCCATGTACAATTGAATGGTACACCTAGCCATTTCATCTAAATCATCCCAATCATCTTCATCCATGTAAGTAGGCTTCTTTGAGATTCCATTTATTGGCTTCCATTGCCTACTCTGAATTAGCACATCTTTGATCTGATTCTTCCATAGAGCAAAGTTTGTGCCGTCAAAATTTTGGATCTCAAAATGGCCTTTACCCTGCAAGTTATAGCTCCTCAGAACACTTGCATTAGACCCTTGATCCACCATATGTGCTTGAGACCTCTGAGGCCTTGATGGTAGAGAACTGAATAGAATGATAATGGAGCTAGAAGAGTCCAAACCCCACTAAAGATCAAAGAAGGATGACAAAGTGTCAGATTTTGGGAGAGAATTCAGCAGAGTTCCCAAAAAAATGAATTAATGAACAGTAATGACCCACCCAAAGGATTATGTGAGAATAAATGTGCTCACACCAATAAGTGTATCAAGGAGTAAATCGACCATTGTATAGTTGACAAAACCAAAAACCTGGGAAAATTTTGCCAGAGTATCCTCTACAGAACAAGCATATGAAGAATATCAAAATCTCATAAAAGTGCAAGTAATGACATTTTTACTTGCATAGTGAATCATTGACTCCACTGCATATAATCAGTTACCTGAAAGAAGCAAACTAGGCTTATCGAGCACCTATGAACAACTATCATACATCTCTTATGGCAAGGCTGGGTAAGTCTTCCACCTGCATCACCGCCCCAACATCTCGGTGTCTCCCAGTTAAGAAAGCCTCACCACGACCCTCTTTATCAAATGTAAAAGGCTTTATGCAAAAAACGTAACTGCTATATCAATGACCACATGGACGTACATAAGCGATATCCACAGAAGTGCACAATGTGTATGTGCTTAATATATGCAGTAAAATGGCATGAAAATGCTGAATTCAATGCCCAAACAGTAGCCAAAAACACCTATAAGTGTTTATCAACTCTGTTCTTTAAGCTCAAAAACCTGCATAGACTTGTGGTGGCTACTCCTGCCACAACTAAAACCTTTCAAGAAACCTGTAGATTAACTAGTGTGGCTGAAAACACAGCCCCAAAAGGTGAATATTTGTTGTTGAAGAAATACAAAGAACACTCTTCTTGATGTTCTTGGACTTCTATGAAGAGAACTATACATGAAAGTACTCCAAAATGGCTCCAAAAACACCCCAAAAATGCTTCAAAAATAGGCTTTGAAGACAAAGAATGAAGCTTTTAGGACCAAAACTTGTTGAAGATAATGTCAACGTTAGTCTTTCTCCTTCTTCAAGTACCACAAGAGTGTAGCTTAGTGTCAAGAGATCGCCATGGTTAATCGAACTCCAGGGGAAACAATATTGTGATGAGTGACCTCCCAAGAAGTACCGGGAACCTTTGTCTTCCTTGATCCTTGAGGTCCTCCCTCACGCACAACCAATGGTGCCAATGGTGATTTTGGTGACTCGGATGAAAGGTATGCCAAGGTCTATTCCTTGGTTGCCATCTTAGTTGTAAGCCTTGGAGAAATATTGGTCGCCGCCTTAGTCGTAATTATGTAATGGTTTGTATCGCATGGATACATACAAGAGGGCTACCTCGAATGCAATTGCTCATACTTCTTCCATGGCTGAAATGGAGCTTTGGCATGCTCATTTTGGTCACTTGAACTTCAATAGTTTGCTTTACTTGCAAAAGAAGGACATGGTTATTGATTTTCCAAGAGTTCAATCCATTGAAAAGCATGCATGTTAAGGTTGCATTCTTGAAAAAATTGTGAAGAGATGATTTTAACTTGGAGAAGATGAAGTGGTGCTGCAAAAAAATTGCACTACACCAACCAAATAAACTCCAGGGATATGTAGTGGGCCCTTTTAGCTTGCCAAAGGATGTACTGGACACCCCATTTACCTTGGAAGATCACTGTCAAAAAGATAAATCAAAATAGATAGGTAGGAGTTGAACCATGAGTTAAAAACTTGCTATTTTGGTTTATACACATGTCTAATGTTTTGAATAATTCTTTGGCCACATCAACAACTAACTTAATTCCTTTTGGGGAACTCTTATTAACTTATTAAGCTAACAATAAAGAGTTAATTCATAAAAAATGATGGACCACATAAAGAGAAAGGTGTTTAACAAGTTGTAGCATCACCCCGATTTTCACGGGTTGTAGCAATACTCAGACCCGTGAGCAGAAAAATGTTTATATCTCCAAATTCCAAGATGCAATGATTATGAAATTTTGTAGGCATATACTAGATAGTATGATTATTCTATAAAGATTTTAATAATGGAATGAAGCAAACATTGAGAATCAGCTCTGAGAAAAAACATTGATATGATGGAGCGCTGACAGAGAAGTAGAATATGAATAGATATAGGCGACTTCAAATGAACATAGCTCACGACTGAAAAACTCAATTGCAATGAAAATTTGTGAGTATATAGTAGACTTAAGGAGAAAACTTTATCAACTTAAATCACTGAAAATGATGCACCAAGGTTAGAGAAATCATCTCTGCAATCTGGCTGAGAAAACTGAGAGATATTGGCAATGAATAGTACACTTGCAAAATCATGAAGTTATGGGGACAAATGATCATGAAAATGAATGTATATTGATTGTAAAGTACAATGGCCTTACTGGTACATATATGTGCCTTGAAACCACACTCTAATATGGCATGAAGCCTGTTGGAAATGAGGTAGGCCCATAGCTCATATCACAGGTCCATGGTTCCATAGGTCCAGCATATACAACATAGAATCTAGCAATCTTCCAATATTGAAAAAACATGAACATACCACATTTAATCATACAAATGATGAGACAAACATAGAGAGAGACTTAGACAACATGTGTAAAGTGTTACATAAGCCACTGCTTACTCACACTATCATATATACCAATATTCAATGTACAACGTGAGAGCAAAACTCTCAACCACTCTATGTGAAGAGAAATAGATGGATGAGTGAATGTACAAATGTAACAAACATATTCAGATGTATGGACAGAAATTTGAATATACATGAGATGTGTGACCTAATAGGTTATAGAAGAGTGAATATGAGTGACCGAAAGAGGAAGGATCAGTCTAAAACTGATAATCAACAAACCCTCATCTAACCTTAGGCTATGGACGACCTTAATTCAGATACGTGTGTGAAAAGATCACATACTTAAAAAGTAGCAAAGAATGCTAACAATTTTGCTGCCAGAAGTCCTCAAACTCATATGACCATACCTTCTCAAACACCTCATCCAAATATGCATAAAGCATATACATACTGATTCTCTTGTACCTATGCCGAATAGGACTCCTCCTGATATGGATGTTACTGCTTCCATAAACTTCAAGTAGTACCTGTGTGCATAAAGAGAATATGTACCTGAATACTTAGCATAAGATGTAAATCTTATGTTAACCACCATCCAATGTCTTTGAAGTAACCTGAAATCTTCATGTAGAAGACAATCTTTAAATACACCATGTGAATGGCCGAACCTCACCATCAAGCTGCTAATAACCAAGTCCTCTCTTCATGAACAAGAGATAACCTCCTCTCCATGAGCAAGAGTGTGAGCACACTCTTCTTCTCCAAGAAGAACTCCATAGCCGCTCCTCAACATGCTTCAAGTTAGCACCATGGCTGCCCCATGTGCTAGAAGAAACACAACCTCTATTGTGGTCCAAGCACCAAGGCTTGTGTTGAACACTAGGTGAAGGATACTTACAAGTGACCCCAAGCACTTCTTATATAGTTTTAGATTGGCCTCCAAAAGCTCTCCAAAAGCTATAATAAAGCATAAATCTCCACGATCGCTATGCGATTTTGTAATACATCAAAAAATCCGTCGTCGTCCGTTTTATCGCGATCTATCGCTGTCCTCCTTTGAGTTAATTAAAAGCAAAAGCATAAAAAAAACTCACGCTGTGCGCTGCTGGACGCAGGGAACGAACTCACATCGATCGGGTAAGAGTTAATTCGTCTAGCCACACTGCCAGCCATAGTTTGTTGTAGAGGGACTATTAACCAGAAGTACACATCCTGTATAACCTGATCAGTTTTGAACTATGAATGAACCAATGGAACATTGTTTGACCAATAGGATATTGATTCCAACAATCCTGCTCATGGAGGTACAAAGACTGCAACTAGATGGCCATGTATATATAGTCATCTTTGGATCCTAATTTTGAATTTGAATCTCTCCTAAAATCATTCTCCAATCTTTTAGTGATTGATTCTCCTACTCGCTCAATCACAAATTTGTGGCTTCTCTCCTTCCTACTCATCAAGTGGACTCAACCGCTTAGAGTCCTTTACTTTTACATCAAGTAAGTACTGTTAAATAAAGGTTTAAACTATTTATCGAATCTGGGTTCTTGGGATGGTTAGGGGTCTGTAAAATAGAGGCCCTGTTTGTATTTTCCCACATCTACAGATTCATTGTATAATACTGCACCAACTTAATGATCCGAATGAAACTATCTTTCATTACATATTTGTTCTGCACATTACATCATTCTTCACTGCAATACGTATAAATGCGCAACTTCGTCACTTTACCGCAATATCTCTTTAACTTAACACTTCAACAGAGACTGAATTAATTACTGAATTCAATTAACAGAATTACAGAATACTCAGAATACTCAAGATATGGTCAATGCAACATGCTCCACTTCAGGCGCTTCGCCCAGACTAACAGTCCGGCGTTGTCACCCTTTGTTTCACATGCATCCCCTCTTACATTAATCGAAAAAGGGTTACACCTATTTGCGCTACGCCCTTCCGGTATGCGTGCGACTTTTCAAAATTACATTACAAAAAGTGTAAATTCCATTCCGGTGGCTCACACTGGCACGCACGGTGGACTCGAACCCAAAATGATAATACAAAATTTAGGATTCATCTATAATGCCCTGTACATACATGAAGCGGGCTAACTTAAAGGTGCGGGCTATTTTCTGCTTCAAAGAATCTAGCATATCTTTCAAAATTTGGGGCTCGACTAAATGGGCATTAGTTCTGACCGAACTGGCAGCAACCACCTGACTGATGAGTGACTCAGTTTGAGTCTACAAGAAGGCTTCTTGTAAGTAAAAGTCATTAGCAAGAGCAACATCTCTACGTAGCTTCATTTTTGCTATTTGTGCATCTATACGTGATAATCTTTCATCTTGGGCACCCAACTGTCTTTCCCGGCGTTCTAACTCCTGAGACTCAAACTGCATCGTTTTATAAAAATCTTCTCTCCCTTTTTGAACAACTTCAATTTCCTTCTTTAACTTGAGATTCTTGGAAATCTCTATAGAAAGTTCTTGACCTTGTTGGAATAACTGTTCGATAACTTTATGTAATTTTGCTTCAGCTTTAATGACATTGGTGGCGAGTGTCTGTGAAGCTTCTTCTAATACGTTGAGCTTATTCCTCGTTTCATGGAGTTCACTGCCATACGCAGTCATGGCATCTTGTTTATCTGTAACTTCTTGCTTCAACCCTTTAATTTCTGTGTCCTGTTTGGTGATAATAGTGTTTTTTTCTATCAATTGTTTCTGCAATCGTTGAATTGTGTTTGCAGGGAATGAATATTTGTTTTGGCCTCGAGGAGTTGTTCTTGGAGAGGCGTTATATCGGCTTCCAAGATGTCAACTTTGCTTTGCAGCTCCTGACGAATAGCTTGTTGTGCTGTCTGCAGTTGAAGGGGTAATTGTTGGGATAACTGTAATAAAAACTGGCCCATTGACGCCAATTGGGTGAACGTAAAAGGGATGGGAAGAGGAGGTGTAGGCTGCGATGGTTGGGCAAAAAGAAGGTGTGGAGACGAGGGTGGACAGTAGTCGGGAGAAGAAGGAACTTTGGATGAAGCCTCATGGACTGCGGCCGGAGGCAAGGAGGGAGAAGCAGCAGTAGCGGCAAGAAGTGTGGTTGGAGGAGGAAGAGGAAGAAGAGGTGTCTGAACCAAAACAATGCCTGTTTCGTGTTGGGGCAATGACGAAACAACGGCAATTTCGGTAATTGCCTCTTCAGCGCTTTGCTGTTGCTTTGACGTGTCTGCTTGATCATCTGCTACTTGTGAGGATGATTGATGACAAACAATGACAGTGCTATCATTCACTGTGTCCATCACAGCCTTATCATCCAGTTGTTGTGTTTCATCCCACCATGAAGTTTCGGCCACATCTTCCATAATAACATCGGGATCCTGCTTCTTACTAAGAGAAGATGGTGCAGATGCTATCTTTAATGAAGTTGCAGTATCATGAAAGACTTCAACTTCTTGTGCAGCGGTTGATACCTGCACTTGACTTCATGATGGGCTGATGCATCTGTGCTTGCGCTGGAAGAATCGGAGAAGCTCTTTGTCATCATCGATCTCCAACATTTGTGTAGACTCTTCATGTAATAGAATCATAGGCACTGAAGGAGGTTGTGTGGCTTGAATTGTTGGAAGGAGGAAAGCCAAGATGTGTGGCAAACGAGTTCATGGGATCTCGTGCTTGGCCAACTGCCTAGTAACGACCTGGCATTCCCTGTGAATGCGTCGGAAAAAGAAGGAAGCAAAGTTAACTGCTTCTCTAACTGCAATGGATCATCGAGTAAAAGGGGCAGGAGATGCCGTAGGTGCGTTTTTGGAGATTAAGGGCAGCTACCAAGAATTGGAGTGCGGTGCGCTCTGGTTCAGGATGACACAATATGGCAAACTCATTGGACGAGTGACGGGGAAAGAGTTCTTTCATCGTAGCCATGGGTAAGAGAGGTCCATCAACGAGACCCTCATGAGGGAGACGGAATCCCTCAACGACAGTACTATGGGTGACTACAACGCGGGGGTTAAGACATGCCAGCGGCCAACATTGGTCTGTAGCAGGTGTAGCAGCAATGGCAGAGATTATCTGCGCAAAGAAAGGACGACACTCCACTGAATGCCAAGGCAATTCAGCGAAGGCCAGGAGGCCATGGACACGCAAATACTCACTCACTTCCGAAGCGAGGCCAGACCGGAAGGTGACAATATTTGCCAGAGCTTCCATGGCACAAACGAAAACACACAAAAGCACAGTTAACACAGAGTTCACAAGCACACAAGGATGCAATAGCGAAAAACAACGTGAAGAACAGGATTAAGTAGAAACGCTGAAAGAATCATGCGGAAAGAAACATAATCATCACGGAGTGGTGGAAATATACCAACATAATGGTGCACACATTAACATAATCAGAGACACAGAAGGTAGCTACTAATCATGGTTAGGTAAGAAAATGAAAATATTACGGTCAGTCGGTCAATCGGAATCACGTAGAAAGGAAAGGAACGTCGAGGCAGAAAAGTGGGGAAAAAAATGAGTGAAAAGTAAAAACACCGATTAAGCCTCATGAGGCTGAAGGCGGTGGATACTAGGGATGAAGCTTCGATCCATTGATCACCTTAGGGAGAGGGTACCAATTAAGGTGGATAACCGAAAAGTTGCTGGTCCCACTTGTTCGACAATACGGTATGGACCGAACCAGCGCAGTTTAAACTTTCCTGCAGATCGAGTAGATTTAGCATTGTAAAAGAGCACTAATTGGTTGATCGTAAAAACGAGGGTTTTAAGGAAACGATCGTGGGTTCTTGCTTGTCTAAGCTGAACTTCTTGCAACACCAGAAAACTCTCGAGGCACTGTTCATCCATAGACCATAAAGCATCCAATCGAAAAGGAAATGATTCTTCCGGTAGTAACTTCTACTCTAATGCCACTCGCAAACTTGGAACCACCAATTCCATAAGGGCAATTGCCTCCAAACCATATACCAACTTGAAGGGAGTTTTTTCGGTCGCCACTTTATATGTTGTACGGTAAGCCCATAATACCGCAGGTAGGAATTGGCCCCATCTCTCTGGGCAACCCAATACCAATTTCTTTAAGATGTTAAACAGAGATTTGTTTGTGCTCTCGGCGAGGCCATTCGCTCGTGGATAGTAGGGGGAACTGAACTTATGCACAATCTAGAAGGTGTGATTAAGTACTTGCATTAATGTGTTAGCAAAGTGCGTACCTTGATCAATCACAATCTCCAAGGGTAAACCATAGCATGGAAAAATATCTTTCATCAAATAGGCCACCATAAGCCACTCTCCAAAATCTTCCAGTGGGTCAAGTCAATCGCAAAATGACCTCCAACTAGGGCAGAATGGGCCATGGTGATTACTGAAGCAGTTGTTGGAGATAGATGTCTGCGGAAGCACGCGAACAACACAAGGAAGAAGAAGAAGCTTGGAGCACAAACACACAATACTGAATGTATTACTAGAGAATGTACAAAGATAAGTAGCCCATTAGGGCAATAGGCGTATATACAAGCCTGGGGAAAAAAACCTCCTAAAGAGGGAAAAAAGTGCCCCGGCGGTCTTAGAGTGTTCACACACATCACTACCTAAATATATCAACAAATCCCCCTTGGGAGTGATGCGGTGAACAAGGAGCTGGCACTCATGTATAAGGAAGTGCCAAGCTATGTGGAAATCACTCCACAAAAGGAAGTAAGCCCAAAGCTTTGCGGAAAGCTTCAAACTTCTCCCTAGGCAGAGCCTTCGTGAAAAGGTCAGCAATGTTCTCCTGCGTGGGCACATATGCCAAGCTGATCTCCCCAGCAGAGAACCTCTCCCTGACATAGTGATAATGCACCTCAATGTGCTTAATGCGAGCATGGAACACAGGGTTCCTCGCAACTGCCAATGCGCTCTGACTGTCAGTGAAGATGGTGGTGGCAGAAGACTGGCCAACACCCAAATCAGCCATAAGGCGTCTGAGCCACACACACTCAACAGTCGCTGTGAAAGCTGCCCTATACTCAGCCTCACAACTGGAAGTGGCCACAGTAGGCTGCTTCTTGCTCAACCAAGATATACATGAGCTACCAAGCATGAAGCAAAAACCACTTGTGGACACACGAGTGTCATAGCAACCAGCCCAATCTGAGTCAGAAAAAGCATGCAAATCTGGCGGTAGTGATCCCCCCTTGGGATAAAACAACCCAAGTAGCCGAGTACCACTCAAGTAGCGAAAGATGCGCTTAACCGCTTTCCAATGCGTGACTCCTGGGCAATGCATAAACCTGCTCAGCTATGAGACAGCAAACTGAATATCTGGCCGAGTAATGCATAAGTAAATCAAGCATCCAACAACCTGCTGATAGAGAACAGCATCAAATGCATCTCCAGCATCATGAAGACTCAATCGTAAACCTGTGTCCATAGGAGTGACAATAGGCTTACAGTCTTCAATGCCAAAACGCTGCAATAATGTGTCAATATATTTCGTTTGACACAAAGCCATTCCACCATCAACGTGCATAAATTGAATGCCCAAATAGTGATGCAAATGCCCCAAATCAGATATCTCAAATGAGGCATGCAAATCAGCCTTAAAATCAGCAATATGTGTCTCAATAGGACCAGTGAGCAGCATGTCATCAACATAGACAACAATGATCAGAAGCACATCATTAGTACGTTTAACATATAAGGTGCTTTCAGTTGGACTATTCTCAAAACCATGTGCAATCAGATAGGCATGTATCTTCTCATACCAAGCACGTGGTGCTTGCTTTAAACCATATAATGCCTTCTTTAACCTGCAAACCTGGTTTTCATGCCCTTTCTGCACAAAGCCACGGGGCTGAAAAACATACACTTCTTCATGCAAGTCACCATTCAAAAATGCTGTTTTAATGTCCAACTGATGTACATTCCAACCATGATGGGCTTCAAGTGCACAAATGCTCCGAACAGTAGTCCTACGGCATGTAGGTGCAAAGGTCTCATCAAAATCAATGCCTCTTTCCTGTGCATAACCCTTTGCAACAAGCCTAGCCTTATACCTGTCAACTGTACCATCATGTTTACGCTTCAGCTTGTATACCCACTTAGTGCCAATGGCCTTCTTGCCAGGAGGCAAGTCACATAAAGACCATGTACCATTCTTCATTATAGCATCATATTCAGATTGCATAACAACCATCCAATTTTCTGAATTTTGTGCTTCATCAAAAGAAACAGGCCCATTCTCATCACAGAGACTAGATGCAGCCATAGCATAGCAATCTGATGCAAAGGAGGCACTATGAGAGCCTGAACGAGTACGATATGACAAAGGTGCATCTAATTTGCTGTCACGCAAAGTCTGCACCAGCCATTTTGGCATAGTTTTTGCCTGCTCAATATCAACTCTCTCATCAACAAGTGCATCATGTAAATCTGCATCAGAAATGGAATGATCTGCATCATCATATGAAACCTGCAAAGGCTGAGAAGTTGCCTCATTAGGACCAGCACTAGCCTGTCCACCTGTAAAAAGAGGCATCAAAGTATCATACATGTCTTTGGAGCTAACAGATGTCTCCTTAGTACATGAAAGCAATGGCTGAATAGCATCTTCCACAAAGACAACATCACGGCTAACCAAAATGCGTTTAGTCTGTGGATGATACAGACGATAGCCTTTACTTTCAGAACTGTACCCAACAAAAATACATTTTACTGCCTTATCATCCAATTTTCTGCGATGTTGTTCAGGCACTAATGCATATGCCAAACAACCAAAAACACGCAGATGAGCAACAGATGGCTTGCGGTCATGCCAAGCCTCATATGGAGTGATAGACTGCAACGCTTTAGTGGGACACCTGTTCAGTACATATGCTGCACACATGACAGCCTCAAGCCAGAAACTATGTGGTAAAGCCTGACTTTTGACCATGCACCTCGCCATCTCCATGAGTGACCTGTTCTTTCGTTCAACAACTCCATTCTGTTGAGGTGTATACGGCACTGTACACTGGTGTTTTATCCCACGTTCAACCAGAAATGCATTAAAATCTGAAGACATATATTCCCCCCCTCGATCAGAATGGAGGGTGCCCATTTTACATGCTGACAGATTTTCAGCCAAAACCAAAAACTGTTTGAAGCACATGAACACTTCGGACTTTGCTTTGAGTGGATATACCCATGCAATCCTAGAAAAATCATCAATGAAAGTCACGAAGTAAAGGTAATTTCCAAAAGAGGGTGTCTGCATAGGACCACAGACATCACTATGTACAAGCTGCAATTTCTGCGTAGCCCGAACTGAACCATCTTTTGGAAAGGAAGAACGCTGCATTTTGCCCAAAATACAGCCTTCACAAACATGTTTTCCAAGTGCCTCAAGTTTGGGCAAAGAGGACACCATTTCAGATTTCTGCATGCGTAACAAACTAGCAAAATTCAGATGACCAAAGCGTGCATGCCAAAGCTTTGCATCTAACATAGCCTGAGAATCATGAACTGCACATGCCGAATCATTCACAGATCTTTCATGGTCTACGAGCTTATACAGCCCACGACATAAAATGCCAGAAGCAATAGTCACATCGCCATTTGAGAGATCATGGACTGTACACCTGTCATCAACGAATTTCACAACCA
Source organism: Ceratopteris richardii (assembly GCA_020310875.1). NCBI lineage: Eukaryota > Viridiplantae > Streptophyta > Polypodiopsida > Polypodiales > Pteridaceae > Ceratopteris > Ceratopteris richardii. The sequence goes on from CM035439.1 coordinate 66,469,915, forward strand.
AGCCAATCTTGGCTAATGTAGAAACTGATAATAGGTTCTTTTTGATCCCTGGCACAAATAAAACATCTGACAAAGTGAAAGAACTACCATCAGCAGTAGTCAGAATGATCTTACCAACTCCCATAACAGGATAAGAGGAGTTATTGGCGCATGTGACAGTATTCCCTGTAGGGGCAGGCTCGAGTGAAGAGAAGAAACTGCGCTGCGAGGTAATATGTTTGGTCGCCCCACTGTCAAAGTACCAAACATCTGAGTCTACTGCAGACATGCACTGATCATGAGAAGATGGGTCAAAACTGCAGACAGTAGTAAACTCCCATTCTTCTTCCTACACAAGATTTGCAGACTCTGTTTCTGGTGTAGAGGCCTCTGCAACAACCATTCGAGCCTCTTTCTTCTTTGCCTCTTTAGCAGCCAGTTTTGGACAGTTCTTTATAATATGATCATTCCCTTTACAGTACTTGCAGAACAATTTCTGCTTTTCTGATTTCTTCTCATCTTTATCCTAGTTCTTCGATTGTGCAGCATTTGCAGATTTCTGCTTACTAGTAGAAGAGCTCCATTTTCCTTTGCCCTTCTGACTAGCCAGGAAAGCTTGATCTGCAACACGCATAATGGACCTGTTCTGCTTGGACTGATCTTCCTGCAATAGAACAAAGACTAATTCCTCAAATGACAAGGCATTCGGATTGCCTTTCATCATCAACCGAAGAGTAGAGGCAAAACTCTGATATGAATCAGGAAGACCATTCAGAACGGTCTGCACAAGTGAGCTATCTGGTATAACCTCATCAGCAGAAATCAATTGTTCCTTCAGGTCTTTGATCTTTGTAAGAAAACTGTCCATAGAATCACCTTCATTCATGTGCTCACTCTCCAACTGTTTTCGGAGGTAAGCAACACGAGCCTCATTCCTAGCCTGGTACAAAGTGGTAAGTGTATCCCAAGCATCCTTTGCTGTTCTACAAGAGCGAATGTGAGGAATAATGGCACGTTTGACAGACAAAGCTATCAATGCATGTGCCTGGGCATCTCTGCCATCCCAACGAATCTGCTCTGTAGTAGGTGCAACAGAAGCAACAGCACGAACAGGAATCTGCAGAATATCATCTTCGACACCATCTTCATCAGCTCCAACACCTGTATTTGCAGTACCTATTGTTACAGGTGTAACAGGACGTCTTTCAACACCCTGCACAATGTTCCACAATCCTTTTGCAATCAATACATGTCGCATCATATAAGCCCATAATGGGTAGTTGGTACCATCCAACTTATCCTCAACAGCCAACATACGGAATACATCACTGCTTTCAGCCATGGCCGGTGACTAGAATACCTTGATGCAGAAAATTGACTGTATCTCAAAAAGTTGAACAGAACTGCCCAGACGAGTTCTGCTAGACCTGTAGCAGACTTCGAGACGCTTAAACTGGCGAACAGAAACTGGTATATACCTTTGGCACAAAAGGACAAAATAGCCTGCACAAGCGCTGCGATAGTGCGTTCGGAGGCCGAAACGAGCTCACCAAATTTCATGCGAATCTGAGACTGCAAACGGAGGAGTGTCGACGGCACCCTAGAAGAAGCGACGACCTGCTCTGATACCAATTGTTGGAGATAGACGTCTGCGGAAGCACGCGAACAACACAAGGAAGAAGAAGAAGCTTGGAGCACAAACACACAATACTGAATGTATTACTAGAGAATGTACAAAGATAAGTAGCCCATTAGGGCAATAGGCGTATATACAAGCCGGGGGAAAAAAACCTCCTAAAGAGGGAAATAAGTGCCCCGGCGGTCCTAGAGTGTTCACACACATCACTACCTAAGTATATCAACAGCAGTTTCATGTGGCAGAACACATCTTAACAGCACTCTCGAGTGATCTATATAATATAATTTCCCTACAATTAGCCGAAATCATCGACTATACATGGCCAATTTTTGTTGAGTAGTAGGAGAGGTCGTACCGGGAGGACATCCACTGGTCAAGAAAAGCATCAAAGTGTCATAATAGGAGGATTTTACTGGCAATTCTTGCTGATCATCTTGTGCCGTCTTTGTTGCATAGATAGCGGGTGTGGTATCATCAACTCCTTCCAGAAGTTCACCGGAATCCAATCGAGATAAAAAATAAGCAAGGACGTGTGCGGACCCTGGTCGATGTACTATTGAATAATCAAACTCTTGGAGCAACAATACCCATCTAGCTAACCATCCACCCAGATGCTATTGGCAAACAAGGTACACCTAGGCTGCATGATCGACAAGGAAGGTGAAGCGGCATCCCAGTCAATAATGCCGGAATTTCTTCATCGAATACACTAATCTGAGACATTCATGTTTGGTGACTGAATAATTGCGCTCTGCCGGAGCTAATATGCGACTTGCATAATACACGAGATGGAACCATTTCTCCGTTTGTTGCATCAGCAGGCTGCCAATTGCAATGTCGGACACATCCACAAAGACGTGAAATGGGAGTTCCCAATTTGGCGCTTGTAAAATAGGTGCCTGCGTTAACAGTGATTTCAACTGATCGAAAGACAACTGACAGGCTTCAGTCCATTCAAACTGGCGAGGAGTATTGGTTATCAGTCGATTGAGGGGCGTGGCCAAATGAGCAAGCCACCGCAAATGTCACCCATGCCACCAGATTTGTCCCAAGAAGCGCATCACTTCTTTGGGTGTCTTGGGAGTAGGTGCCTCCAATATGGCCTTCACCTTATCTGGATCAATGAGATAGCAAACATAATATATGGCCGAGTAATGCATAAGTAAATCAAGCATCCAATAGCTTGATGATAGATAACATCATCAAATTCATCTCCAACATCATGATGACTCAATCGTAAACCTATCTCCATAGGAGTGGCAATAGGCTAACAGTCTTCAAGGCCAAAGCACTGTAATAATGTGTCAATATATTTTGTTTGACTAAAAGCCATTCCACCATCAACTTGCATAAATTTAATGCCCAAATAATGATGCAAATGCCCCAACCCAGACATCTCAAATGAGGCATGCGAATCAGCAATATGCTTGTCATGAGGACCAGTGAGCAGCATATCATCAACATACACAACAATGATCAGAAGCACATCATTAGCATGCTTAAAATATAAGGTGCTCTCAATTGGACTGCTTTCAAAACCAGATGCAATCAAATAGGCATGTATATTTTCGTACCAAGCACGTGGTGCTTACTTTAAACCATATAATGCCTTCTTTAACCTGCACACCTAGTTCTCATGCCCTTTCTACACAAATCCATGAGGCTAAAAAACATACACTTCTTCATGCAAGTCACCATTCAAAAATGCAGTTTTAATGTCGAACTGATGTACATTCCAACCATGATGGGCTGCAAGTGCACAGATGCTATGAACAGTAGTCATACGGCATGTAGGTGCAAAGGTCTCATCAAAATCAATGCCTCTTTCTTGCGCATAACCCTTTGCAAAATCCTTATATGAGAAAGCAAATAAATCGCTCAATTGTGGAAACAAGTGTTCCAAATGACTCTCTTTTTTGTATGACATGTCACTTCCAATGTAAATGCAATTTTACTTATTTTTTTTATACTATCACTATCACTTTCTTTCTTAATTATTGGTTTTCATAAGCTTCTTCTTTGACTACTTCTCCTTTTGGATTTTGAAATGGTATCTTTCGACTTTAAACCTTGTATTTCTTGACATGCTTAACACATGAGTCATAGGTTTTTTATACAATCATTTGCTTCATCCTCTTTCAGAAAATCGAGTTTTGAAGAGAAGGTTGGTTCCATGATGATGGAGTCTAAGTCATCATCATCCAATTCTTCCTCTATTTCTTGAATTTTATCTTCTTCATTTATTTCTTCAAAGATAGCTACCATGGAAAGTCCATTTATATCATAACCTTCCTCATCAAAATGTTCAATCAGAATGGCTTCATTGACAAAAATGTCCAATGTTGCTAGCACATGCATCCATTCATGCAACTCAAATTCTTCATTATGGATTTTTTGTGGGATGTATATCGGATCTTGCATGGGTGTATCTTGAACTATGAAATTTGTGAGACCTTGTGGGGCCACTTCTCATGTTGTGATGGAACGGTATCAAATTTGATGCACTAACAAGATGCCTAAATGTTTTGGGAATTAAGTTGATCCATAAGAAAGAAAGCAAAAATTACATTGAAAATTCGAGATCGTTAACAATGCTAGAGATAGGGTACAAGGTGATTGTGATGGCCCTCATGAATCATATTATAATCATCTTCAAAGAGTCTATAAGAAGAAATTCAATGTCACAATCATATGCAATAGTTATCCTTTATTGATTTATTGGTCATCTTTTGGAAAGAGTAGCAAACAAGGAGGTATATATATTGTTTGATGGATTTTTTTTTGTTATAATCAAGTAATGATAACTCCATAAGACCAACACAAAATTATCTTTCTACTAAGTGGGTTATGCCATTTGGGTTGACAAATGTCCTTGTCACTTTCCAAAGATTGATGTTTTACATCTTCAAGGAATTTTCTTTCAAAATTATGCCATTTGGGTTGACAAATGTCCTTGTCACTTTCCAAAGATTGATGTTTTACATCTTCAAGGAATTTCTACATAAATGCTTGAATTTATACATGGATGAATTATGTGCATCCTATGCACAAAGATCCAAACACATCTGTATATTGGAGAAGATTTCTACCAAGTCGACAATACCGAGTCTCTCTCTAAAAATATGGCTTCATGGTTAAAGAAGGAAAGTTTTTAGGATATTGTCTCCAAAAATGGTATTATGTTGATGAACATAATGTCAAAGTCAGATTTCCCAAACCTAGAACTACTAAAGAAGTTTAGGCATTTATAGGATATTGTGGATATAATGTATATTCATTCAAATGTATGCAATAGTTGCACATATCCTATGCGCTTTGGTTCCAAAGTTTCAAATGGAAGGAAGAGTGCCATAAAGCTTTTGAAGAGCTTAAACGCAAACTAGTCATTGAACCAATTTTGAAAGTGTCAAATTGGAAATAAAATCTTCCATGTACATGTTTTTACACCTAACCATGTCAATAGGCTTTATTTTAGCGCATCCAACAGAATGAAGGAAGATTGGATTTTTTTGCACCTATTTTAGTAGATAACTGAATGATGCAAAAAAAAAGATGATTCAACTAGAAAACCTAGAAATGATTTGTGTAGTAAAACATTTAGACATTATTTGATTTCAAATAAGTTCAATTGATCATCAAATTCTTCTCTACCTAGTGAATAAATCTTACAACACTAGAAGACTAGTGCAACAATTTCTTATGTTAATGAAGTTTTATTTTGAAGTGATAGCCAAAAAGGCAATACCTTGCGAGAAAATCATGCATCTAGATTAACAAATGGTGAGCCACCACATGGAATTTTCTATGATATGCTTAACTTGTGCACATGAGGACAATAAGTGGAGCTTGATTAATCAAGCCCATCATTCAAGCTTTGGATGGCACTTTCCCCAAACTAAAACCTTGGAAAACCTAAGATACTTAAGGTGTATATTGGCCAACATGTCCAAGGAAATTTATGAATACTATAATGCGTGTTGGTTTTACCAGAAAAGATTGTTGAGCATTCAAATTTATATCAAGTGATTGTAGCACAAACGTGGAGTAAACCTATAGTGAATAATCTTTGAGTTCATACATTTATTGAGGGTATCATTTCTACAAGATAATAGTCACTTGAAGAAAATTCAAGAGATTATGTGCAAATTGAAATCAAGTATACAAGAAAAGGAAAGGATATTTTTCTTAGATTTTGTATCATGAGAGTGACTATTTGTTAACTTTAGAGATGGCCAATGCAAGTTTATTATGTGAGTTTGTTAGACCTATCATCCAACAAAAAAAGGATCACATGTAGAATACATAATAGTAACTACATATTGTTTGAATAAGTGGACTGAATTGGTAAACTTCTCTTTGAAAAAAAACATCACTAGATATAGAGAAATGGTAAGTGATAGGGGTATCCATGAGAGTGAGTATTTGTTGATTTTAGAGATGGCCAACACAAGTGTATTAACTGAGTTTGTTGGACCTATCATCCAACAACAAAAGGCTCACATGTAGAATACATCATAGTAACTACATATTGTTTGAATAAATGGATTGAATTGGTAAACTTCTCTTTGAAAAAAAACCACACTAGATATAGAGAAATGGTAAGTCACTGAATTTCTATTAGAGGAGTTTCTAATAGTGCATAAGAAGTCTCTTCCTTATCCTCCTCATACCAATGATCAAGCAAAAGTACTAATAAGATTTTGTGTATTGTATTGACCAAATTAATGAACAATAAGTGCTCTGATTGGGACAATCAACTTCATGGAATTTGGGCATATTAGATAGATTACAAAACGGTGCTAGGAACAAAACCATTCAATTTGTTATATTGACATAATGCTATTCTACCATTAGAATTCTTAGTTCCTAAACTATAGGTGAAAAAGAAATATGAATGGATATAAAATGGACTATCTAATCACATAGCGATCAAAGCAGTTGCAAGCAACCAAGCTTAGAATTGTTGCTATCATTTATGTTGCTAAAAAATGATAGAAAACATACTTTGATTCTAGATAAAGTGTTAGAAGGAGACCTTGTTTTAGTTTATCGATTGAAACAACATGCCAAGAAGCTATAGAAAAGAGGCCATGTACCATTTTTCCTTAACAAAATCTCTACTTGAGGTGCATTCTAATTAACAACATAAGATGGAGAAAATCCTCCCAATAAATTTTCATGAATGTCAAGTAAAAAGATATCTAGAGTCATTAACAAATGAAATGTTAGCAAGACTCCAAGTTGCGAACAACAGAAAGATTGAAGAGCAAAACATATGTGAAGAAGCTCTAAAGAAAAAAAAGAAGACAAATGCTATCTTATCAATATTTGTTAACTCCCCAAGTCAATGTGTACACAATGGATATTATCAAGCCTAGAATTTTGTAAACTGAACTATGTCTTCAATCCATGATTGGACCAAAATTTTGAACGAAAACTATGGCATTTATAAATATTGGCACACATAGGAGTGTCATCAATCTAAAATTGGCTTGGACCTTCAAAGAACAAATCTTTCAAATGGAAACACATGTTACAAGAGTGGACAAAAGAGGAATCACATGTATAGGAGAAAGGAAAGTTTGCTAAATGTAGATGGATTAGTGTACTATGAATATTTCTTGGTTATGAATGAATATGGAATGAAATAATAAATCATATTGGGTAAAGATTTATTACACAAACATTCATCAATAGTAGAATTTGCATCTAGTTGTGTATATGTGCAAAATAAACGTATGCATTGTGTTTTCTTTTTATAAAATCCTTGACGTTTTGTTCGTGTGTTTGAATATCTTTCTAGTTCTCTTCCACTATACTCTTCTCTGAATGAAAAAGCTTGCACAAAAGATAATGCAAAGAGTGCAATGAAAATGGTGATCAATCTCAATCAACTAGAGAGGTGAGGTTAGAGGAACCAACTTCATTAGATAACAAGGATACCTTATCTTAACGAGCAAAAATCATTAGAAAAATCTGCTATCCCAATGTCAAGTCAAAGGGGCAACAACAAGAATTAGTAAATCAAAGTTTCAATCTTGTAATGGACCACTCGAGGAGCAAAAAGTTTGGATGCCAAGAACTTTGGTGGTATTTCAACAAGTTTGGGTACCAAAGAGTCCAATGTGAGAATGAAACCTTGTGATCTCACCTAATTGAACAATTTCATCAACAAAGCCAAAGAAAAACATGAGAAATGACGAATCAAGAGGTCAAGCTCTTATCATAACATCTTACCTATGATAATGAGTCAATCAAGTAAAAAAACGATAAGATCCAAGTAGTTGTGGGTGCCAAAATCATCATCCATGGTTCATGATAAATCAAAACAAAAGCCAAAACTAACACCGAAGAAAAAGCATAGTAGAGGACCAAAATGAATACATCAATTCAACAAAAGTGTAAGACAATCAAGCAATAGTTCTTGCCGAAGAAGGATGACTTGCCATCACTTGATTGTCCTATGGTTGAATCATTCTAGGATGCATTAGATACATCTATACAAAGATTTCTCTTATTTCTTCAAGTAATGTAGGTAGGAATGGTAGCCTCAACAGTTAGAAACCATGCGATTATTGAAAAACAATGTCTTTTGCATCATCAAGGTCAATTTTATTCCCAAAGTATGCATATTTTAGGATCACCTTCCATGTTCATTAATAGACACAATTGTGATATCCCTTGCACATGAAGCACTATTATATTATGTGTTTTATTCACTAACTGAGTAAAATTTTCTTGATTAATTACTAAAAAAGAGAAGATTTCCTCGTTATAACAATAAGTTTGATTATATAAGAAGGTTGATCATCATTACATAGCTTCAAATCAAAAGGATGAAACTAGACATGAGGAAGGGCTTCTTCATGGAAGGAGAAGAAATATTTGAAAATCAGGACAAAGGCCATTGTGGAGAAGTTCCAATCAACCCAAGGTATTGACATGGGAAATAGAATATTGGGTTTGAATTCCTCAATCTTCTTAGATAGGAAGCCTCAACTTTAGCATGGCCTCGAGAATCTCACTCAAGCATGAGCTATTTTAGGGTAGGTGGTTTCTTTTTAAATTGAAAGCTAAGTGATTCATGCATGCTTAAGCTTACTTCTTTATTGATTCCTCTAATTGGGATTGGGTTCGAGTTCTAAACACCCCCTGTGAGAAAGAGGCTAAAAATAAGGCTTATGAATGATGTGTGAGAAACTCCCCTCCCATCCTTTTATATCCTCTTGTATTCTAAAAATAGCAATGATCTGGAACGGACTAGCGTGGCCATGTGGCCATCATGCAAAACTCATCCCCATTACTATTGAATACCTTAGGATATCCATCGAGATTGGGACCTTGGCTATGGTTGGCCCTTGTCCCTCACACACATGGATGATCCCTATGGACCAATGTCTAACACTCTGTCCCCATTCCAAAGATCATTGTCCTCAATGACCAATGAGGGAAAGTACTTGTGAACCAAAACTTCTTATTCCCAAGTAGATTCAGTAAGCGGTAATCCTCTCCAGGCTACTAGATACTCCTGGATGACATGGTTCCCCAACCCTTTCTATTTGCGATCTAATATTGTGTCTGGAGAATGATCAGTGCTATCACTTTTTTTGCAAAGAAACAATACCCTCTATTAGATTATCCTCCCTTGAAATATACTTTCTTGGAATGTGCAATCTAGAGGAAGCTCTAATTGGTATGCAACATCACTTATCTTCTTTACTATCTTCCAAGGTCCATAAAACCATAGTGAAAATTTCCTACACTTCCCTGTGGATAGCAAAGTAGATCTAGTTGGTACCTAAAGAAAGACTCTGTCTCCTTCCTCAAAGGATCTAGGAGATCTCTTCCTGTGCATACTCTTTTGCCTATCAGCTCTTTGCTGCATCTTGGCTTTAGCTATTTCTAGATTTGCTTGGAGGTTTGCTAAGAACCCAAAGCACTAGGGCATTTCTTTGGCATTCCTATGGTACTGGGAGCAGTGGGATTCATGCCATAATTCATCTCAAAAGGAGACATTCTTGTCACCTTATGTGGTCTATTGTTAGAAACAAACTCTACTAGTGGCAAGTAACTATCCCAATCTGTCTACTTCTCAGACACATATGCTCTCAGCATGTCCTCTAGAATCTGGTTGGCCCTCTCGATCTGACTATCTGTCTGTGGATGATCACCAATACTCAACTTTAATGACCCTTTCAATTTGTCAAATACAAACTTCTAGAAGTGTCTTGTGAATTTGACATCCCTATCTGAAACTATGGATGCTGGTAACCCATGCAATCTAAAGACATGCTGGATAAACAACTTCATTGCCCATGGAGCTTCTATCATCTCCTGCATGGGTATGAAATGATCCATCTTGCTCAATCTATCTACCACAACTAGGATAATATCCTGCTTCCTTTGGGTCCATGGTAAGCCCACTACAAAGTCCATGGATACACTGTCCGAATTATGAGCTAGAATCTGTAAAGGATGTAAAAGACCTGGTGTCTTTACCCTTTCTTCCTTGTTGACTTAACACATAAAGCATTTTTGAACATAAGTGTGGACATCTCTGGCTAATCCAGGCCACCAAAATATTTTCTATGCTTAGCCTCTCTAGAAGGCTATGCACTAACTGAGCCAGGAGTAGATGTGTGGAAGGGTCGGCTTACCTCAGGCCATGAAGACCTCTGGCCCTATGATAGTCCTTGGAAGGATCGGCCTACCTTAGGGATTAATAACTATGGTGGCTGCCATTTTCTTTTTCTTAGGACAATCCTTGAATAGGTGATGCCCCAGACACCCATAGCACAACCCCTCTTTCATTTCCTTCTCTTTCTGCTGAGGGGTAATAATAGAATTATTATATGCCCTCTCAGCCAAATCAGACACTTTCCTTTTACCTCCTGCAACAGTCTTGATCATGTGCACCTGCTTAACCTCTCTAGAAGGTTGTGCACTAATCGAGCCAAGAGTATATGTGTGGAAGGGTCAGCTAACCTTAGGCCATGAAGATCTCTAACCCTGGAAGCCTATGCCCCTATGGCCATCCTCATAGACTAAAGCCATCTCTGTGGCCTGTGCCAAGGACTGACATCTGTCCTTCCTCACCAAAGGTCTAATGGTTTCTCTCAGTCCCAAGATGAACTTGTGGACTTGAAGAAACTCAGGGATAGTATCATGTACTTTTAGAAGTACCTCTCTGTACTTATCTGAGTACTCCTGAACAATATGATTCTTTTGATTGATGAAGAACCAAGTGTCTAGCACTCTCGACCTCTCATCAGGTGGTACAAAATTTTTATGGAACAAGACCGTAAACTGATCCCAAATTGCGGGCTCTTTCTTATCTTGTGCCACCACCTATGGGTGATGTCCATGAGGTTATACATGGTGTGTTGAATCTTATGCCTATCATCCATGATATGGCATAAGTGGAAGCACTGCTCCCACTTGTTGAGCCATTGCTCAACAACATCAACAGTCGTAGCACTAGTGGTTCCATGGTATCCAAGCGACTTAAGATCCTTAAGCTATCATATGGCCTCTTTGAATAGGATGCTATCTCGAGGGAGTTTTGAGGTTGGATGCTCATCTGGAGCATCTACCTCCATCCTTGGCAAGTCAAGCTCATGCACATCTTCCTCTTTCTTGGAACCATGCAGGTGTTCCAAGATGTCGTGAAGTGTGCTCTCTAGATTGGCAATCCTAGTACTCATGGCTTGAATGGGATCTGCGGGGTGCTCTTCCATGAGTGTATCAATCCTAGTAGGTGACGATGGTCCTGATGCCATGCTAGGATATGGTGTCCATCACTTTTTGATTTTATGTTTGTATATATTTTTTTCAAGTGGTATGCTTTATGTATACTTAAAATAAATAAGTGGTAGCAAAAAAAAACAAGTCACAAGCCTTTGCTTAAAAGAAAATGATAAAACAGAAGACTTTTAATATAGTTGATATTCTTTAATGCATATTCATTATGAATTCTAAAAATTTCAGCAGCATAATGATGTAAAATTGAAAATCTGAAAAAAATTTCACTAAGTATATGTCATGCACTTTGCGCAATAAAAACGGTGTCGGTAGACACAATCTATCTACAAATCAACCAAAGGGGATTACACACCTTGACATATTTCTTCGTGCTTGCGGCATGGTGTTTTAATAAGAACACAATAAGTTCTTATACTTCCTTCATTGAACCTGCAAGAAAAATACTTACCCGTCCCTACAAATAACACTTCATGCACCTTACAAGACTACACAACATTGTAACTATGCATATACTAAAGATGCCATGCACAAATGCATTTTGTATATGCAACATGAATAAAAAGGAAAGCAATAATGCATGATAATTGACCAAAAAGCATATCTAAAGGTTCAAAAGTTGATATGCAAGTGGGTGTGGAAGATGATCCACCTTCTTCCTTTTGGCTTTCCAACAATCTCCCGATGATAATTGTTTCGATAAGGTGCTCAAACGGGGGCTGATGATGAAGAAGATCCATAATCAAAGCTTTGAACAAGGTTTTCACTGAATCCAAAAGATGGCTTATGACCACTCTCTAAAGAGATCTCTCCGAGAGCAATCCACATCAACAAAAATCTCTAAATTTGGATCTTGTATGATCAAAATGTGGCCAAAAGAGTGGATGTAGGTAGTGCAAAAACTATGATCAACAAGCTTTAACTATGGACTCCAAAGAGAATTCGAAAATTTTTTCACTTATATTCTCCTCTCTAGCCATGAAGTTGCCTATGTCTAAGTCTTCTTCAGCCAAAAATGTGTGCGTGCATGGTCTTTTATCCCACATATGCTGCTGTAAGCCCCCAAAAGCGAGTAGATATAGAGCTGAAGTTTTTCCTTCACAACAAGCAGGAGAGATGAGAAAGATCTCTCTCTCTCTCTCTGGATCGTGAGGTAACGTTTGAGCATGTGGGAAGGGGGTCGACACCTCTAGTCAGAATGCGGGCACGTTAGCTAAGCACGTGTGCACGTGGAAATCCTTTGGAGGGAGGGGATCTAAAGCTCCTCTCAATACCTGATTTTGCTATCTTCTTCTACAGAACTCGACAACCACGACTTCCTCCTTCAATGGATGAAGATGATGATGATCTTCATGCAAAAATGCCAAAAAAATCACACGGAAGGATCCCAAGAATGCCAAAACACTTCTAATTTTGGGTCTAATACCAATTGTGAGAAAGAGGGTAAAAATAAGGCTCATGAATGATGTGTGTGCAACAATCTTCCCATCCTTTTATATCCTCTTGTATTCTAAAAATGGCAATGATCTAGAATGGTCTAGTGCTGCCATGTGACCATCATGCAACACTCATCCCCATTACTACTAAATACCTTAGGATATCCCCTGAGCTTAGGACCTTGTCTATGGCTGGCCCTTATCCCACACACACATGGAATGATCCTCGTTGAACAATGTCTAACACCCTCCTCCTTGGCCTTGTGAACATTGGAAGCATTCTTTCCAAGGGAAATCTTTGTTTTTGTAATGTGACAACTCAAGTGATCGATGCATGATGCAACAACAAACTCATACCTAGAGTGGTATCGATGATCCACATACTTAGGATATCCCTTGAGCTTAGGACCTTGTCTATGTCTGGCCCTTATCCCACAAACATATGGAATGATCCTCATTGAACAATGTCTAACACCCTCCTCCTTGGCCTTGTGAACATTGGAAGCATTCTTTCCAAGGGAAATCTTTGTTGTAATGTGACAACTCAAGTGATCGATGCATGATGCAACAACAAACTCATACCTAGAGTGGTATCGATGATCCACATACTTAGGATATCCCCTGAGCTTAGGACCTTGTCTATGTCTGGCCCTTATCCCACAAACACATGGAATGATCCTCGTTGAACAATGTCTAACACCCTCCTCCTTGGCCTTGTGAACATTGGAAGCATTCTTTCCAAGGGAAATCTTTGTTGTAATGTGACAACTCAAGTGATTGATGCATGATGCAACAACAAACTCATACCTAGAGTGGTATCGATGATCCACATAATCAGAATATGCATCTGGCTTTCATTCTTCTTCATCACAATAGAGATCATTGCCTACTCATGGACCTAGAACTAGATGTTCATAGAGATCAAAGTCCATCATGGTATATTCTTCAATTAAATTTGTTTTTGATTTTATGTGATGGGCTCATCTTGAAGTGGACTCAAGCACATGGGAATTATTCACCATCACTTGTGCATCCATGAAACTTTCATCAATGCCTTCAATAGAGCATGTGATGGTCCTATGGGTTGCATGAATAGTAAATGTGTGCTTAGCCATGTCTAGTGTGATCAACCATTAGTATCCAAATATGCCATTTTCTAGTAGCCATGGTCATGGCACACTAATATGTGGTACATTTGGAGAATTTATTACTGAATATCCAAATAACAACTTTTCCCACACATTGAATATGTATGCCACCGACACCTATTACTGAAGCTTATTTCCCTTGAACAGGGGACACCCATGTGGAAACACTAGTTACTTTTGGGTGGTGTCACGTGAAGCTCCTATATCGGTTAGGAATTTGAAAACATTTGTTGTGGGAAGGCCAATTCTTGATGAATGGGTGTTAAAAATTGTGGGGTCCATATTGATTTTATGTAGCAACTAGATAGAGTTCATCAAATTTATGCATTCGTGGTAGTTTTGTACTTTTTTCGTGTCCATGCCTTCCTCTTAAGTATCCATTTGAGTGCCTCCCTTTGAGCTTCTTCTCTAATACTTTTTGTCTTGGCCTTCCTATTTTCTAACTATTGAAGTGTTTCTAACATTTCTTATGTAAGAGGATTTGCAACCACTAATGTAGTTTGGCAAGACATCTCCATCAAGTGTGGCCAAACTAACTGCTATGCTTGAAGATACATGGTTGAATATGAGTGGCCCAAGGCCACTCTTTTGAAGCTTTTTCATGTGTTGCTTCAGGATCTAGATTAGGATGAAATCTCCTCCTTACAGATCTTTATCATGTATGCATCCATCATAATAGGTTTTCTATCACTTTTTGGCAGCATAAATGCCTTTGACTGCATTGCACCGAGTCTCTTGAAGCTTCTCTAACTCATCCACTAATTGGGAGAACTCCAAAGGCTCAAGCTAAAATTTCCTCATATAACAAAAAAAATGCAGCTACATATAAGCTACAATTTTGTAGAACCAACAACACAACCACAACAAGTTTTGGAAAAACCTCCCCAATGGTAGGCATAATTAAGTGGATTCATGTACTTGATCTGGACAATGTCTGAGAAGGTAGTGTGGTATGGACTAGAGAGATCTTATTCCTTCACCTAACGTCTCAATGATAGCAAGGCCTCACCATTATAATCAATGCAAAGATTACAAAAGGATGTAAGAGCACAATAAAGGAGTCAGTATATTAAAAGTTGGGCCCAACCTTCAACATGTCAATTGGATGACTTGTAAATGAAGAACGCCTAGTACCAATATTGAGAAAACTAAAAAATGAAGAATTGAGCCATGAAGTTGGCACTCGAACCCTTGAGCAAACATATACACAACAACAACCCTGACTGCTTGCAAATACAAATTACAAAATATATACTAAAAAGGTCAATACCTTAGATGCTTAGCAAAATCTGAGTCAGCTTGAAGTGGCTCCAGATTACGGAAACCAAGAAAGACACATACTCAACATAAGAAACTTTGATTTCTAGCAAAATCCGACTCAGATTGAAGTGGCTTTAGATTAAACCAAACCAATCAAACTCATAAAATAGTGACTCTAGCATGATGAATACAGCTAATTCATCCTTTTTATGTAAGCATTTACATAATCTCCATGATTTCTTGCATCTCCAGATTCGATAAAATGATTCCTTTTCTTTTTCAAACCACCAAGAGGAGCACTCAGCTTGAATGGCCAAACAAAGTTTTTGGACTCCTTAAAATGAGGACCAACAGTGTAAATTTCGTGAATAAGATCCTCGATATTTTCCAAGAACCTTTTTAAAGAAGGGGGAAAAAATCAAATTGCCAATCATAAAGTAGAGCAATCCACGTGAGGGATACTACCTGTTCAATGAGAGAGTTATAAGTCAAAGGAATCGCTCTTCAAGTTGGGATACCTAAAAGTAGAGAAAATCAAGCTCACATAAACATGTATATCAATTCTTTAACGCTCTTCAAGTTGGGATACCTAAAAGTAGGGAAAATCAAGCTCACATGAACATAAAAACCACAACAACAAAATTGTTAGTTTTACCATAGCTTACCCATATATAACATATGGCTCAACCCTACTAAGCATGTTCATCGTAGCTTTGTTTACTTTCAAGAAGCCTCCATTGAAGATCTGACAAGTAATGCATGCCCTTGGTGAAGTAAAAGCAGTCTAAACTACAATGGGATTTGTAAAATAACCATAAAGCCTACTTGTCTAGGACAAAGCAACTGTAAGATTTTCTGTGTCTTCGGATGCATGTCATTGATACCGCAAAAAATAAAGGAAGCACATAAAATAAAGCACCAGAAGAGAACAATAATATGCTACCCAGCCGTGTAGCTAGTTAGTCAAGAAACATGTTAAAAACTAGTTGAAACAATTTGTGCCCAATCTACTTTTTTTTTGTTTTTTAAAAAATGGAGGTTTGGCCGAGGCCTACTCGCCCGGACTTTAACTTTGAAATTGCAACTGTACAAGGAAGGGCATAGTACCCATGGGACCCCCCTTATCCCACAAGAACATGGGTTTACAACACTGAGTTAAACGGTGATCAACACTACCGCAGGGATAGACAAACGGTGGCACTCAGCCACAATGCAACATCTTTTCAGATTACATGTCCCTTACATGTTGCTGCCAGGGATTGAACCCTCGCTACTTGAAATGCTCCATAAGCTCGTATATGAATGGAAAAAAGGAGTTTGGCCTCTGGACTGACATAAAAGCCACCTTTTAGTTTTGCCTCTCTCTCTTCAATCTAATCAGATCCTCCTCCTAATCAAAGTATGGGTTTAGATGAATGTGGAAAATAGACTCGTTAAATACAAGAGCGAATAGCCACTTGCTGCCTGTACTCTTTAATGTACTGCTCATCTCTCTTAAAAATAGCCTTCCTATTGGCGGCGCTCTTCAGTTTGAACTGCTTCACTTGTTCTTTCTTGGCAAGCTCCCACTGCTCATCACGCTTCCTCTTCTTCAACATTGACTCTGGAACAGTAAGCTGTGGTGCTAGGGCACCCTCCGAAGTCATGCTATTTCTCGTGTGAATAAATTGCACGTAGGAAAGCCTACAATGAATGAAAAACCTCAGTTACAGGGGATACAACTATCACTATGAGAAATTGTAGTGTAAAATAAACACGTGATCGATTCAGCTCAATTGCTTGAGAGCTTTGACTAGCAAGGAATCTAGCCCATATAGTTATATGATCATATTTAGGTTCAACCAGAATCCTTATAATATGTAGGTCCTCAATGAAAACCCTCAATTTTAGAGTCACCATAGAATTTGAGGTGGATGAAGTAATTCGGCCGGCTATCTTCACGAGTACACATGAAGATCAACTCGATAATAAACTGCCTAGCCTCGCACCATGAGTCTAAGAGCTCTCTTTCCAAATTCTTCTACATAGGTGCCACATGGCACCCATGTGTTTAATTAACTAATGGAGGCCAAGAGAAGGGTCCTACCCTTCTCCCACAGTCACTCCATATAACACCAAGAGAAGGGTCCTACCCTTCTCCCACAATCACTCCACATAACATTTCCTTCCCCTTAACACCATTTTTCTCCTCAAACATGGTATTGGAAGGCCCTAAGGAAACAGAGAATGAGAATCATGGTGCTCCCACTATATTCCCATGTAGCCGATGTACATGGTCATATCTCTGTGTTGTTTCCCAGTATCCTTCCCCTTAAAAAGACTCTTGGAAAGGTAACCTAAAATTGGGAAACTGTCTCTAAAAGGAGCTAACCCACTCCCATGTAGCACTATCTTTTGAGCTATCTTTCCACTTTACTAGATGCTCTTTATATAAGTGACTCCTTGTCTGTTTTTCTCGAGTGCATAGTATGCTCTCAAGCTCATGTGGAACAAATTGAATAGAAATAGTCTCTACTACCTCACAATCTGGAATGAGGTTGCTAGCCTTTTCTTAAGCACATGAAATACTGAATGGATCTAGCTATTCTTTGGCAGTTGGAGCTGGTAAGCCATCTTTCCTACTCTCTTAAGTATTGGGAAAGGTCCACAATACCTAGGAGATAGTTTTGGACAAGGTACCATCTTCATGGTTTCAAATCTAGATGGAACCCTAAGATAGACTTGCTCTCCTATCTCAAAGTTGATGTCTCTCCTTTGAGGGTCAGCATAGGCTCTAGCTATGTCATAAGCTCTCCTAATACTGTCCTTAGCAAGCCTAAGCATATCGTTCATCTCTTCCAAGAAGTCCTTTGCAACTTGAACTTTCTTATTCTGCAATCCTACTGCTAAAGAGCCCTTGTCTGAAACTCGTACATCAACATGAATGGATTATGCCCGATGGAAGAGTGCTTGGCACTATTATATGCAAACTCTACTATAGGCAAGTACTCCTGCCAAATAGTTTGCCTTTCATTCACATATGCTCAAAGCATATCCTCTAGGATTTGGTTAACCCTCTCTGTTTGCCCATCCGGCTCTGGATCCTCGACCTTGCTCATGCTAAGTTTTGTGTTCAACCTTTTGAAGACTGCTCTCCAAAAATGGCTAGTAAATTTCCTATCCTGATAAGAAACTATGTCTAAAGGAATACCATATAACCAGTATAGGTTCTCTACAAATATTCTAGCCAACTCAGATGTCTTCACTATACTACATGTCAGAATAAACCTAGCCATTTTGGTTAACCTATCCATAATTGCCCAGATAGAGTCGTGCCCTCTCTATGTCTTAGGTAATCCAACTATGAAATCCATGGAGATATTCTCCCACTTCCCATTGAGAATGTCCAATCGGTGGAGTAGTCCTCCAATCCTCAACCTTTCAGCTTTATTGACTTGGCATTTAGTGCACTTAAGCACATACTCTAGGAGTTCCTTATGAAGTGCAAGAAAATAAAGCTGTCTCTTAACAAGATCATAAGTCTTGTTAACTCTAGGGTGTCCTGCACCAGGTGTGTCATGACACTCATACAAAATGTGCCATCTCATCTCACGGTCTCTAAGGACACAGACTTTACCATTATACAATAGATATCCAACATGGACATTGTAATTCTTCCACTTGAATCCTTCTTGAGTACCTATCAATACTCCATCCTCACTGGAAACCCATGTATCATGATCCCCATCTCTATGGCTTCCCAAATCTTGGAATATGTAGGATCAAGCCTACATTTCCCTCTAATGGACTCAAAATTACAAGTGATCTGAATAAAACCCAGTCCATTGAGCATAGGCATGCAGCTAAGAGAATCAGCCATTAAATTAAACTTTTACTTCCTATACCTAAGCTCATAATCAAACTCTTGAAGGATCTCTACCCATCGGGCCTTCCAACCTTTAAGGTCTATTTGATTAGAGAGCCATTTAATGCTCTCTTGATCAAACACTATTGTGACTTTGGCACCATATAAGTAATGATGCCACTTCTTCAAAGCATGGACAACAAATCCTTCTCATAGACAGAGTAATTCTTCTGAGTGGGTTCTAGTTTCTTATTCTCAAAAGAGATGGGTCGACCATCCTGAGCTAAAACCGCTCCTATAGCAAAATCACTCGCATCAGTCTCAACCACAAGGGGTTTGTTGGGATCGGCTATGTGCAAAAGTGGAGATGTATCAATTGCTACTTTCAATTTCTCCATAATTCGCTTCTGTTCATCTCCATAATGAAAGGCGTTCCCTTTTCCTTTAAGCTATTCCATCATCGAGACAATAATTCTGGTATAATTGTTAATGAATCTTTGATAGAATCCTGATAAACCTAGGAAGATCTACAGTTCTTCTAGGTTCCTGGGATGTGGCCATTCCATGATATCCCTTACTTTTTCAAGATCCATCCGGATACCATTTTGGGAGACTATATGCCCAAGGTATCTAACCTCTGGCAAAGAGTGAGTTTTCCCTCAACACTTGGAATACTTTTCTCAAGTGTTCCAAGTGCTCTTGTTCTAATCTACTATAGATCAAAATAGCATCTAGTAAGTCTACTACAAACTTCCCTAGATAAGACTGTAATACACTATTCATGAGCTTCATGAAATTGGAAGGAGCATTGGTGAGACCAAAAGCATCACCAAGAACTCGTAGTTCCCATATCTAGTCTTGAATGCAGTTTTAGGGACATCCTCTGCCTTTATCCTAATCTGATGATACCATGATCTGAGGTCAAGCTTGTAAAATACCTAGCTTGATGTAACTGATCAAATAGGTCTTCCAACTTAGGCATTAGAAACCTATTTTTGATAGTTACCTTGTTTAGTGCTCTATAGTCTATGCATAATCTGATAGAGCCATCCTTCTTCTTAACCAAGAGCATTGGTGATGCCTTAGGTGAGTTACTAGGTCTAATGAAGCCCTTATCTAGATGAGAGGTGCACTAGGTACATCTATCTCTCTCCTTGCATACAAAATTTACTTCCATTTCTTTCAAACTGAAGAGTGTTGGTAACTGCATTTAAGTGTGTCTTCCAACCCCCATAGCCACTCTCTTCCTAATACAAGGTCTATCCCTTCCATATTCATGATTTGGAAGTCCATATGTTCAATATAATCTTGTATCTTGACTTCCAAATTGGATACCATAGTATCCCATATCCTCATGTCCTCCCTTTGCATCATAGATACTATGTATTTATGTGCACTAGGCTACTAGAGAATCTTTAGTTTCTTGACCAGAGCATAGTTTATGAAGTAATGAGTGGCAGATTTATCTATCATGACTCGCACCCTGGTCCCATGTACAATACCATGAAGTTTAACCCAAGTCATGTGGTCCAAACTAAGGTGAACACAATGACTCTGTCAAACAACACGTGTGCTCAATGTCCTCGTGCATCACTTTCACTCCCTTGCATCTAGAGTTGCCATGAATAGGAAGTTTTTTCACTAGGTGGACCACCTTTTTGCCCTTATCAGGGATCGTACTACTCTCTGGTCTTCTCTTCTTTCCTTTCCCCTTCTTCCTTCTTACCTGTCTCTTGATGGCTTTCTCTAATCCCCCTTACAAACCCTCTTGTTGTTTGAAAATCATCCAAACCCTTAAGTTTCAGTATGATCTCTCTATAGTGGGATATGTAGACTGACAAAGGCCTACCTCTCTGAGTGATCCTATCCCACTCATCCCAATTCCTTTCTTCCTCATTCTCAGGAAGAAACTCTTTCAAGAAAAGAGTTTCAAACTGAGCCCACTCCATAGGGATAGAATTTGCCTCCTTGAGACTCATTCACCACGTGTAAGCATGCAGGCCAAGCGAGAGACTTTCTCATAGCACACGATACTCAAGTGGGGTGCCCTTAAGTTGATGCAGGTCATTCCACTTTTGCAAAAAAGTGTAGATCACATCCTTATTTCTTTCACTATCATCCCCCGTACAAGTAGATGGCTTAAGGTCTTACACCTCAACAAAATGGAGTTGCTAAAAGAAAGAATAGGTCTCTCATGGAAATTGTGAGGTGTATGGTCAAAAGTCAGGCTTTACTACATAGCTTCTAGCTTGAGGCTATTATGTGTGTAGCATATGTGCTTAGCAAGTGTCCCACCAAATCATTGTATTCTATCACTCCATATGAGTTTTGGCATAGTCGCAAGCCATTTGTTGCTCATCTGTGTGTCTTTGCTTGTTTAGCATATGCATTAGTGCCTGAACAACAACACAAAAAATTGGATGATAAAGTAATAAAATGTATTTATGTTGGGTACAATTCTGAAAGCAAAGGCTAATATATGTATCATCCACATATAAAACATATTTTGGTTAGTCATGATGTTGCTTTTGTGGAAGATGCAATTGAGCCGTTAATTTCACGTACTAAGGAGACATCAATTAACTCCAAAGATGTGTATGACACATTATCTGCCTCTGTTTACAAGTGGATAGTAAAATGTTGGTTAAAATGAGGAAATTTCTTAGCCTTTAGAGGTTTCATATGATGATGCACATCATTCCATTTCTAATGCACATTTACATGATGCACTTTTTGATGAGAGGGATGATTTAAAGGAGGTAAAAACTATGCCCATATGGCTGGTGTAGACTTTGCGAGATAGAAAATTAGATGCACCTCTATCATATCGTACTCTTTCAGGCTCTCATAGTGCTTAGTGGTTTTTGCTTCGTGCTCAGTAGTGTTATATTTTATGGAATAATGGAATGTTTGTTTGGTTATAAGGGTTGCCCACAATTTCTCTTACATAATGGCACCATCTACCACTCATAAAAATACCCTTTTCTTGTATTTAGGAGTTGTGCCCATATGAACACTCTCCTAAGCCTTTTTTGATATTTCCCTTAGGCTATGGTATTGAAGCCTCCTCAATAAAAGGCCTTTTTGCACACATATATGAATTACCCACGTAGAAGAATTCCCCACACCTTTATTTCCTTAGAGTGGGTTGTTAGAAGGAATATTTGCAAGATCTAGAAAGATATGAGCACATGTTCCTTTTTGACTTTTCAAAAAGAACAGATGGGGAATTGTGCTTAGCCTATATTTAGAGGCTCATTTTTGTAAAGAGGGAGCTTTTAGTCGATGTGCTCTCATGTAATAGCCTTTGAATGGAAGAAATCTCTTTTCTCTTAAGGCTTTGTGCATATGTGTATTTAGTCTTAGAGTGTGAGAGAGTGAGGTGTGTGTGTATGCTTGACTTTCCTATGTGTGTAAGTAGAGTGTTGCAATTATCTTTTATTTTACATATGTGACTAGGATCCTTGACTCCCATCTCTCCATGTTTTCAAGCATGTGGCATAGCTGCGGGCTGATGGCCAATGGCTTGAACATGATGGAGGTTGGGGTGGATGAAAGGAGAGTCATTCTTGAGCCTTCCTTCTTGCTTCCATGCAAGGTGGTGTGGGTCTTTGCTTCCCAAGGGCATACTACAACAACAAATTTGGCACTGTTGTCGGGGAGAATGGCCTTTCATCACTTGGAGAGCTCAAGAGTATGTGGTAAGATATTAATTTGCAACTTTTTTGCTTATACTCTTAGGTTATGTGCGTTGCCATGGCACTTTCACCCTTCCTTTGGACCTTTATCTCCCCATTTCTTGTTTTTAGTAGTATAGTTTTAGTCTACTTTAGTTGTTGCAGAAAAACACCCCCTAACTCCCTTATCTCTCTCACTCTCTCACATTTACACCTCCACTCACATACATCTTGGCATCACTTTCCACCATTGCCATCTCTGACACAAGTGAATGCCTTGGAAAGGGGGATGGGAAGTACCCTCTCTGCTCCCTTCTCTCTCTTCATCTTCAAAAAAACCACAAAAAGAAGTTGAGTTTCTTTTTTTTTGTATGCGCTTCAAATGTGCATTATTCATCTTCTTCCATGCAAAAAATGTTAGGGAGCTTTGGATGCTCATTTTATTCTCTAGGTGAGTTGCAATTGGGGTGTGTGAGGGCTTTAATTTCCCTGTTCCTTTTTATTATCATCTTGGATTTTAGAAGGACACTGAGCACGTTCATTAATTTGAATGTGGGGATGTTGGGGGGTGGAATAACACCCTCCTCCTCTCTCTTACATTAACCAAACCTTAGCATGGTCCTCCGTGCACCATGGGCTAGGATAATTTTTGCTTACCTACCTCTCTTTCGCTCGACGGTGCCTTGATATCTGTACCTACCTCTGGTCGTTGTGCCATGAATGTGAGGGTTTTACTCCAAATGTTATGCCTATTTTGCTATGACGCATGGGCCCTTGGCTCCCCTTTACTCATGCACCCCTCGTAGGGTTGTGCATTCTCTGCTCTTTCGGGGTTGAGCCCCTTTCCCCTTCCTCTGTCAGGGTTGAGCTCCAAGTGAGCTCCCCTTGCTGCACATATTCTCCTCATAATGATCTACGATGGTGAGTCAAAGGCAGATGTCCATACTTTATGGCTCTGCGCTGAACTTCTCCTACTTCCCTCCCTATTCTCTCAATGCCAAGAGTTGTTCTGAGATGCGCCACCAGAGATTTCGAGAGGCTGGATGCCTTATGAAGTACAGATGAAGAGGCTTCAAGTGACATCAAAGTTGGTTATCATTGGATCCTTTAGTTTGTGGAGATTGTGGTGTTGTGGTCTGCTCCACTTGAATGAAGACTACTGCTCCTTTCTCACTGTTTTAATCAAGAGACGAGTTTGAAGGTCGAGGTCTGTACACAATGATCAAGAGTTGATACATTTCTTGTTCTCCTCTGTCCTCAAGTCGTGCCATTGTGCCCTTGCTCTCCTATGAATGCGAAACTAAGGGATGAGGCCCACATTTCTCTGTCCTGACATTCTCGTGAACTCTATGAATTGGGAAAATGCACATGAAGATCCCCTATGCTGAGCTCGTTGCTTCTCATCCACCTGTGCATACCATCACACCTTTGCTAAGGTTTGTAGGTGTTGTCTCAAAAGCTTGCTGCTGCTCCGAACTGAAGGACAATCAATAATAGCTACTTGCTGCTCTATGAGGTTCTTGGAGGGACGACTCTAGAAGCACTAGGCTCTACTACTCCATCAAGCTTTCCCTGTGTGAACTCCTTTGCTTACCTCTACAACTACTAATATGCTTCTTCATCCCCAATGGTCCATTCCAAGGGACGAAGCTATGTCTGCCGAATACTTTGCTGCTGCTGTGCGTTCAGGTTTGAGCCTTGTGCTTCTGATCCCTTCACTCTGGATTGACTACCATATGCATTCAACCATGCCACATACAACATGCTGACAACAAGGCAACATGGCCGCTGTGGAATCACGATTCAAGGTACTGGAGGATTCTATCTGATGCTCCACATGTGAAAAAATTCTAAAATGATAGGTATCCGAGTGGAAACTTTGAAGGACTTGTGTGTCACCTGCTTGAAGAAGATGGAGGCTATGAGGATGTACTGATTGATGTTTCCATGAATTAACTTGTGGCAGTCTACATTGATGCTCCTTATTGTATACATTTGTTTAAACTGTGTCTCTGAACATCTAGTTGTGCTCTATTATGATCTAAACATCTGTTAAATAGGTGAAGTTTTGAAGCCATCTTGACACACGTTATGGGTCAATAATGTGTGTTGATTGCCCACTCTATTAAGACAAACGGCTTAAAAATGTGCTGAGGAGTAATGTATGCAACATACTTACTGTATAACACAACCAGATTAGCAGGGTATGCTGACTCTCTCTGAGGGAAGGTTTGGGGCTTGTGTGCCTAACCACACTCTTGGTGATTGTCCACTTTGCCAACCATTGCTATGACTGTCAGATGGCTTGATTGAAGGAGATTCCCATCCATATAATGCACCAAATATGGCTGCACATGGTTCCATTCCCCTACAATGATGCCCGATATGCTTTCTATGCTAGAAAAAATATTGCACCTCCCCTCTCTGTCATTGACTGCCCTCTCCTATGGTCTCAATAAGTCCCTGTGTTTTGATCATACGCATGTTGGGTTGAGCTTGTGCTCTATCCATTCAAGGAGTCGTCTATAGTCCAAACTCATCAAAGAGGGCTCATTGAATGTAGAATTGGGAGCTTCAACACAAACTTTACTAAGCCATACTGAGCTCTAAGATGCTCCTCTAGCTTCTCCTTAAGTTTTTGTATGCTTTAGAAGGTGTGGATATTACCTTTTGATAGCTTCTCCCTTGATAACCTTCGACTAATTGAGATCTCGATCGACGTAGCCCCCTTTCAATGTCTTCTTGCTTTGATGAGTTCTTCTTGTGCTTCCACGAGTTGTCTTGATCCCTTCAAGTCTTCAATATGATGCCATTGATGTCTCTAAGCCTCCAAAATGGCTTTGATACCACTGATGGGGGATGATTCTAACACCCCAATGCAAAAATGGAAGATGGCTGCCCTTCACTAGGTCCACAAGCAATGATATGTGCTCACTATTCTGAACTTTTCTTTGCACCAGTACAAAGACTTATAATGAAAATTTGCAAACTTGTAGTAGACTATAAGAGCTACCCAAAAAGATTTAAATCATCCCAAATGGATATTCCAACTGGGAGAACCACCCTCTGCAAAATAGGCTACCTGTTTGCAACACTCTCTGCCTATGTGCAGATATATACCTTCACAAAGTTGGCAATTTCTCACAACTCATTTAGCCAAATAACTTGCAACTTTGGCAAACTTCAGGGCACAATAGGAGAGACCAATGAATATTGAAATCAATGAAAATGAGTACAATGAGAGAGCAAAAAATGTTCTGCAATCTGGTACAATCAGATTTGGAAAAGCCTAACTACACCTCTAGATAAAGAGGAGCAAAATCATGAGAAAATGAGGTAAGCAAGCAAGGGGGCTGCTTGCTGGAGTCTATGAATTCACTAAAACAAGTGGGAAACTCGTGGAATGCATAAAACTCAAGAAAGAAAGGCAGGATAATGCTTATATAGAGTTTTACTTTTCATACAATATAGCTAACCACCCACCAATCAGTGTAAATGCACTTTTTGGTGGCTGATTTGATGAGATTTGAATTGGATTGAGTTTGGTGGAGCTTCTAAATTTATTCCACGACTTTGGGTCCTCTTTTTTCATTCAAGCCAAGTTGATTGCTATATGATGCACATCGACCCGATGAAGAACATGATCAATAATCACCTAGTGGGAGGCACCCTAAAAGATGAATCAAGCTCTGAATTGGACACCACAGTGGATGCAAGAAAATTGGAGAAAAGGGTCAAGACTTTGGAAGTGGAACTCGAGAATGGATGCTCAAGCTTGGGGAGAGTCGAGTTGGAGAAAGCAAAACCGAATGGGGAAGATGTGTTGGTACATGATGCTAAGAAAGAGTTTCAATCCATTACCAAGTACATTAGCTTACAACAAATGCATCAACAATCACAACCCAATCAAGCCCAATTTTCCTTTCACGCATCCTTTTTCTACTTTTGCTTCTCCTACTTTTCAATGCTCACCTACATTTCAATGTCTACCTATTTTGCAATGCCCTCTTCAATCCAATTTCTCACTAGTACCCAAGACAACCCTCTTACACCCTACCAAACGTCCAACTCTTCAAACTATGATGATGGATGCTCAACAAAAGAGGCCTCGTATCACTTGTAAGCATTGTGGTAAGTTTGGTCATACTAAAGCTAAATGTAGGTTCTGAACTAACGACATGAAGCCTACCGGAGTTCAACTACACAACATGGAGGTGTTTCCTAAAGAAATTCAACTTGATTGGACCAAAGAAGCATTGGAAAAGGATCTAAGTACCTTGGGTAATGTAATTTCTATTCGTTCTTTACTTTGCATGCAAAGTACTATTAATGGTAAAGTTATTAATATTTTACATGATGATGGTAGTTCACATGATGTTATTTCTCATACACTAGTGCAAGATCTCCAATTGAACCCACTCCCTTCTATATATAAAGTTAAGGTTGCATTTTAGGAAATAGATATAATATTACAAGTGAAGTGCATAACATTCAGATTTGTATAGGTTCATACATAGATGAACGTACATTCTTAATGCTCCTTTGCAGTCCTATGATGTTATACTTGGTATGCCTTTTTGTCACCATTATAATCCATGCATTATTATACACACACAATGAGTTTTAAGTTTAACAATCAAAATATTTCTTTGCCTGCAATGCATGAATTCCAACCATTTCCATTAATTAGTCATACTCAAACAAAACATGCATTTAGGAAAGGTTACAACTCATGTATTATTTTTGTCAATAACATAGTTGATTACACACATACACTTCCTAATACACATAAATAATTTATGGATTCCTATAAGGATTGTTTTATGGCTGATTTTCCTTCTAAATTACCACCTTCTAGGGGATCTCTTGACCATAGTATAGACTTAATTCTTGGTAGTTCTCTTTCTCATAAAGCACCTTATAGGCATGGACATTTACATCAACAAGAAATAGCTAATGAAGTTAAGGATTTACTTCACAAAGGACTCATAAGACCTAGTTCTTCTCCCTTTGGAGCACCTATTCTTTTTCGTAAAGAAGAAGAACAAGACATATTGGATGTGCATTGACTTTAGAGCACTCAACAAGATCACAATTAAAAACATATATCCTATTCCTAAGATAGATGATTTGCTAGATAAACTTTGTGGAGCACATGTCTTTAGCAAAATTGATCTTAAATCAGGCTATCATCAGATATGAATGGCACACAGTGACATGTACAAGACTGCCTTTAGAACTCAAACTGGTCACTTTGAATTCATGGTAATGCCTTTTGGACTCACAAATGCACTTGCTACATTTGCACGTATGATGAATAACATTTTTCTTGAGTACCAAGCTTTTGTTCTTGTTTTCTTTGATGATATACTTGTGTATAGTAAGAATGATAATGACCATGAAAATCATTTAGCAACTGTCTTTAAATTGTTATGCAAAAACAAACTTTATGCCAACCCCGAAAAGAGTTATTTCTTCAAAAAAGAATTAGAATATTTAGGCCATATTGTTTCTAGTCAAGACATTCATGTAGATCCAAAGAAAATTAAAGTAATTGAAGAATGGCATGTACCTCAATCTGTGAATGATGTGTGATCTTTTATAGGGTTAGCTAGTTTTTATAAAAAGTTTGTAAAAGGTTTTTCTTATTTAGCACTTCCACTCACATTATTATTGAAGAAAAAGTTAAAATGTGCATGGGATTAGCATAACAACAATCTTTTGAAAAACTCAAACATGTGCTTTCTCATGTACTTGTTTTGCAATTACTAGATTTCGCACAACCTTTCCATGTGGTTAGCAATGCTAGTGGTTTAGGTATAGGTGTTGTATTAATGCAAAATGATCATCCCATTGCATTTAAAAGTAGGAAACTTAAACCTTTTGAAAAGAATTATAGCACATACGATAAGGAACTTTTGGTTGTAGTGCATGCTTTAGAAATTTGGAAACATTACCTTATGTGTTCTGAAGGTATAATCAAAACAGATCAACTGGCTATT
The DNA here is from genome assembly GCA_020310875.1 of Ceratopteris richardii. Classification (NCBI taxonomy): domain Eukaryota; kingdom Viridiplantae; phylum Streptophyta; class Polypodiopsida; order Polypodiales; family Pteridaceae; genus Ceratopteris; species Ceratopteris richardii. The sequence goes on from CM035439.1 coordinate 66,498,659, forward strand.
AAGCATTTATTAAATCAACCATTGATTTCTGATAGACACATCAAAGGGGCTTCATTCATACAAAATTTTCAGCCTATGATTCAATATCAACCTGGCAAAGCTCATGTTGTAGCTGATGCCCTTAGTCGCTTCCCATCCCCACAAACAAATATTGTTTCAATCAATAATATTTCTGTTGCATACTCATTCATTTTGTGACATGATTCCTACTTATGCATCTGATTTTTATTTTTCACAAACATGGAATGCTTTCAATAATTGTACAACATTTAGTGAGGATCAATACACTTCTCATAATGGATTCTTATATTTCCAACACAAGTTATGCATCACACAAGGTTTTAAAGACTTTGTTATGAAAGAGATGCATGAACAACCATATATGGGCCATAGGGGCATAAAAAGTACTATTTCTACATGCAAAGAATTTTTCTTTTGGCCCAATATGGAAAAGAATATTGCACAGTATGTTTCCCATTGCATTGTGTGTCAACATGTGAAATGACATCATGGTAAAGCATTTGGATTATTAATGCCACTTCCCATACCTTACGTACCATGTGAACAAATTTCTATGGATTTTATTACTAGCCTTCCTACAACTTCATCTCATAATGATATGATTTGGACAATTGTTGATAGGTTTAGTAAACAAGTGTATTCCATTCCTTGTAAAAAGACTCTTTTTGCACCTCAACCTGCTAAATTATCTATTAAATGTACTTTTTTGCATCATGGTTATTCTTTCATATCAAGATGTTCATTTTTGTAATAATCTTTGGGTTGCATTATTTCAAAATTTAGGTTCTAAACTACACTTTAGCTCTACATTTCATCCTGAAAGTAATGTGCAAAGTGATGCTACAAATATTACTATTTTGGATTTATTATGTTGTTATTCTTTATATATCCAACTAATTAGGATGAGAAAATTCCTTTACTATAATTTGCATATAATAGCACAATGCATACCACTACTGGATGTGCACCATATGAAATTGTCTATGGTAAAAAACTTCCCACTCCCATGACTCTCACTCAAACTGATATACCTATGGCTGATTCTTTTGCACAAGACCATATTTCTACCCTTCACGAGCTTCATGAGCACATTAAAAAAAGTCAAGAATGTTACATGCATAATGTTAATAAGAAATGAGTAGCTAAACAATTTAATAAAATGATTTTGTATGGTTATGAATAATTAAAAGATGTTTGAAAAATATTTTAGAACATCCTAAGGTTAAACTTGCACCACATTATTATGGACCTTTTCGTATTATTAAGAAAATTATGAGAATGCTTTTGGAATAGACATACCTTCTCATTGGAATATACATAATTCTTTTCATATCAGTTTATTAAAATATATTAAAGGAACTTTACCACTCACTCCTATTTTAGATGATCCTCCTTTACTAGAAGAGGATGTTGAAATTTTAATTCCAGAGAAAATACTTGATTATGATGTTACTACTACACACACAAGTGACCATTATCATCGATATCTAGTTAAATATAAAAATTACTCACTTGAAGAATCTCAATGGATTCATAAGACATCACTAACTCCACATTATGATCATTTGATTTCTGCATATCATTTAGGGTCACATTAAATTCGAGTTTTCCAATTCCATGCATGTGTTTTTACATGGAACATCGTGTCCGACCATTCACCATTCGCCTACCCAGACCAAGCGCCGAAGGACCCAATCTGGTATTCCCTTCGATTCCATCGGACTTGGAGTTCCCTCAAGGTTACACCCTTGCTGATTTGACAGATGAAGAAATTGCCCGTTTGATCAATGAGTCTAACCTGGAGATAGAAGCAGAGCAGACCCAAGGACAACAACCCACGACTACAACTTCAGCCCCAACCCAACCGGGAGTAGTAGAAGTAGAAGAGGATGAAGAAGAGACAGAAGAACAAGAGGCAAATGAGGAGTATGATCAAGAATATGAAGAACTTTCAGAACTAGCAAGTGCCCCGGCATACTCGGCCCAAATAAAAAGATTATACGAAACCATGAAGCGGGTCCAAGAGCAACACAAACTGTCACTCGAGACAGGAAAGATGATCATGAGCCAAATGTTAGCCGAGGAAGGTGTGGATGACATGTTTATCGAATCAATGAACCTGCACGCTGACGCGGTAGGTTTAGATGAGGCTGTTCATGCAGCCATGGCTTATATTCATCGATTTGAGAAACGAGTGCCTACCCGTCCCATGCGATCTGGCAAACAAATCCACATCAATGTATCAGAACCAGGAGGTAACACACAAATAGAAGAACATTAGGCGGAACCACTCTCACCACCCACCTCACCTCTCACTACACAAGTCACCTCACCATCTGGCACTACCACGCCTATTTCTGCCATTACCACAGTAGTCATGGGAATTCCCCTCTCTCCCGGCATCCAATTCGGAGGAGTTACCATGCCCACTTTCACAACACTCTTCACAAATATCACATCCACCCCACCCACCGTTCCCATCTACACGGTCACACACACGTTCGACACAATGGAAACATCACCAGCCACAGCACCACTCCCACCCCCCACGCAGCCTCAATCTCCCATACCCCCTCCACCTACCTCACCACTTGACTCCACAACATTCACAACTCCCTTCCCCTTTCCCCTTCAGAGTGAGTATGAGGCTCTTGAAGACCGTCATCATCAACTGACTACGAATCATCAACAACTACAGAGATGTCTTACAATTATAGAAGAAGAAAATGTAGTCCTCAATCAACGTTACACCACACTCGAGCAAGCTCATCAAACCCTCCTGGAGACACCACAACCATCACAAGAGCCAGGTGTCAAACAACTCGAAGCCTTACTGGAGGTCTACCAAACAGATAATCTGAGAGTCTGGCAAAATTTGACTCTACTCAGAAAACACATGGCTACAGCCCTTGAAGAAAACAAGCGTATGCAGAAGCAAAACGAAGAAAACCTGGAAGCTGCCATGGAAGGCTCTCCCCATGAAATCGACCCAGAACAATTCAAAGCAGTTCCCTCAGAAACAATGAAAACAATCTTGGAAAGCTATGCTGATTTATTAGAAGCACATGACGATTAGAAAGGGAACGAGACGAGCTACGTCGCCAGCTCAAGGAACAGGAGGCACAACCCAAAGTCATAGAAACGACCTCGACTTCAGCGAAAGTAAAGACATTAACAGAGCAGGTAGCGAAACTGCAGAAGAAGTTATTGGAATATGAAAGACAGCCCTCTCTAGTTGTAGAACCAGAGCCAGATGAATTGGTACCCATTGAGGTGGACGAAACGTATGAGGAACCATATGTTCCTATGCCGATGCCAGGTGGTCAGCAAACCTCAGAAGGAATGGACACCTTGGAAGTCGAAGTACCCGAATGGCTCTAGACATTAGAAAAAACAGCTACAACCCATGAAGATCGAGTGGCAATCCAAATCCAATCAATGGCCAAATCAGAAGACACCATCATAAAGTCAGAATATTTCCGCAGTATGTCTCATCATAGATGGATTGGCACCAACGACGATCAGTATGTGCCATACTCTGTACTCCTGGCAGATTACAACGCGGAGATCCAACGCCGATGTGGCAAACCTCTAACTTTCGCCACACAATTTGGGCCCGATGATATCCCAGAGAGTGTTAAAAAAGGATCCATTCATCAACCCACCTGGAGGATCCGTCTTCTCGAGACCTACCCAGAGATGGTTTGTACTTGGACTAACATGCCACTCTTTATTAAATACAATCCCTGTTATGTTCCAGTCTTCCGCAGACGGACCTGGCCCGAGTTTACCATTGCTGTCAAGAACATCAAAGGCTGTGCAAAGTGGTTAAATTATGTTTATCTAGCACCTCCACAAGGACCTCCCACTGTGAATTATATGATTTCTACCATCCGTCACTGGAGCATTCGACTACGAAATACCCCCGATGTGATGGCCCAAATGTGCATGAAAATCTTTGAATTAATGCTGATCACATTCAGGACATTCAAGAATATTAAAGACCCCCACTTCTCAGGAGTTGGCTTTCTTACAGGCAACCAAGATCTGGTATACGACATGAGCACCACCCCATCAATAGAGGTAATATATGCTTGGCACGCCAGAATCAAGTACCTCCCAGCTTGCTTTAAACAGACATTCGAGGAGATGTTCGTAACATGATTCTGGGGATATCACTCAAAAATATTTGTACCCAGGCCCTCACATCTCCTCCACTTATTCACTGTGGAAAGAACCATCCATTCAGAACAATTGCGGGTGCCACATCCGGACGTCCCAGGACCAGTGAATTGGGATGCATTGTTAACAAACCTAGCACGGGGGCTACGATTACAAGAACACCACCTCGCTGCCGATGTTGTTCAATATTATGTCCAACGCACAGCTAGACAAGGGTCTGTCAAAGACGACAGACACGAGAGAGGGGGGGTGTTGGCAGTAGTCAAGGAATTGAAGGAGTCACAAGACAAGGAAGCCTACGAAGGGAGTCGGAGCGAAGAGAAAACACAAGCAGACACAGTAGTCAAAGAAGATTTGGCAAGTAGGCCATTTAAATTTTTCAGGCATCAAAGACTTGGGCACGCAAGAAGAAGGAACAAGTAGGGAGCTCCAGGAAATGTATGTCAAAATGTTAGAAGAAATCCCTACAAAAATAGTGATTTTCATCACTAAAAACCATTGTAAATACCATTTCATATTTTTGTAACTCCATTTTGTGCAAGCCAAGGAGTCCTTGAGCTTGAGGAGCTTTAGAAGTACCTACCTATCAGTTTTCACATTTTTTAGACTCCGTTTGAACCTCCAAATAGGGTAGAGAACCTAATTTTTAACTAGGCCGGACACTAGGTCTGGACAAGGCCAAAACCTAGTCAAAAACTATAAATAGAGTTAGAGAGCTCATTTTTGGGTTAGCTTGTAATTGATTTGAACTTGTATGAGCATTTTGAAAGTAATCTAAAGAACTCCATTGCTTCTCACTCTTTGTCTTGCCTGGTGTGCACGTGTGTGTGTATGTGTGTGCATGTTAGTGTGCTTCGCACTCACGCACTTGTGCCTTCACTTGCTCGAGGTCATCATACCATCCTCACATCTTCCCGGATCGACATTAAAGGAGGTGCTACTCATCACTAAGCTATATATATACACACACACACACACACACACACACACATATATATATATATATATATATATATATATATATATATATATATATATATATATATATATATATATGTATGTATCTATCTATCTAAAGAGGTTGGTGTGGTTGTTGCAGAGGCCTTCATACCTAAAATTTTTTTTGCTTATCTTGGTCTTGATGAAGAATGGGTGTTTACTTCTGTTTGTAGCTATGAAACATCTTCTCATGAATAGTGTATGTATGTAGTAGACTCATTTTTTTGGTACTGTGATAGTGGGGAAACTAAACATATTACATCCTAGCATAATTTCTTTAGTCCACTTGTGTTGGTGGACATGAGTCCAAGCCTACATACATGGACAATTAGCATTCACTTCATACAGTCACTTAAAGTAACATATGACTATTCCCTTGTAGAAAAACATTTACTTTTATTCTTGTAAAAGTGCATATGTTAATTGCACTTACTCTCACGTGGAGTCAGGAGGAATCAAATAATGAATCACTTGGTAGATGATTGATGCGAAAGCATAGTCCCAAATTTTAGGATTCACTTTATGGTAAGAGCTTGAATTTGAATTAAAAAATTTGGCTCCAACTCTAGCTATAAGGGATGGATCAAAATCTTGCATGCAAGGAGCCCAATTGGAAGAGCTTTTAGAGGGATCTTTTGTTGACCTTGAGCTCATATCATAGCTCTCACATTGCCCTCACATTGTACAATGTTTTCATTGCCAATGACATTGTAATTTATGTGCATTAATATATACATGTTGATCATATCTCACTCTCTCTTATCTGTCATGTTCATCTCAAAACAGTGAACTTCTCACACTTGGTTCTCAGTGCATACTTGATCTTTTGATGTGATTTAAAGTGGTATAGATTCAACATACTATCTATTTTGGTGCTAAAAAGGTTTATTGCCATCTCAAGATATCTTCAAAACTTTGCTCGCTAGTCTGCATACTATTGAAGCTAAAAATTGTCAGGATGATCATTTGATTTACTAAGCTTAATTCTTAGAGTACACTTGATCATTTTTAGTGAAATAACTTGTGATTGGTAGCTATCCAAGTCAATTAGATATTGCCAAAAGGAATTCGATCAATTGCTAGCAGGTTAATAGCACTGTTCATTTTATTGAGCAGGTATGGAAACCAAAATAACAAGTTTAAGCTCATAGTTGAATCTCCTACTCATCTGTTTTGATCCATTGATTAGAGGATCATACTCCAAAACACTTAGGTGATTATTTGTGGTTATTGGAAGGCTCAAGGGGTCTAGTTTACACTTCTCAACTTATTCTTGGCTGGTGTGAAGTAGGGATTTGTAGCACCACTTCATCTTTGGGATCCATCCACCATCTCCTCCAACGGTGGTATCAAAGCAACATCAAAGGAAAATGGGAGATGGATTTCCATCATTCATTGATAAATTAGACAGTGGCAATTATCGAGAATGCTCTTAAGGATGTAGGCTTACCTTCAAGGAAGAAGTATACATCTCTGGAGATGAAGAAATGCCAATATTCAGAAGCGAACATGAACCTACAAGAGACGAGAAAGAAAGACTAGCTACATGGTGTGCAAAGGATGCTCTAGCCAGGTCTTATATACTTCACTCAATATCTGATTTCTTATTACCTCATATTAGGAATTGCAAGACCTCCCAAGAGACTTTGGGCTTTCTTCATACTTCTCATCAAATACAAGGGCTAGGAAGAATTAGTTTTGGATGGAATTCACAACCTTGAGAAGCAACCAAAGCGTAGCTGACTATGTGATCAAGATGAAGGATGTAGCTGATCAACTTGGGAGTATTAAGAGAAGAAATAGAAGAGGATCAAATAGTAAGGTAGACCATAAATGGCATCAAGGCTGATGACAAGTGGGAGTCCTTTACTACAACAATGGACCTATATATGGACATGCTGATACCTGACCTCAACACATTGATAGGGCGACTCATCACACATGAGACAAAGCTCAACAATAATGGAGATAACTCTAGAGGTAATCAATCTTTTGCCCTTTACATAGATATAAACAAGAGTAAAGATAAAGGTAAAGGTAAAAGGAATAAAGAAGAGGCAAGTACCTCTCAAGTAAACTTCAGAGGTAGAGGAAGAGGTACTAGAGAAAGGGGCAGAGGAGGAAAGCAAGGCAGGGTGAGATCATACAACTCTTCACCTTGCAATATCTGTGGCTTGACCAATCATACCACAAATGAGTGCTTCAAGAACACAAAGAATCAGAGAGGAAGAGGCTTCCACATAGGAGGCTATGGAAAATCCAGAGGTAGGTTCAATAATGGAGAAAGCAATTACCATCATAATTACAACCAAGGCTACAAAAACAACAACAACAACTATCAAGGAGGCTTCAAAGGTAGAAGAGACTACAAAGACTATATAGAAGACCAAGAGGATTCTCTACTGATCATGAACATGACCTCCAAGCAAGGTAAAGATGATGAGCATCTATTCTATATTGACTCTAGTTGTTCTGACCATGTGGCTGGAAATGTCGCATTGTTATCTGATCTTGAAGAACCTAAAGGGAAGCATAAAGTCCAGACAGTTGATGACAATAGGCACTCTGTTAAGAAGATTGAAAATGTTAAAGCATCTAATGGTAACATGAACGTCTTAAGTAAGGTATTATATGTGCCAACCATAACAAAAAACCTAATCAATGTTGGGCAGATTGTTGAGAAGGGTTTACAGGTTAGATTCACAAGGCATGAAGCAAATGTGGAGGATCCTCAACAAGGCTCCAAGAGGATTGCAAAAGGCGAGAAATCTGGTAGACTCTTTACATTTGAAGTTGAAGATACAAAAAATATTGATCTCTTCAATTACAAAGATCAAACCCTATCTGAATTGGAGATATGGCATAAGAGACTAGGTCATATAGGAGAAAGGACACTAAAGCAAATATACAGGGATCAGAGTATGCTTGGCATTGTACATGTGTCCAAGCAACACATGATTTACAAATGTGGAGCATGCCAATTGGAAAAATCACATAGGCAACCATTCAATAGAAAAGGATACATATATGAAGACTACTTGGAGCTAGTGCACACAAATGTGTGGGGTCCTAGCAGAGAGCCATCAATCTCAAGATCAAGGTATTATGTTTCATTCATAGATGACTATAGTAGAAGATGGATAATTCTTTACTTCATGAAGCATAAAGATGGTCTTCACTTGTTTCAAGAAGTATTTGGCATTGGTTGAGAATCAAACAGGTAGAAGCTTGAAGAGACTCAGATCTGATGCAGGTGGTGAGTATTTCTCACATGAATTTGACTCCTTCTTACATGAGAGAGGCATATAGAGAGAGGTTATAACAAGGTACACTCCGAAATAGAATGAAGTGGTAGAGAGAAGAAATATACTAAGTTTCTATTTTGTTGCAGGAAGACTAGTCTAGGCAGAACATGTCTATTATGCGTGTTGCAGATCAAGCTTTCTTGGCTAGTTAGAAGGGCAAAAGTAAATGGAGACTTCCACTAGTAAGCAAAAATTTGCAAATGCTACACATGCGAAGAAGAAAGATAAAGATGAGAAGAAAACAAAAAAGCAGAAATTGTTTTGAAAATACTATAAAGCAAATGATCATGTTACTTAGAGCTGTTCAAAAATGGCTGCTAAAGAGGCAAAGAAGAAGGAGGCTGGAATGGTTGTTGTAGAGACCTCCACAACAAAAATAGAGTCTGCTAATCTAGTGTAGAATGAAGAATGGGTGTTTACTACTATTTATAGTTTGGACCCATCTTCTCATGAGCAGTGTATGTCTGCAGTAGACTCAAATGTTTGGTACTTTGATAGTGGGGCAACCAAACATATTACTTCACAGCACAATTTCTTCACTTCACTTGAGCCTTCCCCTACAGGGAATACTATCACATGTGCAAATAACTCCTCTTATCGTGTCATGGGAGTTGGTAAGATCATTTTGACTACTACTGATGGTAGTTCTTTCACTTTGTGAGATGCTTTATTTATGCTAGGGATCAAGAAGAATCTGTTATTAGTTTCGGCTTTAGCCAAGATTGGCTTGGTTGTGAAATTTTTTGATGATAGGTGTATAGTTCATGATTTGTCAAATGGCGACATGATTATTTCTTCTGGCATTTTATGTCATGGGCTGTATAAGCTCATAGACTATGAAAGATCTGTGAATGATTCAACATGTGCAGTACATGATTCTCAGGCTATGTCAGATGCAAAGCTTTGGCATGCATGCTTTGGTCATCTGAATTTTGCTAGATTGCTATGCCTACTTAAATCTAAAATGGTGTCCTCTTTGCCCAAACCTGAGGAACCCGGTAAACATGTATGTGAAGGCTGTATTTTGGGCAAAATGCAGTGTTCCTCCTTTCCAAAAGATGGTTCAGTTTGAGCTACTAAAAAATTGCAGCTTGTTCATAGTGATGTCTGTGATCCTATGCAGACACCATCTTTAGGAAATTATCTTTACTTTATGAATTTCATCGATGATTTTTCCAGGCATGCATGGGTATATCCATTGAAGGTAAAGTCTGAAGTGTTTATGTGCTTCAAACACTTCTTGGTTTTGGTTGAAAATCGATGAGCATGTAAAATGGGCACCCTCTGTTCTAATCGAGGGGGGGAATATATGTCTTCTGACTTTAATGCATTTCTGGCTGAAGGTGGGATAAAACATCAGTGTACAGTGCCATATACACCTCAATAGAATGGACGTGCTGAATAGAAGAATAGGTCAATCATGGAGATGGCGAGGTGTATGGTCAAGAGCCAATCGTTACCACATAGTTTCTAGCTTGAGGCTATTATGTGCATCATCATATGTACTTAACAGGTGTCCCACTAAAGCATTGGAGTCTATCACTCCATATGAGGCTTGGCATGGTTGTAGGCCATCTTTTGATCATCTGTGTGTTTTTGGTTGTCTGGCATATGCATTAGTGCCTGAACAACATCACAAGAAATTAGATGATAAAGCACTAAAATGTATTTTTGTTGGGTACAGCTCTGAAAGCAAAGGCTATCGTCTGTATCATCCATAGACTAAAGGCATTCTGGTTAGCTGTGATGTTGTTTTTGTGGAAGATGCTATTTAGCCCTTACTTTCATGTAGGAAGGAGACATTTGTTAGCTCAAAGACATGTATGATACTTTGCTACCTCTTTTTACAAGTGGAAAATCTAGTGCTGGTCCTAATGAGGCAACTTCTCAGCCTTTGCAAGTTTCATGTGATGATGCAAATCATTCCATTCGTGATGCAGATTTACATGATGCACTTGTTGATGAGAGAGCTGATATTGAGCAAGCAAAAACTATGCCAAAATGGCTAGTGTAGAGTTTGTGTGATAGTAAATTATATGCACCTCTATCATATCGTACTCGTTCAGAATCTCATAGTGCCTCTTTTGCATCATATTGCTATGCTATGGCTGCATCTAGTCTCTCTGATGAGAATGAGCCTGTTTCATTTGATGAAGCACAAAATTTTGAACATTGGATGGCTGGAATGCAAATCGGAATATGATGCTATCATGAAGAATTGTACCAGGTCTTTATGTGACTTGCCTCCTAGCAAGAAGGCCATTGGCACTAGGTGGGTATACAAGTTGAAGTGTAAACCTGATGGAACAGTTGATAGGTATAAGGCTAGGCTTGTTGCAAAGGGTTATGTGCAAGAAAGAGGCATTGATTTTTATGAGACCTTTGCACCTACATGCCGTATGACTACTGTTCGTAGCATCTGTGCACTTGCAGCCCATCATGGTTGGAATGTACATGATTTGGACATTAAAACAACATTTTTGAATGGTGACTTTCATGAAGAAGTGTATGTTTTTTAGCCCCGTGGCTTTGTGCAGAAAGGGCATGAAAACTAGATGTGGAGGTTAAAGAAGGCATTATATGGTTTAAAGCAAGAACCACATGCTTGGTATGAAAAGATACATGCCTATCTGATTGCACATGGTTTTGAGAATAGTCCAACTAAGAGCACCTTATATGTTAAGCATGCTAATGATGTGCTTCTGATCATTGTTGTGTATGTTGATGATATGCTGCTAACTGGTCCTCATGACAAGCATATTGCTAATTTTAAGACTGATTTGCATGCCTCATTTGAGGTGTCTGATTTGGGGCATTTGCATCATTATTTGGGCATTCAGTTTATGCACGTTGATGGTGGAATGGCTTTGTGTCAAATGAAATATATTGACACATTATTGCAGCATTTTGGCCTTGAAGACTATAAGCCTATTGCCACTCCTATGGAGACGTGTTTACGATTGAGTCTTCATGATGCTAGAGATGCATAAGATGCTGTTCTCTATCAGCAGGCTGTTGGATGCTTGATTTACTTATGCATTAGTGGACCAGATATTCAGTTTGTTGTCTCACAGATGAGTAGGTTTATGCATTGCCTAGGTGTCAAGCATTGGCATGCGGTTAAGCACATCTTTCGTTACTTGGTGGTACTCAGCTACTTGGATTGTTTTATCCCAAGGGGGATCACTACTGCTAGATTTGCATGCTTTTTCTAATAGTAATTGGGCTGGTTGCTATGACACTTGTGTGTGCACTAGTGACTTTTTCTTCATGCTTGGTAGCTCATGTATATCTTGGTTCAGTAAGAAGCAGCCTACCGTGGCCACTTCCAATTGTGAGGCTGATTATAGGGCAGCTTTCACAACGACTGTTAAGCATGTGTGGCTCAGATGCCTTATGGCAGATTTGGCTGTTGGTTAGTCTTCTAACACCACCATCTTCATCGACAGTCAGAGCGCATTGGCAGTTGCGAGGAACCCTCTGTTTCATGCTCGCACTAAGCACATTGAGGTGCATTATCATTATGTCAGGGGGAGGTTCTCTACGAGGGAGATCAGCTTGGCATATGTGCCCATGGAGGGGAACATTGCAGACCTTTTTACGAAGGCTCTTCCTAGGGAGAAGTTTGAAGATTTTTGCAAAGCTTTGGGCTTACTTCCTTTTGTGGATTGATTCCACATAGCTTGGCACTTCCTTATACATGAGTGCGAGCTCCTTGTTCACCGCATCACTCCCAGGGGCAATTTGTTGATATATTTAGTTAGTGATGTGTGTGAACACTCTAGGACTGTCGAGGCACTTTTTTCCTTCTTTAGGAGGTTTTTTCCCCGGGCTTGTAGATATGCCTATTGCCCTAATGGGCTACTTATCTTTGTACATTCTAGTGGTAATACATTCAGTATTGTGCGTTGTGCTCCAAGCTTCTTCCTCTTCCTTGTGCTGTTCGCATGCTTCCACAGACATCTAACTCCAACAGGTAATAGGATCCACGTGGATCTACAAAATAAAGAAGAATTCATATGGTTCAATCAACAGGTATAAAGCAAGGCTAGTGGCAAAGGGGTTTGCTGAAACCCATGGAATGAACTATGAGGAGACCTTCTCACTTGTGGCTAAGATGCCAACAATGAAAGTTTTAGTAAGCATTGCTGCCTCAAAGAATTAGAACTTGTATCAGTTAGATGTTAAAAGGATCTCTCAGGAGGTCTACATGGCACAACCACTAGGATATGAAGACAAGGACAAATCAGATTATGTATGCAAATTAAGGAAAGCACTTTATGGTTTAAAACAAGCTCCTGGAGCTTGGAACCATAGAGTAGTCACACATTTGTAGGACCAAGGTTTTGTTGCTAGCTAAGCAGATTCTTGTTTGTTCATAAAGAAGACTAACTCAGAAGTTATTTATTTATGTGTTTATGTGGATGACATTATCATTACAAGGAATAATGCAAATGGCATCAAGCAAATCAAAGCTCAGATGATGGAAGAGTTTAAAATCAACGACCTTGGTTTGTTAACATACTTTCTCAGATTAGAACTTGTATATTCAAATTCTTGTGTCTTTATTACTCAGAGGAAGTACATTCATGATATGTTGGTTAAATTCAAGTTGGAGAGCACTAAAGTTGCACGTACACATATGGAACTCAATCACAAACTTAGTTCTCATGAGGGAGAACTACTTGAAGATATTACAGGTTATCAAATACTTGTTAGAAATCTCAATTATGCAACCATAACAAGAGTGGACATATACTATGGAGTAAGCACATTAATTCAATTTATGCATACACCAAGAAAACCTCACATGGAAGCTGCGAAGAGGATCTTAAACTATCTAAAGGGTATGATAAATGAAGGGCTATTTTGTTCATTCACATCTGACTTGGATATCAAATTATATTCTGATGCAGATTGGGCTGGCTCAAAAGATGATAGAAGGAGCACTTCTGGCTACTTATCCTTTGTAGGTTCAAAGTTGATTTCATGGTCATCAAAGAAACAACCAACTATGAGTCCTAGGAGCATTCATGAATGCCTTGGGTTATGAATCATCAATGTCTTATCAAAGTTTTCTAATATAAGTGCGAATAAACTGGAGGAGTACACCAAACCCCATGGTTGAAAGAAAGTTATATTTTTTGAATGTTTCTTGTGAAACACCCATGCTTTGGATTTCTTTGTTGTGAAACATCCATTGGAGATTTTCGTGGTAAGTAATCTCAATGCTTTGAAGATATTTTTGCTTTGAAAAAGTTACCTAGTGATTAGTTTTAAGAAAAGACAAAAAGCCATTACAAGTACTTTTAATGTCAAAGTATTGTAAGTATTGTTTGTTGCCAATGCCACATATTGTATAAGAATTCACTTCTTTGCTTGATTATAGATTCACAAATTTTCTAAGGAGTTGTGAACAAAGAATTCATGGAAGACGGGAATATGAGATAGGAAATTGTTTTGGGGAAACCTTGGGGTGAAAGATTCTTAAGATGGGAAAAATTTCTCTTAAGAGAAAGGAATCATGAATTCAAGGAATTCATGTTTCATACTGGGTTGTAGGATTTGTTTGGGAAAAAAATCATGAGAGATAAAAAGATGAGTGTTTGAAAAAATTTATCAAGGGAAGTAAAACTGTGAAAATCATGGCAAGACAGACTCAAAGTTTTTTTTTCTTGTTTCGAACTTGAGAATTTTTTTCCCACATGACTTTCAACCTAAATCTTAGTTTTTTTAGATTATAGGCTCATTATGAAGGTTGTTTTGATGATCCACTAGAGTAAAACTGTTTTTTTTTAATCACATCTAGATTTTGCGAAAAAGGTTTTAGAAGTGAGGATATGTGAGGAATCCCCTACAATTAGCATGAGAAGGACTTGAGAACTCTTGGAGAAACACATTTATAACAAACTTTGGATGCATTTAAGATCATTATGGATTGTGCAACCTATGTCAAATCCTACAAAACGATTTGATTTAGGTTTTCCCTAATCCACTTGTCTTTTAGAGGAGTGGTTAGACTACCACATTATGACAATCAGTACATACATGATATGAGGGATGGTTCACTAAAGATTTTTCGACTCAAAAGAGGGGATAAAATACAATGAATATGAAACTATTCTATAATACTAATATGAGAATCAATCGAAGTATCCATTCATAAAGAAAATCTATGCAATATGTAGCCAAACTAAGAAATGATGCAACAAAAGTGGACTTCATGCTAGTAGTTAAACTTGACTTAGCAATCTATGAGCATAGATTAGGTACAATGTACATCCATCATAACAATCTTGAGAGTGTGAATGTTTAAGGAAGGACTATAATGATTGAAATGTAGAAGAGGATGATTTAGAAGAATCTCTAATGGACACCTCATGGCCAATATGTATGCTTTGAAATTGATGGTCATCTAAGCTCCATTTGATCCATCTCACATCTTACTGTATCATAACCTACTAACAGTTCATGTATATTAGCACTATTTGGGTAATGTTAAGAAAGGGCCAATCTAAAAAACCTTATGAGCTTTCAAAAATCCCTTTCATTTTGGAGAAAAATATAATATTGGGATAATAATGAACAAAAGTATTGGTAAATATTTCAAAGAAGAAAAACAAAGATGTGCATACTACGGAGTCTCCATCTTTTTAAGAAATAATGACTATAAGAAAAGGATCTTACCTAAGAGAACTTCACAAAGAGAACAAAGTGGATGAGTTTCACCAGATGGACCTTGGAATTGAAAAGCAACCCTTCAAGATGGAAGAACTCATAGAGATCAAGGAAGCATACTAACTTATGGAAACTTTCAATGGGATCAAATTTTTCCTACTATATGACTTCCTCATGACCATGGAAGAAGGCCTATAATCACTTAAGTACCAAGATGTATAAAGTTTCAATACAATGATTCTAGGTACCCATATAATCATGTCACTACCTTCAAGCAAGTCCTTAGAGGTGAAAAGTGTTAAACTACACAATCCAATACAAAGCCTTGACCTGATGCCTATAGGTTGTGCATTGACTTGGTTACAATCTTTGAGAGGAGAAATATTCAGTGTATAGATGACTAGATGGAAGAGTTTATGGGAGCGTTTTCCAGATGAGGCATCAAACATATAAAAACTTCACTTTTCCATTCCTTTAAACAAGAGCTTGATGAATCATTGTGGCTAGCTGCAATAAGGTTCAAGCTATATATTGATAGGTTCCCAAGACCAGATAGGCCTTTAGTAGCTCTTAAATTCTCCCTATTTAGAACGATTGTTCAATGTACCATTGAGAACCCTAGTCTAGTGTAAGCATTGCCAATACTTGGACGATTGCATCATGAAGCCATTGATCTAAATGACAAAGCAAGCAAGACTTAATAGATAGTGAAACCAATAGCACATATATTTTCAATCAATAGAGGACTTAATAGATGCAACTACTAAGCACTTGAGTGTAGGTCTAAACTTCAGGCATCAAAATTGACCACAAAAAACATATAGTCAATGAAGATGTTGAAAATGTGGTGTAGATCATCCCATTCAAATTTGTAGTAGACATTATGTCATAATGGCAAGAGAAAAGACGCCATTTGGATATTGTAGGGTCAAGAAAAAGTGGATTGAGAATACCATTGTGGATTGGATTTTATAAATATTATCAATTGCAAAGAAGTTTGAAACAATGTGGGCAAAAACTACAACAAGAATCTGTTTATGCCAATAATTTCACACCTGTTTAGGAAAGGAACCTTCTTTGTTGACGAATCTAGTCCTTGTGAAGAACATAGCAATAAAAGAAATCATAATATATAGTGGCAATTTTATCATCGAGTTCATGAGAATTGGATGATACTCCTTAGAGTACACAATGCTATGTTGGTTTCTTCATTGAGAGTTAAGATTCCTTTCAGATATCAGAACTTCCATTGATTTTCCATGAGACAAGTGATGTAAAGTTAGAGATGGACCATTCTACTTTCATGTATATCTCCAAAAAGTGCCCTCTAGGACAAATGAATCATTTTAAGGCTTCTCCAATGCATCACATTATAAGTGTGAAGAAGATAAAAACATAGAGATTGTCCAGTAGGTTCAAGTCTATGAGTAGATTATGCCTATTGCAAAGATTCCAAGAAGGATCATATGATAAGAGATTTCCTCAAAGACTCCAAGAAGAATGGTTCATGATCTATTGCACCAATCAAAGTAAGTGTAATTATCACTTCATGGAATAGTATTAATGAAATATTGTGTGAGAGAAATTTCAAGATCAAGTGAAAGAAGAAAAGGAACCTAAGAATAACCCTAAAAAGAATGCCAATCAAACCTCAAAGAAGAAATATAAGAAAACAACCTAGAGAGATAAGAGGCAAAAATTGAAAGGTAACTAGACTAAGAGAAAATTAAAAAGGGCTTCACATAACAAACTCAAGAGAAAGGATCCCTATCAATTTACTACTTTTGCAAGATCGGTCTAACAAATTCTTTACAACCACAGTTAGAAGGAATAATGAAAACTTATTAGATTAAAGTAGCAAAAGGACCAAGCACAAGAAATATTACTCAAGTCCATATCAAAGAGAGATTTCTTAAGTGTAGGAAGGTGATAGAAATGGCACAAGCCTTACTAAAACTGAGAGATCCTACACTTTTACACACATGAATACTTGATGAGAAACCCAAAAAAATCACTAATCTTGTAGAGAGATCCCAAGAACAACTAGAAACTAGAAAATCAACAAAAGAGATCCTTTGGCTTAAGAAGAATATATGATTAGGGAACAATCATGGAGCCAATTATGCACTTGAAAAGACAAAGAAGTTAGGAAACTTTGTGCCAATAATAGTAGAAATTATCTTATGACAAGACTTGATTCGAGAAGTTGCCCAAAGAAGAGTATTTTGTTGACACTCCCATTTACTTAGAAGACAAAGAGGCTTTTAGATTTGGAATTCAAAGGAGCCTCAACCATTAGACCCTAATCAAAACAGAAGAAGAGCAAGCAATAAAGGTTGAGAAGGAACAAGAGGCTATTTTGGACCTCATAATAGCCTGTTGGGAAGGAAAAAGAGGCTATTTTGAAGAGGAGCATGAGAAAGCCAAAAATGAAATTAATCATAGTAGAAACAATGGATGTGCAATAGATTCCCATTGATAAGATCAACAAATATTGCAAGGGAGGAGAAGGGAAAGCTTGTCCCCCATGGAGTTCAATGAACAAAAGACTATGGCTATCTTGGGTAATAAAGTCAAATTATCAATAGTAACCAAAGTTACTCAAGAGAAATGGGGGAAAATTAGGATGAGACACGCAGAAATGAAATTGCAATTGATAGAAAATCACACAAAGAGACTTACTGAAAAGCCAAATAATGCTTTGATGGGTACTTGTGAGATAAATTCAATGAAGATTTACTAGAATTCACATAATTCTCCAAGCCCAATACATATGAGGTAATACGAGGATGACCCTTTATGCATCAACTAGATATTGTGAAACATTGGGAACAAGATTACTTGTATCTGCAACACAAGGGCAATGTGATTTGAATGAAACATTGAAACCAAAGATATTGTGATGTTCCTCCATATCAATGGAATGAAAATAAAAAAGATTATGGGTACATCAATGTTAGCATGTATATCAATAGCATAAATGGGAGAAAGAAGCACAAGTATGAATATGGAAAGATAAAAAAATGGAGGAAATAAGATGAGTGGCTAGTCGAATGAGATATTGTGGTCAATTTTTCGAGGATGAAGAATTTGAGCCATATAGATGGAGTTAAATATCGACTACACTAGATATCGCAATTAGCAATCAAGTCCCCATAGAGTTCCATTTATTATTCTATTTATGGAGGAGAAGGTCACAAAAATATGTCCAATGCACGCAACCTAGTATAAATTATCTAGAGAGTTGTGCACTTTCAATTGAAGTGTTAAGCTAAACAAATCAATTTATTTCATGAATTTAGACTTACAATGCACTAAGCTATAAGTCTAAGAAGTTTGGGGGGTCACCCTGACTTTTCAGAGAGATGAAGATGTGCATAGATGGCCATATATAATCACTCATAACTTGAGATCTACACATCCAATATGAAACTTTGTAAGCATGCTCTCAAAAGTACTAGCTAAGTGATCCAATGGATGGATTTATTTGACATTGAGAACCTACATATTGAGAAATGACTTTGAGAAGATGAAAAAGTTACACAAGGTATTGTAATAGTAGACAAAGGAAGAAAAGTCAATAGAAATGAATCTACAATCATTGTATATTGTTGTACTTCCCCGAGACTAGAAATTTGGTGTTTATATGCACCTTTTGATTGATGGTGGTTAGATCTTCTAGCTAAATGCTATTCCTAATATATAGGAACAATTTGAATTTGAATTCAAAAGAAACATCATGGGTTTTGTCTCCCTTAAATCATAAGATTCTCTCCTTATCTTGCTTTTACCATTGACTAAGATAAACTCAAAGCTTTAATCTTTGAAGTCTTCAAACCATATGTTTATGCCAAACAATAAGAGAGAAATCCTACGAGCATTGAACAAGATCTTAGACTTGCTCTTTGCAATAATAGCTCCCCATCAAGCCTAAGATTCTTGAGTCTTCATTTCTTCAACACTTCCTTAATCCAATCATAGCTTTGAACCTATTCAACTTAACTCCATCCAATGCCTTGGTCATCATGCCTGCACATTATTGGTGAGTACATACATATGAGAACTCGATTTCTTTACTTGTGATCTTTTCTCTGACATAGTGATAGTGCACTTCTTTGTGCTTGGTCTTGGCATGGTAGATTGGATTAGATGCAAGATGTAATGAAATAATGTTGCCCTAAAAATGTGAGGAGTAGAGGACTTGAGACCTAAGTCAGAGTACAATGTCTTGATCCCCATCACTTCTTGAGTTGCATTGGACTAGGTTGCATTTATTTGATTGAATAATTAAGAAATACCAAATATGCTAATTTTATTTGTGGTTATCTAAATAAACACTGAAAAAAATGGACACAGATTTGCTCAAAATACTTTTGATTGAAAAACTTTTTGATCGAAAGCGCTTTCGATCAAAAACTTTTTCGATCGAAAATTGGTTTGTAATAAAAAAAAAATATATTTTAACATTTGATCAAAAAGGTCATTCTACACGTGCTTGTTTGCTAGTCTATAGATCTCTAATCCTCCCATTTCTTTCATAGAGGCCTTTCTTCACTGTACCATTTGGGTATTGATCTATTTTTTATTCATTGTTTATTTTATTGTTTTGCTCTTTGTATTGTATGATTTGCATATGCATCTCTTACATATGTCTGCTTTGTATTTATGTAATTAGTTTTATGTTTTTTAATCATCAATTATATACATGTTTGACTCACGAAAGCATTTCTTACTTGTATACATTGATGAATAAAATTTAAAATAAACCACTACTATGATTGTCTGACTCGTTGTTGATATATTTAGGTAGTGATGTGTGTAAACACACTATGACCATCGGGCACTTTTTTCCCTCCTTAGGAGGTTTTTTTCCCCTGACTTGTATATACGACCATTGCCCTAATGGGACACTTATCTTTGTACATTCTAGTGGTAATACATTCAATATTGTGTGTTGTGCTCCAAGCTTCTTCTTCTTCCTTGTGCTGTTCGTGTGCTTTCGTAGATGTCTAACTCCAACAATTGGTATCAAAGCAAGTCACCACTTCATTTAGGGCATCGTTGACACTCCTCCGATCACAGTCTCAAAATCACATAAAATTTGGTGTGCATACTCAGGGTGATTAGGAGATCAAAATAACTTCGTTATGTGGTGCAGAAATCGTGATCTCAACTCATTTCGGCCTCCGAATGCACTATCATAGTGGTTGTGCAGGCTATTTCATCTTTTTGTACCAAAGATATATACAAGTTTTGTATAAGCATCTCAAAGTCTGCTACAGGTGTAGTAGAACTCGTTTGGGTGGTTCTGTTTAACTTTTCAGATACAATCATTTTTCTACATCAAGGTATTTTAGTCAGTGGCCATGGTTAAAAACAGTGATGTATTCCATATGTTGACGCTTGAGGATAAGTTGGATGGTACAAATTATCCATTGTGGACTTATATGATGCATCATGTATTGGTTGCAAAAGGACTATGGAATATTGTGAAGGGTGTTGAAAATGTCCTATTACACCTGTGAATACAAGTACTCCAAATACAGGTACTAAAGCTGATGTAGATGGTGTCGAAGTTGGTGATATTCTGTAGATTCTTGTTCATGCTGTTGTTCCTATTGCACCTACTGTAGAGCAAATTTGTTGGGATGCTAGAGATGCTTGGCACATGCATTGATAACCTTGTCTATCTCACATTCACTCTTGTAGAACAACTAAAGATGCTTGGGATACACTTACCACATTGTACCAGGCTAGGAATGAGGCTCGTGTTGCTTATCTCTGAAAACAGTTGGAGAGTGACCACATGAATGAAGGTGATTCTATGGATAGTTTTCTAACAAAGATCAAGGATTTGAAGGAACAATCAATTTCTGCTGATGAAGTCCTTCTGGACAGTTCACTTATGTAGACTATTCTAAATGGTCTTCCCAACTCATATCAGAGTTTTGTTTCTACTCTTCATTTGATGATGAAAGACAATCCAAATGCCTTAACATTTGAAGAGTTAGTTTCAGTTCTATTGGAGGAAGATCAATCTAAGCAGACCATGTCTATTTTTGTGTTGCAGATCAAGCTTTCCTAGTTAGTCAAAATGCACAAAGGAAAATGGAGCTCTTCTACTAGTAAGTAGAAATCTACTAATTTTGCACACTCGAAGAAGGAAGACAAAGACGAGAAGAAATTAGAAAAACAAATTTTGTTTTGCAAATACGGTAAAGCAAATGATCATGTTATTAAGAGCTATCCAAAATTGGCTGCTAAAGAGGCAAAGAAGAAAGAGGTCGGAATGGTTGTTATAGAGGCCTTTATATCACAAATAGAGTTTGCTAATCTTGTGTAGGATGAAGAATGAATGTTTACTACTTTGTGTAGTTTTGATCCATCTTCTCATGAGCAGTGCATGTCTACAGTAGACTTAGATGTCTGCCAGTACTTTGATAGTGGGGCAACCAAACATATTACCTTGTAGCATAGTTTCTTCTCTTCACTCAAGCCTGTCCCTACTGCGAATACTGTTACATGCGCTAACAACTCCTTTTATCCTATTATGGGAGTTGATAAGATCATTCTAACTACTATTGATGGTAATTCTTTTATGTTGTCAGATGCTTTATTTGTGCCAGGGATCAAGAAGAATCTGTTATCAGTTTTGGCTTTAGCCAAGATTGGCTTTTGTGAAATTTATTGATGACAGATGTACAGTTCATGATCTATCAAATGGCGATGTGATTATTGGATTATGAAAAATCTATGAATGATTCAGCATGTTTAGTACATGATTCTCAAGCTATATTAGATGCAAAGCTTTGGCATGCACGCTTTCGTCATTCGAATTTTGCTAAGTTGCTATGCCTACAAAAATCTAAAATGGTGTCCTCTTTGACCAAACTTGATGCACCTGGTTAACATGTATGTGAAGACTGTATTTTGGGCAAAATGCAGCATTCCTCCTTTCCAAAAGATGGTTCAATTTGAGCTACTTAGAAATTGCAGCTTGTTCACAGTGATTCTGTGGTCCTATGCAGACACCCTCTTTTGGAAATTATCTTTACTTCGTGACTTTCATTGATGACTTTTCCATGCATGCATGGATATATCCATTGAAAGCAAAGTCCGAATTGTTTATGTGCTTCAAATACTTTCTGCGTTTGGTTGAAAATATGTCAGCATGTAAAATGGGCACCCTCCATTCTGATCAAGGGGGGGAATATATGTCTTCTAACTTTAATGCATTTCTGGCTGAACGTGGGATAAAACATCAATGTACAGTGCCATATACACCTCAATATAATGGAGTTGCTGAATGGAAGAGTAGGTCACTCATGGAGCTGGAGAGGTGTATCGTAGAGTGTCAAGCTTTACCACATAGTTTCTTGCTTGAGGCTATTATGTGTGCAACATATGTACTTAACAAGGGTCCCATTGAAGCACTACAGTCTATCACTCCATATGAGGCTTGGCATGGTTGCAAGACATCTATTGCTTGTCTGCATGTTTTTGCTTGTTTGACATATGCATTAGTGCCTGAACAACATCACACAAACTTGAATGATACAACAATAAAATATATTTTTGCTAGGTACAATTTTGAAAGCAAAATCTATCGTCTATATCACCCATAGACTAAACACATTCTGGTTAGCCGTGATATTGTTTTTGTGGAAGATGCTATTCAGCCCTTAGTTTCATGTACAAAGAAGACATTTGTTAGCTCCAAAGACATGTATGATACTTTGCTGCCTCTTTTTCAAGGTGGATAGTCTAGTGCTGGTCCTAATGAGGCAAGTTCTTAACCTTTGCAAGTTTCATGTGATGATGCATATCATTCCATTTTTTATGTAGATTACATGACACACTTGTTGATGAGAGAGCTTATATTGAGCAGGCAAAAACTATGCCAAAATGGCTGGTGCAGACTTTGCATGATACCAAATTAGATGCACCTCTATCATACCATACTCGTTCAAGCTCTCATAGTGCCTCTTTTGCATCAAATTGCTATGCTATGGCTGCCTCTAGTCTCTGTGATGAGCATGAGCTTGTTTCGTTTGATGAAGCACAAAATTGGATGGATGCTATGCAATCTAAATATGATGCTATAATGAAGAATGGTACCTGGTCTTTATGTGACTTGTCTCCTAGAAAGAAGGCCATTGGCACTAAGTGGGTTTACGAGCTGAATCGTAAGCGTGATGGAACAGTTGACAGGTATAAGGCTAGACTTGTTGCAAAGGGTTATGCATAGGAAAGAGGCATTGATTTTGATAAGACCTTTGTACCTATATGCCGTATGACTACTCTTTGTAGCATCTGTGCACTTGCATCTCATCATGGTTGGAATGTACATTAGTTGGACATTCAAATAGCTTTTCTGAATGGTGACTCACATAAAGAAGTGTATGTTTTTCAGCCCTGTGGCTTTATGCAAAAAGGACATGAAAACCAGGTGTGTAGGTTAAAGAAGACATTATATGGTTTAAAGCAAGCACCATGTGCTTGGTATGAAAAGATACATGCCTATCTGATTGCACATGGTTTTGAGAACAGTCCAACTGAAAGGACCTTATATGTTAAGCATGCTAATGATGTGCTTTTGATCATTGTTGTCTATGCTGATGACATGCTGCTCACTAGTCCTATTGAGAAGCATATTGCTGTGGAATAACTTTGTGTCAAATGAAATATATTAACACATTATTGCAATGTTTTGGCCTTGAAAACTGTAAGCCTATTGCCACTCCTATGGAGACAGGTTTATGATTGAGTCTTCATGATGCTGGAGATGCATTTGATGTTGTTCTCTATCACCAAGCTATTGGATGCTTGATTTACTTATGCATTACTTGGCCAGATATTCGGTTTGCTATCTCACATATGAGTAGGTTTATGCATTACCCAAGTGTCACACATTGGCAGGTGGTTAAGCGCATCTTTTGCTACTTGAGTGGTACTCGACTACTTGGATTGTTTTATCCCAAGGGGGGATCACTTTCGCCAGATTTGCATGCTTTTTTTGACAATGACTGGGCTGGTTGCTATGACACTCGTGTGTCCACTAATGGCTTTTGCTTCATGCTTGGTAGCTCATGTATATCTTGGTTGAGCAAGAAGCAGCCTAGTGTGGCCACTTCTAGTTGTGAGGCTGAGTATAGGGAAGCTTTCACATCAACTCTTGAGTGTGTTTGGCTTAGACGCCTTATGGATAATTTGAGTGTTGATCAGTCTTCTTCTTCTGCCACCACCATCTTCACTGATAGTCAGAGCGCATTGGTAGTTGGGAGGAACCTTGTGTTCCATGCTCCCACTAAGCTCATTGAGGTGCATTATCATTATGTCAGGGAGAGGTTCTCTGTTGGAGAGATCAAGCTTGGCATATGTCCCTATGCAGAAGAACATTGCAGACCTTTTCACAAAGGCTCTGCCTAGGGAGAAGTTTGAAGATTTTTGCAAAGATTTGGGCTTACTTCCTTTTGTGGAGTGATTTCCACATAACTTGGCACTTCCTTATACATGAGTGCTAGCTCCTTGTTCACTGCATCACTCCTAGGGAGGATTTGTTGATATATTTAGGTAGTGATGCGTGTGAACACACTAGGACCACCGGGGCACTTTTTTCCTTCTTTAGGAGGTTTTTTCCCTCTTCTTGTATATACACCTATTGCCCTAATGGGACACTTATATTTGTATATTCTAGTGGTAATACATTCAGTATTGTGTATTGTGCTCCAAGCTTCTTCTTCTTCCTTGTGCTGTTCGCATGCTTCTGTAGACGTCTAACTCCAACACTCGCTACATCGATTCTTACTCTCACATTAGTATATGACTAAGCAATAGATCTATTGAGATTGTTTGAATCGCCACCTAGATTCCTACTCTTTCAATATTATAGGGAGTGTATAGGGACTATTATGATTGTTTCATTATTTGACTCTTACTCTCATAATAGTCACTTTGATTCGTATGAGCATAATTAGTATAGGTCACAAGGTGTATAGAAACTATTGTGATTGTTTGATTCTTTGACTCTTACTATCACAATAGTTATATACAGTCATGTGATAAAAATCATACACAGTATAGTGAGTGTATATGAACTATTATGAATGTCTCATTCTTTGAATCTTACATTCTTAATAGTTACATAGATTCACTTCAAGATTATAACTACACTTTTTATTTAATTATAAATCTACTTATCTAACTAACTATCCATATTTCTATCATTTGTCTACACATACTATTGATTTATCTATTCGTACACTTACTGATGTATCTATTTATATGTGTACTTAAAATGTATTTGAGTATCTATCATTTTATTTATAAGACTTATTTTTTATTATTGTTTTTATGAATTAGATTTGTGTTTAAAGTTTTAATATCAATTATGATAGTTTGATAGTCTATTTTTTATTTTTGCATAGATGATAGGTAAAATAAATAAGCATGAGCCATGGATATATCTAATAGAAATATTTCATTGAGCAGTTATTTAGAACAACATATATCAACATTGAAGATAAATTTGGCAGTGTGTCAGGTGGAGCACACGTATTAGATGAGAAAATGTCCAAAGATCTTACTCGTATCTTTGGACAGATCATCAACGTAGTAGACTCATCAGCATTGGATACCACCACAATGGCAAGATTCATCGACAAAATCAAATGTATTGATTTACATTATCAGACAATGAAGAGAGGAAAGCGAGTGAGACTGGACATGACTAAACATGGAGAGAGACCATTGATAGATCCAAATACAAGAGATACAGATGTGAATATGGGAGATCAAACATCGAATAATCTTTGTTTGCTCCCATATTCATCTATTCATTTTGAAGATGCAGCTCTCATGGGGGGAGGACAATATGGAATGATCCATAAAGTCAGAATAACCCACTCGAGATTCATCAGTGAAGTATTTTTTGCCAAGTTATTCAAATTACATGGTGCTCACATACAAACACGAGAGAACAAAGCCATGAATGAAGCCACAATTTTATCCATTACGCATAGTGGAATTATTAGTCCACTTGGATTAGCTATGCACCATAGCAAAAGCCCGTGTCTTATTTTAAAATTGTGGAATGGTGGTACATTAGACATGTGACACACAAGGAGACATAACAACCATGAAGAAAAACATTTGGAAGCTGATCAACGGATTATTGCAAACAATATCATTTTTACACACTTGTAATATATCCCACAACAATCTCCATCCAGACAACATTTTGTTGCATTTTTGAAGCTCATCATGCTTATTTCGGATCATGTGATTTTGGTAGAGCAACATATTTACCAACAAAAAAATGTTTTTAAAAACTACGTGATTTAGAAATATCAAGTAGAAATGACCGGAGTCAAAAGTACCAGTGGATTGCACCCAAATGTATATCCACTAGTCCTCCACTTTTTAATAAAAATCAAGCGATATTTACGATTTCAATACTCCTATTGCAACTCTTGAAATATATAGATGGTAATACATTCAGTATTGTGTATTGTGCTCCAAGCTTCTTCTTCTTCCTTGTGCTATTCGTGTGCTTTCTAGACCTCAAACTCCAACAATTGGTACCAGAGCAGGTCACCACTTCATCTAGGGTGCCATCGACACTCCTCCGATCATAGTATCAGAAATCAGACAAAATTTGGTGAGCATACTCAAGATGATTAGGAGTTCAAAACGGCTTCACTTTGTGGTGCCAAAATCACAATTTGAGCTCATTTCGACCTCCGAATGCACTGTTGTAGTGCTTATGCAAGCAATTTCATCTTTTTGTGTCAAAGATATATACAAGTTTTGATTCACTAATATAAGCACCTCGAAGTCTGCTACAGGTTTAGTAGAACTCATCAGGGTAATTCTGTTCAACTTTTTTAAACACAATCATTTTCTACATCAGGGTATTTTAGTTAGTGGCCATGGCTAAAAGTAGTGATGTATTCCACATGTTGGCTATTGAGGATAAGTTGGATGGTACCAATCATCCATTATGGGCTTATATGATGCATCATGCATTGGTTGCAAAAACATTGTGGAATATTGTTCAAGGCGTTGAAAAACATCCTATTACACCTGCAAACCCTGTTACTAAAGGTGATGTAGACGGCATTGAAGATGATGATATTCTTCATGTTCCTGTTTGTGCTACATTTTTTGTTGCACCTACTGTAGAGCAAATTCATTGGGATGGTAGAGATACTGAGACACATGCATTGATAGCCTTGTCTATCAAACATGCCATTATTCCTCACATTCGCTCTTGTAGAACAGCTAAGGATGCTTGGGATACACTTACCACTTTGTACCAAGCAAGGAATGAGGCTCATGTTGCTTACCTCCAAACATAGTTGGAGAGTGAGCACATGAATGAAGGAGATTCCATGGATAGTTCTCTAACAAAAGATTTGAAGGAACATTTGAATTCTGTTGATGAAGTCTTGCATGAGAGTTCACTTGTGCAGATCTAAATGGTCTTCCCGATTCATATCAAAGTTTTTCTTCTACTCTTCATTTGATGATGAAAGGCAATCCAAATGCCTTAACAGTTGAAGAGTTAGTCTCTATTCTATTGCATGAAGATCAGTCTAGGTAGAATAGGTCCATTATGTGTGTTACAAATCAAGCTTTCTTGGCTAGTCAGAAGGGCAAAGATAAATGGAGCTCTTCTACTAGTACGTGAAAATCTACTAGTTCTGCACAATCAAAGAAGGATGACAAAGACAAGAAGAAAATAGAAAAGGATAAATTTTTTGCAAATACTATTAAGCAAATGATCATGTCATAAAGAGTTGTCCAAAACTGGTTACAAAAGAGGAAAAGAAGAAGAGGCTAGAATGGTTGTTGCAAAGGCCTCTACACCAAAAATAGAGTCTACTAATCTTGTGCAGAATGAAGAATGGGTGTTTACTACTATTTACAATTTTGAACCATCTTCTCATGAGCAGTGTATGTCTGTAGTAGACTCGAATGTTTGGGACTTTGATAGTGGGGCAACCAAACATATCACCTCGTAGCACAATTTCTTCACTTTATTGAAGCTTGCCCCTGTAGGAAATATTATCACATGTGCCAGAAACTCCTCCTATGCTATCATGGGAGTTGGTAAGATCATTCTGACTATTGTTGATGGTAGTTCTTTTACATTGTCAGATGCTTTATTTGTGCCAGGGATAAAGAAAAATCTGTTATCAATTTCAACATTAGCCAAGATCAGCTTGGTTGTGAAATTTGTTGATGACAGATATATAGTTCATGATCTATCAAATGGCAATGTCATTATTGCTTCTGGAATTTTATATCATGGGCTGCATAAGCTCATAGACTATAAAAATGTGTGAATGATTTAGCATGTGCAATACATGATTCTCATGCTACATCATATGCAAAGCTTTGGCATGCGTGCTTTGGTCATCTGAATTTTCCTAGTTTGCTACGCATGCAAAAATCTAAAATGGTGTCCTCTCTACCCAAACTTGAGGCTCCTAGTAAACATGTTTGTGAAGGCTATATTTTGGGAAAAATTTAGCATTCATCTTTCCCAAAAGATGGTTCAGTTCGAGCTACTCAGAGATTGCATCTTGTTCACAGTGATGTCTATGGTCCGATGTAGACACCTTCTTTTGAGAACTATCTTTACTTCGTCACTTTCATCGATGTTTTTGCCAGCCATGCATGGGTATATCCATGTGTGTTATGATCCAAGATTCTTCTTCTTCTTTGTGCTGTTCACGTGCTTCCCTAGACCTCAAACTCCAACAATTGGTATTAGAGAAGGTCATTGATTCATCTAGGACTTTGTCAACACCCCTTTGGCTACAGCCTCAGAATCGCATGAAAATTGGTGAGCATACTCAAGGTGATTAGGCTCTCAAAACAACTTCCCTGTGTGGCATCAAAATTTTGATATGATCTCATTTTGGCCTCCAAATGCACTATCATAGTATCTGTGCAAGAAATTTCATCCTTTGTGCCAAGCATATATACAGGTTTTAGTTCACCACTACAAGCACTTAGAATTCTATTATAGGTTTAGCATAGCTCGATAGGGTAGTTCTGCTCAACTTTTTGAGATACAATAAGTTTTTCTGCATCAAGGTATTTAGTCAGTGACCATGGCTAAAAGCAATAATGTATTCCATATGTTGGTTGTTGAGGACAAGTTGGATGGTACTAATTACCCATTATGGGCATATATGATGCATCATGTATTTCTAGCAAAAGGGCTGTGGAATATTATCTAGGGTATTGAAAAAGGCCTTGCTACACATGTAAATACAATTATTGAAGACGATGCAGATGGCATTGAAGAGGACGATCTTCAGGTTCCTGTTTGTGTTGTGGTTCTTGCTCCACCTATTGCAGAGAAACTTTGTTGGGATGGCATAGATGGTCAGGCATAGGCATTGAGAGATTTTTCTACCAAACGTGCCATTGCCCCTCACATTCGCTCTTGCAAAACAAGGATGCTTGGGATACACTTACCACTTTCTAAGCAAGAAATGTGGCTCATGTTTCTTACCTCCAAAAATAGTTGGAGGGTGAGCATATGGTAGAAGGAAATTATACGGATAGTTTTTTGACAAAGATCAAAGATTTGAAGGAGTAATTTATTTTTGTTGATGAAGTCTTGCGAGATAGTTCACTTGCGCAGACTATTCTTAATGATCTTCCTGATTCATATTAGAGTTTTGCTTCTACTCTTTGATTGATGATGAAAGGCAATCCAAATGCCTTAACATTTGAGGAGTTAGTCTCTTTTTTGTTGTAGGAAGATCAGTCCAGGTAGAACAAGTCCATTATGCATGTTATAGATCAAGATTTCTTAGCTAGTCAGAAGGGAAAAGGTAAATGGAGCTCATCTACTAGTAAGTAGAAATCTTCTAATGCTGTAGAGTCAAAGATGAGAAGAAAACATAAAATCATAAACAATTTTGCATATACTATAAAGGAAATGAGCATGTCATAAATTGTTCTCCAAAACTAGCTACAAAAGAGGCAAAGAAGAAAGAGGCTAGAATGGTTGTGGAGAGGCCTCTACACCTAAAATAGAGTCTAGTAATCTTGTGGAAAATGAAGAATGTGCATTTACTACTCTTTGCAGCTATGAACCATCTTCTCATGAGCAATGCATGTCTGTAGTAGAATTAGATGCTTGATACTTTGATAGTGGGACAACCAAACATATTACTTCACAGTGTAGTTTCTTTAGTTCATTTGAGCCTGCCCCTATAGGAAATACTATCACATGTGCTAACAACTCCTCTTATCCTATAATGGGAGTTGGTAAGATCATTTTGACTATTGGTGATGCTAGTTCTTTCACATTTTTCAGGTGCTTTGTTTATGCCAGGGATCAAGAAAAAGTTGTTATCAGTTTCAGCATTAGCCAAGATTGGTTGGTTGTCAAATTTGTTGATGACAAATGTACAATTCATGATATGTCAAATGTCAATGTTATTATCACTTTTGACATTTTATGTCATGGGCTATATAAGCTCATAGAATATGCAAAATCTTTGAATGATTCAACATGTGTAGTTCAATATTCTTTGGCTATCTCAGATGCAAAGCTTTGACATGCACGCTTTGGTCATCTGAATTATGCTAGTTTGCTATGCCTATAGAAATATGATATGATGTCCTCTTTGCCCAAACTTGAGGCACCTTGTAAACATGTATGGGAAGGATGTATTCTGGCAAAATGCAGTGTTCGTCCTTCCCTAAAGATGGTTTTATTCGAGTTTCCCATACATTGTAGCTTGTTCATAGTGATGTATGTGGTCCTACGTAGACACTTTCTTTTGGGAACTAACTTTACTTCATGACTTTCATTGATGATTTCTCCAAGCATGCATGGGTGTATCCATTAAAAGCAAAGTCCAAAGTGTTTATGTGCTTCAAATAGTTTTTGGTTATGGTTGAAAATATGCCAGCATTCAAAATGGGCATGCTCCATTATGATCAAGGGGGGGAATACATGTCTTATGATTTTAAATGCATTTTTAGCTGAGCGGGGGATAAGAGATCACTATACAATGCCATATGCACCTCAACAAAATGGTGTTCCTAAAAGAAAGAACATGTATCTTATGGAGATGGCAAGGTATATGGTCAAAAGTTAGGCTTTACCACATAGCTTCTAGCTTGAGGCTATTATGTGTGTAGCATATGTACTTAACATGTGTCCCACCAAAGCACTACAATCTATCACTCCATATGAGGATTGGGATGGCCCTATGCCATCTATTGCTCATCTATGTGTCTTTGATTGTCTGGCATATGCACTAGTGCGTGAACAACAACACAAGCAATTTGATGATAAAGCAATGAAATGTATTTTTGTTGGGTACAATTCTAAAAGCAAAGGCTATCGTCTGTATCATACACGTTCTAAATGCATTTTGGTTAGCCCTAATGTTGTCTTTTTTGGAATATGCAATTCAACCATCACTTTCATGTACTAAGAAGACATTAGTTAGCTCCAAAGATGTGTATGAGACTTTGTTGCCTCTTTTTACAGGTGGAAAGCCAACTACTGATCTAAATGTGGTGATTCCTCAGAGTTTACAAGTTCCACATGATGATACAGATCATTCCATTATAGATGAGAT
This sequence comes from Ceratopteris richardii, assembly GCA_020310875.1. Lineage (NCBI taxonomy): Eukaryota > Viridiplantae > Streptophyta > Polypodiopsida > Polypodiales > Pteridaceae > Ceratopteris > Ceratopteris richardii. The sequence goes on from CM035439.1 coordinate 66,530,466, forward strand.
TTACATGATGCACTTGTTGATGAGAGGGCTGATATAGAGGAGGAAAAAATTATGCCTAAGTGGCTAGTGCAAACTTTACGAGATAGCAAATTAGATGTACCTCTATCATATCGTACTTGTTCTTGATCTCATAGTGCTTCTTTTTCATCATACTTCTACGCAATGGCTACCCCTAGTCTTTGTGATGAGAATGAACCTTTTTTTTTTAATGAAGCACAAGTTCAAAAAATTGGATGGCTGTTATGAAATCTAAATATGATGCTATTATGAAGGATGGTACTTGGATTTTATGTGCTTTTTCTCCTGGAAAAAAGGGCATTGGCACTAAATGGGTATACAAGTTGAAGCATAAGCATGATGGAAATGTTGATAGGTATAAGTCTAGGCTTGTTGCAAAAGGTTATTCTAAAGAAAGAGGCATTGATTTTGATGAGACCTTTGCACCCACATGCCAAATGACTACCGTTCATAGCATTTCTCCACTTGAAGCTCATCATTTTGGAATGTATATCAATTGGACATTAAACTGCACTTTTGAATGGTGACTTACATGAAGAAGTGTATGTATTTCAGCTCCATGGTTTTGTGCAGAAAGGGCATGAAAGCAAAGTGTGAACATTGCAAAAGGCATTATATGGTTTGAAGCAAGCACCACTTGCTTGGTATGAAAAGATACATGCCTACTTGATTACACATGGTTTTGAGAACAATCCAATTGAGATCACCTCATATCAAGCACGCAAATGATGTATTTTTTATCATTGTCTTGTATGTTTGGGGAATTCACATCATTATTTGGGCATTTAGTTTATGCAAGTTGATGAGGGAATAACTTTGTGTCAAACAAAATATATTGACACATTATTGCAACATTTTGGCCTTGAAGATTGCAAACCTATTGCCACTCCTATGGAGACTAGTTTATGGTTGAGTATTCATGATGCTGGAATTGCATTTTATGTTGTTCTCTATCAATAAGTTGTTGATTGCTTGATTTACTTATGCATAACTCAACATGATATTCAGTTTGCTGCTGTCTCAGAGATGAGCATGTTTATGCATTGCCCAAGTGTCAAGCATTGGCGATTAAGCACATCTTTTGCTACTTGAGTGGTACCCAAGTACTTGGATTGGGGATCACTACTGCCAAATTTACATGCTTTTTCTGACTCTCACTAGGTTGGTTGCTGACAATCCTCTGTCCACTAGTGGTTTTTGCTTCATGCTTGGTAGCTCATACATATCTTGGTTGAGCAAGAAGAAGCCTACTATGGCCGCTTCTAGTTGTGAGGCTGAGTATAGGGCATCTTTCATAGCGATTGTTAAGTGTGTGTGGCTCAGATGCCTTTTAGTTGTTTTGGGTGTTGGGTAGCCTTCTACCACCACCATCTTTAATGAGAGTCAGAGCGCATTGTCAATTGTGAGGAACCCCATGGTCCATGCTCGCATAAAGCACATTGAGGTGCATTATCATTATGTGAGGGAGAGGTTCTCTGTTGGAGAGATTAGTTTGGCATATGTGCCCGCACAGGATAACATTGTAGAATTTTTCACAAATCTACCTAGGGAGAAGTTTGAAGCTTTCAGCAAGGCTTTGGGCTTGCTTCCTTTTGTGGATTGATCTCTTTCCACATAGTTTGGCACTTCCTTATACATGAGTGCTAGATCCTTGTTCACCACATAACTCCTAGGTGGGATTCACTGATATATTTTGGTAGCTATGTGTATGAACACACTTAGGACTATCGGGGCTCTTTTTCCCTCTTTAGGAGGTTCTTTTCCTCGGCTTGTATATACGCGAGAACCCTAATGGGTTACTTATCTTGGTATGTTCATTTGGTAATACATTCAATGTTGTGTGTTGTGATCCAAGCTTCTTCTTCTTGCTTGTGCTATTCACGTGGTTTTGCAGACCTCAAACTCCAACACATAAAATATTATAGAACCATTGAATATCATAGAAAAGAGTAGGATAAATTACTAGGGGAGCTGAGAGAACAAAAATCAATAATTGAATCTTGCCAAGAAAAGGTAATAAAACTTGAGATAGAGGCTATTCAGAACAAAAATAGAATCACTTTCTTGGAAGAAAAGTATGAAAACCTAAAAGGGACCATAAAGGAGATGGAAGGTGATATCAGACATCTAGAATCAAAAAATAAAAATTTTCAAACATCATATCAGGCCTTGAGTAAAGCAAATGAAGAGATCACAAGAACGCTTATGGAGGAAGGTCACTACAAGACAAAAGGAGGTGAAGTAGAAGGTACTAATGAGGATTAGAGTGAAGAGATAAAGAGTATAAAGCAGGGCCTAGAGAAGATGAAAGACGAGCTCAAGGATTCTGAGGAGCTATAACAACAAGCAAGCAAACATGTTGCTAATGCCATGCGAGGGTTTAACAATTTGAATGAGAAGATTAAAAAGGAAAGAGTAGATTGATAGAAAAAAGGAGAAGAATTGCTAAAGGAAATAGAACTATGGAATTCCAAGTCAAGCATCCAACGAAAAGCAGTCAAGATTGAAGGGTATTTCACGAAAGACCAATAGTAGAAGAAAGACAACTCGCTTTCATCCAAGAATAGATTCTAGAAGAACAAGAACAAATGAAATAGAGGATGAGGAATCATATGAATTCATCCAATAAGTGTTGCATGATAGAGAATCAAGAGAGAGGTACATCAAAAAAATTCATAATCAATGTGAAAATAAAATTGTACAATTTTCTTTGGAGCAGGGAATAAATCAAGCACATCACCATTGGATAATAGATCGATTAGGAATTCCATTTTGCATGGTTTGGAACAGCACAAAAAATTATCAAACTACCAAAGTTGGAACCCAACCCAATAATTTTTTGGAATATGATGAAGGTGTAGAAATTATAAAAGAACTATTTGAAAAAGCTACAAAAACAAAGAATGTAGAAAGATATGGATGGAAGCACCTCTTTAGTTGAAAATTAATCCTTCTTTATGATCAATTGTAAGGAGAAAGGATTGGCCAAAGTTTTGGCACATGAGAAAAAAAGGAGCCATACCTTCTAAGTGGCTAAAATTTCCAAAAATAACCAGTCCCAAGAAAGGAACATGCCCATCAAAGACTTACATGCTTACAACTTGCAAGGCAGTGCTCGAAGACCTCAAGGACATCAATGATTCAACTTGTATATTAATAGTTAGGGTTTTGAAGCTAATCGTATCTTGTATAGAAACTTTCATAGATACATGCATTAGAACTCTAGACTATGTAGGTTTTAATTCACCTTCAAATGCACTACTTTTTCATTTAAACAAGACCCCAAATAGAATCTATTTGATGGTGTATTATATCATAATCATATTCATGGGAAACCACTATGTAAAAATTTTTGAGGATGCCTTTGATTATGGGTTCTTTGAAAGAGATACAAAATTTTTGGGATATTCTCATTAGTAATGAAGGCAAGAACAACAACATATGAAGCGGCCTACACAAAATATATAAAGGAAAATGTGATAGATAAACTTGTAGCTGCAATACAATGAAGGAAATCACTTTTTGAAATGGTGAATGATTTGAATGTTAGAGAGTAAAAGAGCCATGACTTGGTGGCTCAAGTCTACCAAAGGAAAAGAAAATAGTGATTAGATCCATCACTCAGTTTTTTCAAGGGCGAAAAGGCAAAGAGAGGGAGAATGTTGGAAAGCACTGTTTTATAAAAGAAAAAAATGGAAAACATTGTATTATAGTAGAATAGAATATCCCAAATTTTGTAAAAATGAGGAAGAGTCTTCCTCATATGTAGTTGCAACTTATACATTTTTTGTAGAAATTTTAGAGCTCTTGAGATAGTGGATTTTTAGAATAGAAAGTTTGAGGGACCTATTTTAAGTGTGAATTGGGACATTTAAAAACGTATAAAAGCCAATCATGACCTATTGTAAGGAGATCTTGTATTTTTGGAGTTAATGAGAACTTGAAAGGTCTTCCTTAACACAAAATAGACCCATATATCAAATTAGCTAAAGAATATTCTACTTCATATGTTTGTGCTATGGATGCCCAAATTGCACATAGAAAAACATTGAATTAGGAAATGATGTTAAAGATCCACCCTTATCATTCTTTTCACACTTTGCATCTAAATTAATCACTTACATGTAAATCTAGATGGTCTTTATAATGATTTGGATAGGGAATAGCCCACAAGTGGATTCTCCTCTTTTTAGATCTAGTATGGGATAGAATCCCCTTTTGATATAGAGGGAATAAGAGAGATGAAGACCATGATCATGGGGCATGGGGGAATACTCCACATAATATACTTCTACAGATTTTTGAGGACGAAAATGTCTAAATGGAGAAGAATGTTGTATAACTAGGAGTCCAAGCGGTGAAAGACATGGTCTTTGAGGGTCCAAGTTACTTGGAGGACCCTTGAATTTATTGAGAAACCCTTTCTCCAAGACTATGGTTTGAACCCTTGAGCTATTTATATGTATTTACTCAGTTATGCATATGTTCTTATGAAAATCTAGGGATGCCCACATGCCTACTTGTATTTTACCATTTACTTATTCAAACTATGTGAAGAGAGTATATGCAAACCAATCATTTCCATATACATATGAGGGACTTTGATGAAGGATGATTTAGATCTTCATAGAAGATTGGTTGAAAGGACTTGAAATGCCCCAATATAAGACTCATCATTCTTCTTTCTATTCTTGCTTCATTTGCATCTCCTGTCTTCTTGTGTTTTTCCTTCAACCACACTTTAATGGATGATAGATCATCAAGTTGTGGTTTTATTGCCTTAACATCATTGGGAATACGAAAAGACACATGATTTTTTTCTTAAAAAAGGAAAAAATATATTTTATCATCAAATGAAATAAAAATGAAAAATATTTAGGTTTGAAAAATTTTCTTTTGTTAAAGTTGAAAGTCGAGGGGCCATTCCTTTTCTTCATTCCTCTTGCTTCATTCATGATTCAAACCTTTGAACTTAATGCTTGAATTGTCTTTCTATGTAGCCCATTCTCTTTACATTTTCACCTTGAATCTATTCAAGAGAGTCTTAGCTTATGTGTTCATGGGCTAAAGAGAAGGCCACAAAAAGGCATAACTATGTGTATGAATGCCCATATGAATAGAGACAAGAGTAGACATATGTGTGCTCAAGAAGATAAGAGTATTGTTACACCACTTATTCGCTCATCTTGCATGTTAGTAGCATGTGAGGATTTCAATGCATTGGATGTTAGATGATTTATTTCACTAAGTCTTTTGGATTTGGGAGCTATCAACAGGCATTTATTTATCCCATAGAGCATGTGCAACATCCAAAACAACCTATATAATGAACTTTCGAATTTGTATTCTTTGAACTGAGGGGAGAAGGACATGTGGGCAGCATTCTAGGTGCCTCTCTTGGCCATCCACATTCTAATGGAAAGGTTTCCTCCTTAGGTGCATGTGGCTTCCCCTTGCTAAGAGAGAGGTCCCATAAACAAACTATTTCTCCTCTAAAAGGAGAATAAAAAAGTATCTCATGGGCTTCACTGACTAAAATGTCTACAAATGTATATAAAACTCAAACTCCTCATCATAAGATCTAATCAACTCTGCATACCAATGTAGTATAAACAAATTCCCTCCAAGAAATCTAACTACCAAGACTAACTAGAGCATCTAGCAAGACCACCACAACTCAGAGAGAGCATATTTTCACCTAAGCAACTCCACCCATATAAATGCCTCTAGTTTGAGGTGTCTAGGCTTGGCATGTGTCCAAGTCACATGATTTGCAAAGAAGGGCCATGGGTTTCTAAGCCAAGAAATCACATGATATCACTTGAGAATCACATGGTTTCTTGAGCAAGCAGCTCTAGACTTCCCTTAAGGGCTCTTGTTGAACCAATCAAAGTCAAAGTGGTCAACATCAAGCTCGTAAGAGTCAAAATGTAAAGTTAATTTGGTCAAAGTGTTCAAAGTCAATTTGGTCAAAGTCAAGTTGGTCAAGGTGAATAGATGGTGCACAATCAATTTATTCACAATAGCTATGGTTTTGCAGAAAGTGGATGCAGGCTGCAGATTGTCTTTTTGTAAGGTTTTCAAGGGGTTTTAAAGTGTTTGGAATGTCAAAGTGAACCCTCCCATAGGTACACATATTGAAGAAATGAAGGCATGTGAAGAGGAAGCTGTACACAAAAGTGTATGTGTGGCCCACATCTAAAATTTTGTTTTAGTCCTAAAGTCACAACAGGACAAAATAGAGAGTCATTGTCTGTACACAGTTTTAGAAATTCTTGGGACATCAAAGTGAGCACCAAGATACACTGTCACTTAGGAGTGGCATACATGAGTGAATAGACACACAAAACATGGGCATTATTTTGGGAGTTACACTAAGAAAGTGAGAGCATAGTCTACACTAGGAGAGAAGAGCAAGAGACATTGAACCAGTGTGCGATATAGAGAAGCAAGTGTGAGACAAAGTGTGCAAGGAGGGTGATCTAGTGTGCAGAGAAGGAGTGCAAAGAACTAGTAAGCAAGGCAATCAAGGTGGCACAAGGTACCATTGCAGAGGTGTGCACGTTGAAAGAAGGTGTCACTTCCTCCTACCCTATTGCAAGCTTGAGTGAAAGGTGTGCACAACAGCAAGCTCCTGGAGAAGGTGGAGGTTTGGTGCAGAGAAGGTTGGTGGCATAAGGAGCTTTGGGTACCTTGTAACCTTGTGTGTGTGTGTGTATTCTTTGGGGTTAAGCACTCCACACAGAGAACACTTGGTCTTGTTTTATACATTATCATTGTATTTTCCTACTCGTAATCAATATATAGAAGCTTCCGGTGTCTGTGTTCCACTTCTTCTTCTTCTTTCTTCTCCTACAAATACTCAAGTTCCTTTTTTGCAAAAGATTCCCCCAACAAAATTTGGCATGCCTGATGGGACCACAAAGAGGCTTGAGCATAGGAGAGACAATATTTGCAAAGTATAGAAGAAGTGCAAGGACACCAACGATGCTGGTTTGAGAGGTAATCTTTCTTCTATTTGGAATTCTCTTAGCTTAAGAGGAGAATGAGCAGCTCATGACCACAACCGGGTCTCAAACATTGAGGTTCCGTTGCAAAGAAACAAGAAGAAAAGCTATTCAAAGGTCAAATAGCCCTCTATCATCAACATCATCAGTGAAAAACATGGAGGCTTAGGTAGAGTTAGAAACTCTACTCTCCAAGTTAAATATCAAATTTCCATCTTTCAAGGGATTAGCACAAGAAGACATAGATGAACATATTAGAAGATTTTTGGCCTTATGTAAGACAAGGGGTCTAATGGGAAGAGAAGATGCATTTCTAATTCTTTTTCTAGCAACATTAAAAGGGTTAGCAAATAAATGGTCTAGTTAGTTTGCTGATAATCATTTCACTACATGGGATCTAATGAAGGAAGCATTTAAGACATAGTTCCAACAAGGGAACACAACAGAGAACATCATTGAGGAGTTAGAAAATTTACGATTAGGTCCTAGGGAGACATTTCCAGAATTTATCACCAGAGCTAAGGCATTGATGGCTAAATTACCAGATCCTCCCCATGACATCTTCATCAAGAAGTGTCTAGCTAAAACACTTCCAATCTCAACACATTGTAAAATTAAAGAGTTAGTGCCACCTACAACAACAATTGAAGAGTTCATTAATACAACCACAAGATTGGAGCTGATTAGGCAACAATATGGGACAATCTCTTCTATTCTATCATATCACGTAGAACCTGAGGACCCAGTAATTCAATTAAGGAAGGAACTTGAGAGCTTGAAAAGGAAAAAACCCCACAAAGAGAAGGAATGTGTAGTAACTTAGTTGAGGCAAGAAATTGAGGCCTTAAAGCTACAAAATGAAGAGGAAACCGAAGCACAAGAGTTGGCACAACTTCGACATGAGCTATAAGAACTCTAGGGAGATGGCATAAAAAATGGATTTTGGTGCACCATGTGCAACAAATAGGGTCATGTGGTAAGTGAGTGCCCTCCTTTAAGTGTGACTTGCTAGTTATGTAGGAGAGTTGGTCATGAGGCCCAAGAATGTTAGTCAAGAGGGATGCTTGCACAAACATATTGGGCTCAAGGAGGAGCCCAACCACCAACTAATGTGATGGTGGTTGCACCTAGTCAAGATAACTCTTATAACCCTCGACATAGGGATAACTTTGGAAATAAGGCAAGGAGGCCAATCATTTGTTTCATATGTGGAGAATGTGGGCAAAGAACCAGGCATCTACATCTAGAACTCATATACAAATGATCTTGATGAAGAAAGAAAAGGTTGCAGAACAAGTCAATGTGCCATCACCATCTACTAGAGTAGAGTAGTTAGAAGAAATTAACTCTTTTGTAATGCAGACAAGAAGCAAGGGGAAGGCTCAATTAGACATAGGCCAAGAGTCAAGGACTAATGGATTGAACACAGGCAAAGAGATATCCGAAGACAAAGCCAATACCTATGAAGATACAAGCCAAAGAGATGATATCATAGGTACTAGTGATGCCATTGGGCATGCATTTAGTAGGCCTTGTGAGGAGCCCATCCTACTTGATTTCTGAACATATGATGAAAAAGCTTGGACTACAACCTTCAAGACCTGCCAACTTCACTATGACATTGGTAGATCAAAGCATATTCAGACCTATGGGAGTGGCCTTGGAATCCCAGTGCAGATACAAGGTAACATCTTCACCTTGGATTTTGTTGTCTTAAGGCTGCCACAGGTAGATGGAAGTTTCCCACCGCTGATTAGGAGACCTTCTTTAAGGCATGCAAATATGCTACATGATTGGGGTAAAGACACTATGTGGGTAAAGCAGGAGGGAAAAGAACTACAACAAACATTTTTAGAAGAAGGACTAGACAACCAAAGACATACCAACATGATGCAGACAATTGGTGTTTGTATGAAAGAAGATATGTTGGACAACCTAGAGGCGGATTTATATAAAGAAGAAAACATGCTGGCTTGGCTACATGAAGAAGACTCATCTTCCTGCTATAAAATTTTTCCAAACAACTCAAGTAGAGAGGAAGTCTATGAAGGAAACGAGGAGATGATTCAAGTTGCTGATTTGGGTGAACCAGTCACATGCTAGAAAAGAAAATAGAAAAGACATATCCTTAACTGCAAGATTGATGAAGCTACTTCAAATCCTATATCAATGGTCACTTGGTTACGGATACTAGTAAGGATATCATCTGTTATGATAATTTTTATGGCTGGATCAACAAGAACAATGCTTGAAGAAAAGATGTTGCCACATTATCTATGGGTGGAGGCTATTTAAACTCCTGTGTACCTTGTCAATAGACTACCATCCAAATCACTTCAAGGTATGACTCCTTATGAAGCATGGTATTGAAGAAAACCTATTCTTGGACATTGCAAGGTGTTTGTTTGTTTAGCTTATGTTCATGTACCTTCACAAATCAGAGGTAAGCTAGATGAAAGGGCAACAAAGGCAGTGTTTATTGGGTATGACTCAACTCATATGGTTTACATGCTCTATAATCCTTCAACCAAACAATTCACTACAAGTAGAGATGTTGCGTTTGGAGAACACACGTCTTGGTTTGATGAAAACAAACAAAAAGTATTTCTACCATATGATCTTGATTCTGATTTCCATCAACTAGGAAGCAAACATAATACACAGATCCAGGATCCAAAAAGTGATATAAATGATGATCAAGATGAAAGGGAAAAGGATTACAAGCTATGGAATTCAAGAGGCAAAGAAAAAATATTAGTGTGGAGAATGCTCCAAGCAAGCACCCAGAAGGTCAACAAGGGAGAAAAGACAACGAGAAATGTATGGATATTGAAATCACAACTAGGTATACTCTAGAGAAAAATGAACTGGAAAAGAGAAGAAATAGGACCATAGTTGAAGTTGCAAGGTCTATGCTTAATGAGAAAAAAATACCAAATTATTTGTGGAAAGAGGCTATATCTACAGCCACCTATCTAATCAATAGACTCCCATCAAAGGCATTGGATGGGATGACACCCTATGAATCATGGAATGGAAGAAGACCTAGCCTTGATCATCGTAGAATGTTTAGTTGCATAGCTTATGCACATATTCCATCTCAAATCAGAGGTAAAATGGATCCTAAAGGAGAGAAATGTGTGTTCATTGGATATGAATTAAATAAAAAAGGGTAGAGGTTATATAATCCAAGCAATAAAGGTTTTATGGTTAGTAGGGATGTTGCCGTTGATGAGAACAACTCTTGATTTGAAGATGATTGCAAGAAAGTCAAGCTACCTTATGACCTAGAGGAGGACTTCCCAACATTACAAAAAGGGAATGAGCACATACATGAAGATTCAAGTGATTTTGATGATAATAAGAAGAAACCAAGGAGGAATATCAATGCTTGGAAGAACAAAGGTAAAGCAAAGATACAGGAATCGAGAGATTTTGTAGAATTTTCCCAACAAAAAATAAGAAGATGAACTAGAGAAAAAAAGCCAAAAGGTATGGATTTGACACTTCTCTAGTCACTAAGCTTTCAATTTATATTTGTCAGGATACCAACTCAGAAGAACCATCAACATTTGAAGAAGAAATTAGAATGGAAAGAAGCAATGGAAGAACAGATAGAAGCTCCTCAAGAGAATCAGACTTGGGATTTGGTCCCCAAGAAGCCATCCATGAAGATCATTGGATTTAGATGGATCTACAAGTAAAGAAGAACTCAGATGGATCAATAAATATGTATAACACAAGGTTTGTGGTTAAAGGGTTTGCTCAAACCCAAGGTATAGATTATGAAGAGACTTTCTCTCATGTGGCAAAGATGCCTACAATCAGAGTACTCATGAGTGTAACTTCCTCAAAGAATTAGAACGTGTATCATATGGATGTAAAAAATGCATTCTTGAATGGTTGGATTTCATAGGAAGTCTACATGGCACAAGCTCCTAGATTTAAAGATGAATCACATCTTGAGTATGTGTGTAAACTCAGGAAAGCACTATACGGATTGAAGCAAGCTCCTAGAGCTTGGAACCATAGATTAGATACCTTCTTGTAGGACAAAGGATTTCAATTAAGCAAAGCAGATCCTTCACTTTTCATTAAGAAAAGTAAATTTGAAATGATATACTTATGTGTGTATGTAGATGATATAATCCTTACAGGTGATGATGCTAATGGGATCAGAAAGATCAGAGCACAAATGAAGGAGGAGTTTAAGATAAGTGATCTTGGATTGCTCACTTACTTCCTTGGATTGGAAGTAGTCTATATAGATCAAGGGATGTTCTTTACACAAAGGAATTATATAAAGGATATTCTTGCAAAGTTCAAAATGCAAGAAGCTAAAGTTGGAGGTACTCTCATGGAGGTCAATCACAAATCAAGTGCTTATGAAGGAGAACTTACTGAAGATATCACAAGCTATCAAAGCCTAGTTGGGAGTTTAAACTATGCTACTCTAACTAGGGTTGATATTTGTTATGGAGTAAGTGTGCTTAGTCAATTCATGCACACCCCTACACATCTGAATTGAATGTAAAGTTATCCATTGATGCAATTTGGGCAGGTTCCAAAGATGACAGAAGAAGCACATCAGAATATCTCTCATTTGAAAGTGCAAAGCTCATATCTTGGTCTTCAAAGAAGCAACCTATAGTTGCTCTTTCCTCAACTGAGGCTGAATAAAGAGGGTTAGCAAATGCAACACAAGAAACTATGTGGATCAAGACCCTATACATAGATTTAGGGTTGGATTTTGACACTCCATACATATATGAGATAATATGAGTTCACTTCATCTAGTTGCTAATCCTATCTTTCATGCCAGGACTGAGCATATAAAATTTCATTATCATTTTGTTAGAGAAAAGATCGTGAGCAAGGAGATACAACTCTCCTATGTATCTACTCATATGCAATGTGCACATATGATGACCAAATGCTTGGCCAAATGCTCAAGACTTCTCACATATACATTTGACTCACAAAATAATTGCATATGAATGCCTCTTGCAAAAGTCATCGACTTCACTTCATTGGATAAAAGTAAAAGGAAGTGAGGTGAGGAATCTTGTGATGCTAGGAACCAAGAACCACGACTTACTTGGTGTTTGGAATCAAATCAATCAACATATAATGAGTAGGAATAGTTTTAGGTGAGGGAAATTCAAATTTCAAATTCTCTCTATGAGTATATATATAGGTGACTTTTATTCATGGGATGTGACACAAAAAAGAGATCCATTGAGACTCATGGTTGAGCATATCTTGAGCTCACATATGTATGAGTAATTCCACTACATCTCCTTTGTATCATACATTCATTAGCACACATAGATTGATTCATTAGATCATGATAATCTTTGTTCACTATTCTCTACTACAACCTCTTCATTTTAGTGATATTTCTTGATCGATTTCCCTATGTGTACTTGATCATTTGGTTTAATTTAACTTGTTATAGTTAGCCTAATCAGTCTTGTTGATGCATATCAAATTTCATTACATTTGGTGCATTAGAACTTGAGTTATGAATCAAACAAGCTACCTATGTCTGCACACTTTCTTCCTCTTGAAAAGTCAAGATTACACCCCCTAAGCTCTTAAACTTATTTCTCAATGTGTAGTCACTATAAACTAGTGAGATAACTTGGAATAGTTAGGTCAGCCCTTCAATTAGATGTGTCTAAAAGTTCTTGAGTCAATTGTTATCAGAGAGTGAGAACTGAACATTTTTCTGAGAGGTTCAAGTCCAAAAATAGCAAGTTTCTCATAGTGCTTCTATGTGCAAGTTATTTGTTTTGGTACAACCATTTGAAAATGATGCTCTAAATCCATATTTGGGAAGCTTAAGGAGTCTACTAAGGTTCCCTGAAGTCACATTGGAAGGTGTAGATCACGATTATTGCAACACCAGCTCATCTTTGGATTGTATCCAACCATCTCCTCACAAAGAGCCCATATAAAGACTCTTTGCATTAATTAGAGTGTAGATTTGAAGCAATAAATATACTCTTTGATCATTGCTTGGTGCAAATACATATACTCTTTGATCATTACTTGGTGCCACTTCTATCCTTTGCTCGTTCTTCCTCAGACTCACTCAACTTTCAAAGATTGTGGCTCTCTCTATAGAGATCAAAATAAGTATTTAAGCATTCATTCAAAAGATATAATTGTCTAGTTTATCTGTACAAATTTCCAAGTCATTTGGTTTAGTAATTTCTAGGAAATTTGAGTTTTCAAGTCTCGAGGTTCATTGACTGCACATCCCTAAAAAATCGGGATGACAACCAATAAGTGTTAGGGTGATTGCTCCTTCACTAATTTATATAAATTAGGACTTTTATGCATTTTGGCAATACAACCCTATGTATGATACTCACTTAAAATGAATTTTTCCAATTGTAACTATGTTGACTGCTCTCAGTGTTTGAAGTCATAACTTCCATCCATTTTAGAAGGTTTTTGTGAGCTAATTAAGATCAAGGTGCAAGTTATCTATTTTGCATCAACTTGTTCTTGTTGATGTTCCAAAGTACCTATTGGGTTTTATTACACTAACCTCAAGCATGCAAGGTCTACTTAACATATCCAAGGAGCTAAGGCTGGTCCTATGATGGTTGGCTATACCAACTTCACCAGTTGACAACTCAACTTTACAAGCCTATCCAAGCTTCTCCAACTTCTTTCAATGGTATTAGAGCAACTTCAAGATGGGATATGTCTTTCCATCAATGATTGAGAATCTTGATAAGACACATTTATGCTGCTTGGAAAATCAAAATGGAGGCTTATTTGCAAGGACGAAATCTATATGGGATTGTATTAGGTGAGGAAGCAATGCATATTCCAAGATCCAAAGGAGGACCTACTCAAGAGGAAACAGATAAGCTCACACTTTGGTGTGCAAGGGATGCTCAAGAAAGGTCATACATAATCAACCCTATCTCTTATTTTCTATTACCACATATTAGAGGATGCAAGACATCTCAAGAGACTTGGGATGCCCTAGAGACTTTTTTTTTTCTGGTATAAAAGCAAGGAAGAGCCATCTTTGAAATGAGTTCAATCAGATGAAGAAGGCTCCAAAACAAACCATCACTAAGTTTATTACAAAAGTGAAGGAGAAGAAGCTTGGAGCACAACACACAATACTGAATGTATTACTAGAGAATGTACAAAGATAAGTAGCCCATTAGGGCAATAGACGTATATACAAACCGGGGGGAAAAAACCTCCTAAAGAGGGAAAAAAGTGCCCCAACGGTCCTAGAGTGTTCACACACATCACTACCTAAATATGTCAACAAATCCCCCCTGGGAGTGATGCGGTGAACAAGTAGCTGGCACTCATGTATAAGGAAGTGCCAAGCTATGTCAAAATCACTCCACAAAAGGAAGTAAGGCCAAAGCTTTGCAAAAAGCTTCAAACTTTTCCCTAGGCAGAGCCTTCGTGAAAAGGTCTGCAATGTTCTCCTACGTGGGCACATATGCCAAGCTGATCTCCCCAGCAGAGAACCTCTCCCTGACATAATGATAATGCACCTCAATGTGCTTAGTGTGAGCATGGAACATAGGGCTCCTCGCAACCGCCAATGTGCTTTGACTTTCAGTGAAGATGGTGGTGGCAGAAGACTGACCAACACCCAAATCAGCCATACGGCATATGAGCCACACACACTCAATAGTCGCTGTGAAAGCTACCCTATACTCAGCCTCACAACTGGAAGTGGCCACAATAGGCCGCTTCTTGCTCAACCAAGATATACACAAGCTACCAAGCATGAAGCAAAAGCCACTAGTGGACACACGAGTGTCATAACAATGAGCTCAGTCTGAGTAAAAAAAAGCATGCAAATCTGGTGATAGTGATCCCCCCTTGGGATAAAACAACTCAAGTAGCCGAGTACCACTCAAGTAGCGAAAGGTGCACTTAACTGTCTGCCAATGCTTGACACCTGGGCAATGCATAAGCCTGCTCATCTGTGAGACAGCAAAGTGAATATTTGGCCGAGTAATGCATAAGTAAATCAGGCATCCAACAACCTGCTGATAGAGGACAACATCAAATGCATCTCTAGCATCATGAAAACTCAATCCTAAACCTGTCTCCATAGGAGTGGCAATAGGCTTACAATCTTCAAGGCCAAAACGTTGCAATAATGTGTCAATATATTTCGTTTGACACAAAGCCATTCCACCATCAACTTGCATAAATTGAATGCCCAAATAGTAATGCAAATGCCCCAAATCAGACATCTCAAATGAGGCATGCAAATCAACCTTAAAATCAGCAATATGCTTCTCAATAGGACTAGTGAGCAACATGTCGTCAACATAGACAACAATGATCAGAAGCACATCATTAGCACGCTTAACATATAAGGTGCTTTCAGTTGGACTGTTCCCAAAACCATGTGCAATCAAATAGGCATGTATCTTCTCATACCAAGCACATGGTGCTTGCTTTAAACCATATACTGCCTTCTTTAACTTGCACACCTAGTTTTCATGCCCTTTTTGCATAGAGCCATGGGGCTAAAAACCATACACTTCTTCATGCAAGTCACCATTCAACAATGCAGTTTTATGTTTAACTGATGCACATTCCAACCATGATGGGCTGCAAGTGCATAGATGCTCTGAACAATAGTCATACGACATGTAGGTGCAAAGGTCTCATCAAAATCAATGCCTCTTTCCTGTGCATGACCCTTTGCAACAAGCCTAGCCTTATACCTGTCAAGTGTTCCATCAGGCTTACGCTTCAGCTTGTAAATCCACTTAGTGCCAATGGCCTTCTTGCCAGGAGGCAAGTCACATAAAGACCAAGTATTGTTCTTCATTATAGCATCATATTCAGATTGCATAGCAGCCATCCATTTTTTTGAATTTTGTGCTTCATCAAATGAAACAGGCTCGTTCTCATCACAGAGACTAGATCCAGCCATAGCATAGCAATCTGATGCAAAAGAGGCACTATGAGAGCCTGATCGAGTACGATATGACAAAGGTGCATCTAATTTGTTGTCATGCAAAGTCTGCACCAACTATTTTGGCATAGTTTTTCCCTCCTCAATGTCAGCTCTCTCATCAGCAAGTGCATCATGTAAATTTGCATCAGGAATGGGATGATCTGCATCATCACATGAAACCTGCAAAGGCTGAGAAGTTGCCTCATTAGGACCAACACTAGACTGTCCACCTATAAAAAGAGGCAGCAAAGTATCATACATGTCTTTGGAGCTCACATATGTCTCCTTAGTACATGAAAGCAATGGCTGAAAAGAATCTTCCACAAAAACAACATCACGGCTAACCAGAATGCGTTTAGTCTGTGGATGATACAGATAATAGGCTTTACCTTTAGAACTGTACCCAATAAAAGTATGTTTTACTGCTTTATCCTCCAATTTTTTGCGATGTTGTTCAGGCACTAATGCATATGCCAAACAACCAAAAACACACAGATGAGCAAGAGATGGCTTGTGATCATGCCAAGCCTCATATGGAGTGATAGACTACAATGCTTTAGTGGGACACATGTTAAGTACATATGCTGTACACATGACATCCTCAAGCCAAAAACTATGTGGTAAAGCCTGAATCTTGACCATACACCTCGCCATCTCCATGAGTGACATGTTCTTTTGTTCAACAACTCCATTCTATTGAGGTGTATACATCATTGTACACTAATGTTTTATCCCATGTTCAACCAAAAATGCATTAAAATCAGAAGACATATATTCCCCCCCTCGATCAGAATGGAGGGTGCCCATTTTACATGCTAACATATTTTCAACCAAAACCAAAAACTGTTGGAAGCACATTAACACTTCAGACTTTGCCTTCAATGGATATACCCATGCATGCCTGGAAAAATCATGGATGAAAGCCACAGAGTAAAGATAATTTCCAAAAGAAGGTGTCTGCATAGGACCATAGACATCACTATGTACAAGCTACAATTTTTGAGTAGCCCGAATCAAACCATCTTTTGGAAAGGAGGAACGCTGCATTTTGACCAAAATACAGCCTTCATAAACATGTTTTCCGGGTGCCTCAAGTTTGGGCAAAGAGGACACCATTTCAGATTTCTGCAGGTGTAGAGGTCGGAAACTCTCAGATGCCTTGGGATGAAGCTTCAGGGAATAGTCCATCCCATTTCATGGACATAATGGTGTTCCGGGCAGTTGTTGCTTTCACTTGTCGATTTCACTCTCAATACCACCTTGGTTGATTTGTTTATCTCTCTCTTTTTCTCTCTCTTCCTATCTCTCTCTTCCCCCATCTTTTCTCTCAGCTCCCCTCTGCCCCGCAAAACCCCCTCAGCCTTCCCCGCAAAGCCCCTCTGACCCCCTTCAGCCCGCAAGCCCCCTCTCGTACCCTCTCTCTCTCCCCCTCTTTCTCTCTCTCTCCCTCTCTCTCTTCCCCTCTCACTATTTTTCCCTCTCTCTCTCGGTCCCTCTCTATCTCCCTCTCTTTCTCTCTCTCTCTCTCTCTCTCTATTTCTCTCTCTCTCCTCCCCCCGTCCCTTCTCCCTTTCTCTCTCTCTCTCTCTCTCTCTCTCTATTTCTCTCTCTCTCTCCTCCCCCCGTCCCTTCTTCCTTCTCTCTCTCTCTCTCTCTATTTCTCTCTCTCTCCTCCCCCCGTCCCTTCTTCCTTCTCTCTCTCTCTCTCTCACTCTCTCTCCCCCCACCTAGCTACCCGCACCCGCCTCCGCCTAGACCCCCGCAGCCCGCCTCCCTTTCACTCCGCCCTCCGCCCCACCCGCCCTCCGTAGCCCCCTCACCCGCCCTCCGCAGCCCCCTCACCCGCCCTCCGCAGCCCCCTCACCCGCCCTCCGCAGCCCCTCTCACCTGCCCTCCGCAGCCCCTCTCACCCGCCAAGCCCTCCCCCACCTAGTTCCCCTCTTCCCCCCTGCTCCCACCCGACCCTCACTCCGCCTCCGCCCCTCACTCCGCCTCCGCCCCCCGCCCCTCACTCCGCCTCCGCCCCCCGCCCGCCCTCCGCAGCCCCTCTCACCCGCCAAGCCCCCCCCACCTAGTTCCCCTCTTCCCCCCTACTCCCACCCGGCCCTCGCTCCGCCTCCGCCCCTCACTCGGCCTCCGCCCCCCGCCCCTCACTCCGCCTCCGCCCCACGCCCGCCCTCCGCAGCCCCTCTCACCTGCCAAGCCCCCCCCCACCTAGTTCCCCTCTTCCCCCCTGCTCCCACCCGGCCCTCGCTCCGCCTCTGCCCCTCACTCCGCCTCCGCCCCCCGCCCCTCACTCCGCCTCCGCCCCCTGCCCGCCCTCCGCAGCCCCTCTCACCCGCCAAGCCCCCCCCACCTAGTTCCCCTCTTCCCCCCTGCTCCCACCCGGCCCTCACTCCGCCTCCGCCCCTCACTCCGCCTCCGCCCCTCACTCCGCCTCCGCCCCCCGCCCCTCACTCCGCCTCCGCCCCCCGCCCCTCACTCCGCCTCCGCCCCCCGCCCCCTCACTCCGCACCCCTCCGCCATACACTCCTCCGCCCTCCTCCACCCCACACCCCACACACCCCTCCGCCCACCCCTCCACCGCTTCTCCCACAGCCCAACCCCGCCTCCTCCACCTCACACCACCACCGACCCCCTCATCTCACCCGCCATCCATCCCCGCTGCCACTCACACGCACACTTTCACACACACACGCTCATCCGCACACTCTACACATACACAACCGCACACACACGCACACTTTCACACACACATCCACATGCACACATAGGCACACACACATGCAGCCATCACACACATACCCACATAAGCACACACATCCTCATGTACTCACACACGCACACACCACACCTACACAACCACACATATGCATACACGCACGTCCATACATTCACACACATCCGCACATACTCACTCACACATACTCATACACATACATGGTTCACACACATACATGCACACATGCAGACACACCCTCATGCATACACACACGCATCCATCACACACACACCCATAATTGCACACACACACACTTACATACACACCCACCCACAATTACACCCATGTGCAGCACCCACACAAGCACACACAAAGGCCCCCACATTTATGCCCACACACCCACGTACACAGATAAGCACACCCTCACACTCACACACAAGCACGTGCACACACACACACGCACATGCGGCACACACACACATGCACCCACACATATGCCCAAGGAGGCTGAAGAGATTGCTAAGTATACCAAACCGAAGAGATCTCCCAAAGAAGAGAAAGAAGTTGAATCCAAGACATTTGGTTGAAGAACATGCAGAGCTCCATATGGAGAAGTGCAATTTGGGGTCCTTTGAATGTTTGGTTTGTCGAAATGTTGACCCTGAAAAGAGCAAGACATTTTGGAATATTGCCTGCAAAGAGCAAGACATTTTGGAATATTGAACCAGTTATCTCTAGAAGATTGCTGCAAGGTGGGTGCAGTGCTGAGCTAGGGTGGTAAGAGCCCTTGAAGAAGAACATACAGTGAATGCACAAAAGACTTGAGTTGCAGAACCTTCCATCCAAGGGAATTCACAATGTCACACCCATTTAGAAATCGGTTTCCTGGTCCAAATCGTGATTCTCTCCTAAATTATGGAAGCTCTTTAGTATGAAAAGGTAAAAGTGAATTGTTAAAAGTAAAAGTGGAGTTGCCACCAACCCTTCACGGCGACTACCTATTTTTGTGGATCTAATTCAAATCAAGTGGAATATTTGACCTACCCCCCAATTTTGGGTGATTACCCGGCGCGTGATTAGTGGACGTGAAGAATCGGCAAGGCCCTCTTGACCGATTGAGGCCTATAAAAACAAGGGATTTGTGCTCATTTGGGGTACATTTTTCTGGAGTCACTTTGCCGTGTGTATACGTGCAGAAGTTCTCTCTTGCACTTGGTGGTTTCAAGTCTACTGTGGGAGCTACTCTGTAGTGTGTTTACAGAGGGGAGGCCTCTCAGTGAAGGGCTATGAGCACTATAGTGTAAAAGAGTAGTTTGGATTCTTCTTCTTTTCTATGAGGCAGTGTTGTTGATTAGGTTCTATCCTCTTGAGAAATTCTTTGTATTGTTCTGAGTTAGTATGCATATCAGTGGCCCCTTATATTGATGAGAAGAATCTGTTGTACTGGAGTGAATTACTTTTAGGGTATGCATATCAGTGGCCCCTTATGTTGATGAGAAGAATCTGTTGTACTGGAGTGAATTACTTTTAGGGTGGCTTGTTAGCCCTAAGCTTGTGGCTTGTTAGCCCTAAGTTTACACTTGTGAGCATCATTCATCATTTGCCCAACTTTTGTAATCATCTGATTTGAATCAAGCAGTGTACGGTCTTCCTTGGTCATTGGTTGTCTATATTTACTGAAGTATTTACCACTCTGTGCAAACTTTGTATCTGCCTGCTCACAGAAATGTTAAAGGGTATACTTCCCTAAAGAGAACCCCCCTTGAGTAGGTGACGTACTGGACGTGTTTAATCTTCATTCTCTACCTTTGTTAAAAGCGAATACCCCAGTACCTCCTCTACAGTTTGGCATGCACGGTGGGACCTTTGCATTTCTGTGAGAGGTGTTTTGCCCTATTACATTTGCGAATAGGTACATGACCCATACACGAGCAGATAAGGAATCTCTTCGTGTTCGAAGGAGCCTTAACAAGTTAGCAATAACCACGGCTAGTGAGTCTACCTCCCCTCTGTCCTCCCTAAATTTGTCTATTGATTTGGGTGCGACACCATTGTCCAAAGAAGCGTATAGGAGAACTCTAGACTTCTCCTCAGATACGTCCGAAGAAACACCAGTACAAATGGAGGATCTCTCTCATTTGCTATCCAGATTAAACATCAAATTCCCTACCTTCAAGGGACATGCATATGAAGCTGATGATCATGTGAGGAGATTTATCTCTTTATGCCGTGGACGTGGTCTACAGAATAGAGAAGATGCAATGTTGGCACTTTTTCCATCCACATTGGAGGGTCTTGCAGATAAATGGTTTAGTCAATATGCAGATGGCCATTTCACTACTTGGGAGGCTCTGAAGACGGCTTTCTCACAGACATTCCGACCAAGTGATTCCTCAGAAAGAGCTCTAGATCAGCTAGAGAATTTGAAGCTGAGATCAGGTGAATCTTTTCATGAACTTCACACTAGAACAAAAGCACTTGTTGCACGTCTGCCACATGCCCCAGTTGACTTTTTGGTTAAAAAGTGGATCGAAAAGGCTCTGCCTAGGTCATCTCAGCAGAAGCTTCGTGAATCTCTTAGATTGGATGCGACCCTCAATGATTTTGTTGCAGCGGCATCGCGCATTGAAGAAGCAAGGCAACATTTTGAAGGGGATACACAACCTAAGTATGCTGCAGATCTGGATCCTATTGAGCAACTGAGAAGGGAATTGGAAGCATTGAAGATGCAACAAAATCAACAAGAAGAGAAGGTCTTGCCGCCACTGCGTCGCACTGATGATGAAGTAGCCCAACTTCGCCGTGAGTTAGAAGATTTGAAGACCACTGAAGATATAAGGAGACAAATTTGGTGTACAATCTGTAACAACAATGGACATTCCAATGCTAATTGCCCTATTAAGGTAAGCTGTCAATTTTGTGGAAAAGATGGTCATGAAGCCAGAGATTGTTACTACCTCAAGGGTACACAGCAGAGAGGTAACCCTCAAAATTTGGATTCATATTATGCTAGTACATCAAATACTTCAAATAGGGAGGAGAATCGGCCTGCAAGGCCTAGATATAATAGACCCTTGATGTGCTATCGTTGTGGTGAGTATGGCCACATGCAAAATAGGTGTTCCCTCCCAGAAGATGCACCTCCTTGTCAACATTGTCCAGAAGCCAAGGATCATTATACCAAAGATTGCCCAAGAGGTCGTCCTGCTCCAATTCATATGATTGCAATCTCTCCACATGAAGAAGGAAAAACCACTCAGACTTATGCTGTTTCATCCTCTACAATGCCCATGATGACTAGAGCTAGGCAAGCAACTGCAACCCAGAGAGATGAACAACAAGGATTTCGAGATAAAGAGGAAGAAAAGGAGTCTGGATGGAAGGATCAAGTAGAAATTGAAGGAGCTTATGATAAGATGACTACTTCTCTAAAGGGTCAACCAACAAGTCTGCAAGAAAATACTCAGGAGGTAAACATTGAACAGATCTTGAAAGGTATTCATCACAAGGTTAGTCTATATGAACTTATAAGGATGGATTCAAAAATAAGAAGTGATTTATTAAAGATTATACACTCTGCTCACTTGGTCCAATCACCTAGTATAGATGGTTTCATGGTTGATTTTCCTCCTGCACCCTTAGCAGACTACCAAAGTTCGAGATTATCAGTTTGTATAAAGGATGAAGCTCTTACAGGTGTGATCATAGATGGAGGCTCTGGTATCAATTTGATGCCAGATTTTACAATGAAGAAGCTGAAATTGAACCCCACCAAGTTGGCACCATTCACGGTTACATTGGCAGATCAACATCGGGTTGCGCCATTGGGCATTATTGAGAAGGTACTGATGGTAGTACAGGGCTGCCATTTTGTTCTGGATTTTGTTGTTATTGCACTTCCACAGGAGACTTCCTATCCTTTGCTCCTGGGGAGACCTTGGCTGAGACAAGCAAAAGCCTTGCAAGATTGGGGAAAAAACAAACTATGGATTTCAACAAGCACCAATAGCCAACTGCAATTACATTTGGAAGAGGGATTCGACTCAGGAAAAACTACTGGATATACTGTGGACACTCAGGTAATGCCCTCTCTACCCCAAGAAGAGGATACATTGTTAAATTGGATGATGGGGAGTGCAGAGTGTTGCACAGTGGAGATTAATGAAATTGAGGAAGAAGTTGCAGATAAGGTAATTACAGGTAAGGGCAATGAAGACCACAAGGTGTTGGAGAATGAGCAATTGCAGGAAAGCACAAGCCTTGAGGAAGCAACCCAGATAAAAGTATCAGAGGTAGAAGATTTTGAACCTAAGGGCAGAGAAGATCTTCCTTTCTCAGATATACCTCAAGGATGGATGGAAGAACATGTTGCAGAATATAAATTAAAATCCACTCCTGCATATAGTGGAGATGATTTCTCAAACAAGACCAGTTCTGAAACATTGGTTCAAGAAGTAAATTTAGGGGATGAAGAGAACCCTCAAATAGTTCACTTGGCATCCTGGTTGTGGCATTATCCTCCTTTGCTACAAAAGGTAACTTCTTTGCTTTTTACTTACAAAAGAGTCTTCGCATGGTCCTACAAAGATCTAACAGGAATACCAGAAGAGCTTGGATTACATCGGATACCCTTGGTTGAGGGAGCTGCACCTGTAAGAAGTAGGCCATATCGACTCAATCCGAAGTATGCAGAGGCAGTAAAAGCAGAGATTACAAAACTAGAGGAAGCAGGTATAATTGTGCTAGTAGAACATTCCAGGTGGCTCTCCTCTATGGTTATTGTGCCCAAGAAAAATAGCGGAAAAATAAGAGTATGTGTTGATTTTCGTGCTTTGAATAAAGTAACTATTCAAGATGGATTTCCTCAGCCCTTCACAGAGCAAGTACTTGAAGAAGTAGCTGGTCACACTTTGTATAGTTTCTTGGATGGTTTTAGTGGCTACAATCAGATAGTGATCCATCCTGATGATAGGGACAAAACAACCTTTGTCACTCCCTGGGGCACTTATGTCTATACTCGAATGGCTTTTGGTTTGAAGAATGCGCCAGCTTCATTTAATAGAACGATGTATTTGATATTGGGCAAATGGTTAACAACCTTTCTACGCATTTTCATGGATGACTTTTCAATATTTTCAGGTACATATAGAAGGGCAACAGTGCAAGATTTCCATGACCATTTGGAAAATCTAAAAGAAATTTTTGAGCAATGTCTCAAAACAGGTTTGAAATTGAATCCTGATAAATGTCACTTTTTGGTCACTAAGGGCACTCTTCTTGGTCACATAGTATCTGCTGAAGGTATAACTGTTGACCCTGCAAAGGTTACAACTATTCTTTCCATGCCAATTCCACAAAGCCCAAAGGAAGTGCAAAGTTTCTTGGGCCATGCAGGGTATCACAGAAGATTCATTAGGATGTATTCGGAAATTGCTAAGCCCTTGTCAAGGCTTACCAGTAAAAAGATCCCTTTCTCATGGAGTGCTGAAGCTGACAAAGCATTTAGTGAACTAAAGTTGAGGCTATGTACTGCTCCACTTTTAAGTGTTCCTAATTGGTCATTGGAATTTCATGTGCATACAGATGCTAGTCTTCATGCTGTTGGTGCAGTTCTAGCTCAACCATCATCTCACAAAGTGGATAGACCTATCTCTTATGCAAGCAGACTACTCAACCAAGCTGAAAGAAATTACAGTACAACGGAAAGAGAAGGTTTGGCTATTGTATTTGCCCTTCAGAAGTTCCGACATTATCTCCTTGGTGTACATTTCATTGTTATTTCTGATCATCAGCCCTTGAAGTATTTGATAAACAAGCCTAGAGTAGCTGGAAGGATCTGGAGATGGTTACTCCTATTTCAAGAATTTAATTTTGATATTCATATTAAGCCAGGAAAAGAGCACTACATGGCAGATCAAGTATCCAGGACGGCAATGAGCGAAAAGGCAACAGGTATTAATGATGAATTGGTGGATAGCAATCTTTTTCTAGTAGTGATCCGGACTGGTTGGTATGATGAAATTCTCCATGTTCTTACTACTGGAAAGATCCCAGAACACTTGACACTTGTAGAAAAGAGAAGATTGCTCTTGAAAACCAAAGCATATTCTCTTATAAATGGAAATTTATATAAATACTGTCAGGATGATATATTGAGAAGGTGTGTCTATCTAGAGGAGGTAAATCTTTTGCTAGAGGCTGCACACAATGAAGGACATCTAAAGGGGGAAGAATTGGCTCATAGAATCATCCACAAAGGTTTATGGTGGCCTCATATTTTCAAGGATGCAATCAAGTTTGCTAAAGAATGCCACATCTGCCAGAGGTGTGCTCCCGCACCAACCAGATTGAATTTCCAACCCTTGGTCATATCTACGGGATGGCTCCCATTTGAACGATGGGGTCTTGATTTCATAGGACCAATTAGCCCAACTGGTCAACCTGGAGGTAAAAAATATATTTTGATGGCCACATGCTATGCCACTAAATGGATAGAGGCTAAAGCTACTGTGGACTGCACGGCTTTAACAGTAGCTAAATTTATGTATAAACGTATTTTCTCAAGATTTGGTTGCCCATTGGAAGTTACTAGTGATAGGGGCACACATTTTGTAAATCAATTGCTCCAGTTTATATTTGACAGGTACAAAATCTTCCATAAAAAGTCTTGTGCCTACTACCCCAGGGCAAATGGCCAAGCAGAGAGTTCCAATAAGATTTTGATTGGATTGCTTCGCAAATTATCTTTTGATCATCAAAGCTCTTGGCCACTAGCATTAATTGGTGCAATTTGGGCTTTCAGAACCACGAAGAGGGGAACCACAGGCGAGACCCCATTTCGCTTAGTTTATGGAAAAGAGGCATTGGCACCATTTGAGTTCATTATTAGAAAGGAAATAGGAATCAAAACCATTGGCATTCAACCCCCCATTCAGAAATTGGTGGCATTAGAAGAATACAGAGAAGGAGCAATGCAAAAACTTTAGGTAACACAAGAAGAGCGCAAAAGACTGCATGACAGGTATCTGAGGTCCAATGAAGTACAGGAAGGGTCCACGGTTTTAGTGCATCAAATTCCACCAATTCAAACTAAATTGGCACCCAAATGGGCAGGAGCTTATAAGGTAATCAAAGTATTGCCACATGGCGCTGTGCATCTGGAAGATCTGCAGGGTAAAAGGATTCCCCTGGTTAACATCTCCAGGGTGAAGAAGTATCTGAACTAGGTCAAAACGGAAGCATTACACCCTTTGTACATATCATGTTTTTTTTCAGTAATTGCAGTATAACTAGATCTCTTGAAATAAGCAGAATAAGGGAGAAATTGCACCGAGACGGTGCAAAAGCTTGATGTGGGGGTCTGTAGAGGTCGGAAACTCTCAGATGCCTTGGGATGAAGCTTCAGGGAATAGTCCATCCCATTTCATGGACATAATGGTGTTCCGGGCAGTTGTTGCTTTCACTTGTCGATTTCACTCTCAATACCACCTTGGTTGATTTGTTTATCTCTCTCTTTTTCTCTCTCTTCCTATCTCTCTCTTCCCCCATCTTTTCTCTCAGCTCCCCTCTGCCCCGCAAAACCCCCTCAGCCTTCCCCGCAAAGCCCCTCTGACCCCCTTCAGCCCGCAAGCCCCCTCTCGTACCCTCTCTCTCTCCCCCTCTTTCTCTCTCTCTCTCCCTCTCTCTCTTCCCCTCTCACTATTTTTCCCTCTCTCTCTCGGTCCCTCTCTATCTCCCTCTCTTTCTCTCTCTCTCTCTCTCTCTCTATTTCTCTCTCTCTCCTCCCCCCGTCCCTTCTCCCTTTCTCTCTCTCTCTCTCTCTATTTCTCTCTCTCTCTCCTCCACCCGTCCCTTCTTCCTTCTCTCTCTCTCTCTCTATTTCTCTCTCTCTCCTCCCCCCGTCCCTTCTTCCTTCTCTCTCTCTCTCTCTCTCTCTCTCTCTCTCTCTCTCTCTCTGTCTCTCACTCTCTCTCCCCCCACCTAGCTACCCGCACCCGCCTCCGCCTAGACCCCCGCAGCCCGCCTCCCTTTCACTCCGCCCTCCGCCCCACCCGCCCTCTGCAGCCCCCTCACCCGCCCTCCGCAGCCCCCTCACCCGCCCTCCGCAGCCCCTCTCACCCGCCCTCCGCAGCCCCTCTCACCCGCCAAGCCCTCCCCCACCTAGTTCCCCTCTTCCCCCCTGCTCCCACCCGGCCCTCACTCCGCCTCCGCCCCTCACTCCGCCTCCGCCCCCCGCTCGCCCTCCGCAGCCCCTCTCACCCGCCAAGCCCCCCCCACCTAGTTCCCCTCTTCCCCCCTGCTCCCACCCGGCCCTCGCTCCGCCTCCGCCCCTCACTCCGCCTCCGCCCCTCACTCCGCCTCCGCCCCCCGCCCCTCACTCGGCCTCCGCCCCCCGCCCGCGCTCCGCAGCCCCTCTCACCCGCCAAGCCCCCCCCCACCTAGTTCCCCTCTTCCCCCCTGCTCCCACCCGGCCCTCGCTCCGCCTCTGCCCCTCACTCCGCCTCCGCCCCCCGCCCCTCACTCCGCCTCCGCCCC
This sequence comes from Ceratopteris richardii, assembly GCA_020310875.1. Lineage (NCBI taxonomy): Eukaryota > Viridiplantae > Streptophyta > Polypodiopsida > Polypodiales > Pteridaceae > Ceratopteris > Ceratopteris richardii. Next base: position 66,557,719 of record CM035439.1, read on the forward strand.
CCGCCCGCCCTCCGCAGCCCCTCTCACCCGCCAAGCCCCCCCCCACCTAGTTCCCCTCTTCCCCCCTGCTCCCACCCGGCCCTCACTCCGCCTCCGCCCCTCACTCCGCCTCCGCCCCTCACTCCGCCTCCGCCCCCCGCACCTCACTCCGCCTCCGCCCCCCGCCCCTCACTCCGCCTCCGCCCCCCGCCCCCTCACTCCGCACCCCTCCGCCATACACTCCTCCGCCCTCCTCCACCCCACACCCCACACACCCCTCCGCCCACCCCTCCACCGCTTCTCCCACAGCCCAACCCCGCCTCCTCCACCTCACACCACCACCGACCCCCTCATCTCACCCGCCATCCATCCCCGCTGCCACTCACACGCACACTTTCACACACACACGCTCATCCGCACACTCTACACATACACAACCGCACACACACGCACACTTTCACACACACATCCACATGCACACATAGGCACACACACATGCAGCCATCACACACATACCCACATAAGCACACACATCCTCATGTACTCACACACGCACACACCACACCTACACAACCACACATATGCATACACGCACGTCCATACATTCACACTTTTCGTAGCATCAAGGTGCATAACCACAAATTACGTATTGTCATGCAACACTAACAAAGACAAAAAATATAAAATTTTAGTACATTTATCCACTACCCTTATGAAGTTTATTTTATGTCTTGTCTTGGGAGTGCTAGGTGTGATTGCGATCCTTTTCATGGCATGGCATGGAGAAAAGCTATATAAGGGATTCCAACAATATCCAAAAGAAGAAGTACCAAAGTACGTCATAAGGTAGAGTATCATCAAAGTTTGATCGACTTGAGACAAACTATAAAATAATGCAAGTATGTGTCTTTCAATAATATAGCTATTTGAAAGGTTCTTCCTTTGATATTAACGATGGACCACGCAACAATCACTTCATACCACTTCTTGTACATTTCAAAATATGTGAAACTTTCTCTATATACATTTCGAAACATTTTCTTTAAGTACATATATTGTTGCTTGAAAATACTGAGAACTTCAATCTTTTGCTACATGGTTGGAGGGTTGTTCACATGGTGTACTAGCTTCTACCATCTGACCCATACCCATATTGGAATGGATATATATGTACATGGATGCGTGCATGCGTACATACATACGTAGCACCTAATGGACAATTACTTTTTATTGATAGGACATCCTTGACCTAAGTAATGGGGATAATTCACGAAGTTTTTCTTGGGCATTACTTTGGATAGTTGGAAGTAGCTTTGGATTGATTGTTTTATTACTTATCTTTTTTTAATCACATACATCAGTTTAGAAGTGTATGAAGTCGGTGCTCAATAGAGTACCACAACAAGGAGACATGATCGTTTAAGATTCTGACACTCGTAGGTACGAGGAGGCGAGAGCCGCATATCATTTGAAGTCGTGATCAAGATTATTGAGGAGAGGCTGACATGTTGATAGATTGATCAATCCCTGTCTGCCTACCCAGCGTACGGTGGAGAGGTGGTTACCTTCTCTGATACCATGTTCAAAGGCCATAGCCACAATGGCTGCAAACGACATCTGTTCGTATTGTTGAGTCACGGCATACATATATGTGATATCTTGCCACCGACTCATATTAAGCCTTACACATTCTTACGTAAACAGTTGTGCTGCGTGCATTACTATGCGTTTCAACACAAATGATCTTGAGCTGGAAAGCAATTCAGAAACTGACTTCTGAGTCAATCCGATACTTGATTACGCAAATCCAATCAGATTTGGTGTCACCGTGTAGCGAGGTTGCGTTTCCGGAAGACTATGGATAGTCATGACGTGACACAAATTTGTGATTGACGGTTGACGCCAACAATGATCTTGCGCGCAGAGAGAATTCACGAAATTTAAATCTCAAATGCAGAAGTAATACTCGAAATAATCACCTCAGGAAGTCTACGGTATTGCTGACAAACTAGATATTATGAGTTCTTTGAATTCAATGACTTTTGACCCCTTTATTTAAAGCGATGGCAACAAGCTCTGCATAGATAGCAGTGACCAAAGACGTGGCGGGATGCTCGAGGATCTTAAAAAATGCTATCAGGGAAGAAGATGTGAAAATTTTGTAAGGAAAGATGCATTAGCAATTTGAATACGCATGAAGAGTTTTCCATCGAAAACTCATCAGTGATCTTAAGAAGACGAATCACCAACTCTAAAATTAAATTATCATCCTTTAGACACGCGACGATTTTCGTATTGCAAGATGACCGACGAAGAGAACGACCTGTTAATATAATTCTCTTCTACATTTTCTGTCTTTAATATAATCGAAGCTTTCATGAAGAAAACCAAACCTGCAAAGGGATTCAGCATTGCTCTCAAGATATTTAATTTTATTGTTCTGACGCATATGCAGCGTTAATTTATTAACTATGCGCGATACCATATCAGATAGTCTACACAAATTCAGCTACATCCGTGAAGGACATCTACGACCATGTTCTATTCAGATCCGTATGGTTTATTTCAATGTACAACATGCGTGCAGGTATGAAACAGAAGCTGCCAACTATTTTCGTGTACTGTTGATCTCCAGATTATCTGTTTGTGAAATCCTATATCTCCCTAATACATAGTTTTATAATTCTTCGATGTTTTTTTTAATTTCCCAGGATCATAGCTGCGCCATGTCGACACGCGTAGTCTTATCTGTTGGTGTCATCTTTAAGATCATGACACCATGTGCAAAATTGTCCCCAATAGTTCTGGTTAACTCGATCCAAGCAGATGCAGATAAAGGTATTTCCTTCGTATGCGCTCTCGAGGGTATCTAATAATATGTGTTGCGTCTAACGGGAAAACGGCATCCGTATTCTTCATGTCGATACAATTAGATATTGATATGTTGTTTTGGGCTCCATTTTCGATGTCCGATCTCGTTGATAGTCTAACTTCCCGACGTAATCTATGTCGAGAATTCCCTTCGCAAATCATTTATAGTTTCCATCCTCTCTCTGATAAGAATAAATGTATCGTCAATCAGAACTTGTGTCACGTTACTCCACATATTCTCCGGTACACGGAACCTTACTATCACACCGAATCTGATTTTGTTTCTACCTAATTATGTATCCGAAAAATTTAGAAGTCAACTGCTTCACGGTTCTCCAAATATATCAATACGTATATTGAAAAGCCTTGATAGTGTGTATACATACGCCAACGCGCGGGCACACACACACACGCCCGCTTACTGTTTTGATCTGAGTAATTTAATACGAAGCTTGATTACTTATCGTGAATGGCATTGTGCATCTTGCAACTGTTTCTATGCAGCTACGTTATGCCAAATGAATCTTCATACGTGACCGTTTCGTGTTGGTTCCCTGCATTTATAAAGACGTCTTTGGCTACAACCCTCTTCCAATTATCGCCCTCCCCCAAAGCTTTACATCAGCGCAGTGTGCGCAAGAAGGACAACAAATGGGAGAAAATTTGTGTAGATGTTCAGTCTAGACAACCTGTCAGCCACCTCCGTCGTCATCAGGAATCCAGCTGCCTCATCTCCTCTCTGTGTTAGCCCGGTCACGATATTTTCTCTTACATATCTCTTGCTTCGTTTATGTGTTTGATATATTCACCTGCTAGCTTTCCTCTTCACTTTTCGACATATTTGGGTTGTTTGAGAAAGACAAGAGAAGGAGCGCGCAGCCTGTGAGTGACACGGCTGAAAGCCAACCCTTCAGAGTCCCTTTTCTGGTTTCCACAATTCGTAGCCCCTCTAGATCCAATGACCGAGGTATCAGATGTATGTTCTTCATCCGCTTGTTTAATTGACGTTAATAGGAATGGAAGCCATAAAGATAGAGATCGAACGACATGCATTCTCAGCATTGATGGCGGCGGGATTCGAGGTATTATCCCGACATCAATCCTCATCTTCCTCGAGGAGCAATTGCAGGTAGGAACCACTATAACATTCTTTTGGTTGAACTCTACTGATAACACAAGTTAAGAAAAAAAAAATTATGCTGGTAAAACAAGTTCCGATTTTCTGATACAGTTATTGGATGGAGAACATGTAAGATTAGCTGACTACTTTGATTTAATGGCCGGAACGAGTACTGGAGGCCTTATTGCAGGAATACTATCTGTGCCGAATGAGGAAGGTCGTCCCAAGTTTGAGGCGAATGATGTCATGAAGATTTATTTTGAGCAGGGTCCTATAATATTCAAAAAATCGTAAGGCAATGCTTTCAGTTGAATACAATATCAATTCATTTCCGGAGATACTTCTACTAAGAGATTATGTGGCACTTTCAGCTTCGTTCCATTTCTCAAGCAAATCAGAGGTCCCAAATACAGCGCAACGCCATTAGAGGGAATTTTGCAAGAAAACTTAAAAGAGCTGAGAATGAAAGATACTCTCTCAGAAATCCTCATTCCGACATTCGACATCAAATTGATGCAGCCCACCTATTTCTCTACACGCGAGGTACCTGTATTTGCGTAGGACTTTCTGGAAGCTAAATAACCACAATTAGTGTTGACGATGAAGTTATGGAAGCAATGCAGTATTGTAAGTTTACCATCATAGTACAAAATCATGTAGAAGTCCTAAAAAAATTTCAAATAAATTACAGGCAAGAAATGATGAATCAAAGAATGCATACGTGCGTGACGTTCTTCGAGGAACTTCTGCAGCCCCTACATATTTCCCGCCACATCTCTTCAAGACGATCAGCGAAAATGGAACAGAAAGGAATTTTCATCTCGTGGATGGAGGAGTCGGTATTAACAACCCGGTAAGATCGTCGAAGGCGAAACAGAAACACCGCTTACGGAACACATGCAAAAACCGTGTAAAAAGACTCTTATATCAAGAAAAATAACTACGCTTTAGTATACATCAAAGTAAACTTTGGTGGTTATAAAAACTTGAACGTTACACATGGCTTATAGGATTTACAATTAAATATGCATGCATACATATATACACAAATACAGAAATACGTACATAGATATGCAACACAAACGTATATACACACTTGCTTGCTTACTTACGGTCTAACTTTTCTTTTACTTACCTGCCTTCTTACCTATTTATTTGAATACTTATTTTCTTCCATATTTACTTACTTCCCTACTTGGTTATCACACGTGCTTGCATGCATTCATACATACATATATACGTAAATATATAAATACATACATATGTACGTACATGCATACGTACCTTCGTACATACATGTACGCATGCGCGCGCGCATATATATATATATATATATATATATATATATATATATATATATATATATATATATATATATATATATATATAAACATACATACGTTTGCACACACGAATACATACGTTCATCCACAAATATAAAAACATTGACATAGACGTATCCATGTACAAACGTACATACATATATACGTACAAACATGCATACATGCATGCAGACTTACACACAATCATGCTTGCATATATACAAACATACATGCATGCATACATTTATATATATATACAATGAATCAAACATGTATAAACACGCACACACAGATATATATATATATATATATATATATATATATATATATATATATATATATATATATATATATATATAATGTGTGTACATACATACACACACACCCATACACGCACATATGCATGCATACATTCATGCATCCTTATATACATATGCATACATATAAATAGTACATACCCATATTTACACATATGCATACGTGCACACATTCATAAAAAGATTATATATATATATATATATATATATATATATATATATATATATATATATATATATATATATATATATATATATATATATATATGTGCATACTCACATACATGTATATGTGCATACAAACATACATACATACATATGCACATAAATGCATGCATACATACTTATATATATTTACGCACTCATACATACATGCATGCATGCATACATACATATACATAAATGTATGCATACATGCATAATACATACAATCATGCATGCATGCTTACCTACATACATGCATACACATAGGCACATGTGTGCTTTGATGTATACATAGATGCATGCATACATTCATTCATGCATGCATACATACATACATACATACATACATATGTACATACATACATGCATGCATGCATACATACATATATGGAACAAACATACATACACAGTAATGGCATGCATATGTACATACATACATACATACATACATACATACATACATACATACACACATGTATACATACATACATACATACCTGTATACATACTTCCATATAGATAGATAGATAGATAGATAGATAGAGAGAGAGAGAGATAGAGAGATAGATCATAGTCTTTGAATTTCCTCACTTTGCTCAGTTTCTTTTGCCAGTATTATCACGTGTATTTTTTAAAATAGTGCTTTTATATTTCTTTGCGATAGTTTTGAAATCAATATCTTTGATACTTCCACCATAATATTGCTTCTAGTCTAACTCCTTAATTCATAATTTTGGAATGTCTTAGACACACTTGGCGATCTTCCATAGTTTGTACCATCACCGAAAGCAACCGATCACAAATTGCAATCACAACTACCTTGGTGAGGTAAAGCTTATTCAAAAATTAAATCTTTGCACATAACATTAGTTAGCTTTTTATAGTTAATAAAAATATTTAAATATAAGATGAATTTTCTATTGTTTTTGTTTAACTAAATTTATGCATTACCTTTTGCAACAACTTACACATTTTTGGTCCTTAGTACAGGGTTGTAAGGATCTTCTTGTTTTATCACTTGGAACTGGGAAGGTCACTAAGTCTTATGATGCAAACATTTCAAGAAATTGGGGTCTAATATCTTGGGTTTTCAATGATTTTCATGCACCCATCATTGAAATTGTAAGTGAGTGTAGCAATGATGTAGTGGACTACAACATTTCTTCATTTTTTAAGGCTTCCGGAAACCATTTCAACTACCTTCGTGTACAAGTATGTTTTTCTAGAACTTAATTCTCAATATTTGTTTATGAAATTAATTTTGAAAGTTTTACATTTGTTCTTATGTCTGTTTAGGCATACAACATCCAAAGTGATATAGAAGCTTTGGACAACACCGTGAATACGAACATGAAAAAGTTAAGGGAAATTGGCGAGAGATTATTGGATGTTCCACTCTCTAGGATGGATATAGAAACTGGAAGACCTATCACTTTGCAAGGCGAAATGAGCAATAAGGACGCCCTTATCAGATGACTACTGCCTCGTTTAATGCAATAACATTTTCAACAAAAGAGAGTTCACATAATCAAATTATGACATATTTTATTGAATCATAAGTTTTTTTTCTTATAAGACAATGAATTCTCAGAACTTATCACTTACGTAATAATATTTAACATGATTACATAATAATATTCAATATTCAATAGTTAAATAATTTAGGATCGAAAAATTCACGTCTTTGATAAAGAGAAAACGTGTATCCAATTGAAGATAATTTCCACTCGTTGATGGAGAAAATCATTCACGAATAACTCATTCTTTGATAAAACTACTTCTTATACTTTGGTACAAATAAATATGCAAAAGAAAAGAATAAAGAGAGAAACATTTTAGCTTTTAGATATAAGTAATGTTTGTAAAAATGCTAAATTCTTATGGACAACAAGTAAAAATAAATACGGCATTTCTTTTCCAATCTTCCATTAGTCAATATTTCCTATCTCCTGTGGTCGCGATTTTTTTTAACCACTTAAATGAGACATAACTAACGTATATGCATACACATACACACACATACATACATATATATATATATATATATATATATATATATATATATATATATATATATATATATATATATATATATATATATGTATGTATGTATGTATGTATGTATGTATGTATGTATGTATGTATGTATGTATGTGTGTGATATATATATATATATATATATATATATATATATATATATATATATATATATATATATATATATATATATATATATATATATATATATGTGTGTGTGTGTGTGTGTGTATGTATGTATGTGTGTGTGTGATATATATATATATATATATATATATATATATATATATATATATATATATATATATATATATATATATATATATATATATATATATATATATATATATATATATATGTGTGTGTGTGTGTGTGTGTGTATGTATGTATGTATGTATGTGTGTGTGATATATATATATATATATATATGTATGTATGTATGTATGTATGTGTGTGTGTGTGATATATATATATATATATATATATATATATATATATATATATATATATATATATATATATATATATATATATATATATATATATATATATATATATATATATATATATATATGTATGTGTGTGTGTGTGCATGTAGCATGTACATATTTATGTATCTAAGTATGTATGTATGTGTATATGAAAACGTGTCTGAGCGTGTATTGAGAAGGAATCATTTTACTTGGATTAAAGTAGAATATATTATCTAAAATATTTTGTCTCTTCATGCAGATTTGCAAAGAAATTGTCCCAAGAATACCACAGACGACGAGTACACGTGAATGCCTGAAAGATTCAATATAATGGAATTTTATTCATCAAGATACCAATATAGTATTTTAATTCATATTCCTTGTAATTATTTGAGATGTAACTTATTCAAGTACATACCAATATTCTATTATAATTCATATTCCATGTAATTTATTGAAATATACTCTTCAGTTCGAGTAATAGATTTTGATAAATTTTTAGTAACATATCAAAACATTATTAGAGATTAAAAAATTATAAGTGCATTGATAAATTTTAAGTAACAAATCAAAACATTATTAGAGATTTAAAAATTATAAGTGAAATGTTTAAAGGAATATTGTGGTGATCCTATGAGTATTTATGTTTGTATATGTATAGATAGTATGTGCATATCTCTATATGTATGTATGTATGTAACTCTATATGTACGTATGTATGTAGATAGGTATATGTCTATGTATGTATGTATTTATGTAGATAGGTATATATCTATGTATGTATGTATGTATGTATGTATTTATGTATGTATGTATGTATGTATGTATGTATGTATGTATGTATGTATGTATGTATGTATGTATGTATGTATGTATGCATGTATGTATGTATGTGTGTGTATGTTTGTATGTATGTATGTATGCATGTACATATGTATGTGTGTATGCATGTATGCATGTATTTATGCATACATGTGTTATGTATGTGTGTATGTATGTATGTATGTATGTATGTATGTATGTATGCATGCATGCATGTATATGTATGTATATCTGCATGTTTGTATGCATATATGTATGTTCTATGTATGTATATCTGTAGGTTTGTATGCATAGATCTATGTATGTATGTGTGTGTGTATGTTTGTATGTATGTATGTACATATGTATGTTTGTATGCATGCATGCATGTTTTTATGCATACGTGTGTTATGTATGTGTGTGTGTATGTATGTATGTATGTATGTATGTATGTATGTATGTATTTATGTATATCTGTATGTTTGTATGCATAGATGTATGTATGTATGTATGTACATATGTATGTATGTATGTATGTATGCATGTATGTATGTATGTATGTATGTATGTATGTATGTATGTATGTATGTTTGTATGTATGCATGCATGCATGCATGCATGTATGTATGTATGTATGTATGTATGTATGTATGTATGTATGTATGTATGTATGTATGTATGTATGTATATACTTATGTATGTATCTATTCATGCTTTTTGGGAACTTCTTTACTAATTTCATTGATTATGATTTTGATTGGGAAATATTACATATTGACCATCATTACACCTCAAGTAGTACCAACGTAGGGTAATAGTCCACTGTGAGTGATGATCGCCCAAGCAAATTGTTGGAGGAAGTTCAAAAATCCACCTAAAAATTGCCAATTCAAAATATTCAAAGCTCTATAAAAGGATGAATAATGTAGTAAAAAGGTGGCACAAACATGAAAGTAAAGGAGAAAGGATTCTAATAATTTATTCCATCTCAAATCCCTCCTCAGATTACATTTTTCCCCATTTTTTCCCCAAAATACATGTAAAAATGCTTCCTTTTGGCATAAGATTATATTTTAGCCAAGCCCATGTTGTAAAATCCAAGTAGTAATCAAGCTTCAAGGGAATGAGTAGAATAGCCACACCAATTTTCATATTTTGCAAACATCATTTCCGCCTCCAAATAGCCTTTGAGCACTTTTTTTAAGACTAGGTCAAACACTACAATGTGGGCAGAGCTCTTAAAAAGTTTATATAGGTGAAAGAGCTCTCAGTTAGAGTTAATTGTTTTGAGTGATTTGATAGAAATGAAAATCTTCTGAGCTTTTGTACTAGACTTTGCAATGCATGGAGCTCCTTGGAGCATCATCTCTTGCCTACACAGGTGTGTGTGTGTGTGTGCATGCATGTGCATGCCCTTGTGTATGCTTATCTTGCTCTTGTTGTAGGTGTGTGTGCTTCTATCGTGTTGCATGCAAGTCTTCATATCTAACCACTAGTTGATTGTGGGTACAACATTCTTCTGATTGTGTGCACTCTTGGACTACAACAATGGGAGATTACACTTTTGTGATCATTGCCAAGGAGAGTTCTTGTAAGACATCCATGATGGTATCATTCTACAGGAGATATGTGCTTATGGTGCTTCTTGCATGTATTCTACGTATTTCTCCATCTTATTCATCACTTAAAATAGTTAGGTAGGTAGATAGATAGCTATGAATAGTGAAATTTTAGGTTTTAGGGTTAGGGTTTCTAATTTTTCCATTAAAGCTTAGTTTTCCTGTTCTTCTTTTTCTCTCATATTTACTCATTCTCCTCCTCTTTTCTCCTTCTACCACACATATTGAAGGTTGGAATAGTTGTTTGTGAGCTTGGGAAGCTTTGGATAGTATGATATGAGCTAAAGAGGGGGTGTTGAGAGGAGTCTTCAAGTCCTAAAGGAGGTAGGTAGTAGAGCAATTGCCCATGTGCAAAGAGGTGGTAAGTAACATTTCTTGCTTAATTTTCTTGCTTAAAGAGTAGGGAATGACATATCTAGGTGAGATGCAAGTAGAATAAGTGTTTAAATTTGAAGTATGTTATAGCCTCCCACAAGAAATCTCTACATGTGCCAAGAGGAAGTTGCAAGCGAAAGTTGCATTTGAGCAGCTTATCACACTTACGATTGCCTTGAAAAGATGGTGATATGGTGAGCAATCGTTTTTTGCAAAGTGCTCAAATTTGAAAACCAAGTGCATATTGAGTGTCCAAGTAAAACCAATACTACGTGCTCAATTCAACACAAAAAGGCCCGAGAAAACTCAAGATATTTCCAATCATTATCGTAGGTTGGCAATGCAATCATTCTCGGGAAAGTATGAAAACTTGGAAAGAAAGAGCATTACACAATTTTCCAAATCATAAGCTATGCCCACGTAAAATTTGGACCCAAAAGACCTAGAGAAAGCCAAAAAACTAGCCTTGATTTCCCTAGGTTGCTAGGGCAATCCTTCATATGCAAAGGGTAGAATTTTGTCAAATTTCTAAATCCACAAGGTTGTCGATACTGTGGATGTATTTTGATAGTGATGTATGTGGACATACTTAGGAATGCTAGGGCACTTTTTTCATCCTTATGAGGTTTTTTACCCCAACTTGTATATACATCCGTAACCCTTACAAGACATTTATCTTTGTACATTCACTTGGTAATACATTCTATATTGTGTTGTGCTCCAAGGTTCTTCTCCATCCTTTTTTTGCTCGTGTGCTTTTGCAAACCTCAAACTCCAACAATTGGTATGAGAGAAAGTGGCATCTTCATCGAGGAATCCATTTACACCCCTCTAGTCACAATCTCATAACCACACAAAAATTACTGAGCATATTTGTGGTGATTAGGATTTGAAAGTAGCTTTGGTTTCTGGCATCAAAGTTTTATTTGAGCTTATTTTGACCTCCAAACACACTATCCTAGTGACTATGCAGGTAATCTCTTTCTTTTGTGTCAAACATATATATGGGTTTTGGTTTGCCAATACAAGCACCTCAAAGTCTACTATAGATTTAGCTAAGCTCTACGCAGTGTTTATGTTCAACTTTTTGAGATACGTCATTATTCTACTTCAGGGCATTTATGTTGACATAGTTACGTAGTGATGTGTGTGAACACTCTAGGTCCGCCTGGGCACTTTTTTCCCTTTTTAGGAGGTTTTTTCCCGTGGCTTGTATATACGCCTATTGCCCTAATGGGCTACTTATCTTTGTACATTCTCTCATAATACATTCAGTATTGTGTGTTGTGCTCCAAGCTTCTTCTTCTTCCTTGTGTTGTTTGCATGCTTCGGCAGATGTCTAGCTCCAACAATTGGTATCAGAATAGGTGGCTGCTTCATCTTGGGCATCGTCTACAACCCTTCGGTTGCAGTCTCAGATTTGCACGAAATTTGGTGAGCATACTCAACGTGTTTCAGAGATCAAAACGTCTTTGCTCTGTGGTGCCGAAATCACCATCTGAGCTCGTTTCGGCCTCCAAACGCACTATCGCAGTGCTTGTGCAGACTATTTCATCTTTTTGTGCCAAAGGTATATAACTGTTTTGGTTCGCCACTATAAGCATCTCGAAGTCTGCTACAGGTTTAGCATAACTTGTCTGGGCAGTTCCATTCAACTCTTTGAGATACAGTCAATTTTTTGCATCAAGGTATTTTAGTCACCGGCCATGGCCGAAAGGAGTGATGTATTTTGTATGTTGATTGTTGTGGACAAGTTGGATGGTACCAACTACTCGTTGTGGGCTTATATGATGCGGCATGCATTGGTTGCAAAAGGACTGTGGAACATTGTGCAGGATGTTGAAAAATGTCCTATCACACCTGCAACTGTTACAACTATAGGTATTGAAGCTGATGCAGAAGGTGTCGAAGATGATGATATTCTGCATATTCATGTTCGTGCTGCACTTTCTGTTGCACCTACTATAGAGAAAATTCATTGGGATGGAAGAGATGCCCAGGCACGTGCATTATAGCTTTGTTTGTCAAATGTGCCATTATTTCTCACATTCGCTCTAGCAGAGCAGCTAAGGATGCTTGGGATACACTTAGCACATTGTACCAAGCTAGGAATGAGGCTCGTGTTGCTTACCTCTGAAAAGAGTTGGAAAGTGAGCACATGAATGAAGGTGATTCTATGGATAGTTTTCTAACAAATTAGATCAAAGATTGCAGGAACAATTGATTTCTGATGATGAGTTATACCAAATAGCTCACTTGTGCAGACCGTTCTTCCTCATTCATATCAGAGTTTTGCTTCTACTCTTTGACTGATGATGAAAGGCAATCCAAATGCCTTGTCATTTGAGTAGTTAGTCTTTGTTCTGTTGTAGGAAGATCAGTCCAGGCAGAACAGGTCCATTATGTGTGTTGCAGATCAAGCTTTCATGTAGTCACAAGGGCAAAGGAAAATGGAGCTCTTCAACTAGAAAGTAGAAATCTGCTAATTCTGCACAATCAAAGAGGGAAGACAAAGATGAAAAGAAATTAGAAAGTAATGTAAAGGAAATGATCATATCATAAAGAACTGTCCAAAACTGGCTGCTAAAGAGGCAAAGAAGATAGAGGTTAGAATGGTTGTTGCAGAAGCCTCTACACCAAAAACAGAGTCTGCTAATCTTGTGCAGGAAGAAGAATGGGCGTTTACTATTGTTTGTAGTTTTGACCCATCTTCTCATGAGCAATGCATGTATGTAGTTGACTTAGATGTTTGGTACTTTGACAATGGGGCGACCAAACATATTACCTTGCAACGCAGTTTCTTCTCTTCACTTCAGCCTACTGCTATAGGGAATACTATTACATGTGCCAACAAATCCTCTTATCCTGTTATGGGAGTTGGTAATATCATTTTGACTACTGCTGATGGTAGTTCTTTCACTTTGTCAGATGCTTTGTTTATATCAGGGATCAAGAAAAATCTGATATCAGTTTCTACATTAGCCAAGATTGGCTTGGTTGTGAAATTTGTTGATGACAGATGTGCCATTCATGATCTATCAAATGGCGAGGTGATTATTGCTTCTGGCATTTTATGTCTTGGGCTGTATAAGTTCATATACTATGAAAGATTTGTAAATGATTTGGCATGCGTAGTACATGATTCTTAGGCTATGTCAGATGCAAAGCTTTGGCATGCATGCTTTGGTCATATGAATTTTGCTAGTTTGCTACGCCTGCTGTAGAGGAGGTACTGGGGTATCCGCTTTTAACAAAGGTAGAGAATGAAGATTAAACACGTCCAGTACGTCACCTACTCAAGGGGGGTTCTCTTTAGGGAAGTATACCCTTTAACATTTCTGTGAGCATGCAGATACAAAGTTTGCACAGAGTGGTAAATACTTCAGTAAATATAGACAACCAATGACCAAGGAAGACCGTACACTGCTTGATTCAAATCAGATGATTACAAAAGTTGGGCAAATGATGAATGATGCTCACAAGTGTAAACTTAGGGCTAGCAAGCCACAAGCTTAGGGCTAACAAGCCACCCTAAAAGTAATTCACTCCAGTACAACAGATTCTTCTCATCAACATAAGGGGCCACTGATATGCATACCCTAATTGGATGTTTAAATAAATTAATGTAAATGAAATCTCATGTTCATAAATATTTCTTTATTCATGAGTTTATATTAATCTTAAATATTAATTTTATATTTCTTAAAACCTTTGATTTATCAATTTCAATATAAATTAAAAATTTATTTGTTTAGATATCTCAAGAATTAAAAAAAAAGATTAATTAAATACCTCATTTTTCTCTCCTCTCTCATTTTATGAACATTATGATTGTATGCTCCTAAAAAGATTTTTTTTTTTTACATATTATTTCAAAGGGTTTCTATCTAAAATCAATTAGCCATATCTTGCAAACTCTTTGAATCTAATACATTAACTTGTACTTAAATTATCTCATTTATTTAGAACATCAGATAAAATACATATAGACTTCTAAGTGCTAAGCAAATCTAGATACACGTATTTTTAATAAGGAGAAGTATTTCTTCTAATAGTGATTTTAGGTCTATTTGTTATATTGATAAGGCCTCCATTGGCCCTTAGCTTAATAAAATTAAGAAAATACTCCAAAAAGATATTAAGAATCAACAATATAGCTTTTTTTTGTACATTGTTTTCTTTCCAACAAAAACCTATAACAAGTACGAATGCATGAATCTTTAAGGATCTCTTAAACTAACTGATATATATTTACATTAATAAAATTATTAGTCATTTTGGTTAAATGTCCTAATGCATTCAATCTCATAGACCAACAAGATTAAATCTACTCATGAATCTTAAATAATAATTTAAAATAAATTTATCATTTTTTCCTTGAGAGAGTGTACCAAATACTATTACTTCTCATATTTAGGAAATAGAAAACCTCTAAAGCAATACTTCTTCTTAAGAATTTAGCAACTAAAGGATTAAGTATCATGTCCCTAGAGCTTTAGTTATGA
Source organism: Ceratopteris richardii (assembly GCA_020310875.1). NCBI lineage: Eukaryota > Viridiplantae > Streptophyta > Polypodiopsida > Polypodiales > Pteridaceae > Ceratopteris > Ceratopteris richardii. Next base: position 66,573,342 of record CM035439.1, read on the forward strand.
AACAAAAAATGAAATGTCCCAACTAGCATCATCTAATCAACTCTCCATTCTTGCTTTCTAATTTCTCTTATAGCTCATGTTTAATATAAAAATTCAATTGATATTCATAATCTCAATCACCAAAATGATTATACAAAATATTCTAGTGATCCTTATAGGTAAGTTAGAAACTTTCAATCTTACATTGTAAATCACTTGATAGAATATACAAACCAACAAATGAATCCTTTGTATAGAATCAAGTGTGCATGATAACTTTGCAATTCTAGTTCATTTCATCATTAAACACTATCCTTACACACTATTTAGCGTCCATTAGTATATGGTTGTACCATCTTTATCAATTTTAAAGATCACTGTTGTAATTATATCTTCCTCTAGAACACTTTTCACTATCAATATCAACCTTCTTTGTCAATATTAATATTCCAACAATAAAAGTATCCCATGAAAACGTTTTAGAGACTAATACTATTTGAGGAAAATGCATGATTGCATTAACATGTAAGAATCCACAGTCCAACAACTTTTCAAACAACGATTCTAAAAACATACATAGAACAAGACTCATAGTTGGTCAATAGCATTGCTTAATCCAAAAGCAAACCTTTTGGGAACATAAGGTGGGTGTAAAGTCCTCGAAATAGAAGTACAATAAATCGGTCCAATACTTTTGATTGATCAATAAACAAACTAATACATGTTACGACGGTGGCGATAAAAGACAAAGACAAAATTGGTATAACCAAATAGGAAAATTCAACACCAAAAACTTCACATAGATTATTCTAAACCCATTAGTCCTTCTTGGTACAAGAACTATAAGAATGCCCTAGATATTTATTCAAACACTAAAAACATCACATATCTTATTGTCATGTTACCAAAATAATGGACCAAGGAAAAACCCATCAATTATTACACTAAATATGCATCAACACTATTATTTTTTTTTTCATTTTCCTCCACTTCATGCTTATATCAAGATTTATCTTCATGAAAAATGACATCTCTTGAAACAGTTACCTGTTGGGGCACCAATCATTCATTATGCTTGGGATGATTTTTATCCTATCCCGAAGACATCATATGGGTGTTGAAGAGAGATCATTTCTTGAGCACTTAATTTCCTTCATTTATTGTATTGAGAGTTTGATCATATGATCACCTTCTTGTGTAATTTCCAAAGCAAATGATCTTTGTAAAAGAGAAGAATAAAAGGACAAAAAGGCACGAGTTAGAAATGGTTGAGATTGTTTCTCAATAAATCAATCAAAAGGTAGTTGTAACTCCAACTTTCTCTTTTCCTAGATTATATGAAAAGTATATTTAATCAATCACAACAAATTATCCCACTCACCTTGACTTCAAATTCAAGAAGAAAAGGCCTTGATAGATCCTAAAGAGTCTATATAAAGAATCCCAATCACTTGTAAAATGCATGGAAGCAATATACATACACTTTTGACCATCATTGTCTTGCTCTTTCATTTCTCTGCTCCTTCTTCCTCAGACTCAGTCAACTTCTAGAGGTTGCTTCTCTCTCTATAGAGCTCCAAATCAAGTATTTAAGCATTCATTGGAAAGGTATACATGTGTAATATTCATTGCAAAGATATAAATGTGTACCATTCATTGGACAGGGATAAATGTTTACTTTTTTGTATACAAATTTTCAAGTCGTTTGATTTAGTAACCTCTGAGAAATGTCAGTTTTAGAGTGTCAAGTTCATCTTCTACACATTCCTAAAAAATCAAGATGACATCCAATCAATATTAAGGTGATTGCTCCTTCACTAGTTGATATAAATTAGGGATTTTATGCATTATAGCAAGATAACTCTATGTATGACACTCCTTAAGAGGAATGTTTCCAATTGTAACTGTGTTGGTTGCTTTGAGTGTTTGAAGTCATAACTTCCATCCATACTTAGAAGGTTTTTGTGAGCTAGTCAAGGTGCAAGTTATCTGTCTTGCATCAACTTGTCCATGTTGATATTCCAAAGTACCTATTGGGTTTTCTTGCACTAACAACAAGCCCACAAGGTCTACATTACATTTCCAAAGACCTAGGGCAGGTGCTATGCTGGTTTGTTAGACCATCTTCACCACTTGGAAACCCTACTTCCAAGACTCTCCAAACATCTCTTTGTATCAGGTGATGAAGCAATGCCTATTCCAAGATCCAAAGAAGGACCTACTCAAGAGGAAACAGATAAGCTCACATTTTGGTGTGCAAGGGATGCTCAAGCAAGGTCATACATACTAAAGTCAATCTCTGATTTCCTATTACACATATTATAGGATGCAAGACATCTCAAGAGACTTGGGATGCCTTGGAGACTTTCTTTCCTCCTAGTACAAAAGCAAGGAAGAAGTTAAGAACCATCTTTGGAATGAGTTCAACTAGATGAAGAAGACTTCAAACCAAACCATCAGATAATTTGTTACAAAGGTTAATGAGGTTGTTGATCGATTGGTATGGCAATCTTGAAAGGGTTTGGATGTGGTGTTGGAGGGGTAGAGGACATGTGTGGGTGCCTCAAAAGTGGAGGCAATAGCAAGGAGATAAGGCGCAACTGCTTAGAAGAGAGAGAGAGAGAAAAAAAAATAAAAATCAATCAGCTTTTGGAGGAGCTCACAATGAATGAGAGAGCCCCAAAGTGTCATTAAGTTATGTTATATAGAACCCTTTTAGGATTGGACAAGTTCACATTGAACTTGGCCCAAAAATAAAGAATAAGTGACATAGCCTTTATAAATAGGCCTATACATATGTATACACTATAAAGTGGTCATTTAGGACTTTACCCCAACATCCTCCCATTTAAAGGCATAAATAGTGCATTTAAGCTATGTGACTCCCACCATCTATATACATAATTCATGTTGTGTTTTGGATAAGCACTTAGTGACAACATCTGTAGGGTTCTGTGAGGTATGGACCTTAACCAATGTGATAAGGCCATTCTCAAGAACTTCTCGAATGAAGTGATATCGCCCATCAATATGTTTTGTGCGTGCATGGAACATGGCATTCTTTGCCAAACATATGGCACTCTCGTTATCACAACCAAGCATAGGTGCTCTATGAGGCGAACCAAACTCACTGCAAAGACATGCTAACCATATTGCTTCCTTGGAAGCCTTAGTGGCTGAAATATATTCGGCCTCAGTAGTAGAAAAAGCAACAATCTTTTGTAGGCTGCCACACCATGATACAACACCACCTCCAAGAGTGAAAGCATAGCCACTTCTGGATTTCCGTGTATCCACATCACCTGCCATGTCAGAATCGCAGAATCACTTTAGCTCTAATGGGTCCTTTCCATAATTGAGGCATTTGTTTTTAGTTCCTTTCAAATATCTCAAGATAGTTTTGACTACCTCCCAATGAGCTCTACCAAGATTAGCCATGAACCTGCTAACAACTCCCACTACATGAGAAATGTCTGTTCGAGTGGCAACCATAGCATACATAAGTGAACCACAAGCTGATGCATATGGAACACTCTTCATGTAATTGGTTGCATCATCATCTTTGGGACAATCATCCTTGGAAAGCTTAATATGTGGTTGCAATGGCACTCCAAGAGGCCTTTGTCTAAATCACCATGCAAAAAGGTTGTTTTAACATCCATTTGGAATAACTCCGAATCCAAGGCAGCTATGAGAGCAAACAACACATGTAATGTGGTCATTGTAACCACTACAGATAATACGTCTTGGAAATCAATGCCCTCTTTTTGGGCATATCCCTTAGCAACTAGCCTTGCCTTATACTTGGGTTTGCCATCAACAGTTTTGATTTTGTACAGCCACTTGTTGGGAATGGCCTTCCTTCCTTTGGGCAACTCAACCAAATCCCAAGTATCTTTTTCATGCAAGGCCTTTATCTCTTCCTGCATGGCTGACCCCCACTTCTTCTTATACTCGCATAGCTTTGCCTCTTTATAAGTAAGAGGCTCAACCTCATCTGATACATAATGTAATGTATAGAGGGGTCATATCTATTCACTAGCCTCCTAGGACGTGTAGATCTACTTATCCAATGATCCACATTACCCGATAATGGATCTACATCAGGATGTACATTAACTTCTTCAATGTTAATGGGCTATTGTACATCATTTATAGCCGTGTTTTCAATGCAAATATGTGGTTGCATATGGCCATCAGGAGACTCTTCTTGCTGTCCAACATCATATGGCTCAAAAACCATTAAATTATTTATATTTTCAGCCATATGTGGTGCATCTTGAGGATTTGAAGTAGGCCTAACATGTGGTTGGTCTTGCTAAAATGTGATGTTTTATGGTCATGTTTCGAGGCAACATTGTTTTGTAGCAGCCTTGCCTCATTAAAAACAACATCCCGGTTGCATATGACCCTTTTCACATGAGGTAACCATATTTTATAACCCATTTCACCCTCTTCACCATATCCCATGAAGAGGCCTTTAATGGATTTGGCATAAAGTTTACTCCTCAACTCCGGCCTTATGTGTACAAAAGCTTCACAACCAAAGATGTGTAAGTGATCATATGAAGCAAGTTCAAACCTCTTCAGGGATGTATGCACCTTTCAAGGACATGTGAGATGATCGATTGCATATATGTACTGCAGTTTTAAGAACCTCTTCCCCAAAAACATGAGGGAGATTAGTTGTGGATATCGTACATCTCATCCTCCCAAAAAGAGTCCAATTATACCTTTTAGCCACACCATTATAGGAGGGGTTGTATGGCATAGTAAACTCCCTCTTTATGCCCAAATTTTCACAAAATGTTTTTAATTCAACACTTATGAACTCACCCTCATTATCCATACATAAGCATTTCAGATTTCTACCTGTTTAGGTGGTCACAAATGCATGAAATCTCTTAAATGCAGCACATGCTTTATCTTTTGATTTGAGTAGCCACACCCAAATTTTCTTGGAAAAATCATCAACAAAGGAAATAAAATATATAGCACCCCCCATAGATTTGGTGGGCATGCTACATATACTAGAATGGACAAGACCTAATATGCAAGACTTACAAGACACACTAGAGTAACAAGAACTTTTCACTTGCTTTCCATATTGACAATCATTATAAAAATCTAGTTTGGTGCCTTTAACATCAAGGTTCTTCAAGTTACAAAGTTTGGATAGACCCTTTTGACTCATATGGCCAAGTCTTTTATGCCACAATTCCATATGAGAATTAATCTCAGCCAATGCAGTGAATTCGCCAGACAAGGCCTTTCCATGCAAGCAATACAAAGTTCCTCTTTTCGTGCCTTTAACAATCAGCCATGACCCTTTGGTCATCTTCCATGAGCCTCCTTCAAATAAAACTTTGTAATCATGCATATCCATTTGTCCAACAGAGAGCATCCTATTACATATCTCACATTATGTAGGATTGGATCATTTGTGCCATCTGTTGAAAGATGCATAGTTCCAATACCTTCAAAGGGACATGCATGATTATTCCCTAGGTATACATGGCCATGGCTACCCGCATGAAAAGTAACAAAACACTCCTTGACAAGAGTCACATGAAATGAAGCACCAGAGTCAACAATCCATGTCTGGAATAATGCATCATTTACAGTCAATAAAGCATCAATTAGATCACTTTTAGTGATTGACATGTCCTATACATGAACATTGCAAGAGACATCATGTGCATGAGCATCATCAGCTGATATAGTAGCACATAGAATATCTTCCATATCTGAAAGATCCTCAATAAAAACACTAGAGGTCACATTGGCCATCTCCTTGTCTTTCTGGTTGTCCCGTCCATCTATCCAATCATCCTTCTTGTCCGTTCTTTTGTCTCCAGTGTTTATTTTCCTCTCAAGCTCTTGTAGAATCAGCAGTCGGACTTCTTGTGGCCTTTCCTACCACACTGGTAACATGTCACATCAGTGCCCTGCTTCTTGTTGGAGCTTCCCCTTTCTTTGCTTTTGCTCTTACTTCTTTGTGAATAAGAGCCCTTCTTCTCTGATCTGCCTCTGAACATTTTTGCAAAAGTGCCTCCTTCACCACTTGCTTTTCTCCTGATTTCTTCATTCAATATAGAAGCCCTCACACAATCAAAAGTAAGATTTGGTTTATTTGCTAATGAGACCACCAAGGTCTCCGAAGAATCAGGAAGTGTCATAAGCAGAAAAATAGCTTTCAACTTATCATCAAAGGGAGGCATCCTTGAGTCCTGCAACTATGATAGAGTACTTGTAAAATGTTAATAGGTGTGGTGTTCTCATAAGTGGCCTTGAGCTTGGCCCACAACTTTGAAGTTGTAGTAATGCCCTTGAGGTCTACAAGAATGTTTTCAGACATGGTTATTTTTTTGTAAGTGACAGCCTTTCTATTCAGATTATGCCACACATCTTCTGACATATCTTCTGACTTTCTTACTTCCAATGCCCTGTCACAATCTTTGAGGAAGATAATTCCCTAAATGTTCTCCTTCCAAACATCAAAACCTATGCCCTTGGAGCAGCAAATCTCAAAAAGATTCTTCATGTCTGAGGATGATTATGCCATGGTTGCACAAATAAGAGGTTAATGTGCTGCAATTTTGGGCAAAATACATCAAAATCAGGGTACCATCTCTAAGAGTACTGCACAATGGCTTCAAATAGCTATAAGAACAAAATGGAGCAAAATCGAGTCGATTGGAGCACAAAATTAGAATCTGAATTTTTTTGCAAAAAATTCCAGCAAGCAAATTAGTGCTAAAAAATCAACAATTTGATTTCTTTTGACCTCAATGTGCATAGATAAGGCTATAACACAGCCTTTAGAACCAAATAGGAGTAAAAGCCCCAAATTTCACTTCCAAAATTTTTAAAATTCTCATAAAAATACCACAAGTTTGTGTATATAACCAATTTCTTTTTCCACAATTCAATACATAAGGTACTAGAGCTATGTATTGCTGTTATGACCTGTAAAACACCTATTTAGACCTGTAAAACACCTGAAAATAGCCTATTATGAGTTGTTGAGATGCCCAAAGTGATCCTCTTTGCCCTAGAGTAAAGTTCTTTGTGATGAAATCGAAGATTATCACGAGAAGTGGGGTTTTTTTGGTTGTACAGCACTTGTGTAGCAGCTCTGAAACCCAAATTCGACTATGATACTAGTTGAAAGGGTTTGGATATGGTGTTGGAGGGGTAGAGAATGCATGTGGGAGAGAGAGAGAGAGAGAGAGAGAGAGAGAGAGAGAGAGAGAGAGAGAGAGAGAGAGAGAGAGAGAGAGAGAGAGAGAGAGAGAGAGAGAGAGAGAGAGAGAGAGAGAGAGAGAGAGAGAGAGAGAGAGAGAGAGAGAGAGAGAGAGAGAGAGAGAGAGAGAGAGAGAGAGAGAGAGAGAGAGAGAGAGAGAGAGAGAGAGAGAGAGAGAGAGAGAGAGAGAGAGAGAGAGAGAGAGAGAGAGAGAGAGAGAGAGAAGAGAGAGAGAGAGAGAGAGAGAGAGAGAGAGAGAGAGAGAGAGAGAGAGAGAGAGAGATAAAGGGGTCATTTAGGACTTTACCCCAACAAATCTTTCACCACAATTGATCTCATCATGGATGTGCAAACTCTAGACTTTGACATCTTTCTTGGACAACTCTTCAATCAAGAGGCCAACAATATCATGAAGAAAGGTAACTCCTATCATGGTACAAGAAGATGAAAGGCAAGAAGAAGGAAGAGGATGAAGATGAGACTTCGCAAGCCAACTTTGTGGGCAAGAGCAAGTGGAAAGGGAAGAAGAAAGTACCAAAGCATGAAAAAACCAAACACCAGAATGTTCAACCTTGTGCCATCTATGATAAGACCTAGAAAGGAAGTGGAAGAGGTGGATATGGAAGCAATAGAGGCAGAGGTGGACACAACTTTAACAATAACAAATAGAGCCCATAAGAGAAGGTACTACAACAATTATTCTGAAGATCAACAACATGAAGACTCATTGCTTTTGATGAATCTAAGCCACAAGCAAGGCAAGGAAGATGATCACTTATTCTACATAGATTCAGGATGTTCGAATCATCTACTTCAAGGGCTGATGATCAGAAATAACAATGAAATGTACACCAAGGAGATAATGTCGGAACTTCTGAAGGGCAAATACAATAGCCAAACCTTCTCTTTCCGTTGTACTGTAATTTCTTTCAGCTTGGTTGAGTAGTCTGCTTGCATAAGAGATAGGTCTATCCACTTTGTGAGATGATGATTGAGCTAGAACTGCACCAACAGCATGAAGACTAGCATCTGTATGCACATGAAATTCCAATGACCAATTAGGAACACTTAAAAGTGGAGCAGTACATAGCCTCAACTTTAGTTCACTAAATGCTTTGTCAGCTTCAGCACTCCATGAGAAAGGGATCTTTTTACTGGTAAGCCTTGACAAGGGCTTAGCAATTTCCGAATACATCCTAATGAATCTTCTGTGATACCCTGCATGGCCCAAGAAACTTTGCACTTCCTTTGGGCTTTGTGGAATTGGCATGGAAAGAATAGTTGTAACCTTTGCAGGGTCAACAGTTATACCTTCAGCAGATACTATGTGACCAAGAAGAGTGCCCTTAGTGACCAAAAAGTGACATTTATCAGGATTCAATTTCAAACCTGTTTTGAGACATTGCTCAAAAATTTCTTTTAGATTTTCCAAATGGTCATGGAAATCTTGCACTGCTGCCCTTCTATCTGTACCTGAAAATACTGAAAAGTCATCCATGAAAATGCGTAGAAAGGTTGTTAACCATTTGCCCAATATCAAATACATCGTTCTATTAAATGAAGCTGGCGCTTTCTTCAAACCAAAAGCCATTCGAGTATAGACATAAGTGCCCCAGGGAGTGACAAAGGTTGTTTTGTCCCTATCATCAGGATGGATCACTATCTGATTGTAGCCACTAAAACCATCCAAGAAACTATACAAAGTGTGACCAGCTACTTCTTCAAGTACTTGCTCTGTGAAGGGCTGAGGAAATCCATCTTGAATAGTTACTTTATTCAAAGCACGAAAATCAACACATACTCTTATTTTTCCGCTATTTTTCTTGGGCACAATAACCATAGAGGAGAGCCACCTGGAATGTTCTACTAGCACAATTATACCTGCTTCCTCTAGTTTTGTAATCTCTGCTTTTACCGCCTCTGCATACTTCGGATTGAGTCGATATGGCCTACTTCTTACAGGTGCAGCTCCCTCAACCAAGGGTATCCGAATTAATCCAAGCTCTTCTGGTATTCCTGTTAGATCTTTGTAGGACCATGCGAAGACTCTTTTGTAAGTAAAAAGCAAAGAAGTTACCTTTTGTAGCAAAGGAGGATAATGCCACAACCAGGATGCCAAGTGAACTATTTGAGGGTTCTCTTCATCCCCTAAATTTACTTCTTGAACCAATGTTTCAGAACTGGACTTTCCAAATTAGATAAGAGATCTATGTTGCATGCAAGATGATTCGAACATCCTGAATCTATGTAGAATAAGTGATCATCTTCCTTGCCTTGCTTGTGGCTTAGATTCATCAAAAGCAATGAGTCTTCATGTTGTTGATCTTCAGAATAATTGTTGTAGTACCTTCTCTTATGGGCTCTATTTGTTATTGTTAAAGTTGTGTCCACCTCTGCCTCTATTGCTTCCATATCCACCTCTTCCACTTCCTTTCTAGGTCTTATCATAGATGGCACAAGGTTGAACATTCTGGTGTTTGGTTTTTTCATGCTTTGGTACTTTCTTCTTCCCTTTCCACTTGCTCTTGCCCACAAAGTTGGCTTGCGAAGTCTCATCTTCATCCTCTTCCTTCTTCTTGCCTTTCATCTTCTTGTACCATGATAGGAGTTACCTTTCTTCATGATATTGTTGGCCTCTTGATTGAAGAGTTGTCCAAGAAAGATGTCAAAGTCTAGAGTTTGCACATCCATGATGAGATCAATTGTGGTGAAAGATTTGTTGGGGTAAAGTCCTAAATGACCCTTTTATCTCTCTCTCTCTCTCACTCTCTCTCCCCCCACCTAGCTACCCGCACCCGCCTCCGCCTAGACCCCCACAGCCCGCCTCCCTTTCACTCCGCCCTCCGCCCCACCCGCCCTCTGCAGCCCCCTCACCCGCCCTCCGCAGCCCCCTCACCCGCCCTCCGCAGCCCCCTCACCCGCCCTCCGCAGCCCCTCTCACCCGCCCTCCGCAGCCCCTCTCACCCGCCAAGCCCTCCCCCACCTAGTTCCCCTCTTCCCCCCTGCTCCCACCCGGCCCTCACTCCGCCTCCGCCCCTCACTCCGCCTCCGCCCCCCGCCCCTCACTCCGCCTCCGCCCCCCGCTCGCCCTCCGCAGCCCCTCTCACCCGCCAAGCCCCCCCCACCTAGTTCCCCTCTTCCCCCCTGCTCCCACCCGGCCCTCGCTCCGCCTCCGCCCCTCACTCCGCCTCCGCCCCCCGCCCCTCACTCGGCCTCCGCCCCCCGCCCGCGCTCCGCAGCCCCTCTCACCCGCCAAGCCCCCCCCCCCCACCTAGTTCCCCTCTTCCCCCCTGCTCCCACCCGGCCCTCGCTCCGCCTCTGCCCCTCACTCCGCCTCTGCCCCTCACTCCGCCTCCGCCCCCCGCCCCTCACTCCGCCTCCGCCCCCCGCCCGCCCTCCGCAGCCCCTCTCACCCGCCAAGCCCCCCCCCACCTAGTTCCCCTCTTCCCCCCTGCTCCCACCCGGCCCTCACTCCGCCTCCGCCCCTCACTCCGCCTCCGCCCCTCACTCCGCCTCCGCCCCCCGCACCTCACTCCGCCTCCGCCCCCCGCCCCTCACTCCGCCTCCGCCCCCCGCCCCCTCACTCCGCACCCCTCCGCCATACACTCCTCCGCCCTCCTCCACCCCACACCCCACACACCCCTCCGCCCACCCCTCCACCGCTTCTCCCACAGCCCAACCCCACCTCCTCCACCTCACACCACCACCGACCCCCTCATCTCACCCGCCATCCATCCCCGCTGCCACTCACACGCACACTTTCACACACACACACTCATCCGCACACTCTACACATACACAACCGCACACACACGCACACTTTCACACACACATCCACATGCACACATAGGCACACACACATGCAGCCATCACACACATACCCACATAAGCACACACATCCTCATGTACTCACACACGCACACACCACACCTACACAACCACACATATGCATACACGCACGTCCATACATTCACACACATCCGCACATACTCACTCACACATACTCATACACATACATGGTTCACACACATACATGCACACATGCAGACACACCCTCATGCATACACACACGCATCCATCACACACACACCCATAATTGCACACACACACACTTACATACACACCCACCCACAATTACACCCATGTGCACCCACACAAGCACACACAAAGGCCCCCACATTTATGCCCACACACCCACGTACACAGATAAGCACACCCTCACACTCACACACAAGCACGTGCACACACACACACACGCACATGCGGCACACACACACATGCACCCACACATATGCCCAAGGAGGCTGAAGAGATTGCTAAGTATACCAAACCGAAGAGATCTCCCAAAGAAGAGAAAGAAGTTGAATCCAAGACATTTGGTTGAAGAACATGCAGAGCTCCATATGGAGAAGTGCAATTTGGGGTCCTTTGAATGTTTGGTTTGTCGAAATGTTGACCCTGAAAAGAGCAAGACATTTTGGAATATTGCCTGCAAAGAGCAAGACATTTTGGAATATTGAACCAGTTATCTCTAGAAGATTGCTGCAAGGTGGGTGCAGTGCTGAGCTAGGGTGGTAAGAGCCCTTGAAGAAGAACATACAGTGAATGCACAAAAGGCTTGAGTTGCAGAACCTTCCATCCAAGGGAATTCACAATGTCACACCCATTTAGAAATCGGTTTCCTGGTCCAAATCGTGATTCTCTCCTAAATTATGGAAGCTCTTTAGTATGAAAAGGTAAAAGTGAATTGTTAAAAGTAAAAGTGGAGTTGCCACCAACCCTTCACGGCGACTACCTATTTTTGTGGATCTAATTCAAATCAAGTGGAATATTTGACCTACCCCCCAATTTTGGGTGATTACCCGGCGCGTGATCAGTGGACGTGAAGAATCGGCAAGGCCCTCTTGACTGATTGAGGCCTATAAAAACAAGGGATTTGTGCTCATTTGGGGTACATTTTTCTGGAGTCACTTTGCCGTGTGTATACGTGCAGAAGTTCTCTCTTGCACTTGGTGGTTTCAAGTCTACTGTGGGAGCTACTCTGTAGTGTGTTTACAGAGGGGAGGCCTCTCAGTGAAGGGCTATGAGCACTATAGTGTAAAAGAGTAGTTTGGATTCTTCTTCTTTTCTATGAGGCAGTGTTGTTGATTAGGTTCTATCCTCTTGAGAAATTCTTTGTATTGTTCTGAGTTAGTATGCATATCAGTGGCCCCTTATATTGATGAGAAGAATCTGTTGTACTGGAGTGAATTACTTTTAGGGTATGCATATCAGTGGCCCCTTATGTTGATGAGAAGAATCTGTTGTACTGGAGTGAATTACTTTTAGGGTGGCTTGTTAGCCCTAAGCTTGTGGCTTGCTAGCCCTAAGTTTACACTTGTGAGCATCATTCATCATTTGCCCAACTTTTGTAATCATCCGATTTGAATCAAGCAGTGTACGGTCTTCCTTGGTCATTGGTTGTCTATATTTACTGAAGTATTTACCACTCTGTGCAAACTTTGTATCTGCCTGCTCACAGAAATGTTAAAGGGTATACTTCCCTAAAGAGAACCCCCCTTGAGTAGGTGACGTACTGGACGTGTTTAATCTTCATTCTCTACCTTTGTTAAAAGCGGATACCCCAGTACCTCCTCTACAGCAGGCGTAGCAAACTAGCATAATTCATATGACCAAAGCATGCATGCCAAAGCTTTGCATCTGACATAGCCTAAGAATCATGTACTATGCATGCCAAATCATTTACAAATCTTTCATAGTATATGAACTTATACAGCCCAAGACATAAAATGCCAGATGCAATAATCACCTCGCCATTTGATAGATCATGAATGGTACATCTGTCATCAACAAATTTCACAACCAAGCCAATCTTGGCTAATGTAGAAACTGATATCAGATTTTTCTTGATCCCTGATATAAACAAAGCATCTGACAAAGTGAAAGAACTACCATCAGCAGTAGTCAAAATGATATTACCAACTCCCATAACAGGATAAGAGGATTTGTTGGCACATGTAACAGTATTCCCTATAGCAGTAGGCTGAAGTGAAGAGAAGAAACTGTGTTGCAAGGTAATATGTTTGGTCGCCCCATTGTCAAAGTACCAAACATCTAAGTCAACTACATACATGCATTGCTCATGAGAAGATGGGTCAAAACTACAAACAATAGTAAACGCCCATTCTTCTTCCTGCACAAGATTAGCAGACTCTGTTTTTGGTGTAGAGGCTTCTGCAACAACCATTCTAACCTCTATCTTCTTTGCCTCTTTAGCAGCCAGTTTTGGACAGTTCTTTATGATATGATCATTTCCTTTACATTACTTTCTAATTTCTTTTCATCTTTGTCTTCCCTGTTTGATTGTGCAGAATTAGCAGATTTCTACTTTCTAGTTGAAGAGCTCCATTTTCCTTTGCCCTTGTGACTACATGAAAGCTTGATCTGCAACACACATAATGGACCTGTTCTGCCTGGACTGATCTTCCTACAACAGAACAAAGACTAACTACTCAAATGACAAGGCATTTGGATTGCCTTTCATCATCAGTCAAAGAGTAGAAGCAAAACTCTGATATGAATGAGGAAGAACGGTCTGCACAAGTGAGCTATTTGATATAACTCATCATCAGAAATCAATTGTTCCTGCAATCTTTGATCTAATTTGTTAGAAAACTATCCATAGAATCACCTTCATTCATGTGCTCACTTTCCAACTCTTTTCAGAGGTAAGCAACACGAGCCTCATTCCTAGCTTGGTACAATGTGCTAAGTGTATCCCAAGCATCCTTAGCTGCTCTGCTAGAGCGAATGTGAGAAATAATGGCACATTTGACAAACAAAGCTATAATGCACGTGCCTGGGCATCTCTTCCATCCCAATGAATTTTCTCTATAGTAGGTGCAACAGAAAGTGCAGCACGAACATGAATATGCAGAATATCATCATCTTCGACACCTTCTGCATCAGCTTCAATACCTATAGTTGTAACAGTTGCAGGTGTGATAGGACATTTTTCAACATCCTGCACAATGTTCCACAGTCCTTTTGCAACCAATGCATGCCGCATCATATAAGCCCACAATGAGTAGTTGGTACCATCCAACTTGTCCACAACAATCAACATACAAAATACATCACTCCTTTCGGCCATGGCCGGTGACTAAAATACCTTGATGCAAAAAATTGACTGTATCTCAAAGAGTTGAATGGAACTGCCCAGACAAGTTATGCTAAACCTGTAGCAGACTTCGAGATGCTTATAGTGGCTAACCAAAACAGTTATATACCTTTGGCACAAAAAGATGAAATAGTCTGCACAAGCACTGCGATAGTGCGTTTGGAGGCCGAAACGAGCTCAGATGGTGATTTCGGCACCACAGAGCAAAGACGTTTTGATCTCTGAAACACGTTGAGTATGCTCACCAAATTTCGTGCAAATCTGAGACTGCAACCGAAGGGTTGTAGACGATGCCCAAGATGAAGCAGCCACCTATTCTGATACCAATTGTTGGAGCTAGACATCTGCCGAAGCATGCAAACAACACAAGGAAGAAGAAGAAGCTTGGAGCACAACACACAATATTGAATGTATTACGAGAGAATGTACAAAGATAAGTAGCCCATTAGGGCAATAGGCGTATATACAAGCCACGGGAAAAAACCTCCTAAAAAGGGAAAAAAGTGCCCCGGCGGACCTAGAGTGTTCACACACATCACTACGTAACTATGTCAACATAAATGCCCTGAAGTAGAATAATGACGTATCTCAAAAAGTTGAACATAAACACTGCGTAGAGCTTAGCTAAATCTATAGTAGACTTTGAGGTGCTTGTATTGGCAAACCAAAACCCATATATATGTTTGACACAAAAGAAAGAGATTACCTGCATAGTCACTAGGATAGTGTGTTTGGAGGTCAAAATAAGCTCAAATAAAACTTTGATGCCAGAAACCAAAGCTACTTTCAAATCCTAATCACCACAAATATGCTCAGTAATTTTTGTGTGGTTATGAGATTGTGACTAGAGGGGTGTAAATGGATTCCTCGATGAAGATGCCACTTTCTCTCATACCAATTGTTGGAGTTTGAGGTTTGCAAAAGCACACGAGCAAAAAAAGGATGGAGAAGAAGCTTGGAGCACAACACAATATAGAATGTATTACCAAGTGAATGTACAAAGATAAATGTCTTGTAAGGGTTACAGACGTATATACAAGTTGGGGTAAAAAACCTCATAAGGATGAAAAAAGTGCCCTAGCATTCCTAAGTATGTCCACATACATCACTATCAAAATACATCCACAGTATCGACAACCTTGTGGATTTAGAAATTTGACAAAATTCTACCCTTTGCATATGAAGGATTGCCCTAGCAACCTAGGGAAATCAAGGCTAGTTTTTTGGCTTTCTCTAGGTCTTTTGGGTCCAAATTTTACGTGGGCATAGCTTATGATTTGGAAAATTGTGTAATGCTCTTTCTTTCCAAGTTTTCATACTTTCCCGAGAATGATTGCATTGCCAACCTACGATAATGATTGGAAATATCTTGAGTTTTCTCGGGCCTTTTTGTGTTGAATTGAGCACGTAGTATTGGTTTTACTTGGACACTCAATATGCACTTGGTTTTCAAATTTGAGCACTTTGCAAAAAACGATTGCTCGCCATATCACCATCTTTTCAAGGCAATCGTAAGTGTGATAAGCTGCTCAAATGCAACTTTCGCTTGCAACTTCCTCTTGGCACATGTAGAGATTTCTTGTAGGAGGCTATAACATACTTCAAATTTAAACACTTATTCTACTTGCATCTCACCTAGATATGTCATTCCCTACTCTTTAAGCAAGAAAATTAAGCAAGAAAATTAAGCAAGAAATGTTACTTACCACCTCTTTGCACATGGGCAATTGCTCTACTACCTACCTCCTTTAGGACTTGAAGACTCCTCTCAACACCCCCTCTTTAGCTCATATCATACTATCCAAAGCTTCCCAAGCTCACAAACAACTATTCCAACCTTCAATATGTGTGGTAGAAGGAGAAAAGAGGAGGAGAATGAGTAAATATGAGAGAAAAAGAAGAACAGGAAAACTAAGCTTTAATGGAAAAATTAGAAACCCTAACCCTAAAACCTAAAATTTCACTATTCATAGCTATCTATCTACCTACCTAACTATTTTAAGTGATGAATAAGATGGAGAAATACGTAGAATACATGCAAGAAGCACCATAAGCACATATCTCCTATAGAATGATACCATCATGAATGTCTTACAAGAACTCTCCTTGGCAATGATCACAAAAGTGTAATCTCCCATTGTTGTAGTCCAAGAGTGCACACAATCAGAAGAATGTTGTACCCACAATCAACTAGTGGTTAGATATGAAGACTTGCATGCAACACGATAGAAGCACACACACCTACAACAAGAGCAAGATAAGCATACACAAGGGCATGCACATGCATGCACACACACACACACACACACCTGTGTAGGCAAGAGATGATGCTCCAAGGAGCTCCATGCATTGCAAAGTCTAGTACAAAAGCTCAGAAGATTTTCATTTCTATCAAATCACTCAAAACAATTAACTCTAACTGAGAGCTCTTTCACCTATATAAACTTTTTAAGAGCTCTGCCCACATTGTAGTGTTTGACCTAGTCTTAAAAAAAGTGCTCAAAGGCTATTTGGAGGCGGAAATGATGTTTGCAAAATATGAAAATTGGTGTGGCTATTCTACTCATTCCCTTGAAGCTTGATTACTACTTGGATTTTACAACATGGGCTTGGCTAAAATATAATCTTATGCCAAAAGGAAGCATTTTTACATGTATTTTGGGGAAAAAATGGGGAAAAATGTAATCTGAGGAGGGATTTGAGATGGAATAAATTATTAGAATCCTTTCTCCTTTACTTTCATGTTTGTGCCACCTTTTTACTACATTATTCATCCTTTTATAGAGCTTTGAATATTTTGAATTGGCAATTTTTAGGTGGATTTTTGAACTTCCTCCAACAATTTGCTTGGGCGATCATCACTCACAGTGGACTATTACCCTACGTTGGTACTACTTGAGGTGTAATGATGGTCAATATGTAATATTTCCCAATCAAAATCATAATCAATGAAATTAGTAAAGAAGTTCCCAAAAAGCATGAATAGATACATACATAAGTATATACATACATACATACATACATACATACATACATACATACATACATACATACATACATACATACATACATACATACATACATACATACATACATACATACATACATGCATGCATGCATGCATGCATGCATACATACAAACATACATACATACATACATACATACATACATACATACATACATACATACATGCATACATACATACATACATACATATGTACATACATACATACATACATCTATGCATACAAACATACAGATATACATAAATACATACATACATACATACATACATACATACATACATACATACATACACACACACACACATACATAACACACGTATGCATAAATACATGCATGCATGCATACAAACATACATATGTACATACATACATACAAACATACACACACACATACATACATAGATCTATGCATACAAACCTACAGATATACATACATAGAACATACATCTATGCATACAAACATGCAGATATACATACATATACATGCATGCATGCATACATACATACATACATACATACACACATACATAACACATGTATGCATAAATACATGCATACATGCATACACACATACATATGTACATGCATACATACATACATACAAACATACACACACATACATACATACATGCATACATACATACATACATACATACATACATACATACATACATACATACATACATACATACATACATAAATACATACATACATACATACATACATAGATATATACCTATCTACATAAATACATACATACATACATACATACATAGGCATATACCTATCTACATACATACGTACATATAGAGTTACATACATACATACATATAGAGATATGCACATACTATCTATACATATACAAACATAAATACTCATAGGATCACCACAATATTCCTTTAAACATTTCACTTATAATTTTTAAATCTCTAATAATGTTTTGATTTGTTACTTAAAATTTATCAATGCACTTATAATTTTTTAATCTCTAATAATGTTTTGATATGATACTAAAAATTTATCAAAATCTATTACTCGAACTGAAGAGTATATTTCAATAAATTACATGGAATATGAATTATAATAGAATATTGGTATGTACTTGAATAAGTTACATCTCAAATAATTACAAGGAATATGAATTAAAATACTATATTGGTATCTTGATGAATAAAATTCCATTATATTGAATCTTTCAGGCATTCACGTGTACTCGTCGTCTGTGGTATTCTTGGGACAATTTCTTTGCAAATCTGCATGAAGAGACAAAATATTTTAGATAATATATTCTACTTTAATCCAAGTAAAATGATTCCTTCTCAATACACGCTCAGACACGTTTTCATATACACATACATACATAATTAGATACATAAATATGTACATGCTACATGCACACACACACACACATATATATATATATATATATATATATATATATATATATATATATATATATATATATATATATATATATATATATATATATATATATATATCACACACACATACATACATACATATACACACACACACACACACACACACACACACACACACACATATATATATATATATATATATATATATATATATATATATATATATATATATATATATATATATATATATATATATATATATATATATATATATATATATATATATATATATATCACACACACATACATATATATTATCTTCAATTGGATACACGTTTTCTCTTTATCAAAGACGTGAATTTTTCGATCCTAAATTATTTAACTATTGAATATTGAATATTATTATGTAATCATGTTAAATATTATTACGTAAGTGATAAGTTCTGAGAATTCATTGTCTTATAAGAAAAAAAACTTATGATTCAATAAAATATATCATAATTTGATTATGTGAACTCTCTTTTGTTGAAAATGTTATTGCATTAAACGAGGCAGTAGTCACCTGATAAGGGCGTCCTTATTGCTCATTTCGCCTTGCAAAGTGATAGGTCTTCCAGTTTCTATATCCATCCTAGAGAGTGGAACATCCAATAATCTCTCGCCAATTTCCCTTAACTTTTTCATGTTTGTATTCACGGTGTTGTCCAAAGCTTCTATATCACTTTGGATGTTGTATGCCTAAACAGACATAAGAACAAATGTAAAACTTTCAAAATTAATTTCATAAACAAATATTGAGAATTAAGTTCTAGAAAAACATACTTGTACACGAAGGTAGTTGAAATGGTTTCCGGAAGCCTTAAAAAATGAAGAAATGTTGTAGTCCACTACATCATTGCTACACTCACTTACAATTTCAATGATGGGTGCATGAAAATCATTGAAAACCCAAGATATTAGACCCCAATTTCTTGAAATGTTTGCATCATAAGACTTAGTGACCTTCCCAGTTCCAAGTGATAAAACAAGAAGATCCTTACAACCCTGTACTAAGGACCAAAAATGTGTAAGTTGTTGCAAAAGGTAATGCATAAATTTAGTTAAACAAAAACAATAGAAAATTCATCTTATATTTAAATATTTTTATTAACTATAAAAAGCTAACTAATGTTATGTGCAAAGATTTAATTTTTGAATAAGCTTTACCTCACCAAGGTAGTTGTGATTGCAATTTGTGATCGGTTGCTTTCGGTGATGGTACAAACTATGGAAGATCGCCAAGTGTGTCTAAGAGATTCCAAAATTATGAATTAAGGAGTTAGACTAGAAGCAATATTATGGTGGAAGTATCAAAGATATTGATTTCAAAACTATCGCAAAGAAATATAAAAGCACTATTTTAAAAAATACACGTGATAATACTGGCAAAAGAAACTGAGCAAAGTGAGGAAATTCAAAGACTATGATCTATCTCTCTATCTCTCTCTCTCTCTCTATCTATCTATCTATCTATCTATCTATATGGAAGTATGTATACAGGTATGTATGTATGTATGTATACATGTGTGTATGTATGTATGTATGTATGTATGTATGTATGTACATATGCATGCCATTATTGTGTATGTATGTTTGTTCCATATATGTATGTATGCATGCATGTATGTATGTATGTACATATGTATGTATGTATGTATGTATGTATGCATGCATGAATGAATGTATGCATGCATCTATGTATACATCAAAGCACACATGTGCCTATGTGTATGCATGTATGTAGGTAAGCATGCATGCATGATTGTATGTATTATGCATGTATGCACACATTTATGTATATGTATGTATGCATGCATGCATGTATGTATGAGTGCGTAAATATATATAAGTATGTATGCATGCATTTATGTGCATATGTATGTATGTATGTTTGTATGCACATATACATGTATGTGAGTATGTATATATATATATATATATATATATATATATATATATATATATATATATATATATATATATATATATATATATATATATATAATCTTTTTATGAATGTGTGCACGTATGCATATGTGTAAATATGGGTATGTACTATTTATATGTATGCATATGTATATAAGGATGCATGAATGTATGCATGCATATGTGCGTGTATGTGTGTGTGTATGTATGTACACACATTATATATATATATATATATATATATATATATATATATATATATATATATATATATATATATCTGTGTGTGCGTGTTTATACATGTTTGATTCATTGTATATATATATAAATGTATGCATGCATGTATGTTTGTATATATGCAAGCATGATTGTGTGTAAGTCTGCATGCATGTATGCATGTTTGTACGTATATATGTATGTACGTTTGTACATGGATACGTCTATGTCAATGTTTTTATATTTGTGGATGAACGTATGTATTCGTGTGTGCAAACGTATGTATGTTTATATATATATATATATATATATATATATATATATATATATATATATATATATATATATATATATGCGCGCGCGCATGCGTACATGTATGTACGAAGGTACGTATGCATGTACGTACATATGTATGTATTTATATATTTACGTATATATGTATGTATGAATGCATGCAAGCACGTGTGATAACCAAGTAGGGAAGTAAGTAAATATGGAAGAAAATAAGTATTCAAATAAATAGGTAAGAAGGCAGGTAAGTAAAAGAAAAGTTAGACCGTAAGTAAGCAAGCAAGTGTGTATATACGTTTGTGTTGCATATCTATGTACGTATTTCTGTATTTGTGTATATATGTATGCATGCATATTTAATTGTAAATCCTATAAGCCATGTGTAACGTTCAAGTTTTTATAACCACCAAAGTTTACTTTGATGTATACTAAAGCGTAGTTATTTTTCTTGATATAAGAGTCTTTTTACACGGTTTTTGCATGTGTTCCGTAAGCGGTGTTTCTGTTTCGCCTTCGACGATCTTACCGGGTTGTTAATACCGACTCCTCCATCCACGAGATGAAAATTCCTTTCTGTTCCATTTTCGCTGATCGTCTTGAAGAGATGTGGCGGGAAATATGTAGGGGCTGCAGAAGTTCCTCGAAGAACGTCACGCACGTATGCATTCTTTGATTCATCATTTCTTGCCTGTAATTTATTTGAAATTTTTTTAGGACTTCTACATGATTTTGTACTATGATGGTAAACTTACAATACTGCATTGCTTCCATAACTTCATCGTCAACACTAATTGTGGTTATTTAGCTTCCAGAAAGTCCTACGCAAATACAGGTACCTCGCGTGTAGAGAAATAGGTGGGCTGCATCAATTTGATGTCGAATGTCGGAATGAGGATTTCTGAGAGAGTATCTTTCATTCTCAGCTCTTTTAAGTTTTCTTGCAAAATTCCCTCTAATGGCGTTGCGCTGTATTTGGGACCTCTGATTTGCTTGAGAAATGGAACGAAGCTGAAAGTGCCACATAATCTCTTAGTAGAAGTATCTCCGGAAATGAATTGATATTGTATTCAACTGAAAGCATTGCCTTACGATTTTTTGAATATTATAGGACCCTGCTCAAAATAAATCTTCATGACATCATTCGCCTCAAACTTGGGACGACCTTCCTCATTCGGCACAGATAGTATTCCTGCAATAAGGCCTCCAGTACTCGTTCCGGCCATTAAATCAAAGTAGTCAGCTAATCTTACATGTTCTCCATCCAATAACTGTATCAGAAAATCGGAACTTGTTTTACCAGCATAATTTTTTTTTTCTTAACTTGTGTTATCAGTAGAGTTCAACCAAAAGAATGTTATAGTGGTTCCTACCTGCAATTGCTCCTCGAGGAAGATGAGGATTGATGTCGGGATAATACCTCGAATCCCGCCGCCATCAATGCTGAGAATGCATGTCGTTCGATCTCTATCTTTATGGCTTCCATTCCTATTAACGTCAATTAAACAAGCGGATGAAGAACATACATCTGATACCTCGGTCATTGGATCTAGAGGGGCTACGAATTGTGGAAACCAGAAAAGGGACTCTGAAGGGTTGGCTTTCAGCCGTGTCACTCACAGGCTGCGCGCTCCTTCTCTTGTCTTTCTCAAACAACCCAAATATGTCGAAAAGTGAAGAGGAAAGCTAGCAGGTGAATATATCAAACACATAAACGAAGCAAGAGATATGTAAGAGAAAATATCGTGACCGGGCTAACACAGAGAGGAGATGAGGCAGCTGGATTCCTGATGACGACGGAGGTGGCTGACAGGTTGTCTAGACTGAACATCTACACAAATTTTCTCCCATTTGTTGTCCTTCTTGCGCACACTGCGCTGATGTAAAGCTTTGGGGGAGGGCGATAATTGGAAGAGGGTTGTAGCCAAAGACGTCTTTATAAATGCAGGGAACCAACACGAAACGGTCACGTATGAAGATTCATTTGGCATAACGTAGCTGCATAGAAACAGTTGCAAGATGCACAATGCCATTCACGATAAGTAATCAAGCTTCGTATTAAATTACTCAGATCAAAACAGTAAGCGGGCGTGTGTGTGTGTGCCCGCGCGTTGGCGTATGTATACACACTATCAAGGCTTTTCAATATACGTATTGATATATTTGGAGAACCGTGAAGCAGTTGACTTCTAAATTTTTCGGATACATAATTAGGTAGAAACAAAATCAGATTCGGTGTGATAGTAAGGTTCCGTGTACCGGAGAATATGTGGAGTAACGTGACACAAGTTCTGATTGACGATACATTTATTCTTATCAGAGAGAGGATGGAAACTATAAATGATTTGCGAAGGGAATTCTCGAGATAGATTACGTCGGGAAGTTAGACTATCAACGAGATCGGACATCGAAAATGGAGCCCAAAACAACATATCAATATCTAATTGTATCGACATGAAGAATACGGATGCCGTTTTCCCGTTAGACGCAACACATATTATTAGATACCCTCGAGAGCGCATACGAAGGAAATACCTTTATCTGCATCTGCTTGGATCGAGTTAACCAGAACTATTGGGGACAATTTTGCACATGGTGTCATGATCTTAAAGATGACACCAACAGATAAGACTACGCGTGTCGACATGGCGCAGCTATGATCCTGGGAAATTAAAAAAAACATCGAAGAATTATAAAACTATGTATTAGGGAGATATAGGATTTCACAAACAGATAATCTGGAGATCAACAGTACACGAAAATAGTTGGCAGCTTCTGTTTCATACCTGCACGCATGTTGTACATTGAAATAAACCATACGGATCTGAATAGAACATGGTCGTAGATGTCCTTCACGGATGTAGCTGAATTTGTGTAGACTATCTGATATGGTATCGCGCATAGTTAATAAATTAACGCTGCATATGCGTCAGAACAATAAAATTAAATATCTTGAGAGCAATGCTGAATCCCTTTGCAGGTTTGGTTTTCTTCATGAAAGCTTCGATTATATTAAAGACAGAAAATGTAGAAGAGAATTATATTAACAGGTCGTTCTCTTCGTCGGTCATCTTGCAATACGAAAATCGTCGCGTGTCTAAAGGATGATAATTTAATTTTAGAGTTGGTGATTCGTCTTCTTAAGATCACTGATGAGTTTTCGATGGAAAACTCTTCATGCGTATTCAAATTGCTAATGCATCTTTCCTTACAAAATTTTCACATCTTCTTCCCTGATAGCATTTTTTAAGATCCTCGAGCATCCCGCCACGTCTTTGGTCACTGCTATCTATGCAGAGCTTGTTGCCATCGCTTTAAATAAAGGGGTCAAAAGTCATTGAATTCAAAGAACTCATAATATCTAGTTTGTCAGCAATACCGTAGACTTCCTGAGGTGATTATTTCGAGTATTACTTCTGCATTTGAGATTTAAATTTCGTGAATTCTCTCTGCGCGCAAGATCATTGTTGGCGTCAACCGTCAATCACAAATTTGTGTCACGTCATGACTATCCATAGTCTTCCGGAAACGCAACCTCGCTACACGGTGACACCAAATCTGATTGGATTTGCGTAATCAAGTATCGGATTGACTCAGAAGTCAGTTTCTGAATTGCTTTCCAGCTCAAGATCATTTGTGTTGAAACGCATAGTAATGCACGCATCACAACTGTTTACGTAAGAATGTGTAAGGCTTAATATGAGTCGGTGGCAAGATATCACATATATGTATGCCGTGACTCAACAATACGAACAGATGTCGTTTGCAGCCATTGTGGCTATGGCCTTTGAACATGGTATCAGAGAAGGTAACCACCTCTCCACCGTACGCTGGGTAGGCAGACAGGGATTGATCAATCTATCAACATGTCAGCCTCTCCTCAATAATCTTGATCACGACTTCAAATGATATGCGGCTCTCGCCTCCTCGTACCTACGAGTGTCAGAATCTTAAACGATCATGTCTCCTTGTTGTGGTACTCTATTGAGCACCGACTTCATACACTTCTAAACTGATGTATGTGATTAAAAAAAGATAAGTAATAAAACAATCAATCCAAAGCTACTTCCAACTATCCAAAGTAATGCCCAAGAAAAACTTCGTGAATTATCCCCATTACTTAGGTCAAGGATGTCCTATCAATAAAAAGTAATTGTCCATTAGGTGCTACGTATGTATGTACGCATGCACGCATCCATGTACATATATATCCATTCCAATATGGGTATGGGTCAGATGGTAGAAGCTAGTACACCATGTGAACAACCCTCCAACCATGTAGCAAAAGATTGAAGTTCTCAGTATTTTCAAGCAACAATATATGTACTTAAAGAAAATGTTTCGAAATGTATATAGAGAAAGTTTCACATATTTTGAAATGTACAAGAAGTGGTATGAAGTGATTGTTGCGTGGTCCATCGTTAATATCAAAGGAAGAACCTTTCAAATAGCTATATTATTGAAAGACACATACTTGCATTATTTTATAGTTTGTCTCAAGTCGATCAAACTTTGATGATACTCTACCTTATGACGTACTTTGGTACTTCTTCTTTTGGATATTGTTGGAATCCCTTATATAGCTTTTCTCCATGCCATGCCATGAAAAGGATCGCAATCACACCTAGCACTCCCAAGACAAGACATAAAATAAACTTCATAAGGGTAGTGGATAAATGTACTAAAATTTTATATTTTTTGTCTTTGTTAGTGTTGCATGACAATACGTAATTTGTGGTTATGCACCTTGATGCTACGAAAAAAATTTATCATTAAAAAATATATTTATTCAAGTTATCTTCAATATTTGTCTTAATTAAAGATATGAACATTAAATTTGATATTTTACTTGCCTTTATTGTTAATTCTAAGATCCACCTCTTTATTAGTATGAAAATTCTCAAAACGTTTTTTTTCTCAAATTCACATTCAATTTTTTGTATGATTATTGATCTACTAAGAAATATTTCTTAAGAAATTTCCATAATAAATTTTATTTATAGAAGTAATTTATTTCAATAACTTATTTTCAAGATTGGATGTTTAAATAAATTAATGTAAATGAAATCTCATGTTCATAAATATTTCTTTATTCATGAGTTTATATTAATCTTAAATATTAATTTTATATTTCTTAAAACCTTTGATTTATCAATTTCAATATAAATTAAAAATTTATTTGTTTAGATATCTCAAGAATTAAAAAAAAAGATTAATTAAATACCTCATTTTTCTCTCCTCTCTCATTTTTATGAACATTATGATTGTATGCTCCTAAAAAGATTTTTTTTTTTTACATATTATTTCAAAGGGTTTCTATCTAAAATCAATTAGCCATATCTTGCAAACTCTTTGAATCTAATACATTAACTTGTACTTAAATTATCTCATTTATTTAGAACATCAGATAAAATACATATAGACTTCTAAGTGCTAAGCAAATCTAGATACACGTATTTTTAATAAGGAGAAGTATTTCTTCTAATAGTGATTTTAGGTCTATTTGTTATATTGATAAGGCCTCCATTGGCCCTTAGCTTAATAAAATTAAGAAAATACTCCAAAAAGATATTAAGAATCAACAATATAGCTTTTTTTTGTACATTGTTTTCTTTCCAACAAAAACCTATAACAAGTACGAATGCATGAATCTTTAAGGATCTCTTAAACTAACTGATATATATTTACATTAATAAAATTATTAGTCATTTTGGTTAAATGTCCTAATGCATTCAATCTCATAGACCAACAAGATTAAATCTACTCATGAATCTTAAATAATAATTTAAAATAAATTTATCATTTTTTCCTTGAGAGAGTGTACCAAATACTATTACTTCTCATATTTAGGAAATAGAAAACCTCTAAAGCAATACTTCTTCTTAAGAATTTAGCAACTAAAGGATTAAGTATCATGTCCCTAGAGCTTTAGTTATGAAACAAAAAATGAAATGTCCCAACTAGCATCATCTAATCAACTCTCCATTCTTGCTTTCTAATTTCTCTTATAGCTCATGTTTAATATAAAAATTCAATTGATATTCATAATCTCAATCACCAAAATGATTATACAAAATATTCTAGTGATCCTTATAGGTAAGTTAGAAACTTTCAATCTTACATTGTAAATCACTTGATAGAATATACAAACCAACAAATGAATCCTTTGTATAGAATCAAGTGTGCATGATAACTTTGCAATTCTAGTTCATTTCATCATTAAACACTATCCTTACACACTATTTAGCGTCCATTAGTATATGGTTGTACCATCTTTATCAATTTTAAAGATCACTGTTGTAATTATATCTTCCTCTAGAACACTTTTCACTATCAATATCAACCTTCTTTGTCAATATTAATATTCCAACAATAAAAGTATCCCATGAAAACGTTTTAGAGACTAATACTATTTGAGGAAAATGCATGATTGCATTAACATGTAAGAATCCACAGTCCAACAACTTTTCAAACAACGATTCTAAAAACATACATAGAACAAGACTCATAGTTGGTCAATAGCATTGCTTAATCCAAAAGCAAACCTTTTGGGAACATAAGGTGGGTGTAAAGTCCTCGAAATAGAAGTACAATAAATCGGTCCAATACTTTTGATTGATCAATAAACAAACTAATACATGTTAGACGGTGGCGATAAAAGACAAAGACAAAATTGGTATAACCAAATAGGAAAATTCAACACCAAAAACTTCACATAGATTATTCTAAACCCATCAGTCCTTCTTGGTACAAGAACTATAAGAATGCCCTAGATATTTATTCAAACACTAAAAACATCACATATCTTATTGTCATGTTACCAAAATAATGGACCAAGGAAAAACCCATCAATTATTACACTAAATATGCATCAACACTATTATTTTCTTTTTCATTTTCCTCCACTTCATGCTTATATCAAGATTTATCTTCATGAAAAATGACATCTCTTGAAACAGTTACCTGTTGGGGCACCAATCATTCATTATGCTTGGGATGATTTTTATCCTATCCCGAAGACATCATATGGGTGTTGAAGAGAGATCATTTCTTGAGCACTTAATTTCCTTCATTTATTGTATTGAGAGTTTGATCATATGATCACCTTCTTGTGTAATTTCCAAAGCAAATTATCTTTGTAAAAGAGAAGAATAAAAGGACAAAAAGGCACGAGTTAGAAATGGTTGAGATTGTTTCTCAATAAATCAATCAAAAGGTAGTTGTAACTCCAACTTTCTCTTTTCCTAGATTATATGAAAAGTATATTTAATCAATCACAACAAATTATCCCACTCACCTTGACTTCAAATTCAAGAAGAAAAGGCCTTGATAGATCCTAAAGAGTCTATATAAAGAATCCCAATCACTTGTAAAATGCATGGAAGCAATATACATACACTTTTGACCATCATTGTCTTGCTCTTTCATTTCTCTGCTCCTTCTTCCTCAGACTCAGTCAACTTCTAGAGGTTGCTTCTCTCTCTATAGAGCTCCAAATCAAGTATTTAAGCATTCATTGGAAAGGTATACATGTGTAATATTCATTGCAAAGATATAAATGTGTACCATTCATTGGACAGGGATAAATGTTTACTTTTTTGTATACAAATTTTCAAGTCGTTTGATTTAGTAACCTCTGAGAAATGTCAGTTTTAGAGTGTCAAGTTCATCTTCTACACATTCCTAAAAAATCAAGATGACATCCAATCAATATTAAGGTGATTGCTCCTTCACTAGTTGATATAAATTAGGGATTTTATGCATTATAGCAAGATAACTCTATGTATGACACTCCTTAAGAGGAATGTTTCCAATTGTAACTGTGTTGGTTGCTTTGAGTGTTTGAAGTCATAACTTCCATCCATACTTAGAAGGTTTTTGTGAGCTAGTCAAGGTGCAAGTTATCTGTCTTGCATCAACTTGTCCATGTTGATATTCCAAAGTACCTATTGGGTTTTCTTGCACTAACAACAAGCCCACAAGGTCTACATTACATTTCCAAAGACCTAGGGCAGGTGCTATGCTGGTTTGTTAGACCATCTTCACCACTTGGAAACCCTACTTCCAAGACTCTCCAAACATCTCTTTGTATCAGGTGATGAAGCAATGCCTATTCCAAGATCCAAAGAAGGACCTACTCAAGAGGAAACAGATAAGCTCACATTTTGGTGTGCAAGGGATGCTCAAGCAAGGTCATACATACTAAAGTCAATCTCTGATTTCCTATTACACATATTATAGGATGCAAGACATCTCAAGAGACTTGGGATGCCTTGGAGACTTTCTTTCCTCCTAGTACAAAAGCAAGGAAGAAGTTAAGAACCATCTTTGGAATGAGTTCAACTAGATGAAGAAGACTTCAAACCAAACCATCAGATAATTTGTTACAAAGGTTAATGAGGTTGTTGATCGATTGGTATGGCAATCTTGAAAGGGTTTGGATGTGGTGTTGGAGGGGTAGAGGACATGTGTGGGTGCCTCAAAAGTGGAGGCAATAGCAAGGAGATAAGGCGCAACTGCTTAGAAGAGAGAGAGAGAGAAAAAAAAATAAAAATCAATCAGCTTTTGGAGGAGCTCACAATGAATGAGAGAGCCCCAAAGTGTCATTAAGTTATGTTATATAGAACCCTTTTAGGATTGGACAAGTTCACATTGAACTTGGCCCAAAAATAAAGAATAAGTGACATAGCCTTTATAAATAGGCCTATACATATGTATACACTATAAAGTGGTCATTTAGGACTTTACCCCAACATCCTCCCATTTAAAGGCATAAATAGTGCATTTAAGCTATGTGACTCCCACCATCTATATACATAATTCATGTTGTGTTTTGGATAAGCACTTAGTGACAACATCTGTAGGGTTCTGTGAGGTATGGACCTTAACCAATGTGATAAGGCCATTCTCAAGAACTTCTCGAATGAAGTGATATCGCCCATCAATATGTTTTGTGCGTGCATGGAACATGGCATTCTTTGCCAAACATATGGCACTCTCGTTATCACAACCAAGCATAGGTGCTCTATGAGGCGAACCAAACTCACTGCAAAGACATGCTAACCATATTGCTTCCTTGGAAGCCTTAGTGGCTGAAATATATTCGGCCTCAGTAGTAGAAAAAGCAACAATCTTTTGTAGGCTGCCACACCATGATACAACACCACCTCCAAGAGTGAAAGCATAGCCACTTCTGGATTTCCGTGTATCCACATCACCTGCCATGTCAGAATCGCAGAATCACTTTAGCTCTAATGGGTCCTTTCCATAATTGAGGCATTTGTTTTTAGTTCCTTTCAAATATCTCAAGATAGTTTTGACTACCTCCCAATGAGCTCTACCAAGATTAGCCATGAACCTGCTAACAACTCCCACTACATGAGAAATGTCTGTTCGAGTGGCAACCATAGCATACATAAGTGAACCACAAGCTGATGCATATGGAACACTCTTCATGTAATTGGTTGCATCATCATCTTTGGGACAATCATCCTTGGAAAGCTTAATATGTGGTTGCAATGGCACTCCAAGAGGCCTTTGTCTAAATCACCATGCAAAAAGGTTGTTTTAACATCCATTTGGAATAACTCCGAATCCAAGGCAGCTATGAGAGCAAACAACACATGTAATGTGGTCATTGTAACCACTACAGATAATACGTCTTGGAAATCAATGCCCTCTTTTTGGGCATATCCCTTAGCAACTAGCCTTGCCTTATACTTGGGTTTGCCATCAACAGTTTTGATTTTGTACAGCCACTTGTTGGGAATGGCCTTCCTTCCTTTGGGCAACTCAACCAAATCCCAAGTATCTTTTTCATGCAAGGCCTTTATCTCTTCCTGCATGGCTGACCCCCACTTCTTCTTATACTCGCATAGCTTTGCCTCTTTATAAGTAAGAGGCTCAACCTCATCTGATACATAATGTAATGTATAGAGGGGTCATATCTATTCACTAGCCTCCTAGGACGTGTAGATCTACTTATCCAATGATCCACATTACCCGATAATGGATCTACATCAGGATGTACATTAACTTCTTCAATGTTAATGGGCTATTGTACATCATTTATAGCCGTGTTTTCAATGCAAATATGTGGTTGCATATGGCCATCAGGAGACTCTTCTTGCTGTCCAACATCATATGGCTCAAAAACCATTAAATTATTTATATTTTCAGCCATATGTGGTGCATCTTGAGGATTTGAAGTAGGCCTAACATGTGGTTGGTCTTGCTAAAATGTGATGTTTTATGGTCATGTTTCGAGGCAACATTGTTTTGTAGCAGCCTTGCCTCATTAAAAACAACATCCCGGTTGCATATGACCCTTTTCACATGAGGTAACCATATTTTATAACCCATTTCACCCTCTTCACCATATCCCATGAAGAGGCCTTTAATGGATTTGGCATAAAGTTTACTCCTCAACTCCGGCCTTATGTGTACAAAAGCTTCACAACCAAAGATGTGTAAGTGATCATATGAAGCAAGTTCAAACCTCTTCAGGGATGTATGCACCTTTCAAGGACATGTGAGATGATCGATTGCATATATGTACTGCAGTTTTAAGAACCTCTTCCCCAAAAACATGAGGGAGATTAGTTGTGGATATCGTACATCTCATCCTCCCAAAAAGAGTCCAATTATACCTTTTAGCCACACCATTATAGGAGGGGTTGTATGGCATAGTAAACTCCCTCTTTATGCCCAAATTTTCACAAAATGTTTTTAATTCAACACTTATGAACTCACCCTCATTATCCATACATAAGCATTTCAGATTTCTACCTGTTTAGGTGGTCACAAATGCATGAAATCTCTTAAATGCAGCACATGCTTTATCTTTTGATTTGAGTAGCCACACCCAAATTTTCTTGGAAAAATCATCAACAAAGGAAATAAAATATATAGCACCCCCCATAGATTTGGTGGGCATGCTACATATACTAGAATGGACAAGACCTAATATGCAAGACTTACAAGACACACTAGAGTAACAAGAACTTTTCACTTGCTTTCCATATTGACAATCATTATAAAAATCTAGTTTGGTGCCTTTAACATCAAGGTTCTTCAAGTTACAAAGTTTGGATAGACCCTTTTGACTCATATGGCCAAGTCTTTTATGCCACAATTCCATATGAGAATTAATCTCAGCCAATGCAGTGAATTCGCCAGACAAGGCCTTTCCATGCAAGCAATACAAAGTTCCTCTTTTCGTGCCTTTAACAATCAGCCATGACCCTTTGGTCATCTTCCATGAGCCTCCTTCAAATAAAACTTTGTAATCATGCATATCCATTTGTCCAACAGAGAGCATCCTATTACATATCTCACATTATGTAGGATTGGATCATTTGTGCCATCTGTTGAAAGATGCATAGTTCCAATACCTTCAAAGGGACATGCATGATTATTCCCTAGGTATACATGGCCATGGCTACCCGCATGAAAAGTAACAAAACACTCCTTGACAAGAGTCACATGAAATGAAGCACCAGAGTCAACAATCCATGTCTGGAATAATGCATCATTTACAGTCAATAAAGCATCAATTAGATCACTTTTAGTGATTGACATGTCCTATACATGAACATTGCAAGAGACATCATGTGCATGAGCATCATCAGCTGATATAGTAGCACATAGAATATCTTCCATATCTGAAAGATCCTCAATAAAAACACTAGAGGTCACATTGGCCATCTCCTTGTCTTTCTGGTTGTCCCGTCCATCTATCCAATCATCCTTCTTGTCCGTTCTTTTGTCTCCAGTGTTTATTTTCCTCTCAAGCTCTTGTAGAATCAGCAGTCGGACTTCTTGTGGCCTTTCCTACCACACTGGTAACATGTCACATCAGTGCCCTGCTTCTTGTTGGAGCTTCCCCTTTCTTTGCTTTTGCTCTTACTTCTTTGTGAATAAGAGCCCTTCTTCTCTGATCTGCCTCTGAACATTTTTGCAAAAGTGCCTCCTTCACCACTTGCTTTTCTCCTGATTTCTTCATTCAATATAGAAGCCCTCACACAATCAAAAGTAAGATTTGGTTTATTTGCTAATGAGACCACCAAGGTCTCCGAAGAATCAGGAAGTGTCATAAGCAGAAAAATAGCTTTCAACTTATCATCAAAGGGAGGCATCCTTGAGTCCTGCAACTATGATAGAGTACTTGTAAAATGTTAATAGGTGTGGTGTTCTCATAAGTGGCCTTGAGCTTGGCCCACAACTTTGAAGTTGTAGTAATGCCCTTGAGGTCTACAAGAATGTTTTCAGACATGGTTATTTTTTTGTAAGTGACAGCCTTTCTATTCAGATTATGCCACACATCTTCTGACATATCTTCTGACTTTCTTACTTCCAATGCCCTGTCACAATCTTTGAGGAAGATAATTCCCTAAATGTTCTCCTTCCAAACATCAAAACCTATGCCCTCGGAGCAGCAAATCTCAAAAAGATTCTTCATGTCTGAGGATGATTATGCCATGGTTGCACAAATAAGAGGTTAATGTGCTGCAATTTTGGGCAAAATACATCAAAATCAGGGTACCATCTCTAAGAGTATTGCACAATGGCTTCAAATAGCTATAAGAACAAAATGGAGCAAAATCGAGTCGATTGGAGCACAAAATTAGAATCTGAATTTTTTTGCAAAAAATTCCAGCAAGCAAATTAGTGCTAAAAAATCAACAATTTGATTTCTTTTGACCTCAATGTGCATAGATAAGGCTATAACACAGCCTTTAGAACCAAATAGGAGTAAAAGCCCCAAATTTCACTTCCAAAATTTTTAAAATTCTCATAAAAATACCACAAGTTTGTGTATATAACCAATTTCTTTTTCCACAATTGAATACATAAGGTACTAGAGCTATGTATTGCTGTTATGACCTGTAAAACACCTATTTAGACCTGTAAAACACCTGCCTATTATGAGTTGTTGAGATGCCCAAAGTGATCCTCTTTGCCCTAGAGTAAAGTTCTTTGTGATGAAATCGAAGATTATCACGAGAAGTGGGGTTTTTTTGGTTGTACAGCACTTGTGTAGCAGCTCTGAAACCCAAATTCTACTATGATACTAGTTGAAAGGGTTTGGATATGGTGTTGGAGGGGTAGAGAATGCATGTGGGTGCCTCAAAAGTTGAGGTGATATCGACGAGATGAGGCACAACTGCTTAGAAGAGAGAGAGAGAGAGAGAGAGAGAGAGAGAGAGAGAGAGAGAGAGAGAGAGAGAGAGAGAGAGAGAGAGAGAGAGAGAGAGAGAGAGAGAGAGAGAGAGAGAGAGAGAGAGAGAGAGAGAGAGAGAGAGAGAGAGAGAGAGAGAGAGAGAGAGAGAGAGAGAGAGAGAGAGAGAGAGAGAGAGAGAGAGAGAGAGAGAGAGAGAGAGAGAGAGAGAGAGAGAGAGAGAGAGAGAGAGAGAGAGAGAGAGAGAGAGAGATAAAGGGGTCATTTAGGACTTTACCCCAACAAATCTTTCACCACAATTGATCTCATCATGGATGTGCAAACTCTAGACTTTGACATCTTTCTTGGACAACTCTTCAATCAAGAGGCCAACAATATCATGAAGAAAGGTAACTCCTATCATGGTACAAGAAGATGAAAGGCAAGAAGAAGGAAGAGGATGAAGATGAGACTTCGCAAGCCAACTTTGTGGGCAAGAGCAAGTGGAAAGGGAAGAAGAAAGTACCAAAGCATGAAAAAACCAAACACCAGAATGTTCAACCTTGTGCCATCTATGATAAGACCTAGAAAGGAAGTGGAAGAGGTGGATATGGAAGCAATAGAGGCAGAGGTGGACACAACTTTAACAATAACAAATAGAGCCCATAAGAGAAGGTACTACAACAATTATTCTGAAGATCAACAACATGAAGACTCATTGCTTTTGATGAATCTAAGCCACAAGCAAGGCAAGGAAGATGATCACTTATTCTACATAGATTCAGGATGTTCGAATCATCTACTTCAAGGGCTGATGATCAGAAATAACAATGAAATGTACACCAAGGAGATAATGTCGGAACTTCTGAAGGGCAAATACAATAGCCAAACCTTCTCTTTCCGTTGTACTGTAATTTCTTTCAGCTTGGTTGAGTAGTCTGCTTGCATAAGAGATAGGTCTATCCACTTTGTGAGATGATGGTTGAGCTAGAACTGCACCAACAGCATGAAGACTAGCATCTGTATGCACATGAAATTCCAATGACCAATTAGGAACACTTAAAAGTGGAGCAGTACATAGCCTCAACTTTAGTTCACTAAATGCTTTGTCAGCTTCAGCACTCCATGAGAAAGGGATCTTTTTACTGGTAAGCCTTGACAAGGGCTTAGCAATTTCCGAATACATCCTAATGAATCTTCTGTGATACCCTGCATGGCCCAAGAAACTTTGCACTTCCTTTGGGCTTTGTGGAATTGGCATGGAAAGAATAGTTGTAACCTTTGCAGGGTCAACAGTTATACCTTCAGCAGATACTATGTGACCAAGAAGAGTGCCCTTAGTGACCAAAAAGTGACATTTATCAGGATTCAATTTCAAACCTGTTTTAAGACATTGCTCAAAAATTTCTTTTAGATTTTCCAAATGGTCATGGAAATCTTGCACTGCTGCCCTTCTATCTGTACCTGAAAATACTGAAAAGTCATCCATGAAAATGCGTAGAAAGGTTGTTAACCATTTGCCCAATATCAAATACATCGTTCTATTAAATGAAGCTGGCGCATTCTTCAAACCAAAAGCCATTCGAGTATAGACATAAGTGCCCCAGGGAGTGACAAAGGTTGTTTTGTCCCTATCATCAGGATGGATCACTATCTGATTGTAGCCACTAAAACCATCCAAGAAACTATACAAAGTGTGACCAGCTACTTCTTCAAGTACTTGCTCTGTGAAGGGCTGAGGAAATCCATCTTGAATAGTTACTTTATTCAAAGCACGAAAATCAACACATACTCTTATTTTTCCGCTATTTTTCTTGGGCACAATAACCATAGAGGAGAGCCACCTGGAATGTTCTACTAGCACAATTATACCTGCTTCCTCTAGTTTTGTAATCTCTGCTTTTACCGCCTCTGCATACTTCGGATTGAGTCGATATGGCCTACTTCTTACAGGTGTAGCTCCCTCAACCAAGGGTATCCGAATTAATCCAAGCTCTTCTGGTATTCCTGTTAGATCTTTGTAGGACCATGCGAAGACTCTTTTGTAAGTAAAAAGCAAAGAAGTTACCTTTTGTAGCAAAGGAGGATAATGCCACAACCAGGATGCCAAGTGAACTATTTGAGGGTTCTCTTCATCCCCTAAATTTACTTCTTGAACCAATGTTTCAGAACTGGACTTTCCAAATCAGATAAGAGATCTATGTTGCATGCAAGATGATTCGAACATCCTGAATCTATGTAGAATAAGTGATCATCTTCCTTGCCTTGCTTGTGGCTTAGATTCATCAAAAGCAATGAGTCTTCATGTTGTTGATCTTCAGAATAATTGTTGTAGTACCTTCTCTTATGGGCTCTATTTGTTATTGTTAAAGTTGTGTCCACCTCTGCCTCTATTGCTTCCATATCCACCTCTTCCACTTCCTTTCTAGGTCTTATCATAGATGGCACAAGGTTGAACATTCTGGTGTTTGGTTTTTTCATGCTTTGGTACTTTCTTCTTCCCTTTCCACTTGCTCTTGCCCACAAAGTTGGCTTGCGAAGTCTCATCTTCATCCTCTTCCTTCTTCTTGCCTTTCATCTTCTTGTACCATGATAGGAGTTACCTTTCTTCATGATATTGTTGGCCTCTTGATTGAAGAGTTGTCCAAGAAAGATGTCAAAGTCTAGAGTTTGCACATCCATGATGAGATCAATTGTGGTGAAAGATTTGTTGGGGTAAAGTCCTAAATGACCCTTTTATCTCTCTCTCTCTCTCTCTCTCTCTCTCTCTCACTCTCTCTCCCCCCACCTAGCTACCCGCACCCGCCTCCGCCTAGACCCCCACAGCCCGCCTCCCTTTCACTCCGCCCTCCGCCCCACCCGCCCTCTGCAGCCCCCTCACCCGCACTCCGCAGCCCCCTCACCCGCCCTCCGCAGCCCCCTCACCCGCCCTCCGCAGCCCCTCTCACCCGCCCTCCGCAGCCCCTCTCACCCGCCAAGCCCTCCCCCACCTAGTTCCCCTCTTCCCCCCTGCTCCCACCCGGCCCTCACTCCGCCTCCGCCCCTCACTCCGCCTCCGCCCCCCGCCCCTCACTCCGCCTCCGCCCCCCGCTCGCCCTCCGCAGCCCCTCTCACCCGCCAAGCCCCCCCCCACCTAGTTCCCCTCTTCCCCCCTGCTCCCACCCAGCCCTCGCTCCGCCTCCGCCCCTCACTCCGCCTCCGCCCCCTGCCCCTCACTCGGCCTCCGCCCCCCGCCCGCGCTCCGCAGCCCCTCTCACCCGCCAAGCCCCCCCCCCCCACCTAGTTCCCCTCTTCCCCCCTGCTCCCACCCGGCCCTCGCTCCGCCTCTGCCCCTCACTCCGCCTCCGCCGCCCGCCCCTCACTCCGCCTCCGCCCCCCGCCCGCCCTCCGCAGCCCCTCTCACCCGCCAAGCCCCCCCCCCACCTAGTTCCCCTCTTCCCCCCTGCTCCCACCCGGCCCTCACTCCGCCTC
Organism: Ceratopteris richardii; assembly: GCA_020310875.1. NCBI lineage: Eukaryota > Viridiplantae > Streptophyta > Polypodiopsida > Polypodiales > Pteridaceae > Ceratopteris > Ceratopteris richardii. The sequence continues at coordinate 66,611,255 of CM035439.1, forward strand.
CGCCCCTCACTCCGCCTCCGCCCCTCACTCCGCCTCCGCCCCTCACTCCGCCTCCGCCCCCCGCACCTCACTCCGCCTCCGCCCCCCGCCCCTCACTCCGCCTCCGCCCCCCGCCCCCTCACTCCGCACCCCTCCGCCATACACTCCTCCGCCCTCCTCCACCCCACACCCCTCCGCCCACCCCTCCACCGCTTCTCCCACAGCCCAACCCCGCCTCCTCCACCTCACACCACCACCGACCCCCTCATCTCACCCGCCATCCATCCCCGCTGCCACTCACACGCACACTTTCACACACACACGCTCATCCGCACACTCTACACATACACAACCGCACACACACGCACACTTTCACACACACATCCACATGCACACATAGGCACACACACATGCAGCCATCACACACATACCCACATAAGCACACACATCCTCATGTACTCACACACGCACACACCACACCTACACAACCACACATATGCATACACGCACGTCCATACATTCACACACATCCGCACATACTCACTCACACATACTCATACACATACATGGTTCACACACATACATGCACACATGCAGACACACCCTCATGCATACACACACGCATCCATCACACACACACCCATAATTGCACACACACACACTTACATACACACCCACCCACAATTACACCCATGTGCACCCACACAAGCACACACAAAGGCCCCCACATTTATGCCCACACACCCACGTACACAGATAAGCACACCCTCACACTCACACACAAGCACGTGCACACACACACACACGCACATGCGGCACACACACACATGCACCCACACATATGCCCAAGGAGGCTGAAGAGATTGCTAAGTATACCAAACCGAAGAGATCTCCCAAAGAAGAGAAAGAAGTTGAATCCAAGACATTTGGTTGAAGAACATGCAGAGCTCCATATGGAGAAGTGCAATTTGGGGTCCTTTGAATGTTTGGTTTGTCGAAATGTTGACCCTGAAAAGAGCAAGACATTTTGGAATATTGCCTGCAAAGAGCAAGACATTTTGGAATATTGAACCAGTTATCTCTAGAAGATTGCTGCAAGGTGGGTGCAGTGCTGAGCTAGGGTGGTAAGAGCCCTTGAAGAAGAACATACAGTGAATGCACAAAAGGCTTGAGTTGCAGAACCTTCCATCCAAGGGAATTCACAATGTCACACCCATTTAGAAATCGGTTTCCTGGTCCAAATCGTGATTCTCTCCTAAATTATGGAAGCTCTTTAGTATGAAAAGGTAAAAGTGAATTGTTAAAAGTAAAAGTGGAGTTGCCACCAACCCTTCACGGCGACTACCTATTTTTGTGGATCTAATTCAAATCAAGTGGAATATTTGACCTACCCCCCAATTTTGGGTGATTACCCGGCGCGTGATCAGTGGACGTGAAGAATCGGCAAGGCCCTCTTGACTGATTGAGGCCTATAAAAACAAGGGATTTGTGCTCATTTGGGGTACATTTTTCTGGAGTCACTTTGCCGTGTGTATACGTGCAGAAGTTCTCTCTTGCACTTGGTGGTTTCAAGTCTACTGTGGGAGCTACTCTGTAGTGTGTTTACAGAGGGGAGGCCTCTCAGTGAAGGGCTATGAGCACTATAGTGTAAAAGAGTAGTTTGGATTCTTCTTCTTTTCTATGAGGCAGTGTTGTTGATTAGGTTCTATCCTCTTGAGAAATTCTTTGTATTGTTCTGAGTTAGTATGCATATCAGTGGCCCCTTATATTGATGAGAAGAATCTGTTGTACTGGAGTGAATTACTTTTAGGGTATGCATATCAGTGGCCCCTTATGTTGATGAGAAGAATCTGTTGTACTGGAGTGAATTACTTTTAGGGTGGCTTGTTAGCCCTAAGCTTGTGGCTTGCTAGCCCTAAGTTTACACTTGTGAGCATCATTCATCATTTGCCCAACTTTTGTAATCATCTGATTTGAATCAAGCAGTGTACGGTCTTCCTTGGTCATTGGTTGTCTATATTTACTGAAGTATTTACCACTCTGTGCAAACTTTGTATCTGCCTGCTCACAGAAATGTTAAAGGGTATACTTCCCTAAAGAGAACCCCCCTTGAGTAGGTGACGTACTGGACGTGTTTAATCTTCATTCTCTACCTTTGTTAAAAGCGGATACCCCAGTACCTCCTCTACAGCAGGCGTAGCAAACTAGCATAATTCATATGACCAAAGCATGCATGCCAAAGCTTTGCATCTGACATAGCCTAAGAATCATGTACTACGCATGCCAAATCATTTACAAATCTTTCATAGTATATGAACTTATACTGCCCAAGACATAAAATGCCAGAAGCAATAATCACCTCGCCATTTGATAGATCATGAATGGTACATCTGTCATCAACAAATTTCACAACCAAGCCAATCTTGGCTAATGTAGAAACTGATATCAGATTTTTCTTGATCCTTGATATAAACAAAGCATCTGACAAAGTGAAAGAACTACCATGAGCAGTAGTCAAAATGATATTACCAACTCCCATAACAGGATAAGAGGATTTGTTGGCACATGTAACAGTATTCGCTATAGCAGTAGGCTGAAGTGAAGAGAAGAAACTGCGTTGCAAGGTAATATGTTTGGTCGCCCCATTGTCAAAGTACCAAACATCTAAGTCAACTACATACATGCATTGCTCATGAGAAGATGGGTCAAAACTACAAACAATAGTAAACGCCCATTCTTCTTCCTGCACAAGATTAGCAGACTCTGTTTTTGGTGTAGAGGCTTCTGCAACAACCATTCTAACCTCTATCTTCTTTGCCTCTTTAGCAGCCAGTTTTGGACAGTTCTTTATGATATGATCATTTCCTTTACATTACTTTCTAATTTCTTTTCATCTTTGTCTTCCCTGTTTGATTGTGCAGAATTAGCAGATTTCTACTTTCTAGTTGAAGAGCTCCATTTTCCTTTGCCCTTGTGACTACATGAAAGCTTGATCTGCAACACACATAATGGACCTGTTCTGCCTGGACTGATCTTCCTACAACAGAACAAAGACTAACTACTCAAATGACAAGGCATTTGGATTGCCTTTCATCATCAGTCAAAGAGTAGAAGCAAAACTCTGATATGAATGAGGAAGATCGGTCTGCACAAGTGAGCTATTTGATATAACTCATCATCAGAAATCAATTGTTCCTGCAATCTTTGATCTAATTTGTTAGAAAACTATCCATAGAATCACCTTCATTCATGTGCTCACTTTCCAACTCTTTTCAGAGGTAAGCAACACGAGCCTCATTCCTAGCTTGGTACAATGTGCTAAGTGTATCCCAAGCATCCTTAGCTGCTCTGCTAGAGCGAATGTGAGAAATAATGGCACATTTGATAAACAAAGCTATAATGCACGTGCCTGGGCATCTCTTCCATCCCAATGAATTTTCTCTATAGTAGGTGCAACAAAAAGTGCAGCACGAACATGAATATGCAGAATATCATCATCTTCGACACCTTCTGCATCAGCTTCAATACCTATAGTTGTAACAGTTGCAGGTGTGATAGGACATTTTTCAACATCCTGCACAATGTTCCACAGTCCTTTTGCAACCAATGCATGCCGCATCATATAAGCCCACAATGAGTAGTTGGTACCATCCAACTTGTCCACAACAATCAACATACAAAATACATCACTCCTTTCGGCCATGGCCGGTGACTAAAATACCTTGATGCAAAAAATTGACTGTATCTCAAAGAGTTGAATGGAACTGCCCAGACAAGTTATGCTAAACCTGTAGCAGACTTCGAGATGCTTATAGTGGCTAACCAAAACAGTTATATACCTTTGGCACAAAAAGATGAAATAGTCTGCACAAGCACTGCGATAGTGCGTTTGGAGGCCGAAACGAGCTCAGATGGTGATTTCGGCACCACAGAGCAAAGACGTTTTGATCTCTGAAACACGTTGAGTATGCTCACCAAATTTCGTGCAAATCTGAGACTGCAACCGAAGGGTTGTAGACGATGCCCAAGATGAAGCAGCCACCTATTCTGATACCAATTGTTGGAGCTAGACATCTGCCGAAGCATGCAAACAACACAAGGAAGAAGAAGAAGCTTGGAGCACAACACACAATACTGAATGTATTACGAGAGAATGTACAAAGATAAGTAGCCCATTAGGGCAATAGGCGTATATACAAGCCACGGGAAAAAACCTCCTAAAAAGGGAAAAAAGTGCCCCGGCGGACCTAGAGTGTTCACACACATCACTACGTAACTATGTCAACATAAATGCCCTGAAGTAGAATAATGACGTATCTCAAAAAGTTGAACATAAACACTGCGTAGAGCTTAGCTAAATCTATAGTAGACTTTGAGGTGCTTGTATTGGCAAACCAAAACCCATATATATGTTTGACACAAAAGAAAGAGATTACCTGCATAGTCACTAGGATAGTGTGTTTGGAGGTCAAAATAAGCTCAAATAAAACTTTGATGCCAGAAACCAAAGCTACTTTCAAATCCTAATCACCACAAATATGCTCAGTAATTTTTGTGTGGTTATGAGATTGTGACTAGAGGGGTGTAAATGGATTCCTCGATGAAGATGCCACTTTCTCTCATACCAATTGTTGGAGTTTGAGGTTTGCAAAAGCACACGAGCAAAAAAAGGATGGAGAAGAAGCTTGGAGCACAACACAATATAGAATGTATTACCAAGTGAATGTACAAAGATAAATGTCTTGTAAGGGTTACGGACGTATATACAAGTTGGGGTAAAAAACCTCATAAGGATGAAAAAAGTGCCCTAGCATTCCTAAGTATGTCCACATACATCACTATCAAAATACATCCACAGTATCGACAACCTTGTGGATTTAGAAATTTGACAAAATTCTACCCTTTGCATATGAAGGATTGCCCTAGCAACCTAGGGAAATCAAGGCTAGTTTTTTGGCTTTCTCTAGGTCTTTTGGGTCCAAATTTTACGTGGGCATAGCTTATGATTTGGAAAATTGTGTAATGCTCTTTCTTTCCAAGTTTTCATACTTTCCCGAGAATGATTGCATTGCCAACCTACGATAATGATTGGAAATATCTTGAGTTTTCTCGGGCCTTTTTGTGTTGAATTGAGCACGTAGTATTGGTTTTACTTGGACACTCAATATGCACTTGGTTTTCAAATTTGAGCACTTTGCAAAAAACGATTGCTCGCCATATCACCATCTTTTCAAGGCAATCGTACGTGTGATAAGCTGCTCAAATGCAACTTTCGCTTGCAACTTCCTCTTGGCACATGTAGAGATTTCTTGTGGGAGGCTATAACATACTTCAAATTTAAACACTTATTCTAGTTGCATCTCACCTAGATATGTCATTCCCTACTCTTTAAGCAAGAAAATTAAGCAAGAAATGTTACTTACCACCTCTTTGCACATGGGCAATTGCTCTACTACCTACCTCCTTTAGGACTTGAAGACTCCTCTCAACACCCCCTCTTTAGCTCATATCATACTATCCAAAGCTTCCCAAGCTCACAAACAACTATTCCAACCTTCAATATGTGTGGTAGAAGGAGAAAAGAGGAGGAGAATGAGTAAATATGAGAGAAAAAGAAGAACAGGAAAACTAAGCTTTAATGGAAAAATTAGAAACCCTAACCCTAAAACCTAAAATTTCACTATTCATAGCTATCTATCTACCTACCTAACTATTTTAAGTGATGAATAAGATGGAGAAATACGTAGAATACATGCAAGAAGCACCATAAGCACATATCTCCTGTAGAATGATACCATCATGAATGTCTTACAAGAACTCTCGTTGGCAATGATCACAAAAGTGTAATCTCCCATTGTTGTAGTCCAAGAGTGCACACAATCAGAAGAATGTTGTACCCACAATCAACTAGTGGTTAGATATGAAGACTTGCATGCAACACGATAGAAGCACACACACCTACAACAAGAGCAAGATAAGCATACACAAGGGCATGCACATGCATGCACACACACACACACACACACCTGTGTAGGCAAGAGATGATGCTCCAAGGAGCTCCATGCATTGCAAAGTCTAGTACAAAAGCTCAGAAGATTTTCATTTCTATCAAATCACTCAAAACAATTAACTCTAACTGAGAGCTCTTTCACCTATATAAACTTTTTAAGAGCTCTGCCCACATTGTAGTGTTTGACCTAGTCTTAAAAAAAGTGCTCAAAGGCTATTTGGAGGCGGAAATGATGTTTGCAAAATATGAAAATTGGTGTGGCTATTCTACTCATTCCCTTGAAGCTTGATTACTACTTGGATTTTACAACATGGGCTTGGCTAAAATATAATCTTATGCCAAAAGGAAGCATTTTTACATGT